>CM077481.1:26132294-26829403 GCA_039654755.1 Calcarius lapponicus | reverse complement strand
TATCTTTTAAACTGTTTTCACAGTTTAAAACAAGCAGAGCAATAACCCTGAAAATATACAGCAATTAAATTTGCATGAAAATTTTCGGCCACGGCAGTAACTGTGCCATGTTGCAAATAGACTTTTCATTATGTTCAGGTTAGAAACTCTCTCACACAACACTGAAGGTTATTACTGGGTGTCCCAAAGGAGATGTTCATGCACTCTTGTGTCTCACCATCAGGCAAATGGCAAAGGCTAGGGAAGAAGGTCAGCTGTCAGGATTGTTCCTGGGGATTGCCAGGACTGAATCTACTTGGATCAAATATATGGCAACCACATCTGCATTGATGCACAGAGGTGCCAGGGCTGGGCAGCACATGGAGAGGGCAGATGTGCTTTTTTTATCTGCCACTTTTTGAACTTCAGCAAATTTTAGACTTTCCACACCAGCTCAGAAGCAGGGTGCCATGTTTTTAACACACCATCTGAGGTGAGAAGGAATCAAGTTGGGAAGTCTGATTCCTGTCTGTGTGGAGGACACAGTGTGTGCTGGCTGTAGACACAGATCTCTCTGCTTTTTTTTTCTTTCCTTTCTTTTCTATTTTCTTTTCGTGTGTGGTTGCTCACTCCTCCCCTTCAGATGTTAAACAATAAAATGTAATTCAACCTTGAAGCCACAGATGACCAGTAAGATAAGGAAAATGGAAAGCCACCTTTAACCAGCCAAATATGAGCCAGACTAGTAATTCAAACACTGTAAAATGGTATCCCCAAAGTGTCTGGAAGTTAAGGACAGCAATTCAGCTTGACTGCTTTGTGTGTGATTACCATAAGCACAGTAGGTGCTGTATTAATAGCCATGTATTGAGAAATGTTACAAGGCCAAGCATCAGTGACAAGGCCAAGCATTAGTGACATCCATCTGAAAACTCATTCTCAAATATTCCCTATTTCCAGTTCCAAACTTACTGATTATAATAACCTGTTCTGAAGTGTACTGTTCAGCCAGAGAAAGGAAGCCAGATCCTGTGCCAACCATGATCAAACACATAGTGAGGAATGAATGTTTCACAACAACTGATCTTGTACCCAGTTCCAGAAGTGAACCTCTGGGACTTCAGAGAAATGAGATTTGTTGGGGGAGGACAGTTGGATGTTACCACAGGACTGCAACATGTTAATGACCTTCACCGGTGCATTGCAGAGAGATCACGAAAGGAGACCTCTGGCTGTTTTCTCCCTTAGAAATGGTGTTTATCATCAATTTGTCAAGTGAAAAAAATAACTTTCTTTTTTGTTTGAAGCACAGTCTTGTTTATTTAATTGCAGTAAAAGAGGTAAAAGACAAATGGAAACGAATATACAATGTTAGAAAAAGTTTCAGTTGACCTAGATAAAAGTTTTTTTCTGGAGTTGGCAGTTTGGGAAGGTCATGAGTTTTATTTTTGCCTTGGAGAAAGCTATAGCATTGGAAAAGTTTGAAACGGAAGGAATTTCTCCTTGTCCCATTGTTCTGCCATCCCATCCACCCAAGAGCAAAGATAGCTCTGGAACCAATTTGTGTGTCATGTTCCTAAGCTCCTCCTCCACTGCTCCGCCTGCCCTGCCGGCGCTCCCCTTGTTGGTGACCTGCTGATGACCTGTTTGGTAATAATGCCAGCATGCATGACAGAAAAGAGGGGTTGTCCTGTACCTTTTTACACAAAAACTCAGAGCAGAATCAAAGTAAAGTATTAAAGCCTCCTATGAACTATATTTCATTGGAAGGAGACTCTTAACTAGCTTTTATAGGACAGAAGAGAAATTAACTGAAATCAAATTTCTTTCTTATTTATCACAGGTGGCAGACCTGTGCTATGCTGGAATGAATGAGAACCAGAGCTGCTCCTTTGTATGGTACATCAGCTTCGTGTGGGGAAGTGGATTTTTTCTGCACCCAGTTCAACAATGGCAAAACAACAGGGTGTTTGTTTAACAAGACTAAACCCGTGTCTGTTCTCCTGCCCAGAATATCTCTCACAACTTATCTTGTGCCTGAGGTCAGCCTCAGAAAACTGAGTCCTTGTCTCTGCCTCACTATGTGTGAATGAGCAGGCACGGAGGAAGGTTTGCATTTTATTCCCTACGTTCCCACTGGGAGCCTATGCAAAGCAAATGTGTCACGTGCCCTAAGTCCCATGGTGAAATTCTTCACTATTCTTGTTTATCTAAGACCCTCTTCATTTCAAACATCACTCCCACCACATTCAGTAAAGAAACAAACACAGGAGGACTATAGCTCTTGCCTTTTAACAGTGCTGCAGTACTGCTAGGGTATAACAAGCATGGCAAAAAATCAGCACCGAGAAAATATATCAGCTGCTTTAGCTGATAATTTTCAAGAAATTTCACCTCTCAATTTTTACATGGGGCTTTTTCATACTTTATATTCAGTAGCAAATGACTTCTGGAGTACATGTGGCAGAGATGTAAAAGCACAATTTCTTTTTGAACACAACCCTTTAAGCAGAACACATATGTGGATAGAGCTCCCTAATAAAATTCCCTCCACTGAGCTACATAAGTAGATAATAATTGTACAGTTCTGAAGCCACTATAACCTGAATGGTGATTATCTTTTTTCATTTTACAATAACAACAGCAGTATAGAATTAGTCAATGTATAGGTCTTGGCTCCTGTTTGAAAGAAATCATGTTGCAGATAGGCATATTGTGCCTAACCACACAAAAGTTTGCCCACTTAGAGGGGGATTGTAAGTAACTTGGTACAAGTGTTGTAAGTCTTTGGAAGCTTGAAAATAGGATGAAAGACCACAGAAATTTTGGAATTCCATGCTTTTCCATCCTTAATATCATATCCAGTCACCTAGTTGGATGGCAGTCATGTGTTTGTTACACCTTAGAGATAGTCAACTGAGGACACTGTCTGTATGCCTTTACTTAGCTTGTACATTTTTGCTGGAGGTAACTGTGGAGAAAAGGTGTCTTGAGGATTAGATCAGTAAATAGGAAAAGGAAGTAATCAAGTCACAACTTGGCATGGATCCCTAGAGCAGCAGTGGGTGTAGAGGTTTTGCCTCAATTACTAGCCCTTTCTAGTTGCAGAGGCATGTCAAATACTTGCAACAGAGATGTTATGATACAATTTAGGCTCCTCTCTTCATTGACTTCTACATGTAGTTTATCTGTCTTTTGCTCACAGTGAAGGAAACCATAACTGTAACTTAGCCCCAGCATAAATTGCTATGGCATCCTTGGCCAGGATGCAGTCCTTGGGACCTAGACAGCCCAATTTCTCAGTTGAATGTCATCAAAATCCAGGTTAGCAATCTCACATTGTCTGAAACACAGGTACAGTGCTGAGCTGGGTGCAGTGGCTTGATAACAAAAAGTGGTAGGGCAGTTCCTATGTGTCAGCATTGCATGCTGACCTTCTGCTAACTAGCACACGTGTTCAGGCAATATGTTTGTCCTACTGCAGGGATCAGTTTGGTCTGGCTCTGATGGTCTCATTTCTTAGGTGATATTATATTCACTCGTACAAGGATGGAAATTTCTCTGAGGAGATATATCAAAGACAACAAGGGTATTCCTGGGATTTAAAGAGATACCCAGAGTGCAGGCCAATCCCTTTCATTTCAGGAAAAAAAACCAAACTAATTATTGACTTTTATGAAGCCATTCCTACCTTCTTTTTCAACCAATATATTTTTTGCACAGCAAAATGTTATGTTGAACACATAACTTTTAATCTGCACAAGATGGATATTGCTCTGAAATTCTTCGAATACCCTCTACACTAGAATGTTCTTCCTCAAAAGTCTGCTGAAAATGCTGTGAAGGCCTCAGGGTTTAAGCCTCATTTCTTAATGCACTGGAAATGATCAGCAGTGGACATTTTAATGGAGAAAAGGGGAATATTCCAAACCTCCGTCATTATTATTCACAGTCTGTTTTGAAAGGTAAGTACACAGTGGTTTGCTGTCCAGAAGGGGCACATGCCCTTATTCTCTTGTAAATCTGCCCAGGGAGCATTTCACAGGACACCAGCCTGAATTATATTGCTCCTGACAGTGATGTCAGAATGAGCAAATACTGAGGTTCATCGACAAGAAATGCTGTCAGCATGGCACAGCAGTGTTCAGCTTGTAGACCCATGCTTTTCTTGTCTTAAAAATAAACGCAGCAGAAAAACTGCCTTTCAGCTTCACAGTGTAATTGCATAAGCCTTTGCCTCTGGCTGCAAACAGACAGGGCTCCCTGGGTGCCTGCCTGGGCCTGGGGCTGCTTCCTCCTCTTGCTGCCAAAGGAGTCAGATGCCTGTGGGGACAAATGACAGGGGTAGGGGCAGCCTGTGACCCCTGGCAAGGCTATCTGCAGCCCTGCTGCCTGCACTGCCTTTCCTGGGCTTTCCTCCTGATAGTGTTGATGTCTTACGTCTGCAGGAGTTGAACCCAGAGTGACCTGCTTTAGTATTTCTGTGTTTCCCTTGTATTTTTGTTCCCCTGAATTTCAACTAAATTGAAAAAGAACCTTCTTGATTTTTCTTTTTCTTTTTGACCTGGGATCGTGCTCTGTAAGTGGCCACTTGTAAAGGTGAAGTTTCCTCCAGGAGAGACCTCAGTGGTTTTAAATCTCTTCCCCACAGCACCATACCATATAAAGGACAGCTGGTAGCAAACATCTTCCAAACAATGCACATCCAGATGTTGCTGGGAAGCCTGGTGTTGCAATATTCAAAGTCCAGTGAAGCAAAGGCTAAGAAGGCTGAGCATCTGGGTGGAAAGGTATGGTCACAGGTTGCACACTGACTAGTTCCCTTGAAGTGATGGCTGTACTAAAGAGCAGGGTGCTTGGCTATTGGAGAGAAGTGGTTTCCCTGAGGCAAGACATGCCCACAGTAGGAGAAAGAGCTCCAGTGGTGTTCTCCTGTCAGCTTCAGGGACAGCAGAGCAATGGAGGGGAGGGGACTGTGCAAGAAGAGAGGAATGGGTCTTGTCCTGTCTTCCCCCGCCTCTTCGGTTTCATTCACAAGCAGAGCAAGCACATTTTCTGCACAGACCTGGCCTGCTTGGGACAGGTGGATATGTCTGCTAAATTTGGGGTAGGGTTTTGATCATTATCCCAAAAGGGAGATGAATTTTCATCATAACTACAAAGCTCAACTCTCCATTGCAGATCAGAGAGAGAAGGATCAGTGGACTTGGTATAAAGTGTGTGGGTAGTACCACTGGCAGCCAATAACTGGGGAAAATCCTCAGCATCTCCAACTGAGCTACTTTGAATGTTTGAGGATGCATGTTACAAAACCTACAACATGGACATTTCAACTACCCACTGCAGTGAACCTAGTTATACTGTTTCCAATACTTTTTCAGAGCTATTTTTTATATTGAAGAGATCTGGCCCACCTCCTGTTGTTCTCTGCTTTCCAGGTTTTTCAGCATTTTCTTGCTGCTTCTGTAGCATGAGGGATAAATTAATCCTTATTTCCCCCTAATGCAAAGCTTGGTCCCTGGGCAGCCCTGTGTCTCTCCCTGCTTCTGCTGTATGGTCCTGCTACACAGCAGGGTACCACTCTTTTGACACAGAGGAAATTTAAAGGCTTTGCCTGCCCTGATGAGTCTAGTACAGCCTGTTGTAAGTTTGAGATTGACCTAGGGATGCTCTGAAGGAACAAGTCCTTCTGGGATTAAAAATTTACCCTTAATAAAGGGTAAATTTACAGGTAGTAAAAAATTACCCTTAGGGAAAATAATTGCTAGAATTTGTAGAAGAAGAACAAGAGTGGATGCATCTCAGGGTTTGTTTCAAGGTTGTTTCAGAGGTGTGGGGGCAAACGTAAGTCTTGAGACCAAAGCATATTCTGGCCTGGTGAGATTAGGCATCTCTTACAGAAAAGGGGAGCAGCACTTGGCTCAGGATATGCTGTCTGCCGGACTCTGTAGACTCTGCAGTTGAGAAAGGGCTTTGCTACCTATGCTAAGAAACACAGTGCTGTGACCACTTTAGTAAAAGTTCCAAAATTAAGCAATTTTTGTGTGTCCACATTGAAGCATTCCTTATATAGTGGGACTTGTTTTTCTGGGAGCTGCAACTGCTCTGCACCTAGCTATCCCGCTCGTATCCTCTGCCAGAAGCCACTCACTGCCTCCATCCTTAGGTGAATTGACAAACACAGGCTTGGTAGTAATTGTTTCACATGGGGAATTCCTTTTTTCTGCCTTTGACAAGAAAATGACACTACATTATTGAATATCCTCTCTAAATTTAGGCACAGGCACCTGAAGTACTAGTGCTTTATATCTCTTTGAACTGAGACAAGTCACATAATTTTGGAGTCATGTCAAACTGAATCTGCTGTTGAAGCAGAAGAATTGAGTGTAACAAATATCCCCACATTCTGGAAGTCCACTGTCTTCCAATCTCTGGTGTTAGACATAAACCCAGAAAGTCATAGAGGAAAACATGCCATCCATGCATATCTGAAGTGTTGTTGAACTTTTTTGTATACTGTTTCAAATTCTTTAATGTAGGAGACAAGAGAAAGATTAGCATTATTTTTTGTTTCTGACATCCTGACGTTTTCACAACATGTTGATCACATGTGACCTCCAGTCAAGGTCTCTGCTACCTGTTGTAGCAAACACAGGGTAAGTAACAGCATCTGTTCTGATTAGTATACTATGTAAATAAACGAGGTCAGTCAAAGATGAGAACACAATTTTATGGCCAGCTATCTGAGGCACAGACGAGTTACTTGCCCAAGGTCACATTGGAAGTCAGCTGGAAGGTGAGAGGACAAGCACAGCTTTCCACAGTGCACATCCAAATCCTCTGGGGAGCACCTAATGAAGGCAAGTGGCCCTGTTTTGCCACATCTGCAGTCTTCACTGTAATTTGTGATTCTAGATGTGGAAACTGTTTATCAAACATATCCTTTATAAGTACTGTGAACTGTGAATAGTACTTATAAAGTACAACTTATCTTTATCTGTTTGTGTGTTCTTTATTAGTTTGGGGGTTGATATTTTTGTATTTTCATTCTGAACTGCATGATGTGCAAGTAAAATTCTTAGTTTTGCTTTTAAAGCCCAGAGATCATTAGCAATGTAAAACCAGGTTTTATTTCTGTTAGACATCAGCGATGAGTTTGTGGTTATTGACAAACCTCAAGATCTCCTTAGAGTCTTGGTGTTTGATGGCCTTCAGGTTAGTAGACAACTGCCCTAAGCATTGCTAAATCACCCTAATCTGAAGAGAGTGCACAGCACTCCACAAGCCATCCACCTCTTTCTGACATGTTTGACACCTTCTGAGTTACGAGCAGTCTGTATTCAGTTTCCTGGAGTCAAATGAAAGAAAATATTAAGTACGTTAATCTCTGTCAAAAACGGTCAAATATTATGCTGGCAGTTACAGAAA
Organism: Calcarius lapponicus; assembly: GCA_039654755.1. Classification (NCBI taxonomy): domain Eukaryota; kingdom Metazoa; phylum Chordata; class Aves; order Passeriformes; family Fringillidae; genus Calcarius; species Calcarius lapponicus. Next base: position 26,821,996 of record CM077481.1, on the reverse strand, counting down.
AAGGTATGAAACCAGAAAATCATCAGTTCTGTTCTTATCAAGAAGGGTTTTTCTCACCACCTTACTTACCTAAGGTGATAAAAGATGACTCCCTGCCAGAGGAAGTCCAGGGGGCTGGCATATCCAGAGGGAGGGCAGGCAGGGGTAACCCAACATCATTCATCCTATGTTGCTTCCAAACAAGCTCCCTTCACTCAAAATGGCATTTCTCATTCCTATTTTCCTTCTCACTGATTTTGCTGTCTGGATGCTGGGACTGGCATTTCTGCTTCATGTCTTTATATTTGATTAGTGAGTACAGCTATTGCTGCGTTTACACCTTTTATTTCTCCCTGGCCTCTCCTAGCACTGAACTACTGAAATGGTAGAAGCTCCATTTGTACATTTAATAATTTCTTTTATAAACCCTGTAGGTTTCACTCTTATACAAACTTCACATAAACATGTAATGTGAAATACCTGATGTTGGGTTTGGGTAGCTGCTGTACGCAAGGTGCTTATCTTAACAGGGAGGCTTCCCCTGGAGCCCTTTCCCAGCACACTGGGAAGAAACTTTTTGTGGAAACATTTCCGTTCAGTGTGGAAGACTACTTCTGAAGCATACCTAAAGCATGCTGACTGCTAACTATACCCATGAAGGTAATATCCCTCTCCCTCCCCACCAAGCCTGAAGACCTGATGCCAAAAATGAGTCTGTTTATCAACAGTGCAGAGAAACTTGGACCAGTGATGGCACAGGCTGGTGAACTTTTCCAAAATGGCATCAATTCAAAGCCAACACTGCCATGTAGCCTCAAAGGACGTCAGTCCTCTGGGTAGTGAGGTGGATTGCTTGCACAATTCTTTCCCTCTCTCTCTCTCTTCTTGCTGACATTTCCTCCAAAATTGCCTGCTTTGTTCTGGATGCTCAACAGGTGAGACTGAGAGCAATCCTTCTTGCTCATGATATGCTATTAGTCAATGTAATTGGCCACACAAAAACAGAATCAATCACTTATCTCCGTTTACCATGTGCTGCTTGAGGGTAAATTATCTGATTCCATCTGGTGTGGGTGTTGCTTACATTTTTTATTGAGGTTCACTATGTAAGACCAATACAGATCTTTTAGACAGTAAATGCAAAAAAATAGAAAATTTCAAAATTGTTTTGCATTTCATCTTGACTCTGTAGAGGACTGTATGACGTGTGAACAAGTTCCTTTGGATCCAAGGTGAAGCCAGTTTGTACAAAGTTTTCAGATAATCAGGCCCCATTTTGATGTTATATAAACACAGATTTTCTTCACCCTCTTTGTTTCACCATTAGTGCTTTGTCTTGCTCAATCTTTTGTACTAATGTATGCCAGGAAGCATTTTACTTAGTGATGTTACTATTATTAGTTTATAGAAACAGTAGGCATTTCAGACACCTAGCAGGAGCCACCTCAGACCTAGAAAATATGCCAGGTTAAGGAAAGAAAGTCAAGTCTAGGTGAAGGATGCCCTCACTGAGCAGATCATATAGTAGTGTTTAGGCTGACACATTTCATGAGTGTCTTCAGCTATACAGAAATACCTGTGTGTGTTGAATAACATATACCCATTGGTACAGGCACATCAGCTAACATTACCAGGGAGCACACTTCTCAGTGTTTTAAAATTCACAGTCAGAGAGATCTTAGTGAAAAATAATCGTGCACTTCAGTCTGAGTTTAGTAAATAAAGCGTCAGTTTTGAAGAAATTTAGCAAAGGTGAGCGGACCTCCTGCTCTGCCCATAAATTGGTGTGTATTCAGTGAAGCATATATTAAACATACAGTTTACAGGATAAATACTGAAATATCAATCCTTTTGTCTCCACAAAGATAATGAAAGAAAGATATTGCTGTTGTTCTCAGTTGATTAGTTTGGACAAACATGACAAATCAGAGAAAACATAGATGTCAGAAATATGTGTATTACATATGTTTGTAAGAATTGGTTGAATTTTTTAAGTTGGCTTAATATGTACTTAATAAACCATGTATTTTGTATCTCATGTGCTAGACTTCAGAATTGTGTTTAGACATATAAAAGTGCCTGTGCAAGCAGAATCACAGTCACGCACATCACTATAAACACACAGACAGATCTAGGTAGATAAATAGATAGATAAATATTTAGGTAGATAAATATTTATATTATTAAAAATTATTACCAAATATGATATGGCAGAATGATTGCAATGGCAAACTATAACAGAAATACCCAATGCATATTATGAAACACAGCAAAAATGTAAATGAGACATTATAGGAAAATCATTAATGTTTTCTATTTCTGTCTTCGGAATATGAATCCTGCCTTGCTCTGGGTCTGTTTTTCCCAAAGGTTAGTGAAGTGCTAATTACAAAGTGTGACGAGCAATCAATTTCTTCCAATGGTTTCAAGATTTTATTTTGAAACCATTTTTACTCTGAGCCTCCTATCTACTGTCTCCACAATTACCCTCTTCAGTATTGTTCCTTCATGTTTTTTGGAAACAGTCTTTTAAGATTCAGAAAGCTTCAGCAAAAGAAACCCATTCTGAAGTACTAAAGCAAGAAAACATTTCTATCCAAAGAAACACGAAATGGAATCAATTAATGGGCATGGAAAACATAGTAAAAATAGTCTAAAAATAAAAGTGTTTCAAATGAATCTTTCAGGGATTGAGCCCACCATTATTTGGTTAAACAGTAGATTTGGTGACTGAAATAAGATAAAAACGGGCATAGAAATCAAGTCATAAAGATGAATGAGTTTGAAAGAAATATGTATTTCTACAGACCATACATGAGAAATTTTTAGCCAGAAATGAGTTTTCTAGCCTAGAAAAGCTCTCCCCCAAAATCTCTAAAGTTTAAAAAGTGAGAACATTTTACAAGATGAAAAACAAACCTTTTCAAAGTTTGGGGGGGAGTGGGTGGGGGGTGCGGAATGGGGTGGTAGGTGGTGCGGAGTAGTTTTTTGATTTTGTTTTGGTTTTATTTTGTTTTTAATAGGTCCTAGAATATAAAGTGAGGTTAATAATTGGGGTAGTCTGTTCTCAGGAAAGATGTTAGCTATATGATATATCACCTGAAAATCAGGGAAGTGATGCTCTGCAGCACCCAGAAGGGCAGGCTGAATTCTCCATGGACAGCAAGGGCACAGTAAAAAGAAGGAAGAAACTGCAGGTCTTGAATCTTAATCCTACTTAAAACGCTGATCGCTGCAATTGTGTTACCTGTTGTTGCTAACAGTGGCCAATAGAGGCAGAAGATGATTCACATGTGATGTAGAAAAAGATGAGTATGGGAGAGGAAAATTCCCTCAACATACAAACAGTAACACATCAATGCACATGCATGTATGGAGTAAATCATGCTATCCCAAGGTTAATCAAGAAAACTGTGGAAGTTACTGAAGATGTGTAACAAAACACTTTGGAGAAAAAAATTGAATTATTGAAGACATGTTCTAAAAGAAGGCAGGATAATATCAAAAAGCTTTTAATTATTCACATTTTATTGCACTGAGTCTATAAGAGATGTGTCATGCTTTGTCTCCTACCTGGGCTATGTCAAGAGAGCAATCACCAAAATAACACCCCCAGCAATTTGTCTCCCATCAAACATATGGTTAAATAGATCCCATTCCTCATTTACAAGTGACATTTCACACAGAAGTGACTTACTGAAAAGTAACCTCCTGGGAAAATAGGTTCATGATCACTGATCTGAATCTACACAGGCACAGTGGGCAGCTAAAAGGGTGTTATTCAGAAATATATCTTATTATTTAAAGCAAATGAGCTTCATGCCATCTTTATCATTGTGAAATATAGTACTGCTTCTCTGACTTTTGTTTTTAAGTACTATTCTGATAGCTGGTTGGGCATACTCCATTCTGTACTATTGGGCTATGATTTCTTTGACACAGACAAAATGTTTGATTTTTTTCATGGATGCTCTCACATATTCTCTCCCCACTCATTGCCCACCAACCATGAGGTAAACCTTACATAACTGCAGCATGGCAGTGATGTTTGGCTTTGCACAGAGATTGGCAAGTCTCATTTGTATTAAGGAGATTACACCCACTTAAATCATCTGCATTTTACTGATATATTCATGTGTATATTTAGATTAGATCAGAGAGCATATTTTATTCATTATGGAGAAATTAGAACCCAGGTGTGATATTTCAGTTCTTGCCTGGACTTTAGGTGTGTCTCTTGCTATTTGCTTCCAGTAAGGTGCGGATGCCTTGCCTGGGAGAAATCCTACTGAAAAGTCAGGACCTGCAGGTATCCTCCCTCCAGTCCTTTGCTCCCAACCAGATCTCAGGCCCCAGCCCCTCCATTTCCTGGAGGAAATAGTTACGTGCATGACTGTGATTCTTCTTGCACAGGCAGCATTTTGGGGATCATGTAGCTTCACTACCCTGATGGAGGCACAGCACACAGGGTGTGCACCTTGCACCTTGGTACACATTTCTCAGGAGCCCCAGATGGGAGTGCTGATTCTTTCCTTGATGAAACAAAATTTGAAGCTTTTAGTTGAAAGACTAGCAACAAAAATGTATTAGTAAAATAAATTTTAAATCACAACTGTAGCTAGAATTTAAAATGTGTTTAAATAATGCTTGGCAATGGATGGGGGGACTGGATCTTATAGCTGTCTGAGACTACATATTGCTCTTTCATGAGTTCATCAGCAAGCTGCTGCCTGGCCTGACAACATAATGCCTCTCAGAGGACATAAAGGCTGCAATTATCCACGTAGATGAGTAAAGCCATGATTCCTGAGTGGTAACCTGTGTGATACAGAGTCCACAACTGATATATAAATGATGCCAAGGATAGACTGATTAGCAATGTATTGCGCACTAGCATGTTGCATCTTCTAAGTTCAAAATATTGTGAATTCAGTATGAAGGTTTCACACAACTAATGCAGGGCTATATGGAATGCTCTTTTGAAAAAAGCAAAAATGTTATAATTACTTTTTTTTTTTAATTTACCCTACCAGAATCACAAAATCTGGGGTGCCCTTGTCTATTTCTCTTGAGCCATTAAAATCCCAGCCTAAAACTATTTTTAAAAGCCCTGGGATATTCTACTCTAAGCCTGCGCTTCTTTCAAGCAAATCACTTTTGCACATCTATAAGTGTGTCTGCAGAGAGGCAAGCACATGCTGCCATCCCATGTCTCTAATTTCCCACAACAGGTAACAGTGGAAGTTCCTGAGACCTGGCCATGACTTGTGGATGTCCTTTCCTCATTGCTGCCCCTATTTTCTTTTCTTTCATGTTTTTCAGTGTCCTTTCCTCAGGAACAAATTCATTTAGTTAATAAGCACTGAATTTAGGGAATTTGTTGTAGGCTCCTCAGAGGGGTTGGAGCTCTGATGTATAGAAGCATTGATAAGCCCAAATTCATCCTCAATGACAAAGGTACATTCATCTTTTAGAAAGAAAATGACAATCTAAATTTAACTGAAGTCAACAGTAAAAATCATCTGAATAGACTGTTTAAGTTGCAAACTCATTTTCTGAACTGCGGAATAAGATAAGATTCTGTGGAATCTTATTAACATGTCTGGGGGGAAGAAAACCAGTGATATGAGATTCTTACCATGAAACTTCCACAAAATTACATTTAATTCAGAAAGATGGAAACACATGAACACAAGAGTTTCAAGTGAAAGTGGCTTTCTTTCTTTCTGCCTTGGAAACATTTCTGGTGAGTGAAAAACTTGATGTGTGCAGGCGTCCAGCAAAAGTTTGCATATGTGTGCATGCACACACTGCACAAACTCACACATACCTGCTCAAATGAATACCTGACAGGCTTTCATTTCTGACAGGCAACATCAAACTGGATACAGAGCGGTTGTGACATGCTCACATCTGGCATGCAGGTCCAGGAAGCTGACATGATATTCACATTCTGCTGGAATGGGGAATGAAGTGATTTTTTTTCCTGTCTTGAGGAATTGATTTTTATGGAAGGCTTTTCTCCACTGGGATCATGTGTGCAGTCTGTAACATCTAGCATGAGTTCATGCCTGAAGACTCCTATCAAGGGCTTTGTATCTTGCTGCTGACGCTCGAGTTTTCCATAAACACAAATATTGTGGTTACCTTTCATTTGAACAGCTCCTCTACTTCAGTCAGGGACGCTACTTCTGCCAAGCAAACACATAGGTCAATGAGCAGTGTACTCGAATAGCACAATTGTTATAGAAACCCTCATGAGCTGTTAAAGAAGTGACATGATCTTTTCTCATTATGTGTGCTGTATTAGTTGGAAAGATCCTGAGATTTCACAGTTGCAAGCGTGTCCAATGCATGCAATAGCCTAGTTCTGCATTTGAGAACAACAGCCTCCTACACCTTCAGCAGCACTCTGACAGTACTTTCCAAGCTCCCTCTCTTCTTCTCCAAAGCTCCCAGTTTTTGAAACTGAAGTAATTAATCAGTTAGGGATCAATAAATAGTAAAATTTTATCAATACCTTCTCATCCAAAATGTCAAAACCAATTGAAGGTAATAACTTTGCTTCAGCTGGGGCTCTTGAAATTCCCATGCCTGTGAAATATGGACTCACCTTAGTACTGCCTGGTTAAAGAATTTTGGTTTTTAGAAGACATGTCAAGACATGTCCCATGCTGATTTAAAAATACAAGAGAAAGATGGCTGTGAATGGTTTTATCTATGTTCTTAACAAGTTTTAGAGGACTGTGTACATTCCCACACTCCCAACCACTTCTGCAAAAGCAATTTTTTGTGTTTGTCCTGTGTCTGATAAACTTTAGGAAGAAAGTAAGTAACAGCAGCAGAAAACATGCTTGTCAGCAAGTACTGCTTGTATGAAAATAACTTATATTTGTGCCAAATAAATTCCAGGGTCTCAGATTTTTCCTACTGTTCTCTCCAGTGGGCATTATATGAAGAAGGCACATCACATACTGGATATCATAGGCATAGCACTATGGGGAGCTATGAACACTGTTTATATGGCCCTGCGTGAGGGTGTTGTGCTGTGCAAGGAGAACAAGAGGCACCTCCGAGGGTCTAGCTGAGACTTCAAGGCTAAGGCACATGGAAAGATGGAAGGAGGTGAGTCTGCAAAGAGGAGTCAGCAGTACAGTCTAAGAATTGCCTGCAGTTGTGCAAAGGGTGACTGCCAAGGCCGTACAGCAACCAGTGAGGTGAGGCCTCAGTGTTGGAGCTTGCAAACTCAGCACAGGCATCCTGCTCCCTAGGAGGGCAGGCAGCCCTTCACAGAGGAGTCTCCAGCTTTACAGTCTTTAAAGGCTTGGCTAGGCAAAGCCCCACCAACCTGTCAGAGATATGGAGAAAGTCCTGCCTCAGACTGTGTATCAGAGGAAAGATCTCCAGGTTGCCATCCCTTCTAACACTTCTGTGATTCTCTGTATGAACATATGAACCATGCCACCATGCCACTTCAGACCTTAAATGTACATGGTATTTCACTTCCTTATTTAAAAGAAATAGAAGCAGAAAATTCACACGTTTTCTGCTTAAATTCACAGATATTTTCTACCATCCTCAGTACAGGAGGTGTAGAGCAAACTCATCCTTCTGCCCCTTCTCAGGACTGTGTGTGTTCCAATAGATGTCCCTGCCAGGGAGCCTTGCTGTCCTTTAAAGGCTCACCCTCTCTCTCTGATCTGTCGGGTCATTGTTGTGGAGCTGGATTTTAACACTCTGAATGCAGCTGAAGACATATCAGGGTACAGCGTAGGAGTAATTTTTCTTCAGAGCAGTGACGTATCTGCAGCTAGATGTCTCAGCAGCAGAATTCAGTCTGAGAGTTCGTCAGGCTGTGATGCAAGTTTCTCAAGCAGGAATGAATCGTTTGTGTTGTACACTAGGGAAGAAGAGAGTAAGGAAAGAGGACATTATGAAATAGTGGAGAAGTGTGTCTCTAACTTCTCACTAACCAGTTTGCACAAGATTTCTGATATGCAGAATTTAATCTACAGGGAAAGGGATGAAGCAAGATCACACCAACTCACAGGTGGAAATACCATAAATATGACCACAGAGAGAGTATCTATAAGTCTATTTATATCTGTCTATCTATCAATCATCTCACCATGATACTTTCATAGCAGCCTCAGAATTACAGTCCATCTAATGCCTGCACCTTGATTGCTAAAAATCACTCTTACTTCTGTCAATCTGCTTTTGCAGCTACCACCAGCATGAACCCCTTTAATCTAAACAAGCCATGGTGGTTATCCACATGTGAATGTCTAAATCTGCCTTCTTGTTTATTGACTTTTATAATTTTTATGGGTTTTCTTTCCATGGGAGAGTCCTCTGTGAAGACATGTTAGCTAAGTTTACAATGTAGAGAGAGGGAAAATGAGAATAATCACCAGCGGGCAGAATTCCAGTTTCTACAGCTAAAGGGGATTGCTTAAATTACATTAAATCTATAGCATACAAGAATAGCAGTCAGGGTCAGTGACAGGAACAAAATGATGGGAGATGATCTCTCATTAGCAAAGCAGTGATAAGAGAGAGGAGAAGAACCTAGTGGCAAAGATATAAGAAGTAAAAAGCACCCCTTCAGAGAAGTGTTTGTGTCTAACTTTCCTTTAAGATTGTCACTGTGTAGCCTCCTAAAGTCGTTTATTATCAGTTAAGATTCCCTAATTTTTGATGATGCTTTTCAGTTACCTCCCAAACTGATGTTGTTGTTCATTGCCCTCCTTGTTTACTATTGTTTCCAGTTTTTATCTTCTTTATCATACTTTCTTTTAAAAAATAATTTTAAATAAACACAAAGTTTTCAAATTAAATCCAAGTTTTCTATTGCCTTTCATCCTTTCTAGTAGGAATAAATTCAAATCCAATATATTTTCTCTAGGACTTCACCTAAAAGTGGCAAGCATCTTGCAATGGAAGGTATCAACAACCCATCATGATTAATATCTATGCATTTTTCATGTATAACACATGTGAATTTTTTTAACTCTATCTGCATTTAAACATGTAACTGTCATCACAAATGTCAGCCAGTTTCAAAGGAAATTCCAGAAGAAAGGAAAATAATCCTTTTTTCCATGCTTTATCTCTGTAAAAAGAGATTATCTTGTCTTTTCCCTCCTTATTATTAGCTCTGAAAGAAATAAAATTCTAGACTGATGTTAGACTTCATACCTTTCTCAGACAAGTCATTCTATTACCTTTCACAAATTGATACATGTGTGTTCACAGCATCAGGCTTTTTCTACAAAATTTACTGCAATTTGTTCCTAAGTAAAAGTACCCCAGATGGGGTAAAGCTAAGGACACCTTAGCTTTAACCTTGTTTTTACCCTAAGTTATTCCCTAATCACTACATAATTTTCTCTTTGGCTTTTGGTTACACTTCTTGTGTAAGAAGTACCTTCATGGCAGGAGTCTGCACCTCCATTGCTGGGGTGTGATTGCAATGAGACACCTGCATTTTCTGTGCTCTTAAGATGGAATTTCAATATGTGCAAAAACCACCATCTCAGTTGAAGGGTATGGAAAAAACTCCCTTACTTTATAAGTGCATGGCTATTTTAACTCTGGCTGCTGTCACTAAAAGGGTCCAGCAAATGTGTCTCTAAAAATACAGAGATTATTTTTCACCTATAAATAGATGCTTTGAGAAAGGAATACAAACCTCAGAGAGATTCTAACAGCCACAGGCACATGTAATGGCTTGCCTGTGGTAGTTGTAAGCCACCTTGCACTTAGAGCAAGCAGTAAGAATGTGCAGCTGGGTGATGGATAACCACTGATGAGCTGCGTGCTCAGCCCTTTTGCTCAGTATCACTTGTCTGTGTATCTGGCCTGAGTCTTTTGAGCAAAATAGAGCTACAAGCTTCAGTCACAGACAGTATGTCAGCCCAGCCAGTGAAATGGTGAGGGGCAACTCCACCAGGCCAAGAAGATTCAGGCCCATAATATACCCAGCCTTTCAAAACATACATGAAATTCTGGGATAAAGCCAGTGCTTGTCTGCTGGTCTATGGCATCTCCTTTACAGAAAAGGTCAAATAAATCAACCAGTCACAACCTGAACTGTATTTTCATCTCTTGCTGTGGTTTAGAAATATGCACAAATTTTCCTAAGCATATATCTCCAAGGTAATAGGCAATGCTTTCTCCTGAGCAAGACACAGACTCCAAATGGCAGATTAGTATTCTAGAATTTCCTTTTTATTTCTCAAACAACAACAAACTGCCTAGGAACTAAAAATGCTGCTCATTACAGGAACTGAAATAACCAAAATTTTAAAAATACCCATGCTTGCTATTTTTACAGAAAAATGCAGATATGCCAGGAACTCCTAAAAGTGCATGAGGGATTTTGCTAAAACTTGTTGATTTATGTGGAAAGAAATGAAATGGTGGAGCCTTACAAATGCCTCAGATCGATACTGAGCTTGGCTTGCTGAGGCTCACAAAGGAAGGTGGGGTTAGAAAAAAACAGGAGCTGCTGATTTCTCTGTTGCTAAAGTGCTAGCTCATGTGTTTCTATTAACATCAGTAGTATTTTTAGAAACGTTCCATGTTACTCTTTTCACTTACCATTTCAAACATATTTGTTTTCTCTTGACCTATTGGCTGAACTGCAGTTACTGTTTCCACCTTTTACAGAAAAAAATTACTTGTGGAGATACTGCAGCTTTCCTCTTGATGTCTCCTGTCTGTAAACTTAGGGAAGCTTATCATTAAAACAGTGTCTGCTGCCCTTTCTTCTGATTATCACTGTTTCTTAGTCCTTAACTTTCACAAGGCCAATTAATTTTCAGTGTCTTGTCTTGTGCTGTGTGCTCAGAGAGGATTTTTTGTGCTTATAAATATTTTAATTAAAGGTTAACTCAAATATCAGGGTTTAACAGCCTCTAGAACTCAATTTACAATATGTCTGACCTGACTAATCATGCTGTGAGCTAATTAGCAACATGACAGGCACAGTCCTTGTTGGGGGAATGATGGAAGAGGCAGGAGCTGTTTCCTGTGTAGGGAACACTGTTTGTTCAGCGATGTTGGGAGAAGCACAGCTTTCCTTGGGGTAGAAGTCAGTGTTGTGAAAGATCAGGTGCAATGAACCTCATAATTTAGCCTAGTGTCTGTGAAGTTTCCTTCCTGAACCAACTTTTGGGATTTTTCTTTCAGCAAATCCTCCCCTTCTTTATGAACATATTCCGGGTCAATAAAAATCTGAATTTTTTATAGGCAGTTTCCCTTAGTTTCTGGACTGAAGACACTATTGCTATATCCACCTGGAAATGAGATGGTGGTTTTGGATTAGGTCTTTGAAAGCAAAAAAAGCCAGAAGAGTCCAGAAAATGTAAATTTGCTTGGAACTGAAAATAGAGTTACGAGGAAGGAGGACAGGACATATCTGCTTTGATGCTGTGTAATTCCTGATGTCCCCACATGCTGGTTATTCTGCCAAATTCTGTTTCCATGTTTTAAAGGGTATATGGCAGAAATTAGAGAAACCCTATCAGAGGCAGGGGATGACCAGAGGATGGGCAGCCACTGCCCAAGGAATGAAAGGGTTTTACCTTGGAGATGAGCTGACAGGGTGCTGTTGAGAGGGCTCTGTAGACACTGAAAGACACCTCTGTGGACAGAGGAAAAACAACTCAATGCCTTTTTCATCACATGCTGTGCCACAGGAATGTTGATCTTCATGCAACTGGCAGCTGAGCATGGGAGCTCCTGGGCACAGGAGTAGCAGCAGGTAGGTGCTAAATTCCCACAGCAATGTAAAAGGCACTGAGCTGCTCTAAATACAAGCCTCTGGAAGCTGCTAATGACAAACCCAGCTGCCCTGACTGACAACACCCTGTGCTGCCAGTCCCTCCTAGGACGGCATTCAGGGGCAGCTTCTCAACACACTCACTCTGCCCTGCCCTGAGCACTGGATTTTGGCATCTGCCAATGATGGGACACAAGATGAGATGAAGATTTGGTCTAGCCTCGTACAGCACTTGCTGTGCAATAATTCACTGTAATTCTTTATATACTTTGTTTTGCTGTTTCTCAGGAGAAAATGTTTTCCAGACAGAAAGATTTCATTTGAAAAAACAAGGCTGTTTCAAAGGACAAAAATAAATAATAGCTGAAACCTCAGTGAAATGTTTAGAATTTACTCTTAGCATATTTTTTTCCCCAGCATCAGGGACATGCTTTGTAAGTTGAGTGGGGCAGTCACTGGGAGAGCCCTCATTGCCTGCTTAGTCAGGCAAGTGGGAGGTTTCTGAATTCCTAAACACTTATGTTGTAAAAGCCTATTAAATACTGTTCTAACACTTAGTAAGAAAGGTTTCTCCACAAAGGACCCCAGGTTTTTCAATGGGAAATGGAAACTAACCATTCTCCCCTTAAAGAGCTTTTTCAATGGACATACCTTTTTTCTACATGCATGGTATGAACTAGACTGCTACCAGCTCAACTGCCCCTCAGACATACAAGTATAAAACACAACCAGCATTATACCAACAGCTGTGTAAAAAAAACCATAAAATAAAAGGTCTGTATTTTTCTTAGGATAGCCAGTCAAGAATTTTGCATTGATTGTAAAAGGGAAAAGAAATCTGTCAAGATAGAAAATCCTGTGGATTCTTCCCCATGGAATCAAAGTGGTTTTTGGAGTTCAGCATACGCAGAGAAGGTAAGGCTCTAACTCCTGTTACACTGGAGTGAAGACAGTTTACTATAAAGAATATTAATGAAGCTATCAAAAATGCAGTGTCATAGAGCCGTATCAGGCTACCTTTGTGGCAATGGACACAGCTCAGGATCTGACATGAAGTGCAGTCAGGGAAGTTGTTGGAATCAGCTGTAGATACTCAAAAACAATAACTCCCTAGATTTACCTAAAACTACTCTCAAATTGATAAAAGACAAGAGATGGGATCAGATGCTCATATCCTCATCAACATGTTTTCTACAGGCTTGGTTCAAGGAGGCTGCTATTTTCCTTTTGGAAAATTCCTAAGGGAGGGTGAGAATGGTAAACAGCACCTGCTTCAGCACAGGGACAGGCGAGGAGTACTGTATTCCCTGTGGAGTACAGCCTGCAATTAAAAGCTTCTGTGGCTGTTGAAGAGCTGAAATGGCTCTATAGCCTCCCTCCTGTCATCTGACTATACAGAGTACCCTGCTTTCACAGATTTTAAGAATCAGGGCCACACATCTTTTAATGGCTGAAGGATACTGCAAGGCTTTCAACTGCAGGCATGCAAACTGTTGAGGCTCTTGTTTCTTACTCATGTTAGATAGGCTGTGGTGTGAGTGCATCCTGTGCTGACAGCGGCAAAGGTCACTTGAGCAGGCCTAGGAGTCCAAATCTTCTGGGATTTGCAGCAGTGAGAGGGCCTCTGTATTAAGTCTTCTGCAAACGCCATCAGGTTTGAATGCACAGATCAATGATGAAAATCTTGTTGGTGCATGACAAAATTCACTGCTATTGTGAGGGCACGTGGCCAGCTGTCCACAGAAGCATAAGGCTATAGCCTTGTCACTGAGATTTATGGTCTTAACATGATGTATTTATGAACCAAAAATAGATGCCTGCCAATTGCAAAGGGAAGTGAAAAGCTATCCTTCCTAATAAATGCAGAATTTTCTCTGGTAACATTTTTGCAAGAATTAATTACATTTTTCTAGATAAGTCTCTGGTGCAGTTATGCAGTTACCTGCTCTTTTGGGAGCCATGCAGAACATTTTGTTACTCTGCTAATGTCTGAGTACTGATGGTGTTTTCTGTTTACATGCATGTAGCCTTTGCTCCAGAGAGCTGATGGGTTTATATGTGAAGAGTGCAAACATTTAGATTTCCTAGTGAAGAAGGACACTCAGCTGTAAAGTTTCCCAGATATGTTGTGTGACTAGATCTGTAATCCTGGTAACTGCTACAGTCTTCTGGCTACCTACAATAGCTGTTTTTCTTTTATTGTAAATCCCTGCTTCCCCTTTTGGTGCCTTGTTGAACCTTATCTTTTTTTTTTTTTTTTTTTTTTTTTTGCTTACATAGCATTTGCTTTGAAATTGTTTTTCTCCTCTAAGCTTTTAATTTTTTACAGCATTGGGTAATTTCTAGCTTCTTATCCCTAGCAATGACTACACTTTACTCTTTCTGTATTTCCACGACATTTTAATTTTCGGTTTTTGGAAGCCCTGCGCTAGGTTTTCACATTTGCCAAAGGCCCTTGTTGGGAAGAATCTGTTTGGAAACTCCAGCTCCTTGAAGGTGTGTGGCTTTTTCCAGCAGGTACCTAACTATTCCTGGTGGCCACACAACAGGGACAAACTGTGCCTAAGCATTTCTATACTGGACTCTATCACACTGCACATTGCTCATTGCTAAGAGGTGTGGGAGAAGGAGGAAAACTGGGAAGATAGTGATAATGAGCAGGAGGAGGCCTGATGAAGGAGAGCTGACAGGTGATAATGACTGGTATCATTAGAGTATGGACGAGGGAAGAGGAAGGAAATGAGGGAGCATCTGCAGGTGATCTGACGCTTTTGCAGCAGCTGGGTGTCTGGAGCCATGCTAGTGTTTGTTGCCTGTAAACAGAGGCCCCAAGGGACACCAGCAGCCATTGCTGGTCTCGAGGGCAGGTGGTCTCAGGGGAGGAGGAAAGTGGCTGAGATCTGCAATGCCCTTGGCCCAAGGTCCCAGCAGGCAGGGTTCTCTTTCCCAGACTTCTCACTGTCTTATGAGCTTTCCTTAGGCTTGCTGGCTTGATCTTTCCTCTGGTGGTATTTCTGTTTACCGTCTGTTCTTGTTTTTGGCAGGTTGAACCTTTTGCCTCTTCTAGTGGTGCACAGAGGCTAGCAGCCTGCTCCAGGGATCCAGCTCTCTTCAGGCTGCTTCCTGGCACTGTCAACAGAGAAGTATGCAGGGGCAGTCCTGTGGGAGCACTGCGCTGTGCCCAGCCTCTCTGGCAGCCCTCTCCAGCCACTGCTCTAAGAGATGTGTTATACAGACCTGGAAGTCAGATCTGCAGCTGCTGCTGTCATGATTTTTAAGTAGGCCATAGAAATTAGCTGAGTTATTCCTACCTTAAGAGCTTAACTCCTGACACATCTTCAAAGGAAAAAAAGGGAGTTTTGATAAAACATTGAAGTGAGAACATTGGCCTAGAAAATTGCTCTATTGGTTACTATTTTTTAAACAGGAGGCTTTTTTTACTGTGCATTCAGCTGGTTTCTGCTTCTAGCCATTTGATCTTGTTAAGCCCCTGCCTACTGAAGAGCTCTTTGCTCGTAGTAATTACCTGTCCATGCAGAAATTCCTGGACAGGGAGCAAATCACCTCTCAACTTTTCCTTGGCTAAATTGACTAGACTGTTCTTCTTCAGTAAATAGCTTCTCCTGGACTTCCTGTCATTCCCCCTTGTTTTCCTCTGATCTCTTTTCAGTGCTGCAATGTGTCCATCACAGTGGTTCCCAGCAGAAGTGTGGGATTCCATACTTTCTGTACAAATGCCACATATAGCTTTGAAGTAACACATCCCTACTTCTGCTGATAGTTCTGTGTTTTCTGCTTGTTTTGTTAGGTTTGCTGGAAGGGCAGGGTCAGTGGGTTACCCTACTTGACTCTGAATCTTCTTGAATCCCATGCTTCCAAACTATTCCTGTATTTGTGTATCCTATGTCCTTCAATCTGAGACATTATCTATAGATATAATGCAATATGTTAGTTTGAAATTGTCTTTCCACTGGAATACAGACCTGACAGTAGTCATAACCTCATTCATTCACCAGTCCATCTATTCTGCTTCAACTTCCAACTTTTCCAGCTGTACGTTTGTCAGCATCTAAATGAAAATATATCAAATAGCATTGGACTGTGAACAAGCTCCTTTGGCCCATCGGAAATGCCTCCATTTATCATCTGTCTTTGTAACTTCAAGGTCTAACAGCAGGCAGACATCCGAATATGAATCTGCCAAGCTGATACACAAAGGTATCACAGAGCAAGTTTTTATTGGTGGGTAGGGATTATCCAGTACCTCATTCAAAACTGGCCTGAAAACTCTGCTGAAGTAATGCTTGGCAGAGATCCAGGATCTGCATATTTCTTAATTCATTCCAGTCTTCAGACCATGGCCAGTTGGCTATGGTTGATGAACAGTAATTTTCCAGTAGTTAAACAATGAAGTATGCATGGAGGCATTATAAGATCTGCGGTGTCTCCGAGGAAGGTATGAGGACAGAAATGCTGGCTTCCTAGGCTTGCCTTTCTGTGACAGACAGAGACACAGTTTAGGCCAGTTGGTCAGATGCCTGACTGATCTGAGCTCCTCGCCTGGCTCCTGGGACTGCTCACACCCAGATATGGGAGATCAACCAGTGCTGGTTAGTTCTGTCCCCTCTGCCCTCCAGCTCTACCATATGGGCATGAAGGACCAAACCTGGCCCCAGGAATGTTTCTCCTTCTGCTGCTGCTTTCTGCACTGCGCACAGAGGGTGCAGAGGGCAACCTGCAACTTTGTGTGAAAGTAAAAGCTTGCAGAACTAAGTAGGTAAAAGCTTGCTTTGATGCAAGAAGGGCAGCTGGCATACTGGAGAGTCTGGGGATGAAGAGGGGCTGGAAAAGGTAAACAAGCAGCTACACACATGGTGACAGTACCATTTGAGGATCAGCAAGGAAGCTTGAGCCTGTGTGGTGGAGCAGCTGGACTTGAGGCTGAGGGAGCAGGCTGGACAGGGGGAATAGGCTGTTTTGAGCTGGGAGCTGTGTTGAAGGAGTGGAAAACATCCAGAGAATCTCATTAAATAATCTCGTACTTCTGAATACGTAATTCTTTATTCATGCAAATGTAAATGTCCCAAGAAACACTTGACCAAAAAAAAAAAAAAAATAAGGGGGGTAAAAGAGGGAGCCTTTCACTGTGAGAAAAGAGGGAGCCCAGACAGCATATCAGAAACTTCTGACAAAAGTCCTCTATTCCTTTCAGTGAAGAGAAGTAACAGAAAAACCAGATTTGGGAACTGAGAGGTGAAAATTTGAACAAAGGCGAAGTTCAGTGGGTTTGTGCCATTGAATGATTTATATCTTCTCAGCTCTGTCATGGTGAAGATAATAAAATAGAAATAGGTCACCATGGATTACAGGGAAATCATCACTCGAAGGTTACATACACTGTGTTTTTCTTAATGTATTTACTGAGCGCTTCACTGACTCAAGGGATTTTGCACATATCAGTGCTTTTTATGATGTTTTACCTTTTATGTGACAGCTCTATTACCTACAAAGTCAATGCAAACAGCTAGTGCTTTTTTCTCTGTAGACACTGAGTTTTGAATTACTGGCCATCAAACTGGGACCTGCTGGACTTTTATGCATGTGATCTCTTCACCTCTCCTTCCCAATGAGCTGTGGATTGACAGCTATTTTTGTTCTCAGCTTTACTATACGTATCCTTCGATGTGAGTTCTTCTGCAGCGATAAGATGTTGCTACTAAAAATGAAGCTCAAACAGACTGAAATGACTGATCATTTCTCACTTGTAGAAATCAATTTCCAAGTAAACCCTACCCTTTTACTCCATTCAGTGGTGGAAAAGCAAACTTGAAGAAATAATAATTAAATCAACAACAACAACAAAACCAAAACCCAACATCAAAAATAAAAACAAAACCAAAAAACCCCAAACAAACAAACAAAAAAAACCTCACAACAACAAAACCACACACCCACACACACCAAAGCCTAGCTATTTATTGTGCAGTGTGTTCTAAAGGCAGGAAAAAATAAGAATGTCTTAGTAAAAGATATTCTGTATCTCAGAGGCAACATGAACAGCCATATGATGTGGTAGTTTCTATAGTGACTACTTGCTTTCCTTTGAAAGTTTGCTAAACAATCAGACAAAACCAGAGCAACTGGCTGTGCTGCTGTGTAATTATCCCTCCCCCACCATCATCCTCCAGAAATACTGAATACACAGCTTTTCTACCCTTGAATTGGAAATGCCCCTCCCTATAAAATAGCCTTTGTTGCATGAGAGAAAGGAGGGGGAGGCGTCAGAAACAGCTCAGCCGTGCTGTGTAGAGCTGAAAAGTAGTCATGTTGCTGGACTGGCTTCTGGCTCGCAGTCTGGCATCTGGCTGGCAGCCCGGGACCCTCGGTGGGAGCGCTGCCCGCTGGGCATGCCATCCCTTCCCACGGGGCACCACTGCCATCTCAGCCACACATTGCCGAGCAGAGTGATGTAAACACCACCAGCAGAAGCTCAGTGTCACACTCGGGCTCCCTGGAAAACCTCCGGGCTGCGCCGTGGACTGACACAGAGCGCGGTTACTGACTGAGAGAGAGAGATACGTTCTGGTAGTTTCAAGGAAAAATAAAAGATTGTGGTTCTTCCTGTTTTCTTTCCCCTAAGCCCTTTGTTCTCTTCCAGCATGTTTGCCCTAGTTTAATTTGATAGGTGTTTAACTGCAACACTTTTCTGCTTTGCGATATGAGCACTTCTATGGCAGAGCACTGAGTGAAATCACATTCTTCACTCCTTCTGTAAGTTTTCAGCTGACTTTTATGAATGCCTGGTTGAACTCTAATTCCTAGAGAACAGAGAATCAGAGCCAGGCTCAGCAGAAGTCTAATTCTTTTCCCCTCCAGTGGCTGCTCTTCTATTAGTAGTGTTCCCCTTGATGTTGTCACTCTACACTTCAAGACCCACCAGACAATTCCCTGTGGCTGATTGACAAGAAGCAAATATAAGCACTTTAGTCTTCAGGAGAAAACCCAACATACTTGTTCTCCAAAGAAATATAACTCACCGGACAGCACAGACTGCAGTAGCACTGAGTTTAACCTCCTTCTAAAGCAATACTCTTCCAAATATGTCCTGGGTAGTAGAGTAAACAATTCAGCAGTGTATGATTTACTTTATTTTTTTTTCAGTGCTCGTTCTTCTTCCAGAATGGTAGTGACACAATCCTTATTTCCTATCCTTGAGCTTCTCAGTAAAATTTTTCCCTTCTTCCTGAGCTCTGGATTTATTACAAACTTTTTGAGAACTCAGTGCTTAAAACTGAGACATGTTGACTAGACCATCAATTATGTAGCCCTGTTCTCTTGTGTTCAGGGCTTCATTGCTTTTCTGAATTAATATAGTTTGTGATTAAAAGCTTGGGAGATGATTTTATTTGAAGAAAGATGCTTTGGTTATCAAACCTGTGAATGTGACATTTGTTCTCTTCAAATACCATAAAAACAAAGTGAAATTGCACAGAAAATTAGCATAAAGGTAAAGAGTGTACTCCAAGCAACAGTCACAGAAAAACATCTGCATACCTTTGTTAGTGGTACCTTAAAAATAAGTTGGCACACTGACTGTGAACTGTTCTTGATATAATTAATTTTATTTTTGCTGAATAATGTTCTGGTACTAAAATGAAATACAAGTATGCTGCGACTTTGGAAGGAGAATCATGGTTTTGATGTATTAATATTCTAATGTTGAGTAAGACAAAAGCTTTGAAAAGGAAAAAGGGTTATTGCAGGATGAGGTTTTGGCAAGAGAAATATCATCACAATTGTTGTTCTTAACATACACTGAACTTAGATAATGTTTTAATTATCTAAGTTTTTAATTATCTAAGTTTATAATTATCTAATATTTTAATTTTTAAAAGAAAAAAAAATGTGCTAGCAAGGGAGACCTTAACTGCCTTTAAATTGAGGAGATTGAGTTGTGAATGAGATTATGGTCCTAGTAATTCATTTTCAGTCTGATGTAATATTTTGCTTCTGCACCTGTGACGAATCCAGCTGTGGATTCCAGACACACTTCATAAAGAAACGCTGTAAATTAACATGGTGTCCACAGATAAATACTGAAGAATCAATGACAAGCTGATAAGAATAGTGGTTGCAGCAGTGCTCCAGAAATTAAGAAAGCTGATTTTAATATCTCACTCTACCATAGATTGTCTCTGAGACCTTGAACAGAACTTGCAACCTAGGTCAACATGAAGTAATCTGCGGTACATGGTCTGAGCTGCAACACCCTCACTGCCATCCATAGGGCGAGGTCCAAAGTTAGTCTGGCATAAGGTAATTTATATTTGAATGGCTTATCACCTTCTCAGCGAGGAAAATCCCTTATGGGTAAGAACAATAGTGTTCATGGCTGAGATTCTCTGTATTTGTCAAAGCTGACCTCATTTTCTCCTGTGGGATCAGAATCAAGATAATGCAAGCTGGCTTTGAAAGTCTAGCTTTACAATGTCATTTGAACATTACTGCTAGTATCAACTAGCTTGTTTGCAAGAGCAACAGAAAATGCCATTCACATTATTTCTGTGATTTCTATATTGTTGTTGCAAGAATGTTGGGAGAATAGAAATAAATAATTTAATAGAAATGAAATTTAGTTTATTACCTAGCAGGATTTGTTTGTTTACAGATTGTAAATGGATATGCTAAAGAAGTCAGCTGTGTGATTTATTGAAACGTTTATCACCTCAGCTGACTTCACCTGAGCACAGAGGCATTTGTGAGATGTACATGCAGGCTGGAAAGGAGCTTGGAGGAATCTTGCATTTTTTTTATGCGCAGACAGGGGTTTGTGTGAAACAGTATGATTGTTTCAGAGATCCCCCTCCTGATACATATCCAGTCTTCTCAGGAGACAAGAGCAGCTGACAGACCTTGCTACTGTGACTCATGTGACAGCTCTGTAACCCCATGCTTTCCACAACCCGGGAGTGAGCTGTCACTCCAGCATCTTCTGTGCTTGTGAGGAGTTGGGTTTCCTGGGTTCTTTCCTCCCAAGCCACAGCCTGAGTCCCTCTCATGTAGTGTAGTGCTGTCACCTTCTAGTCCCAGCGAAATGGTGGATTGGGTTAATTTTTCCCTTGTTATTTGACCCTGGCTGTGCTGATTAGAAATGCATCTACTTATTTCTAACACGTAAGGGAGGAGCGTCTCCCAGGGTCAAGGGTCTGCTTCATTCCACCCCAGGGTAATGGATCTCCCATTACATTTTCACTTCTTTCATGCTTCATTTTGCACATACAAGTGCTCACTTTCAATCAAAGCTCAGTTACTTCCATGTTGTAGAATTGAATTTTAAATTGCCT
The DNA here is from genome assembly GCA_039654755.1 of Calcarius lapponicus. NCBI lineage: Eukaryota > Metazoa > Chordata > Aves > Passeriformes > Fringillidae > Calcarius > Calcarius lapponicus. The sequence continues at coordinate 26,800,885 of CM077481.1, read as the reverse complement.
GCAAGATTTTTAACATCTGAAATCAGAAGAAAGAAAAAAATTATAACAAGATTTTTCAACTTATTAAATACACCTCTGCATGTCACCCAGTGCAAATATGGCCTTTCACCAGGGGCAATAAATTTGCAGCGACCTTACCAGAAGGTCAGAAGGGATGCAAACCAGAGAGCACTTGCTTCAGGTGAGGGCAGATGAAGGTTGTATACACTCTCTTGGCTGATTTATATCTGGCAGCCGGAAGGAGGATTCAATATAAGAGTGCTTTCCTGAGATGCAGGTGAGCTGTTGGGGCCCCTCTGAGGTAATTGCTGTACCGTGTTGTATGTCACTGGAAGAAGCCTGAGGGCTAAGAGTCATCAAATGATAAACTGATAAGAGATAGGAGGCACAGTCACTGCTGTGAATGTGTAGGTTGTAGGATATGGAACTGGCCTGCAGGTACAAGTACCCAAAGGTATCATGTCCCAGAGCTCTCTTTCCTGGAGCATCACAAGAAAATCTGATACACCTGTTATTAAAGGGACACACAGGATTATAAAATACCCTGGTTGCCGCAGGATTTTCCTCAGGAAGTGATTAAAACACCCCATCCAGAAAACAAATTAATTCTTAGCATCAGAAAACAGGAAAGCAGTAGTAATTTTCTTAGATTAGATGGAAATATGCAACCGAAAATACCCTGGTAACACAAGAGGAAGTTCCCAAATTCCTAATGAGACATTATTTGTCTCAGATGGTAATACTGCCAAAAATTTTTAACACACTCAATTAACAAGAGTATTTTATAGCTAACTTGCTCTTTGTTGATACTTAAATTTTCTGAACAATGATGCAGTATTGTTAGGTATTGTTGCAGATATTAAAAGTTCACCTGGACATGCTCCAGGGAAACATGCTGCTCCTGACCCTGCTGGGATCAGGACTAGAGGGCCAGCTAGTCCATAGAATTTTGTGATTCCTTTTTGCCTATTGCTAAAGCTGCTATTAACTACTCTCATTGCCCTTCTTCCCTTGTCCCCCCCTTCCCAAAAGAAACAGATTTGATAGTCACATCTATCTTCTGGGTTTAGTGAGCAATTATAAATTAAATAGAAATTTTGAAGATGAATAAATAACATTTTAAACTTAAAAATGTAGGGCTTGGAAATAAAACCAAGGCTGAAAACAGTAGGTTAAAGCAAAAAAACTCAAAATGAGATTAATTATTCATTGAGAAATGCACCAGAACATTTGAATGCTAAGTCAGGGGAAAATGAGACAGCATGAGATGGACCTGGTTGGTAAAGCTGAGGCCAGAGGTTTGGGTTTTTTAAAGAAAGGCAATGTTTCCTTGTAGACAGAGGGCATGTCACTGAGCCCCAGCTATCTGCTTTGTTTGTTGCTATCCCAGCCTTTGAGACACTGACCTAACTGCTTTGTTCCTTCTCATCAACTTGTCAGACTGGCTACATCCAGGTATGGGGGAAAACCCTGATGGCATGGCATCAGGGATCCAGGGCAGATTGATCTGGTTGCTCCTTGAAGAATCAAAACTGCTGTTGGGTGCAGGGGTCTTCCCTCTCAGTAAAGTCCTCACTGGGATGGTGGTGAATCCCACCATGCCATCCTTCAATGTGAGTTAATTGCATTGCTGATCTGCTCAGTGCTGCTTGCTAGCACTCAGCTAGGATTGGTTGTGACTGTATTATGCCAGATCTTAGCCCAGGTGATAAAGGCAACCAAGAACAAAACCAAACATTGCCTTTAATTCAGCATTTTCAGCTGTCAAAAAAAAAAAAAATCTGTGATTTCTCATGGGTAGGTGCTGATTATAGGACTAGCAAAGGAATAGATTGCACAGGATTTCTAAGGAACTTCCTGATTGCGAGATAGGTAAATTTTCATGGAACCACTTCTGAAGTTACCAGGACCAAAGGAGCTGAGGTTAAATATTTAACTTCTTGCTGATGGTACTGGTAATATGTGAGATTTGTCATTCTCCTTGTGCTAAGAATAAAATACAAGTGGCTTTAACAGTCTTGATTAAAATCCCACCCAGAAGCAGGTTCAGACACTTGAATTTGTGATTTCTCCCTGTCCAATCTCTCTGAAAGGCTACCTGTTCTTTTATAATTTCTCAGTTTTCCATGATATTTTAGCTGTGTTGGCCAAATAAGAAATGCCTTTACATGAATCTTCTGTATACTTAAAAGAGGCAGAACTGAAGTAACTGCAGTAACTGTAGGAAAATTTCATCTCCACTTACTGGAAATAGATCCGTGACCTGGAATAAATGCTGCACAGAATAAAATTTCTGCGATAAGCTGTCCGCAGCAAAATAGGCAGCAACAAGTCCAATGCAGCAGTATTCCTTGCAATGAGATTTTGTTGTGACCAGATGTTCATGATAACGATTTTACAATGAAGAATATGCAGGAGAACAAAAATCAAAATGGCATTCTGTTATTCTTGATATTTTCAAGATATTTGCAAGGAAAAAAATTGAATTAGGGAAATGAAATAGGAAACACGGTGGGAATTGAAATAGGAAACACTGAAATGCATCATTAAATTTTAAAAATCAACACTAATAAATAAAGGAATGCTAAAAGGGATCACACAAGTGATTGATACAGGCTGGGCACACCTAAATTCTATTAAGACAGCAAGATGACTGGTAGACCTGAAACACTCTGCCAATGCCACTTTAATTAACTTGCCAATTCCAGCCCTTCTCTTGCTCTGGCATCTGTGCCTAGTCCAGTAGCCAGAGAGTGGATGCTGCTGCCATGGGAAGAGCAATGCTGGAAGGTACTGTGAGGACTTGGTTTGTGACCATTCCTCCTGCACAGCAAAATTTGCTGCTTCCCTCTGAAGACATGGCTGGAAAGTGCAGGGGAGGCAGAGAAAACCCTCATCTGTTCTGATAGCAAGATTTATTTGATTCTTCAGAATATTGCATTTTACAGTGATCTGCCTTTTCAGTTAATGCAACTTGAATCTGAACCTGGAAAATTTATGATGCTTTTTTAGATCAATACAAGCCTGTGCAGAAGTATATCATATATGCAGTGACCAAAAAATGAAGAAAATACAACTTAAGTATTTCAGCTGCAGAGCAAAGAATAATAAATATGCTTTGGAGATGAAGTCTGATTTTGCTATGGAGGGATCCAGCTGCTTGAGACAGATTGCAAGAAGAGATCACAAAATATGCTATAGCCTACAAGTAATCTTGTGTAACTGCAGAAAAAAATTTGAATGAGAACACCACTGAAAAATCACCCTTTAAAAGAAAAAATCTACATCATTCCTAAGGGAAGACAATCATTGGTCCTAATAGCACAGCCAAGTTCTGAGAAAGAAATTTCCACATAAACATAAAATTTTCCACATAAAACACATTTTAGAAAATGTGTCCTGTCCACTACTTGTACGTTAATTGATCTTTGACAGTGGGCCAGTGCGGGTCACTCACCTAGACTCTATCATGCTCAAGGCTATAGCTCATGATCTGAGGGGTAGGGATACCTGCACTTCAAGGCAAATTATATCATAATTGTCTATTATGTTTTGTGGTGTTTTCTTTTCTTGAGGAGTGGGGTTCAGGTGACAGAATCTCCTGAGATGTCCTGCAAATTGTGTGCAGTGTTAGTTACCACAATATTAAAGACATTAAGCTGTTAGAGAGCATCCAAAGGAGAGTCATGAACATGGTGAAGGGCCTTGAGGTAACTTTGAATGAGGAGCAGTCTGAGGTCACCTGGTCTGTTCAGCCCAGAGGAGATTGAGGGGAGACCTCACTGCAGTTACCCCCTCCTGGTGAGGGGAAGAGAATGGACAGGCACTGATCTCTTCTCTGTGGTGACCTGTGAGAGGACCCAAGGGAATGGCCTGAAGTTGTGTCAGGGGAGGTGTAGGTTGGATATTAGAAAAAGGTTTTTCAACTAGAGTGTGGCTGAGCACTGGTAGAGGTTCCCCAGGGCAGTGGTCACAGCACCACCCTGACAGAGTTCAAGAAGTGTTTGGACAAAGCTCTCAGGCACATGGTGTGATTCTTGGGGATGGTCCTGGGCAGGGCCAGGAGTTGGACCTTGTGGATCCCTTCCAATTCTGCATATTCTGTGCTTCTGTGAAAAATTGTGTATATGCAGCCCTTCAGTACTTAAAATAGTTTTATACAAAAGATGGAGAGATTTTTTTTTACATGGGCAGTTAGAGATAAGACAAAGAGGAATTATTTTAAATTAAAAGAATAGAGATTTGGATTAGATGTTAGGGGGAAATTCTTCACTGTGAATGTGGTGAAGCATGGCAATAGGTTGCCCAGAGACACTGGGAATGCTGCATCCCTGGCAGTGTTCAAGGCTAGTCTGGATGGAGCTCTGAGCACTCTAATCTGCTGGAAGAGAACTCTGCCTGTTGCAGGGATATTCAAACTAGATGATCTTTAAGGTCCATTCTAACCCAAACCATTCTAAAATTCCCAAGGGCTCCATACTTTTCTCTGAGTTCAATTCTTTTGTTTCAGCAGAGTTTCCTCTCCCCACCCCTGCTGATCAGCTGGATTACTCGGGGCCTCTAGTAAACTCTGGAAAGCATGGATGGTTTGTTTTCCTAGGGTGCCAAATTAACTCTGAGTTGTATAGTTGACACTTCCTTCGCTGTGGTTATTGATTTTTTTTCTCCAGAAATGTGTTCCAAACATACTGTCAAGCCCTCAAAGCCCTCTAATAAAGATGCTGCTGTTCTGACCACTGCCAAGGTCATTAGAACTTGTATGAAATGTCAGTAATTGGCATATAGCTAGCAGGACAACCTAAATACCAGTTCAGTAGCCAGGTATAAATAACAGAGCCTATGCCACTGACTTTTGGCCCATTTTTCATGTTTCAGCCCTTTGCCAGTTTTGAATGCTGTGCCCATTTAGGGGAAGCCACCACAAGGTTCCCATTCTACTGCACCCAGAGGAATGAAGATATCCATCTGTGGTCTGTGATGGGGGAAACTACACATAAACTTGCCACTACACTCTTGCAGAGCATTGGCAGTGGGGTGGTGGGTAATAGGAAGAAGATTTGTTTTTCCTTCCACAAATTACTAAATCCTGTTTCAGGTTCCAACTAAAATCCTGAATTACTACATGGTGCTCTCAGGCAGAACTTCCTTAGCTCCAAGTCTGGGTGTGAAGAGACCCTCTTAGGAATATCTGCAGCAATATCTGCAGCAACAGCATGCAAGTAGTCTCATGTTCATCCCATCCTCCTCCTGATTAATCCTTCCCTTTGTCAGAGGCACTGGTGCAAAGCTCATCCTGCCGTCTATGAACACAAGATGCATGCATTTTTTAGACTACAGCATTCTTTAGGCTGCTGGTAAACAATGCAGATGTAAGATGCTGATTGGCTAGTGTTTAATGAATTGTTGAAATTAAAGCAAAACAGGTTTTTGCCTCTGTTTTGTAACATGCCATGTCCCAGCATTGCAGTGTGGACCTTGCTGCCAAACACTGCTGAGTTCTGGAACTCACCCAGTCCCCATCTGGCTTCTGAAACACGTCATGCAAGTACCTAGGGCCCACTGAGGAGAACTGTGAGATTCTGAGAGCAGTAAAGATATGACAAAAATAACAGAAATGCTTATAGAAGAGACAACAAAAAATGTATTAGGGAAGCATCAAGAGTCATTCGTAACAGGCCTTTTTTTTTGGTATATTGCTGAGTGAAATGTGCCTGGCAATCCAAAGGCAAGTAAGGGTCCTTGCCTTAGAAGAATAAACTTCTAATCCCAGGCATTTTATAGTTTTCCATCACTGCTTTCCCGATACAGATGCAATGGATTGCAAAGCATTTCACAGATGCCAAGCCCCTGTGATTCAACGCTTTTGCCTGACATTCTGCAAACAAATGGTTCATTTTCAATAAAGGTCATAAGTTAAAGGGAAGCAGGAGAGCTATAAAATGAAAATGCATACCATCTGAAACACTGTGACAGAAGCAATATAGAGCAGATATTGGAAGTGCAATGTAAACACTGGATGCAAGTCCAGTAACAAAGCTAGAAAAACACCATTTCGGCCAGCAAAACCCTGAAAGAAGAACTGGAAGTCTGAAAAAGGGTTTTAAGCTTGTCAGCCTCTGTTTTGCCCCAGCAGTTTGAAATTGCAGCAGCAGGGGTTCTTGTTTACAAAGGACATCTTTCATCTCCATGCTGCCAGAGACAGTGAAAGGCAGCACACACTCATTTTTTATCATGGACACTTTGAACAGTGAGGCAAATCGGAAGGGAAGGTGTAGCAAGGGCCTTTGTGAAAGTAAGGGTGAAATGCTATGGGATAATAGGTAGTGAGCCGAAAATGAGCTTGCAGGCCGCTCTTTACAGAGCCAGACCCGCTGCATTTGTTGCTGCTTTGTGATGGAGTGGCATTTCCCCAGGGAATATCACATGTATGTGTATGCTTCTGTGTGCCCTTGCTTTTCTTATTCAGCTTGCTCAGGAGCAGCCCACAGACGACAGCTGAAAGGCCCTGGTGAAGGTCCTGATTAGTGTCCCAGTTTTAATTGGGGATACTCACTTGCCAAGGCTAGAGTTTTTTTAAAACTTGATTGAGGGGTTACTTGCTGTTTATTAGAAGTTATTTGCTGTTTTTTAAAGGTTAGACACCATGAAGTGTGCATATAGACTCAGCTGAAAAAGTTTAGTGCAGAATTATTAGTTATCCTTGGTCTGTAAAAGAATGTTGGCATATTTTCAGTTTTACTTCTCCAAATGAATGGTAATTGTGTTTGCTGTGTTTCAGTTGGGATTAGTAATACTTTGTGTTTTCATCCCAAATCAATCTGAATTAGCTTCATTCTCTCAGTGATTAAACAATTGCCCCATTTCAATGGTGTCACTTATTGCTTATATATTGGATGAAAACAGAGCCTCCCCCCTTCTCATTTTTGCACATTTCTGCCTCTGAGTCTGGTGAGTGGAAAAGGTCAAAATGCCAGCAAGATTCAAACTGGTATTTGAGTTCAAAGGTACATATGCTAAAGCTTCCTTTATATTTGCTTTCACACAGAATTAGCATTTCTGTATGTATGCAAAGGTGAACTAGGAAGTGTATGTCAATGAATGTATGAATTTGAATGAATGGATGAATACCTACTTGCGTGCAAAAAACATGTCTGTATGTTTCATATACAGTTTTAAAGGCAGGAGTTTAAAAACGAGTAGTGAAAATAGAACCTTAAGGTAGGTGGAAGCAGCAAGAGGATGGAGACAACCTAATGTGATGACTAAAAAGAACTGTAGAGCTGTCATGAAACAATATCTATGGTACCAAAGCTGACTTTCATCAGGGTGAGTGATAGCAAAATTACCATGTGTGGTTCAGTGTGTAATGAATTTCAGGTTTTTAATGCTGCATCAGTGATGGAGTATATTATTACATGGCCAAAGGGGGTTGATATGAACACTTATTAATTCTTATGACCCTTCAAGCAAATTCAGTATTAGAGCTGCAACGTGCCAAATCTGTCACTGAGTGTTACGCTAATATCCCATTGACTTTTGTGGCAGTTCCCCTTTCAAAGTGATGGCAAAAGGCCAGGGGCTCTGACGAGGGTGGCAATGTCCCAAAAAACAATGTAAATGGAAAAATACGAAAATTTTGTTAACAATGTACTTTAGACATGTTGGGATTCAAATTGTTCTGCCACTTTTTAATGTGTCTTTGTGAGCCATACTCTTGGAAATACTTCAGTTGTAAGACTCTCCAACAATAGAAAGTGAGCAAATCAAAGATTCTGGGAGATGACACAAAATATATTGATGGAAAAAGAAATTAGGACACCAAAAGTTAAGTGCAGTACTTCTGAAATGAGAGGGAGGGGCATCTAAGAAAACTTTAGAGGGGAGGGCAAGAAATAGGAATCATTCTTGTGTTGCTGCATCCAGGCACTGAGTGAAAACTGCCTGGGCAGTGCCTGCTCTGAACTTTTACAACACAAAATCCCTTACCTTGGAAAATGCTATAGCATCAGGCTTTAGATCCTCCTGTTTCATATTTTGTTTTTGAAGCTTGTCCTGAGATACTAATTATCTATTGGTTTTGTTTCATGGAAATGGGGCCTCCGTTCCCTTGATTAGCTAATTCAGCAGAGCTCAGGTGCTCCTCTCACACATCATGCTTGGGTGGAGGGCATTGTATCATTACAGATCCACTGTGACTTGCAGTTTCCTATTTTCTTGCATTGCTTCTGAGGACTGTGTAGCTGATTATTTAAGTGCCCTCTTATTAGCAAACATTCTCTTGTGTTAAGCAAACAGACATCAGCTTTATTAAATATAAATTGCTCTATAAATTTTGGTAATTAGAAAGCCATTAGAAAGCATAGACAGAAAAAAGTACATTAAAAAGCTCATTTAGCAAAATGGGAATATTATAAGAATCATTACAAAATGAGGAGAAGAGGTTTGATCAGTTTTGAAAGTCCCTGATTGACTGAAAACTAATGTTTTTGTTCTCGCATTCTTTCTAGAGTAAATATGCAAAGAAATAGATAGTGGTTGGAAATTATGGTGAAGACACTTAAAAGCGTCTAGTTACAAAAGAGAACAGAGGGAGGACACGAAAGTGGTGCTGAGAGGATATGAAAGATGGACTGAACAAAATTTAAAAATCGAACACAGCCAGCCAGAAGAAAACAGCAGAGATGAGAAAGGTGGCACTTACCAAACCTGAGGCTTTCCTGCAGGCAGAGAGCAGCTAGGAGGCTGCTGGAGCAGACGGGGTGGTCCCTGCAATACATCACAGAGCTTACCTACTTACTTATATGTGAGTGATGACTTCTGCTCCTCTCTGTTGTTAAGTGAGGAACAAGGGCACCAGCTCTCACCTGAAATGCACACAGGCCTGTGCAGATATTGTGACGCCTGTAGTCTTTCAGATGTTAATATTTTTCCCACACAGGATTTTAAATGAGATTTTTTTTTATATGGAAGAATACCTTAGGGAGTGAATAGTGTCAGGGGCAAGACACCTTTGATTACTAATAACAGAAAAAGTGGAAGCAGCATCTTTGTGACCTTACATTTTGTGGGACCTTTGTGTAGCCAAAAGGGTTGTGGCGTATAAATTAGCAGTGAAACATTTAGATGGGGCCATTTCTGAAATGTAATAAAAATATGGGGCCTGAATTATTCAGCTCTGTGTTTTGAAGCTCATTGCAAAGCATCGTGTTTGCTTACAAAAGCCCTAAAGCTATGAAAATGCAAATGGGGAGCTGGGATAGCACCTGCTCTTGGAAGACCATTCACTTTCACTGCTCCTGTGCAATTGGAAAAAAAATCTGGGCTACCAAGTTTGGTTATCTGCAGGATCAAGAGATCTTAACATGCTTGTGATCCTTCCAGCTCATTAATGTTTTAGAGGATGCTTCTCTGTGCTTGGAAGAGAACAGCCTTTATAAAAGCTTGGTGGGGTGATAGAGATGTGTGGGCTGGCAGAGGGCAAACTGTTCAGGGTAGGACAAGCCCTTTCCTCTGGAAGCCAGCTGCCCAAGAAGCCATAAGCCTAGCTCCTCCTGGGAGAGCAGCATGAGTCCAGTTCTGAAGTTTGAAAATAGGATCTGTATAAGAGGAAAAATGGCATAAACTGTTACATTTTCAGTCACCGTTTTATTTTAAGCAGCTACTAGAAAATATAATTTGAGGCGGTACTCAATGTATTTGTTTTCTTCTAACACAAATCCAAATAAATAACTCATGCATTAAATATATTAAGACTTTAAAATTTTCAATTAATCATGTGAAAAATTTATTTTCCTTATAGATAAGCTGTTTATTATAGTAATTAATAACAAATGTGCTGAAATCAGAGATTGGACTTTTATTACTCCCTTTCTCTCATTAATGACTAGATATACTGTTATTCCTATTAAACTTTGACGTGTAGATGAATACATTTAGAAAAACATGGTGTGTGTGTGTGTGTGTATACTTGGGCACACACATAGAGACAGCACATGCATGCAGATACACATATTAGTTTCTCTACGTAGCACATATATAAAAATATACATAAAGAACCACAGTGCAAGTGCACAGTGTTTATTTTTAGCATGGCTAAAACAAAGGCACCCTGATGGGACAAAAAGAGAACCATGAACAAACTACTGTACAGAAAGCAGCAGTTTCATCCACATGCATCAGGCAAATTCTCACTCCTTTTGGAAACACAGTGCTGTCTTGAACATGCAGGTTAGGAGGAAGCAGATGGTGAGTTAAATTGAGATTAAACACAGCTAATCTACATAAACACCCTCTCAGGTTACCCTTGCTTTCTTCTCTTTCTCATGCATCTATTTGTTTGGGGCAATTGTTTATTATTGGCAGAAATAGGTTGGCCTTGAATACCGCACAGCTCATGCTTTTGTAGGAAGAGCTAGTGGGTAATAAAACAACAGAAATTAATAATGATAGTAATCATAAAGTATACCTGGGTGTAACATGAAGTAAAACTGAATAATTCAACAAGAACATATTTCTTTTTTCCAAGGAAGCTACATGCTTCTAGCCAGGTGGAACGCAAACATAGGTTTGCGACCTTTATGTGAGAGTTTCCCTGCTCAATATAGCACAATGTGTAGTTTCTTACATTAGTAAACCATATTTTCTTTATCCTGGCAGACTTTCCTGAAGACTGGGAAATTATAAGGTTTATAATATTTGTGTGGCTATGAACACAGGCTGAATTTCACAGGAATTTTTTATTCCCAATTGTTTTGCAGTAGATGTATTCTCTGAACTTTCCCCGATCATGGGGTGGGCAGCATTCCCACAAATATACACATTAAACTAGGAACTGGCTTCATGCCTTCCACAAAAAAACCCACAAACAAACAAACAAACAAACAAACAAAAAAAAAAAACCACAACAGGAAAATTCTGCCTGGATGTGTCAGACTTCAAATTCCCACTGACCCCTGGGTGCAAAATCCAGGGAATCTGCACTATATGATGTATCAGGGATCACCTCGTGTCATGCCTGACTCTCTGTTTTTCACACTGTTGGAGTTTCAGCATGGGTCATGGTGGGGGGAGATAAGGCTGCTGTGCAGCCTGGCTGCAGCTGCAGGATGAGTACAAGGGGGATGGACAGGGGGCTGCACAGCCACTGGGGTCTCCTGTGCTCCCAGACATGCATGGGGCTGGTGTGTACGCATGTGTGGTAGCACAGATCATTTCCATATCGTCCCCTCCTCAGTCTGCACAGCAAAGGACAAGCCTGACTTCAGACACACAGCAGCTCAGAGGATGGGGAAAAGGGATGATCTTGAAAGGCTGTAGAGTAAAATGTGTCTAATACAGAAGATGGACATGCAGTGGGAAAAAACTGAATATAGGACTGCTATTTTTCTTATCATTAGAGTCACTGGAACTATTATAAGTAGGTATATTGCGTATAAGAAGCAAGCAAGTTATCTCAGTTCTGAAGGGTTTTGCTTGTTTTGGGTTTGGTATTTTTGTAAATGAGATGGCTGTGCTATAGAAGCCCCTTTGAAGTTGATCAAACTGTATATAAAAGGCTGGCACACATTTCATTTTAATATGCTATACTAATCTATATTTACAACCCATATAGCAGGCAGGATGCTGATCTCTTCCCTAACTGTGCACACCCAGAATAACTCCACCAGCTTAGATGTCAATACATGGCAAAGGCTATCTGACCGTGCAGTGTGCTCCTTTATTTACCAGCCATCACCCACTAATCATTGGCTGCTTCCACAATATTGTTTAGCTGAAAGAGCAGCGGGGCCATCCTAGTCAGCTCTGTGTCCTTGGGCCCAGGCCTTGCACTTGTGCAATGCTGTACACATGCTGTACCCCTCTGGTGGGACCTCTGTGCCTACCCAGAGCTGCTCTGCCAGCTTCCCAGCCAGAGCTGCTTCTGGGTACCACCTCAGCCTGAGCTGCCTGCTCTGGGAGATACAACTATCACCAAACCAAAAACTAAGCACCTGCTGCAGTGAAATCTCCAGGCTGTTGGGTGGGGTTTTTTGGGGGGGAGGGTACGCATGGAAATAAGATGGCACTGAGTAGAAGAGGCTCCTTACCAAAGAAGAAATTTTAACATAGCAGACACTATGTTATAATAATGTATATTATTTTGATTCAAAAGGCCATTATTGTTTGAAGGCCTTAAAGTCTGAAAAGCAGGGATCAGTCAGTTCTTCAGAGATCTCAGAGTCAGTTCAGACCCTGCAAGAGCTCCTTTTAAAAAATTCTGGCAGATGGATTTTCTCTGCCCTGTATCCTAGATTTTTCTGAACCTCTTCTGGCAGCTCAGTGTAGTCTCAGAATAGCATCACAAAGTGGAAACTCAGCACTGTTTCTTATTTCATGAATAAAGATTTGACAAGTGATGGAGATATTAAGATCAAATCCAGTCTCATCATGATTCTTTCATGAATCTTCTGACCGGACTGCTACTAAACTTTGTCTGACTATGCAATTAAATAATGCCTGCTCAAGGGATGGGATAAGTAAATAAGTATATGTCAGACCAGTGTCATTTGAAAGCAGTGCCTGGTCTCACACTGATGTGATTGGCTGTGGACAATAAGACAGTGGCCATGGTTTTTTCTGACAGAATAAAGACTGCTCTGTAAATTGGTTTCATTCCAGTGCATCCAACTGCTCCCTGCCTCCTCTTGCATCCATTGAAAAGCAAATTCTTTTACATAACTCAATAAATAAAAGATCTGGCCAGTATTTTGGAATCCAAACATTTCATTTATTTTCTATTACTTTAATCCAAACACATGTCACAGAAGCTGTAGTTGCTGTGAATCAGTGTGTTACTACTGAGATAGGAAGCATATGTGCCTGTGCCTTGAAAGAAAGCACCACTTCTTTGTAGATGTTTTTGTTCTGTGAGTTAACGCATTTTAAAAAATTATGCATTAAATCTAAAAGGTAAACACCATTTATCAGTAAAACACAATATGATCATCTATTTTGACAGCCAAGTGATATCTCTTATTTATAGGAGGATCGCCGTATGCAACCAACATTTTTGTTATTGTTGCATTTCCAACATTGCCAGCTGAAGCAGGAATGTGAAACCTGGGAAATTAAGACCTCTGGGTTTTGGCAAACTACATGAAAGGCTTGATTCCTTATTCAGTACATTGGTACTGAATAAGGAATCATACCACTCAAGAGTCTATTAATGGGCTTCTTTTCAGTGAAATAAAACAAGTCCGTAAGATAGCCATTGAAGAAATAAGGAAAAAGGACAAATACAATGGTCTCATCATGGTTCAAATTTATCATGAAAAATGAACAAATAGCCTGTCTTCTTTCTTAAGAGGAAAGGAAAAGAGGTACCCATAAAGCTAGGGGTATGAAAATGTTCCTTTCCAGGACCTCAGTTCATAAGAGCATGATTACTGGGTATAAAAATCAAAATTACAAGGAGCATCTTGCCACAAACAAGAAATTCCATCATCAGCCTCCTGGGATATCATTACACTGATGGAGGACAAAATCAAAATGGTCTGGATAGTTTTTTTCAGAGTTGTAATCATGTCATCCATCCAACAACTCCAGCATTACCTAGCATTCAAATTAAAGGGGAACTGTCAAATATCTCATGAAATCTTATCTCATGGCCTCTTACTTTATTTTTTCAGGTGTTGAATGCTGTTGTACACATATATCAAGTATGCAGACAGCCTTAAACCACATTTTTTTTTATCTAGCTCATCCATCACTATCATATCTTTTGTCTTTTTATTTCTTTTTGGAGGAGGGGTGGGGTTGGTTCAATTGAAAAGGAATAATAATTATCAAGGATTTAAGTGAAAGCAAAATGCTGTTTATTGCATATGCCCCTTGTTTGTAACAAAAGAAGGAATAGAGTATTTCTTCTATATTTATATTGTTACTGTAACATAAATCTATATTCTGTTCTATAAATGCATTAACAACAGAAAGAGAGCTAAGGAGAATTTCCATTCTTTTTTGGATGGGGGGGGGGGGGGGGGAAGTTACAGCTTGAATCCTGTGTTCAGTTTTGGGCAGCTCACTAGAAGAAAAGAGGTGCTGGAGCATGTCCAGAGAAGAACAATGAAGCTGGGGAAAGGTCTGGAGCACAAGTCCTGTGAAGAGCAAGAGCAGCTGAGGGAGCTGGGGGTGTTCAGCCTGGGGCAGAGGAGGCTCAGGGTTGAGATGGGGTGCGAAATGTGACTTACCAAACTCGATATCTACCTAAAAGGAGGCTGCAGAGACATGAGGATCAGCCTCTTCTCCTAAGTAATAAGTGATAGGACAAGAGGAAATGGGGTGAAGTTTCACCAGGGGAGGTTTAGATTGTGTACTAGGAAAAATTTCTGCACTGAAAGGGCTGTTAAACATTGGAACAGGCTCCCCAGAGTAGTGGATGAGTCACTATCCCTGGAGGTATTTAAAATGTGTGGATGTGGCACTTAGAGATTTGGTTTACCTGAGGACATTCCAAGCATTGGACTTAATAATCTTAAAGGTCTTTTTCAACCAAACCTTCTATGATCATTCTATGTATTTTCCACTTTCAGATGTATTTTTCAGCAATTAGACGTAGACTACTAAATTGCTGTTCTGTAGATCGTGTGTCCTGGTTACGAAATCCTATTCTTGGACATATTCTTATTAAAAAGATTGTAAATTTACTGGATTACAGATTACACTGGAAAATACAAGTGAACAAACATTCATTTAATACAATACAGAAACCATCTTCATCATTTATCTAATAAAAAACCATTTCAGTTAATGTCCCTTTGTAATATCCCTGCCAAACCATTTCCATCTGAAGCAAAATAATTGCATTGATCACCATGGCATCACTCTTATTCTCTAATGGACCTGGAAATAGCTCTGGTCCTCAACTACAGATGAGCTTACCCAAGCCTGAAGTAACTATTTCAGAAACTCAAATCTGTTACTTCACCAAAGCTGATTCTTTGTCGAAAGTTAATTCATGAAAGAAATTGCTGTGCTTTGATTAGGAAAAAATATCCAGTAACTGAAATAATCCAGGATAAGAGATCAGAGTTAGAGATATTATTCCTTCCCCTTTGGGGCTGAAAGAGTCCACGATAATACAAAACAAAGAAGCTGTATGGCTCTTGCTTTCTTAATGTCTTGCCTCTTTTTCCTGATTGTTTTTGTCGAATTTGGCATGTAATTAATCTTTTAAGTTCATGATGCTACAAGAACATTACCAAAAAGAGATATTTGGCCACAAACAGAGTATTCCCAGGTGAAGGTCTGGGGCTTCACAAACTTATTTTTTGGATGGGAGTGTACAGATTTGACATTTTTTTAGCATGTTGAGGGAATTGCATGTAAACCAAGGCTTTGTCTGGAATATTAACTATTACAGAATCATTGGGTTTGGAAAGGATCTTACAGATCAAACTTGGTTCCAACCCTTCTACTATGGGCAGAGACCAGGTTGCCCAAAGTGCCATCCAGCCTGGCCTTGAACACTTCTTGAACACATATCTTTATTGCTGCTGAGTAGCAAGGCAGTCGTGCCATATCAAAGCTGTGCTGTGCCTCCTTAGGTACAGAGTGAGGGTCACATCCTGTTCTGGGGTTGGTCCATTCGAAAACAAATTATATTGTTGTGTGCATTGTACAGGCTCTGTGTTTCATCAAGGAGATGTAATGATTCTTTCTGTTCTAGCTGCAATAATCCAAATAAAAGCATTCCATCTAAAAGTGTGTGTGAGCTGTGAAGATGCATCATACTGGGTTTCAGGGAGTAATATAACAGGGTTGGGTCAGTATTTCTAATATAACTGGAGACTATTGAAAATTGGAGAGTAAATGATTGTAAGTGTGCAGTAAATTCTGAGAACTGTTCTAGCTATAGAGAAAACAAGGAACAAACTATTTATCAGGTTCTGTGAATGTGTTTTGTCTCTGTGAATTTTCTTTGTGAAAACTCATAGTTTGAATTACTAGGCAAGCCTCTTTTTATGGTGACCTTGATTTCAGGATTGCTTTGATTTTTCTCAGGTTTTGAAATAAACAGATAATATTCCTTTCTGCTAATAACTACAGGGAAGCTCTTAGTTCCTTGTATCAGGCTTCTCAAAAATCCCTTTGTCCAAGTTCTGTCATAGAAAGATGACACTGAGTTTAAGAACGAAAAAAGTTCATTTTAATTTGGTAATCTTTATTCTGTCCTGAAAATTTACACTAATTATTTGGTTTTTATTCTTTTTGCATCACTCCGAATAGAGTATTTCTGTTCTCAACTAATTGATAACCTTACCCTTAGTCTGACTTCTATTTTGCCAGCTTGACACTGCTATGTTCAGAAGTAACTGTGGGGTACTGACCAATCTCAGATCAATACTCCGGTGGAGACAATAACATTCACCACTGTTGTAGCATTTCTAGGTGTTTTTTAACCGATGTTGAATTCAACTAATAGCATTGAAAAGTTATGACATTTAAAAAATCCAAGGAAAATTGCTAATGAAATTGGCTCTTGCATGAGAAAATCTGTAACTCATGGCAAAGTCCTTCTGTCATCTGAAGTATAGGATAATAGGATATTAGGAAGTATAGGATAATTAATTTAAATTATAATCTAGGATGCATCTAGATGCATTCACCTTAACAGTTCATTTCACAGGGGTGGATTTGTGATCTTTGTATGGACACAGATTTTAAGTTGGTTTCTGTGTGAAAAATACAGTGCAGGAAAAGGAGTTGGGAGACAATGACGGTCTGTAGCTCATAAAATATTTATATTTTTCAAAACTACAAAAGCAGTGATTCACCCTGTGGTACATCAGAAAAGACTGGGGCTTGGCTTGTTACACCTTCCAGGCAGTAATTGGATGCCGACAGTAATCAGCAGTCAGTGGGGAGCTTCTGAGCATGCCTGGTGGAGAGGCTTATTGTTTTCAAAGCCCAGTTTCTATCTTGAGAGAAGGAGGGAGCTGAGTTGTGCTGCATCACTCTCCTTGCAATCTGTTCTGGCACAACTCCCTGCGCTATGTGAGGGAGTTCAGCCATCCTCCAGCATTGCCTTCGGATAAGAGATAGGACTAATGGAGTCTGAGGACTCAAAGCACAACAGCAGAAAAAAGTGAAAATATTGATGAGTTTTTAGGAGATGAAGGAATGGAATTTTGTAATAGATAGTGTTCTGTTTTGTACAAGACTGATGCTGGAATGCAATACTAACCTATTTTCGTAATAAGGTATGCATTAGAAGTCTCAAGGCCCCCCATTTCTCTGATCCAGGTAAAATGCAAGAAAAACAAAAAAAGGTAAAGGAAATCTTGAATGCTGCTGTTTGAAAAAAGAATTTTCCTTACCTACATCAAAGAGACTACTCTCTGTCTAGCTGAGCTGATTGTTAGCTTTGCTTTATCATCACTGCTGAGCCTTCAGTTGGATGGGGTCCTAGTGCTAAAAGCCTGAAACTTCCAGAGAAGGAGCACTTTTGGCAGCATTTGCTGATGGTATAGCACCTTTCAAGACAACTTGCTTATAAGCAATCAAAGTGGAAATTTCTTCAGAGCCAGGTGGCACAGACTGTGCCTGTCTTCTGCAGCCACCTGCAGAGCTCTGGTTTTAAAGCAGCTTTTAAGCCCATCACACCACCAAGGAGAGCAGCACAGCATGAAAATCTTCATTTGTCTTTTTTTTTTCCAATCCATTCTCATATTATGTTTCATGGAAAACTTCATGGACAGCATTTTCACCTAGGGTTATGATAGTAAATTAAAACTTAAAGCAGGGGGGTTTGTCTGGGCTCTCCAGCGTTACACATTGTGGCAAACCTTTTGATAACAAAGAGAAGTCACGTTGGGCTAGCAACAGTGTAGTTATAGGCTGCATTTCTTTTAAGCTGTCAGGGAAGCAAGAAGCAGCATAGCTATTCATGACAGGTCTAAAGCTGGGAAAAGGAGAGTTCTGATAGCTCCACTTACTTGTCCAACTCTGCTCTTGGAAACGCGGTTCATAAGGCTCTGGTGACTGTGTTTCTATAGAGATCATGCCTTTGCCATTTGCCCTTTCACTTTGCTGTCAGCAACTTCCAAGAATGAAGTTTGCCCAAAGATTTCTGCTAAGAGTTTTCCCTAAGATGGAGAGTTTACATGGCATTTAAATATATATTCAGACACCCTCCTTACTAATTGTTGCACAGAAGTTTTCCAGGTTTATGATTTCCCAAATATCTTCCGTAAGTTTTTCTCTCACACAACTGATTTAAATGACAGGTTAATACTGTACACCTCCAACCTGTGTGCAGGCTCACAAACTCTATACTTGCAGCACTTACCTATTTTTCTTGCAGCCCAGATATTGATCAGTTATCCCAATTTTTTCTTTTTTTTTAATTTTATGACAGGCCCTATGGTCACAGGTGAGAAATCAAATGGCATCTTCTGTCACCACATGGTCCCTCTGCTGTAATCCACCAGGCCACCAAGGCTTGTGCAAGAGCAAGGCATTGTTAGAGAGCACCGAAACCGGCCTACGAGTCAGCCAGGCAACTGAAATTACCACTGCATGTTTCAAATTCCCTTTTGTGTTACAGAAAATGGCAAAGACTTGTGGAATTTGAGCTCTCTTTCCAGATGGGTTTTAAAGAGCGTGGGACTGTCATGATCACACTGTCTGTCTGAATTTTGTGTTGATACGTTTTCTGAATTTGCACTCTGAAATGCTGAGAATGTAGTACAAAATGATGTTCCAGAGGCAACACTCAAGGCAAAAATGCTTAAAGCCCTTCACTCATTAAGAAGAGAAAATCGATTTTCCTTCAAACACCTTATTGGACTGTTAAATTTTGATGAAACTCAGCAATAAAACCACTGAACAAGTGACAAAATGTTCATGCTCTTCAGTTCAGTTACTGTGCTAGTTCCAGCCAGGATGGGGTTAATTTTTGCAGTAGCCTGGAGGGGGCACATCTAGGACTTGGGGGTTATTCTAGACCACTCCACATCATTGCCAGGGGCAGGGGAAAGGGACTGTCTTCTGAGGAGAAGGGAGGAAGCATGGCAGAGGAAAGGAGAGTAGTTGAGTGGCACCGGTTAAGAGCTGGATGGAGCAATCAAGGTGGTGTGGCTGTGGTCAGGTCAAGCTCTGCAGTGAGCATTTTGCAAGTGAATCACTCTCTCTTTTGTACACTTTTTAACTTATATTGTTTCTGTCAGTGTTTGTTTTCTTATCTCATTGCTGTTTCCAGTAAATTGTTTTTACCTCAATCCTTTACCTTTTTTTGCCTTTTTTTCTCCTCTCCATCCAGTGCAGGAGAGGGGGAGGAGGAAGGGGAGCAAGCAAGAAGTGACATGGTTTGGAGAGTCTCAGTGGAAACACTAAACGGGCATTCTTAAATCACAACATGCACCAATAACATTCAATACCTTCTAAGAAGCAATGAGCTGTCACCAGCTGAGCAACCAAAATTACTTCAGCCTTCGTGCAAAACTCGTAACTCAGTTACTTTCCCTACACAACACAAAATTTAACAAGATAAGCTTAAAATTTTTTTCAAGTAACTTTTCTTTTTTCTTTTGGCATCTAATTTAGTGTCCTGAATGTTTCAGCTTCCTCAGTTCCCACTATAATAGGAGGAGGAAAATGGATACTCCTGCGCTGTGCTTCTCACTGTACCCCAGTTAGGCTTTTGCTCTGAACACCACCTCCTCTCCTGACAATACACAGACAAGAAATTAGGAAGGACTTTTTAGGAGTATATAAATAAATATCCTTCCTTATTAGAAATTCACATTTAGTGTCTTTCTTAGAGAACATGACTATTCTCAATACTCATGGTGAATTTTCAAGCTTAACTTGTCATGGCTATTGTTGGGAAATCCTGATGTGTTCATTACCTAATGTACATTAATGCAACGTTAAGCAGCAATACAAAAGGACCTATCATTGTGTTCTTAAGGTTGCAGTGAAAAAAAGAAATGGAATTACTGTGGTCCTGCCTAGAGAAATACTACAAATTTTAACCTGGCTGCAAAACCACCACACAAGAATTATCATCCCAGGGAAACAACTGTGATTTTTGCTGTGACTTCATCATGGACCAAGTTAGTCTCAGTATGAGCAAAGGCTTGGAAAGGTACACAAATAAATTTGAAAATCAAGGCTATATTTGATTAAACTGGACATCAGAGGATGAAGTATCCAGACTGAGGATATCCCATTTTCTGGAAATGTAACCTTTTAAGATATTTTAATTAATTTGACTAAATAAGTTTTATTAGGAAAAAAAAAGATTTTTAGCTATTCAGATAAATTTGCACATATTTACAGCTATGAAATGTTAAGATTTACAACATATGGCTCATGCACACCTTATTCCTTAGGCATATCCTATACCTATACAAATATGCTGCTTTTTTCTTCCCCTTCCTCCTGAAACACCTGCAGCCTGTCTCAGCTTATAACAACACCCACAGCTGCATTTGGGGCTCTGCCTGCTGACTAAGGGCCTGTTGTTAAGTCTTGGGCCATGCGTCTAGCTCCATCAGTCATTAAGGCAGCAGCAATATTCACCCCTGGTCATTATCACTTACTCAATATCAGTTTAGTTACTCAGGAGATGAAATCTTACCAATGTGATTAGTGTGTGATAACCACAGATCCGCAAGCCCATCAGATCATTCCCTAACACTATCCATGATAGGTGTAAAAATAATTCTTCCAGGTGGTTCAAAGCAGTTGGCTGTGTGCCTAACAACTCACTGAGGCATTGTGGGATTGCATAATAAAATACTACTTGTCATGTAGTATTTTAATTATTGTTATCAGCTTCCAGAATTTCAGTAAACTGGGCGTACTGCATAATGAATTCATACTAGGCCAGAGGCATTGTATCACAAGTAAAAAGAGAGCTATGCTGCTATATTTTACTGGATATACTATTGCACCAATAGAGTAAACTTTTTACTCTCCCAGGAAAACATAAAAAACCGTGAGTTTAAGGTAGACTTTTCTTCAGCGTGCCTGGATCTAAAAGTCTGTGCAAATGATAAACTCACAATATGATAAACTCATTTTGTTAATATTATCACAGCCTGCTTAGACTTTATCTAGAGAGTAGATAAGATGACCCCTCAGGTTAGGATTCTGCAAAAGGATGATCATCCTCTTGTGTTACATAATTTCACTTTCACTCTCTTGCATATGGACATCTCCCTGCTCTTCCAATCAGACATCAAGAGCATAAATACTTAAGGTAAAAACCCTCAAACAACTGAGTAACACTAGCAGAAACTTAAAATCAAGATATACATGTAGAAAATTGATTGGAAGAAAATTAATATAAACTAAAACCTTGAGAAAAAGCACTTCTTACTTTGCTGTTCTTGAAGAATTTATACCCATCTTTTCAAACAGCTTTCCAAAGCCAAGAAAATCTGTGGTTTATACATGAAAAAAACCAGAAGAACAATGAGGGCCAACTATGATATTTAATATAAATACATCTTTGGGACAAATGTAAAATACATAGTTTCCCTTGGCTGGTGGGGTCTTTTAATTCTTTGAGACTTATTTAAGCTTACACTGTACACTAAAATAATACTTTATCAATTTTTACTGGCAATAACAGCAGAGGACAAATTCAGTTCTTGGAAGATCAGCTGGTTTTATTCTGGTTTATTTATCATAAAGAGAACTTTATAATAATATTAATTAAATACTCCGTGCAAAATATCACTATAGATGTATCAACCCAAAATAGTCCAGGTTGGCTTTCAGTGTTCGTTAGATTCTGGTGTATGTTTTCCTGCTCATGCTCAGGAAAAAAAAAAAAAAAAAAAAAGCAAAACCAAACCCAACAAAACAAAGCCCAACCAAAACAAACCAAGAAAAACAATAAAACAAACAAATCCCAAAAACACAACCAATGAACAAAACAACAACAAAAACCCCAAGCAAAACAGAACAAAAAGGAAAAACTTTTAAGTGGGAATTTATGCTGAAGATGCTGAAAACAATTCTCATGGAATGAAAATGTTAGTGGCTACCCCAATCTGGAGATATGCTAGACACCTGTCATTAGTCCTTCTGCACTTGCTGCTGTGCAATAGTGGATGCACAGACTAAGCCACCAGTGACACGGTGCAGAGACAGAGGGAGGCAGGGATCTGCAAGCAATCTTGAGAAATTTCTCCCCAAAGATGTGCAATTCATGGAGATCACAGTGCACTCAGTCCAGAAATGCTTACTCAGAAGAGCATCCCCATTAGCTTTTGGCCTTGGACACAGAGGATGTTGGCACTGCTTGAAGAGAAGCTGTTGGGCAGGAGGCTATATAGCAATCCTGTGACAAGATACCGTGCCCTTGCTTTACACAACCAGTTCTGCTGCTTCCAGAAGGGGCTTCTGTGTTCTTTGTAGCCACATGGTAATCTTCAGGTGCCCTCTCAGTGCTGACTGCATGGCCACTGCTCTGCTCCATGGGGAACACAGATAACCATGGCTGCAAGAAATCATTCTACTTGTTGGAGGGGATGCCAGGGCACACCTTGACCTACACTTTGTGAAATGCCCTGGGTTTTGCAGGGCTGAAGGGGAATTGTACCAGAAACACCTTTCTTCCTCTTCTTCCCCAAATGATGAATTCCTATGCTCTTACTTGCAAGAAGAATACATGGGAAGAGAAGTGATTATATTTAATGTTTGTTTCAATACCTACTGTATCTGTCCAAGTCTCTTCCTACATCATCTCATCCTTTACTTTTGTAATTACTTTCTAATTTTGATTGACAATATCATGACCCTCTTGCTAATCACCTCTTTGCTCTTACTCTACTTTTCCTCCAGCGGCAGCAGCCCGAGAAGAGGAACTAATATGTGTTTTAACATTAGGTTGCACAGCATCTGGTGCATCTTTTTCAGCCAAAGTAAACATGACTCTTCCTTGATTTCGTGTTCTGCTTCAGAAACTTTTTCTCCTAAAAATATTTCACAGCCTTGATATTTACTCCTTTTATGTGCTGGATGCTAGCAGAACATGGGCTTTGCATGCCAGCAATTCTGTTTGGAGCCAGACTGCCATGCGAGCCTCCTAACTAGGAAAGCCAATGGCAAAAAAATCTTACCATCAACCTTGATCATCCTTAACCCCCAAAAATAGGGGCATAAAACCTAGACTTCATAAAATATTCTGAGGAATAACTCCCTGTCCATTTTATTAGAACTTCATCAGTGTTCTTTGCACTTAATCTCTGTCAGGTTTCACCCCAGCTGACAACAAAGCCCCACACACCTGCTCATTCACTCCTTCACCAGCATGATGGGCAAGAGAATTGGAAGGGTAAAAGCCAGAAAACTCATTGTGATGGTTTAGCCCGGAAATAGGATTTCTGGGATGCTGTAGATAGGGCCAATGAGTCTTCAGATTTTAATATTGCCATCTGGCCCAACCACTGGGCATTGGATCCACCTCTGAGAACACAGGGTAAAAGCAGGGCTCTCCCCCTGGCAGTTCCTCTTTGGATTCCGGCGGGAAGGAGTTCGATCCCTCCCCCGGCCCTGCTGCTGGCTGGGTGGGAGAGGGGAAAAGCCATGCGGCCCGGCCGGGAGAGGTAGGCCTGGCCCCCCAAGGGTGGAAGGAAGAAGTAAAGAAATGCTGGGAAGCAATGGGCAGCCTGTTCCCCCCCTTGGAGACAGACAGAGAGAGAGAGTGCAGCCTGTGCTTGTGGCTGTTACCTTGAAATTTGGTAAACATGTGCTGGCAGCAGGCAGCCCGGCTGAGGAGATGGGGGGGTGCAGCCAGGAGTCCGGCTGCTTGGAGGAGTTTTTAACCCTTCTTGGACAATGAAAACTTTACAGAACATTAACCCTTCCTAGATGAGAGATAAGGGTAGAAGGTTGAAGAAGGAAATGGCTGAGGGATGAAGGTCTGGACCAGAGAGAGAGTGAGAGATGTTGGAGGAATGGAGAAGATGGAGTGGCATTTTATGCTGGACTCTTTTGTGTAGCCATGGACAGAGCCATGTTTCTGTGTGATACAGAGACTGAGTCCAGGGGGAGAAATGTCCCAGAGCCAAGAAGATTCAGTGTGGGTACCCCTCGGCCTCAGGGGGTATATAAAATATGGGGGGGACAGATGTCCCAAAGGTGAGAGACTGTGCCATTTTGGAGTGGGACGAGGCATCCTTAAAAAGACAACCCTGGAAGCAGCCCTGGTCCGTGTTCAGGTGGTGAGAGCACCTGGACAAGATGGAAAAGGCCACCACGACACATGGAAGGACTCCCTCTCCTCTTGGGGAACTGAAAGTTGAGCATTCTAGAGGGTGGTGCTGGACCCAGAATTGGTGATTTCGGAAGATGTATTGTATTGGGAATTTAGGGGTGAGGAGGAGGAGAGTGTTTTGTGAGGTTTTCATTTTCCTTGTGTTTTCTTTTTCTTTTGTGTGTAGTTTAGTTATTGTTTTGTAGTTTAGTTAATAAACTTTTCTTTTTTTTCAAATAAGAGCCTGCTGTCCTTATTCCTGGTCAAAATCTCACAGCAGACCCCAGGAAAAGTGTATTTTCATGGGGGCATTTGGCCGTGCGCCAGTGCCAAACCATGACACTCATGCATTGAGATAAAGATAATTTAATAGGTAAAGAAAAAGCCTCATGAACAAGCAAAGCAATTAATTCACTGCTTTCCATGGGCAAGCTGTCTTCAAGAAAAGCAAGGCTCCATCATGCATAACAGTGACTTGGGAAGACAAATGCCGTGATTTTAAACATATCCCCTTTCCTTCATCTTCCCCCAGCTTTATATCTTGAGCATGATGCCATATGGTCTGGGATGGTCTGGGACATCCCTGTGGTCAGTTGAGGTCAGCTATTCCAGCTGTGTCCCCTTCCAACTCCTTCTACACCCCCAGCCCCCTCACTGGTGGGGTGGTGTGAGGAGCAGAAAAGGCTTTGGTGGAAAGCACTGATCAGCAATAATGAAAATATCTCTACATTGTCTACACCGTTTTCAGCACAAATCCAAACACAGCCCTATAGCAGCTACTCTGGAAAAGAATTAACTCTATCTCTGCCAAAACCAGCAGTGTCTCCCAATCTTTTCTTCCATTAATTCCTCTTTGCAGCACTTTGCGCTGTAAGGTGGCTTTAGCAGTTTTCTTTTGATGGAGATTTACTGGTCCTCCTACCACAGCTTTAATTTAGTTTTCTATAAAAGCGGCCATGGACAGCTGCTTTATGTTCTCCACTGAGTTTGTTACTATCAAATCAGATTGAGACATTAACTGAACCCAAGGAAAATGATGTGACCAAACTGGAAGACTGAACCTGTAGCTTGAGATGTCAAAAAAGCAATAGATAATCAGAGACTCCTCTGGAGATAAGCAAACATTTTCATTGAATGACTCATCTATAATGACTTTAATGCTGTTAAAAATACAATGTATAAATGCACAAATTTAGCAAAAACCAATTTTATGACCCATGGGTCATAGGGATTTTGAGTGCTTTCTCTTAGTGATGACAAAATCTACTGTGACTGAACCTACTCAACACAAATCATCCAACAAAACATACAGTTTGTGGTAAGGACATCCAGATAAATAAAACTGTTCCCTCCTATTACAGAGTCAACACATTGTGGTTTGTGGAAATGGGATTTTCTCAGGGAAATATGAAAAAACAGTTCTGACCATATATTGCCAAAATACAGTGCCTCTGTATTACCCAAAAATGGAGATCACATTCTATCTATGCAATGTATATCCATGACTTTGCTTGGAAAGGATATATTAATTCATGCCTTTTCACAAAACTGAGTGCAGTAGCACTTTGTGTTATCCCACAAATAGCAGTATTTCTGTGCTGCTGTGGTAGAAGATGTAAAAAGTAGTATTACCAGGAGGAGAAAGAGGTTTTTCTTGTATCATTTATGTGATATACACAAGTATATACTACTGTTCCACATAATGACAATATAATAGCTGCTATCTCTAAAGTATGCCTGAGGATGACTGCAGTAAAATAGATCAGGCTAATACAAATCTTGCCTACCTTGAGCTTTGAAGAACTACTGTACCCTTTCAAATTTGGAATTCAAAATGGTTTTGGTACCAGCATAAGGAGAAGTTAGAAAAAAACCCCACAAGTTCAAGATATCTTAGGGAAAATTGAATGGAATATTTCTATTTAATAGAAATATAGGATAATCTAACTTGGAAAGGACCCACAAGAATCATTGAATCCAACTCCTGACATGGCACAGGACAACCTCAAAAACCAGACTATGAATATTTGGAAAAGAACATTTAAAAATTTGCTTCTTTTCTGCTTTTTGTAATGTACTTGGTCATGGATCTATATTCCTGCATTGGAAATCATACTTTTCAGCATTACTCTATTTCCTTTGCAAATAATGAGAAAGAATAAAATTTCTTTGTATTTCAAAAATATAGCACCACTCTAGAATAATCCAAAGAGGTTATCATGCAACTTCTGGCAAGAAAGTTGCATTACAACCTGACAAAAAATCAGGACAATTTTTAGGAGGCAATCATGGCATACTCTGCCTATCCTATAGCATGGTTCCATCTCCACAAGGACTCTTGCACTGGGGGACTGCCATGGCAGGACTAAAAGGCACACCCCTGGGCACAAAGCAAGCACTGATGGTGAACCCTTATATTAGAATGCCCAGTGGTGGTGGTCTCTGCCCACTCCCAAAACAGGAGCCCCTTAGTAAAATGCTCAGGTTACTGAGCTCTCTTGGCACCCCTGCTATACACCCTCCACTCAGGCCTTTCAGTAAAGGCCTTTCTGCAGTGCAATTCTTAGTCAGCACATCCCAACCTGCTGCAAAATACCAATCACTAGGAATGACTTGTTAACTTAAAGAGCACCCTTAAATCATCTGTACTTCGTGTCAGCCTATTGGAGTGCCTGGGCCAGACAAATACAAAAAAACCCAGAAAACAAAGGAAAACAAACAAACAAACAAATGCCAAAATTATGCTGCAAAATCATACTAATAGTAACATGCCAAAATAATAAAGTGCACAAAAGGGGAAAGGAACCAGATGGTCTGTCATGTAGGTGGTCTCCGCCAAATTCCAACTCTGGAATTTGAGATACATATAAAATTAAGCTAACCATTTCTACCATTTATGCTGCTCAAATATCAAGTTCTATTGAAAAAGTATGAGGCTTGTGGTAGTTGAAACACTTAAAGGATGGAATGATTGTAACAGCAGGACTACAGACTACATCAGTAGAATGGCTAAACATGTTTAGGCAGTATCAGAGTCACAAACTATTCTTTTAGGAATAAGACTCATTGTAACTTGCAACATAATAAGAGCACTAGAATGAAAGGCTGCATCAAGGTCCTTGCATGCACAAGAAGTCCTGGGCAAGGGTGCAAAATGATGCACCACTCTGGTTGCAGCTATGCAATACATGAAATTGCTGCAGCCTTGGAGAGTTGTGATGCCTCCAGTGTAAGACCAGGGTCTGTTGGACCGTTCCAGTAGGAAGATGGAGCAGTTCCCCAGATTCTGTGTTTGGAAGCCTGTCAGTACACTGTATGAAATTATGCTTGCCTAGATTTTTTGCTTTCTATTCTCTGTGCAGTAGCGATTTGTCATTTCTATTGTAGAGTGCTTGAGAGAACAGGACCCTAGTAAAATAATAATTTCGAAGCAATCCTAAATCCTAAAGAACTAGCAGAGCTGGCAGGTAATCTCTGAAAAGTATTGTAAGGCATGTCTTAAAATGACATGAAATTATTATGTAAAATATCTCCTTGCTGTTTAGTTCCCAGAGGCAGTTTTAGGCAATTCAGCTTGGAGAGAAAACAACAACAAAAATAAACAAACAAAAACCCTCCCAAACAAACAAAAACCCCACCCTTTTCTTTAGAGCACCTCCATGTGCTTTTGTCACCTGATATCTAGGATGGAGCAGCATGTGGCCAACAGCTGATATTTTTATTTTTTTATATTTTTCATATTCATTGATATTTATCTCCTTTGCGGCTGTAGTGATTTAAGAGACTGACAGCCTGGTTGATGGTCCTCCAGCATGGACAGGGTGTGCTGCCAAGGCAGACAGGTTTTGGGCAGCCTGTGGCCAGGCTGCACATGGGGCTCAGGGCAGCCAACAGCCACGTGCAGGAACTCTCAGCTTCCAGCTGCCCCCAAACTAGGCAGATGATAGTGTACGTGTAGCCATCCTAAACCCATGGCTTGTCTCCCCTCTTGCGTCAAGACTGAGCTCTAAAACTGGCTTGAAAGGAAGCACATGTGGCAACTCTGGAACATAGGAGTTCTTCAATTGGTGTGATAGGAGATAACTTGTACTTTACCCCTAGCACCCAAATTAAATTCTGTAACTTGCAGTCCTTCAATAAGAATTAAAACCCTGACAAACTCAGCTCCTGAAACCCTAACTATATCCCACATTTTCAGACCATTCTCTCTCTTGTTGAGAAGAGTTGACAACTGAGCCCTGAGCTCAAAGGGTGCTCAAAACTACTGCCTGATGCCAACCACTTTGTCTCACCATTGTTTTTGCAGTTGATGGTGCTTTAATTATCCATCCAGCTTTGTGGTACAATGGGTACCATTGCCTTCAAAACTTTTATTATCATTTATTGCTGAATTTTAAGCACCATCCTAATTAGTAAAAATTACTTAAAACGGCTGTATTTTCCCTCCAACAGTGGAGAAGCAATCATTTTATTTTCATGAAAAGCTACATGTTCTGTTCATAGCAAATTTCAGGATAAAATTATGCAAAATAATTATTTTTTAATTTGTCTCTTTTTAATAGTCCAGTGGAAAATCTCTTTCTTTTCATTTAGTTCTCATTGAAGTTAAAGAAAGTAAGTACTTTTTTCTTTTTTCACTTCTAATTTTTTTTCCACTAAAGAAAAAAAGGGAAATTACTCTGATAAAAAATAATAAATTTTTCCACAGGGAACTAATGCAAAATGTTACTTGGTGTTATTTTTCTCTCACTTCAAGACAGAAAGCTAAAAGTGAGAAAAAATGTTATTTTTAAAAGCAATAGTGTTGCTTTCTTCACTTTTTTTTAATATGTAACTTCTTTTCTGTGGGGAAAGTGGAAGGAGTGGGAAATAGATGAAATACCAATTGAAATGGATATTTCACAATAACCAAATACAAGCTTTTTCTACTTTGAAATTTAAAAAGTAATCACTAAAATTGAAGTAATATTTTTAAATACCTGAAATGAATGTTGTTCAAGTAATTTTTATTTTCCATGTAGTTAAAGATAAAGCCTGCCATCCTAAAATGTAAAGTATTTCCCAAGAGTGCCTCATGGAGTCCAAGTCTCTGTCTGCTCATGCAGGTACGGCTCTCTCTGGTGACCCTGGCTATTGCCTTATCACTGCTGCAGGAGGAGCTACTCTGGCAGCCCTAGCTTGAGGATGTTAGAGATGAAGATGCTTCCCTGCCTAAAAAGTGGGGTAAGGCAGGAGGAGTTGTCTTCATGAACCACATGCCCAGGTGTTGGCAGGGAAGGGCTCATGACTGATCACGGCCAGCAGCTGCAGGGTGACACTTCTGCCCTGCTGGGGCCAGGGTGACATGCTGAGTGTCCCTCTGCACCTGTGCTGCTGCTGTTGCAGGCTCTGCTGAGTTGCCCCAAAGGAACAACGCACTGAGGAGACTCTGAGAGGTAAAGGTTGGACCACATGGGGATGTAGATTGCAGAAAATGGGGGCTGAGGTGGAGTGGGGATATTGAGAATGATGGTCACATTGGGAAGGCACCAGGTAAGGTACACAATGTGATAGGTATTATCTGCTATAGTATTGGTTGCATATTCCTGACTTCATCATGCATCAGAAGTAGCCCAGGATGATGGTGGTGGTCTCCATCCATGGAGATATTCAAACCCCACTGAACATAGTTCTCAGAAACCTACCATTGGTTCGAGCAGGGGAATTAGACGAAATGACCTTCCAACCAGCCATTCTGTGAATCTGTCACCTCAAGCCTAGGCTGGCAAACCTCTCTCTCTAGAAGTTAGGCCTTCCTGCCTATCTTTAAGAAATCCTACTGACATGAGGAACGCCCTTCATGACATATTGTGCAATCCTCAGACTGGCATTTCTCTCAATGAAGACAGTTCAGTTTCAGTAAAGTTCTTAAATTCAAAAAAATCACAGCATATCCTGAGTTGGAAGGGATCCATGAAGATCTCTTAAGTCCAAATCCTGGCCCTGCACAGGACACCCCAAGAATACACCACGTGTCTGAGTGTGTTGTCCAAATAATTCTTGAACTGTCAGTCTTGGTGCTGTTCCAGCTTCTCTGGGGAGCCTCTACCAGTGCTCAACCACCCTCTGGGTGAAGAACCTTTTTTGAATACCCAACCTAAACCTCCCCTGACAACTTCATGCCATTCCCTTGGGTCTTGTCACTGGTCACCACAGAGAAGAGGTCAGCGTCTGATCCTGCTCTTCCCCTCCTGAGGAAGCTGCGACAGCAATGAGGTGTACCCTCAGTCTTCTTCAGGCTGAACAGACCAGCCTGTGACCTCAGCTGTTCCTCATACAGCTTCCCCTCAAGGCCCTTCACCATCCTCATGGTGCTCCTTTGGACACTCTCCAATAGTTTTATATCTCTCTTTTACTTTGGCAGCCAGAACTGCCCCCAGCACTCAAGGTGAGGCTGCCCCAGCTCAGAGCAGAGCAGAACAATCCCCTCCCTTGCCTGGCTGGTGATGCTGTGCCTGATGCCCCCAGGACACGGGTGGCCCTCCTGGCTGACTGACTCATATGCAACCCTAAGTCCATCTCCACAGTGCTGCTCTCCAACCTCTTGTTCCTCAGTCTGTATGTCAATTGGTCTGAAGCAATCCATATGGCTATGTATTTCTTTCATGGTAGGGATGACACTTGACCTGAGACAAAGGGCCAGTCTAAAGGCTTGTACATCATTGAAACTTTATTTAAAATTTCAAGTTTGGACTTGAATGACGCTTGAATATTAGTAGGTAACAAATGGCACATACTACCAAGAAGCATGTTTTAAACTTCAAGCACTTTATTTAAACTGCGTCTTTAAAAAATACATCTAAAAAATACAGCTTTGCATATACTATTTGACCACATTCAGCTGTGGGACTCCAATTTGGTATTGAACATAATAAAGCAACAAAATCAAACCAAGACAATCAAAAGCCACAGAGGTGTGGATCTCAATCACTGTCTCTTTGAAACAGTAAGATATATTCCATAGTCCATGAATGATGTTGTTTCTTCTACCGAAGGGGCATAGCTATGTGATTTAGCTGCAGATAGGCAGGTGGTATCACTCTCAAACAGTGGGAGTCACAGGACACTAAGTCAGCTTTGTACAGCATATCTCCCCATTTCACTCAGAAGTGGACCTGATGCTCCATATTGAAGAATATAAATTAGTTTCCATGTAAGGAAAGATGATGACAAACAAATCTACCTGACTGAGATACTGACAGGGCAAGACACAGCATGAGCAGTGGCTATGGAGCTGGGACCCTGCAGCTTCCTCAGAGATATGTTCTGGATGATAAAGCATCTTTCTCATCTACCTTCCATCCCAGATGAGGCAGCATATGCTTGTGAACAGACAAGGCTAGAGGTCTGCATCCTTTGAAGAGTTTAGCGCAAGACCCCTTTTTTTCCAAAGACAACCTCTTATCCAGAGGGTTTTAATGGGTGACACATCACCCCTCACAAGACAGTTTGACTGTAACAGTTCATCTTTTATCATACCATGTTCTAACTGTGTGTTATTTCACACTGCAGTGTAAAATAAAGGACTACCTGAGCAGGCTATTTCAAATGTAACTGTATCACCTACTTGTATGTAAGCATTTTATTCTCTGATAAAATACATTATTTTCAGCTCTTTTCAAATTCACAGGCATCTTTCCAGCTATCCTTAAAATAAGAAAGTGCTTAAAAGCACATACAGTGCCTTTTGAGTACTGATGTGCATTTCTCTGACTAACCTGCTGTGTTTGTGAGGGAGGTAATTGTTTTATCTTTATGTCCAGGAACCAGCATCTGTATACTCTGCTACCAGCTGGCAAGACCCCTTGGCAAGCCCCTTCCATGCTTGAGAGACTAGCTGCTCTTGCTGGTGGTTGGCACAAAGGCATATCCCAAAACTACAGACTGCAGTGACAGGAGCCTGAAGCTGGCTTTCTCCAGTGGATACCACGCGGCAAGTCTTGAAGGTGTCTAAAATGATATTAAATTATTAGGAAGGGGGTCATATAGGAAAAGGCTACAGGGGCTGGACATTATTTCTAAGTAGGCCTCTACACCATCCCATGGAAACAGAGAGGAAACAGCAAAGCCACAGTGGGGCCCAGATTAGCAGGCACTGCGCCTTTGAATACCTTGCAAACCTTAAAACTGCTAGTTCTTCTGCATCTACACCATTGTATTTGCTCTATCAGCAGTGTCAGCTCCAGCGAAGAATGAGCACTGCTGCTCTTTACCACTATGTCATCTCAGCCACCTGACATGGCTGTGAAAACGCTTGTCCGCACTCCACAACCTTCAGAGTCACGGCAGTTCAGGAAAAGTCTACTTTGGATGCAACATCCAAACACACCACACTGTGTAAGCCAAGACTCTGAGTGCTGTCTTTATGCAGAGGAACTATTCATTCAAAACCACTAGGTGCTATAGACAGCTACAACACTATGGACCAGCACTTAAAATGATGCTATTCTGACCTTTGTGGGTTGAAACTGTAGCCTCTAGGCTAGTAAGACAGAAAAAACTTAGGAGTGACAACCTGAAATGCATGTGAATTAGTCCACTGTGCCCTGGAACAAAATACGAAGAAGACAAGGCTGATATACTGGCTCATCCAGGCAAGCACTCTGCTCCTGAGCAGTAGGCAGAGAATTTGCACACCCAGCACTGTAAGAAGCTGCAGACAGAGGAAGTGTCTTCTAAGTCAGGGACAAGAGGTTATCTTAAAAAACAAGCTATAAAAGTTTATATCTTTTCCTATGTCACAGTGAAATTTATCCCACATCACTTGAGCCATATAAACAAGAGGCTCAGTGTAAACGAGTGGCCTGCTTATGTCAGTAAAGTGAGAGGAATATCTCAGACATCAGATTTGACTTCTCTATCCATCGTTAGGAGAGCATAAGACACTTTCCAGAGGTGGTTATCACTGAGTACTAATATCTATGTAGATACTAATATCTATGAGAAGAGAAATGAAATCTTTGGTTCTGTCATTGCATAAGTTTTCTGCTATCATTGCTCCCTGGAGATGCTTGAGCCCGGTCAACATTCCTTATCAAAGCCATTTGAATTTCTGCAGCTTTGAATAAGCTAAGACTACAGGTTTCAGCATGTTGTCCAAAACCGGTGTTTTTCTGGTGTCATATATCTGTGGGCATTGAATATGTGCAGAAGGGCTACGTGTGGAAGCATCTTATCAAATTAACTGTTCTCAGATTTAAAATGTAAGAAAGAATACTTAGATTGCTGGGTGAGGGTGTGTGTTTAAGTATGACTGAAATTTTGCTGCAGTGGTACAGCAAGATGTAGGAGAGGACAACTGGCTTGGCTCAGTGGCACTGCTTTTTCATCCGCTTCTGGAGCGCGGCTGGAATCCGATGCCGACTTTCCCGCATGAGCTCCCCAGGTCTGCCAGGCCATCACCTGCAGATGATCCTCATCGCCCTGTTTTAAGGGACGGGCCTGGGGGTAACGGGCCCGGGCAGGGTGACGCCCCGAACGGGCACGGGGAGCAGGGACGCGAGGGACGCGGGCCCAGGGGTCCCACGGCCGGGCCGGGAGCCGGGCGAGGGGCGCACCCCTCGGCGTCCCCTCGGGGCGTTGTTCGCCCCCCGCGTCCTTCCTGCTTCCGGGGGCCGCCGCGGGGAGGATTTGCCGCAGATGACATCAGCTGTGGATGCTGGAAAGGCGGCGGCGGCGCGGAGGATGCGCCGGCTCCCCCCCTTCCTCCTCCTCCTCCTCACCAGGTCCCTGCCCTGCACCGTCTCCGTATAAAAGCGCCGCCGCCTCCCCACCCACCCTCACTCCCTCCCTGCCGCCTGCGGAGCTGTCGCCGAGCGGCCCCTCTGCGCTCAGCGCCCCGGAGCCGCGGGGCGGAGGCGATGGCCACCGTAGTGGTGGAAGTGGACTCGGAGCCCTCCTGCAGCATCCCCAACCCGACCTCCACCTCGCCCAGTCTCTCCCACCGCTTCCTAGACAGCAAGTTCTACCTGCTGGTGGTCATCGGCGAGCTGGTGACCGAGGAGCACCTGCGGCGGGCCATCACCAATATCGAGCGAGGTGAGGCGGCGGGAGCCGGGGCGCCGCAAGCAGCGCCGCGACAGCCCCCGCCGGCGCCCTGCCCCTCCCTGGGCGCGGCCGGGAGCCGGGATAGCCCCCCCACCGCATCCCGCCGAGCCGCGGGCTCCGGCTCTTTATTCCCCGCGGGGTCCCGCCGCAATCGCCCACGCACCCACCCACGTTCCCCCGCGGGGTGCGGGCGCTGCGGAGCGGGGCTGCGGGCGCCGCAGCGAGCCCCCTGCCCGCCATGGCTGGGCGGAGGGGCCGGCTCGGGAGCGCAGCGCCCGCCGCCGAGCCCGTCTGCCCGGAGACACCGGCGGGTGGGCGTGGCACGGTCCGCACTGCGGTCCCGGTGGCTGCTCGGGGCGGACAAAGGGCGGCTGGCGATGGGGCGGATGGGCGGGCTGGGCTGGGGCTGCGGGGCGGCTGCCGCCCGCAGTCCGCGTCCCCCAGCGCCACGCTACGCCGGCGGGGCTCGGGGCGTTTTCCCTCTCGGCGGCAGGGGCTGCGCGGGCGGGAGCGAGCCGCGCCTTTGTGTCTAACTTTGGGTGCTGGGAGTTTTCTGTTGTCTGGACAATTTTTCAGGACCCAAGTTCTATATACGCGTATATATTCCAATAAAGAAAACCCATCTGAGTAACAAGGCTGTTACCCGAGGGCTCAGCCTCGTTATTGTCCGACTGCGGGCTCCTCTGACTCGGCATTTATTTGTCCTTTTCTTAAGACGGCGATGCAGGGTGGTATTGCAAGTGAAATGGCAGTTTTATAAGTTTTCGTTGTGGTTTCTGATACAATAGATTGCAGTGTAGCTGCGGAGAGGAGGAAAAAAAAAACCAACAAAAACCCAACAAGCTGTTGCGGTATTAGTGGAATAAAGCACGAAGAAAATTATTGCTGGACCTTACAGTTACTTAAACTCAGTTGATAGCTGATTTTATAATTTGTATTTTTTTGTTCTGGGCTGATGAAAACAAAGATTTCAGGAACTGCCATTGTTAAGAGTGGAGAAGAGATCCCGGAACGGGGAATTGGTAGCAGCCTTGTCATGTAGGTGTGGTTCAGCAGTCCAGCTAGGACTTCATCTGTGTCTCTATTGTTGCTTTCTCAACCATTGTTGCTTTAGTTGGTTATTTCTCTGCATTCTTTTTCATTACTGTTTGAGGGAAAAGGCATCCTCATCTCAGCTAACCAGTTTCATCATAACCTGTTCATCTTTATTGCTACCATTGTCTCTTGGGGAGAGCTACTGAGGCAGGTGCTTTGTCATTCAGAGCTTCTTCAGCATTGCACTTCCTTAACTCTATCTAATTTTCAGTTGTGTTAGAAGAGAACTGGCTGCATTTTAATTAAATTGTCAAAGATTATACAGCAAATTGGTAAAATTTCTTCCCTCAAGACAGCTAATACCCTTCCTCTGAAGAAATGCTCTCCAGTCTCTTCTTGAATCTCCTATTGTACAGTCGCTGCTGCATAGCTCAGTTGCTGCTATCTCCTGCCACTAAGCAGAACACCCACTTACAGGTTTAGGTGTTTAGAGGGAATGTTTGGCGTTTTAATTCATCATTTTGGATTAGAAGTCACCTTGCTGTTTCTAGTATCAGACCATCTGATTGAGATTTTTGCCTGCTAAGAAAACTCCTTGGTGAAATTTTGAGGTACATTTTTCTGGATGAATGCAGTGGGAGTCTGATGCTTTGTCTATGTGAGGCAATTGTGGGCTCAGATAATATTTTTCTGCTTGGAAAGTCTGCTGTAGTCTGGAAAAAAATCCCACTTCTTGCTGCCTTTATTCTCAACAGAGCTTTAAATGCATTTTGGTTCTTGATAACTCTGCCTTACTGTCTTCTCTGGTACATCTCCTGAGTACCATCAGTGAAAACTGTGGATTCATGCGCCAAACTGCAGAGCAACGTGTCAAAGAAAACATCTGCTGATAACACATCAGTGGCGTGATGCTACGCAACCTGGTGGAATGCAGAGTCATTTCTTAATATATCATGGGGAGGGAATGGTGTGGCAAGACGCATTTTCATTAATTACATTTTGGATGTGACTTTGCTAAGGGGGCAATTCTCCAACCCACTGTCCACCAAAAGAGAAGAGGGGAGTGAAGAGAAAGCTTCAAGATTTTTCCACTGATTTAGCAGATGCTACTGGGTGTGCCCTCCCTGCTGTGTGATTATTCCTGTGTCTAGTGGCACTGCACTCTTAAGACTGCATAAAGAAAGAAATAGCTCCAGTTCCGCCATGTTTACAGCAGTTACGTCCACACTGCTAAGCCATCATTGGACTGACCTTGGAGTTTTCATCCACATTTACCTTTGTTCTGCCCAAAACCTGATACAGTGATATCATTCATTTAATACATTTTGTTCTGCTGTAATACACACGCATAACTTTTGCATCCAGATTGCTGAATCATGCAGTTGCATATTTTGGATAGTCTACCCAAATTCCAGCTTCAGCTTGCATGCATGGGATGCCCTTGGCCTTTTTTTTTCCAATTTATTTTGGGTTGAGTCCTGTATTTTGGACATTGCCTGGCTCAATCAGGCAATGACTGAGCAATCTTGACTACATCTAATCAGAATCTTATCCCTACAGCAAGTTAGGATCACATCTAAAGCAGCTAGGGGTGGTGGACCAGTCCTTTCATAAGCAGCGCTGATGAATCATAGTCCATGTTGTTTAACGGACCTCCAGAAAAGCATTGAAGTTTCTCTGCCCAAGCTTAGTGTCAGAAGCCAGGGAGCTATTTCTCTTCAAGCTTCTTGAAGTTCAGCACTCATTCATTCAGTGCACTTCAGCTTTGTGATCAATGCCAGTTTAATAGTTACTGTTTTCATATGTGCTCTATTAGTATGGTATTATATCATCTTGGTGTTCTTGCTCTCAGATATTCCAACACCTGGAAGATATTAAAGCCTGTTTAGATGTATTTGCCTGCCAAAACTTGTCCCAAAAATGTACCATATGGCCAAGCGCTTTCTGAGAAAACAAAGTAAGGATACTTGCAGAAGAGTCTTGCTGCTTATGCCTCTGAACAATGATGCGTCAGTCAGGAAGTGGAGGTGGCTGGTTATAGCTCAGTTATTTTTCTCAAGTGGTTATGGAACACACAGGCAATACTGTTTTTTAAATTTTTTCTTGAGATTCAAATAGCAGCTACTTAATTGTTGGTAGCATGTTACAGTAAGCTTGCTACTACCTTTACTTGGATGCTGACAAGGAAGAGCCCTGGATGCATTCTTCTTGCAAAGGCTTCAGGCTCTTGAAATGCAGATATTAATATTTGCATGGAGAAGCTACTCAGAGGTGCAGTGGGAGACTAGAACTGCAGATCTGGTTTCTCTGCTATTCCCTCTTTTTTTCTCATCCCTGCAACATGGCTTCTGCCTAAGTTCTGACATTTCTGCTGCCTTGAAACAGAAGACACATATAGCATGGGAAGTGGCATTGAAGTAACATCCACAGCCTGAAACCCTGAGAGAAGTGTTAATTCTGGACTCATTCTGAGGGGTTGGACACAGACCTCTTCAGGCATCTTGTTGTCAAACACCAAAGTGGTCTAGTCCAATAATTCCATGCAAAAGCATGGTCATGTGGGGAGGGGCCACCAGACAGTTCCTCACCAGCAATCCATTTTATGTTTGCTAGTTCATTTCTGTAAATGTAATGATGGTTTTTTAGGACAAAAAAAAATGAGTGCAATTTTGGTTTTCAAAATTGCAGTAGTACCTCAACTCACTAGTAGTGTTACAGCCTGCTCATTATTTCAAAAGTAGAAGATTTTCAAAACAATTTCAGAACAAAATTATATAAAAATCTGAAGTGCATTTTTTTTTCCAAGTTGTTCATTAAAATCTTATGGAAGAAAACTAGAAACTTGTCTTTTGGCTGCTATGACTTTTTTCCCTGGTCGAATTTCAGTCCTTAAAAATCAACTTTGGAATAATGGGGTTTTTTTGGTCATATAAGTGTCAAGTGTCTTAATTTTTAAGTAGCTGGGGGAAAAACAGTAGGGAACAGAGATGTGCAATTTGGTTTTTTTTTAAAAAAAGATCAAGCACAGCATTTTCAAATTTCAAAACTGGAGTTCTGACACTTCATAAATAAAAGATCACTTGAATTTTAA
This sequence comes from Calcarius lapponicus, assembly GCA_039654755.1. Classification (NCBI taxonomy): domain Eukaryota; kingdom Metazoa; phylum Chordata; class Aves; order Passeriformes; family Fringillidae; genus Calcarius; species Calcarius lapponicus. Next base: position 26,762,420 of record CM077481.1, on the reverse strand, counting down.
TTTAAAATATGGTATGCTTCAAAGATACTGAATGAAGAAGTCAGCAATTTAATACTTTGTATTTAAATATTAATTAGCAACATGCTAGGTAATGCTGCCTTTTTCTTCTAAAAAGGACAACATGACTGAAGTGTCCTCTGGGTGATTCACTTCTGTTTTTGTAAATTCATATATTAGGATTTTAAAGTCATATCAGGGACATGGGTAATTTACTGTAAAGTGGCTACTATTGCAGTTCTAAAACTGGGGCCTTAAAGAATGGTCACCCTTTGGAAAGGCAGATTTTTTTTTCTGATTCCTGTCAGAATCCTTCTGAATGCATTTTTAAAAATTGCTTGTGCCTTGGAAGAAAGCGAGGCTGGGCTTGGAATTCAGAAATATGCAAATAGAAAAGTACTCGGTTAGAACTTCCAGTGCTCATGTGTCAAGCTACATGTGTTTTGTATTCTGAATTTTAGGAATCCGATCATGGGACACAAACTTGGTCGAATGCAACTTGGATCAAGAACTGAAACTCTTTGTGTCTCGCCATTCAGCTCGATTCTCTCCTGAAGTTCGAGGTGAGTTTAAGAACAGAACTGCTGAATTACACTCTGAAATTGCCTGGCCCAGTAGTTTTAGGGCCTTTTTAAAGTTAAGAAAACTCACCTTTTGATTGAACAGTTTCTTCATGTGGCGCCCATCTAGTAGTCCAGTGACAGAAGCTTATTGTGGTAGGTGGTGTACATACAAAACAATAACTGGGAAGGTTAGCTCTGTAGTGGGACAGAGACAGAACTGATGTCACAGCTGCTGCACTACTGCAGCTCGAGCCCTGTGTTTCTTCCCAAAGGACTTGAACTTATTTATCTATCTTGGTATGAGAAGCTACATTATGGTGAGTCTGCCTTCCCTCCCAGGGACTTTCTTTGGCTTGTATGAGGAAATCAGAAAAGTATAGGGTTAGTAAGACTAAATCTCTTTTGCTGCCTTTTTTCCAAGCTCATTCTTCCTTAAGAGGATTCATTCAATAAATTGAAACTTTTGTTTACCAGTTTTGTGAAGTGTAAAGTTTGGGTTTGCTCTGATTTCACGAGAATCAAGTGTTTGGTAAGTTCTCTAAGATCTCATTACTCTTAATACCATTGCTGAATAAGTATGGATGAATTTAATTAGGTTTCTCATGTGAACACCTTTTCAAAGTAGTAGAGGTTTCAGTCATTGGTGAAATCAATGAGGCCATATCCATATTGAGTGCTGTCATACAGTACAACCTACTACTGACAAGTGTTAAAAATTCCAGCTTCTGGAACCTCTCTCATGTATGGTGAAAAAGGGCTATGAAATTTTGTATCATACTACTGAATCACCTTCCTGAGGTCATTGCTATACATTTTTGACAAAGAGACCCTGATGCCTTGCTAGCACGACAGCATTGGTTTTAAATAATGTACAAAAATGTTTTGTGTAACTAATTTTTTCTTCTTGCAGCATAAGTTAAAGCAGCTTTTGCTGTATCTCCCCATATCTAGAGAGCGTGAAGCACTGCCAGGGTTAAGAAAAAAATGATATACTTCTATGGTTGTCCTCTGGTTTGAAAAGTAGCATAACTAATAAAACAACACACAGCATGAAGATTTTTGAGTAAAGACATGTAGCCCCTTATTTATGTGGATGTAAACGGGGGCCTAGAATACTTGTCTTTCATTTCATGAAGCCAATTCAGTTTCTCAGTGACATTTGTTGCTAAGCTTTACAGAGAGAAAATTTAAGAAATGCAAAATACAGTGCATCCCATTTTTGCCATATCTTTGTTTTACTTTAAAAACTTAGATCCTATGTTGCTCCTGTAGCAAAAAATATTACAGCATGACTTGTGTTTTTACTGCCTCTTTTAGATTGTACATTCTAATACCACTGCATGAATTAAAATAAAACAAATACTCTACTTTTATATAATAAATAAGATAAGATAGTGCAGCCCCTTTTTAGCAGAAAGAATGTAGAATTGTTTAGGAATTTTTCTCAGGGAATTGTATTTTTTTTTTTCCCCTTGTTGTCTAGACTTTGCTGTTTAATCTGTCATTGTGTTGAATTCTAGCTTAATTGCATGTGACTGGAATTCATCAACATCTCTGACAAGCAGAAATGAATGTGTTTTTCACGACTGCTCAATCTTTAAACAATAAACTGCCAAAATCTGTGTTTACAAAGCATGAAGGGAGCCTGAAACTTGAATAAAGGCAATATCAAAGGGATAAAGCTATCCATTTTGACCAACTTCTGATCTAAAATTTTGTGGAGAAGCGCTTTTGTACTTCTGGAAGCCCACTGTACAGATCACAGAATTATTTTAGTTTCTTTCTGCTGTTCTCTGATATTGAATTCCATATGAGGCTCCTTTGTATCCTCTCTGCTGTTTGGCAGAGCGAAGGCTTTTTTGTTGCCACATTCTAATAAGATGTCAGAATGTTTACTTTGTTACAGCACCCAAATATTAAATTTTGAGTGTTCAACCATTGAAACGGTGGACTTTCAAAGAGATGATTGTAAGTCTGTATTCCTTTATGGTCCCAAGCTCAGAAATGGAATTGAGGTAACTAGGTGACGTTTTATCCCAGGGAAGTATTCATCCAAGGTGATGGGATTGCCTGTGGAATGTAATTAAACAACCTTTTTTTTTTCCAGCCTTTTGAATCTGAAGTCTCTGTGCAGCTCACGTATAGGGACAGTTTACTCTTGAGGAAGGCTCCTGGTTTTCTCAGGTCTGACTGCTGGCTGACTGGAGCCTGTTTGATTATCATGTTTAATTGTGGTAATTGGGGTGGTGGCTCAGTACGTGCTTGTATGCTTCTCAGAACAGCTGGAGGGTATGGACAACAACAATGTGAAGGGTAGCAATCTTTCTGCAAAAGGAAGCTTGGAGGAAATGGGGCCTGTCCCCATTCCATACACCTATGATGTCAAAAGAAAGACATGCAAGAGATTGTCCGTCATTTGTGTGTTTTCACTTAAAGAATTTAAGGTCTGATGCCCCTCCCTGTGTAGTGAATAGCAATGTAGGTACTGGTACTGCAGGGAGCATGATTAGATTCCAAGACTATTTTTGTGTTCTTTTCAAGGGAATGAGTTCTCACGGTAACATTTGTGCACATTGTATTCAGCTTTTGGGCAATTTATGAATGATTTGTGATTCCTTATAAATAAGATTCAGAATGGAAATTCCTGCGGATCTTTTCTGCTACCTTGTAAAGCAGCTGACTTGGCAGACTCCTTAATTATTATTCAGATCTTGGAGAGGTGATGTTGCCAGGTGCTGGTGAAAAATGAGTAACAGAACTAATTAAATGGTTGCCACGACAACTGGCAACATGACTTTAAAGGGGTATTCCAGTGGTGCCTCTGTTTTCTTTGTTATGTACTGATAACTTCCATCTTATGGTAATATGAAAAGGACAAAAAATGCAAACAATGTACAAGCTGGAAAAGGAAATGTGCATCTGGTAGTGGTGGAGAGTCTTGGAAAGAGCTCATTTGAAATTGCAGCTGTACCTACCAATCTTTGCTTAATTAACAAGAAAGTTTCAGCTGCATAAAGCAGCTTCACAAAGGACTATGTTTTTCAGTGGGGTAGAGTGAAGCTGTAGAAGGCCCTTCTGTAAGATTTGTATACTCGTATTTTATCTTTCAGTTTCCATCTGGAGACACTTAACTGTTGCATTGGTGCATATTCAAGCCTTTGTCTAGGTAAAATCCATTTTACTTAAATAGCTGTTCACCCCCAACCTTCTAATAAATACTGCTCAAGCTATGCACTGTGGCTACTTTGTACTTTGTCCTGTGGTTATCAAAAACGCGTATGCATTTCCTATGTGAATAGTACCAGGAGGCCTCCTGTTGCCCATTAGCCAGTGCAGAGGCCAGCTGCTGACTTAAACGAGTCCTTCCTTACCTGTGCCTAGGACTGTTTTATTGCCAGACTGCCTGCAGCCAAAGAGGATCTTGGCAAAGTGCAAGACATGTTTTATTTCCTCTTGGCAGCTATCTGCATCAGCAGCAGCATGGGCTTGCCTCCTTCAGGCTTCCTAGGAAGCCTGTCTTTGCTTTATGATACTGTCATTGTTCTATAAAGCCTTAACAACTTCCCTTCTGACAGTTACCATTTCAAAAGTCATGATTTCAGGCTGCTCATAACCTGTGGAGAATTTTTGGATCTGGGAATTTTGGTCACAATGTGCACAGCTCTGTACTTCAACGAAGTGGTGTATAGTCCCATTTCCTTTGTCAAAGCAGATCTAAAACCACTTAACATCACACCTAGTAGCTTGCCATGTGAACTTGTGGATCACTAATAAAATCCTGAACAGCGTGGGTTTTGTGCTGATTTACTTGAAAACTGCAGTTCATCAAAATTCCTCAAATCAGGACATAGGTACTTGAGCTAAACCTATTATTTTAAATGAAAGAAAGGGAAAAGAGACAGGAAGTCAAGACCAGATTTTTCAGGTGCTATCAGAATGCCATAACTGCCTAGGAATTAATTTTGTTTAAGATATCAGGTGGCCTGGTATGCACATTTAGGGACATGCTACAAATATGATTCTTCAGGTATTTAGAGGCTGTGATCATAGCTGGAGTAGCTATTGAGTGGGATCGTTTTAGCTCATTATATGTTTAAGGAAGTTAATTTTAGTTGGCTGCAAGACTTGCTTTGTGTCTCAAAGTATTTGCGCATTGAACGAAAGAAAATGGAGGCAGACTGGAAAAGGTAATTGAGCTGACTCATGCTGCAGTGGCTGCAAATGGTGTCCCTGCAGGGTGACCTGCAGCTGCCACTGGTCCAGGGCTGCAGCCGTGGAGCTGCTCAGCAGCACAAAGCCGGCAGCCCCTGGGTCCTGTTGGAGGATGTTGATGGGAGCATATGCACTGGGCTGCTACTGAGCTTTTTGTGGGGAGATGCTAGGATTTTGGTGGTTTGGGAGAGGATTACAGTGTAATAGCCTGTGTGTTTGGATACAAGAATTGCCAAAGCCTTCTTTTCTTAGTACTATTTAAAATTCTAGAGATTCTAATAAGTCTCTTTATCATCTTTTTTACAATGAGTAAGGTGTTGCACTTATGTGACAATCATTCTGGCATTGACTTCCATTTCTGCTTTTTTTAGGAAAGATCTCAAAGAAAATTAGCATGCATTTGCATTGTTGCCAAAACACTGGTACCTGCTGATTCACACTAAGCTATTAGTGTGAATCAGCAAAATTAGTGAGAGGTTATTTTTAAATGCCTGTATCAAAATTAAATACAGTAAGTTCAATCATTATAGAGTAGCCCCTGTTTTATGGGAACAGGTTTTCGCTTGTGTGAAGCAGCTACCAAAGGCATAGGATTAAGTTAGTTATGAATAATGATAGCATTTTAACCACATTATGAAATTTGAATCTCCATTCCTCTTTATTAGAATGAAAATTAAGCATACCTAATGCTTAATATGCTTATTATATTCACAGGTATATTCACAAAGGCTACTTTGTTAAGGGTTTTCTGATAGAATTATAATTCTTAATATGTTGCTTGTGAGATTCTTCAGTCTTTTTCGTAATATTTTGTCTGTGTGGGTTTTCTGAAACTGAAAATTTTAATAGTATTTTATTTCTGACCTCTGCCCAGTATCATTTACAGATGACCTACCTCTCATCTCTTCCATCATGGATTTATGATAAATATGTAACCAGAATATCATTGCCACTTTTAAAATCTAATTTCTTTTTGTCACGCGCAACATTTTTGTCAGATGTCTGTTTTTTCTCAATTTTGTTAAGATTTACTTGCTTTACTTTTGTGGAATTTGTTACTTTCTCATCTAATTTATCAGTTACTTGAGAGAAATATTAAAGTTTTAACTGGACTTTATAATGGGAAGAGACTTGATCCAAAGGCCTCTGAAATAATTGGATTGGATTTCAGATTAGAGAAAGAACTATCTAGTATTTTAAAGTTAGAACAAAAACAAAAATACCCCATAATTAGCAAAAATGAACATTTTATCTTCTTTCTTGAAAGATACAAATACTAGTTCATATGAAGTGAATTGCCTACCCCTGTATTCAGACATAGAACCGGACCCAAGTAAGAAGAGTTGAGACACTCCCTGTCTCCAGACTGCTTAGAATGGGGAGCTCATGTTTATTCCCACTGCCATCTGTAGAATGAGAGTTGACACTGTGGCTACTGATAGTGACCTTGCAAGTGCTCCTCCTGTCACCTGCCTTGTAGAGACAGGTACAAGAGGTGCATCCGCACTGGCTGCAAATCCATGTGATCCTGACTGCCAGGAGTATTCCATAGTACCTCACAGCCCCTATGAGTAGGCGAGTTAAGCACTGCAGTCAGTCCCAAATAGAAAGCTGGATAGTTCTGTAAGAAAGGTGCATGTTTTTGCATCAACCCCCCAGATGGTCCCACCAAAAAGACAAGATGGTTCGTTTGGGGTTGTAGTTGCTGGTGGTAATCTGTTCCTAGAGCTGAGAAGAAAAGCAGTGCTTCTGGTGACCTGGATTTGCAGATTTTAATCTGTTTGTGATTCAAAACCAGTTGCTGATAAAATAAAAGATTGAGTATAAAAAATTGTATTAAAATAACAACCAGTTCATAAACAAACTCGTATCAATTTCAGTATTGTTTTGGTGTTGCAATTTTACGTATTTTAGTACTTCAAAGCTTGTCTGCAGTCTTGAGATAAGTCACCATTCTGTTTCCCTCTGCCCCTGTCCCATGCATTGTTATGTATCGGACATTATGCCCATCTGCAACTCTGAAAATCTTGGGGTGTTATTTAAAAGAAGCAATCAACCCCACAAAAGAGCCTTTCAAAGCAAAACAAAAAAAAGAAATCTCTTGCAAAAGATTAGTCATATTCTTAGACTGTATAATCTCTGAGTGATTCTAAGGAGCTACACAGACTTTTGCCTGGAAGTCAACTCCCTACTGTCAAAGGCTGCCTTTGGAAGCTGGGCCAGTGTCATGGCAGTTCTTTCCTTCAGTCTCTTCTTCAGAAAAGACTGATGCCAGCTTTGGCTCCCATGCCCTGAGTAATGAATAAGCTTTCCTAGGTCTTGTAAGATCTTTATGGTGGATTGAGTATCTCCCCCACACCTGAGAGACTGGAAAGAGCAAAAGTAAGAAAACTCATTGGTCCAGATGAAGGTGCATCAATAGGTGAAGACAAAACCAAAGAAACAACCAAAACCAAACCAATTAGAATGGTGAAGAAAATTGCTCAGCACCTCACACAGGCAAAATAATTCTCAGCCAGTCTCTGAACAGCCCCCATCTTGGTAATTAAAAACTCCACCTTCCTCTTCTACTCTAGCTTTTGTTGCTGAGCATGGCTTTGCACACAAGTCTTTGTGTTCCAGTCAGATTTTTTTTTTTTTTTTTTTTTTTTTTTGCTGACACCATTGTTTAACTTCTCAAAAGTCAAGGGGATGAAATTTGACAGAGCCCTAAGAGAGGCAAACTACAGGAGTCTTGCTTCTGATCTTAAGGCTTGGAAGCAGTACACATCCTGTCCTGGGTATTATGGCCTTCTAGCATGCTTTCTTAACCTCAGACTTGTCCTGTAGTTTTCCTGGTCTTGTAGAACTTGCACAGCACTTGGAAAAACTTTTAAAATATATATATATATATTTTTTTTTTGTATGTGGCCAGTACTTTAAACAGATATAGAAAGTAAGCCTTCAAGAGTATCTTGGGATAGGATTTAATGCTTGTCTCAAAGCAATAATTTAATGGCATTGCTCATAATAATTTATATAGTGCTATTGATATTTTCAAACCTAGCATTACTAGCTGCAAAGCTCAAATTCTAAAAGTTCATTAGACATGGAAGATTTAAATATTTTTCAATACTAATTAGGCTTTTGCACATTTACCATTTCCCAGCAACTTTACATATTTTAATCTTCCTGTCCCCTGTTTCAGTAATTCCATTCTTTTTATGTTTCAATCCGCTATCTTATCTATCTATCTATCTAAAACCTGCTCTTAAAAAGTAGAGGTGGGTGTCTTTGATCATCGGACCATCTCAATGGCCTAAATAGTTTGGGTGCACCAATTGTATTCTTGAAGACTCCCTAGTGAGAAGAATTGCTCTGCAGCTAACAACCCTCTGTACCTATTAAAGCCTGTAATTATAACAAGAATCACGTTTTGTCTTCAGCTTTGGTGGGATAGTGTCATTGTATGTCAAGCAGTGGATTATCATGTGAAAGGAGACTTTGCCAACATACTAATTTTGTGATGAATAGAAGGATCTTAAAGTATTAATCTGTTAGGAGCTGTTGAGTGGGGGAAGCTCATTTACTGGGTTGTGCTAATTGGTGTGGGTTGTGGGTTCTCCACAGCCATTTGTAGACAGTAATCAGAGGAAGGAGAGCAAGAACACCAAGCCAGCATATTTCCTTAAACATTATGGACTTACTGTTCAGTCTCTTGAAAAGTATAATGCAACCACTCATTAGACCCCTACCTACCTAAAAAGGTATTGTTTTCATTTCTGGACCTTTTCATGGGCTGTGTGCAACCTTTGTAATTAATTTGCTTAAATTAAAAGTATATTCTGGGCCAAGGAATCAGCTTCTTGCAGAGAATCTAGAAAATACTTAGAGATTCACTTGGTGTATCTCTACTTTTTTGAGTTTCGCACAGCGCATTACATACTTGAAGAGTTGATGCTCCTCTGACTTCATTCCTAACTGGAGTTTTCATGCAGTGTTGGGAGACAGCTGGTAATCTGTGTAATTACATGTGTCCTCATGAATTCCTAGAGTGCTCTGAGAATCAAGTGAGTTTTTAACACAGTGCTGCTCTCCAGGGTAGCAGTTGTGTGTTGTATTCAGGGCAATATTCCAATCCTGGCAGATTTAACACTTTTTGCCTTTGTGTCTAGACTTTTAGTCAGGGACGATGTTAAAGAAGGGAGTGCCCTAAGATCTTTCTTTCACAATGGGAAGTGAAAGAGTGGTATGCAGGGCAGTCCTGTGTAGAGCTAGCCCGACAGCCACAGATGAGCTGGTACCTCCACCGGGGAGAGTGCAGCCCCAGACTTCAGTCCCTTGAAGAAGAACGATCTCACCCGGGATGGGCCTCTCAGAAGATCCGTCAGGAAGTCTCACCACATCAGCATTTACCTTCTCCACATCTCTGAGTTAACAGGGCTCTGCTGCCTTGTTTCAGAGACAGCTTTGGTAGCCCTGCAGGGGCAGTTTTTGCATGGACACAGCAGAGATCAAGGGCTTCATTCTGTGACACTAACATTAAAAAATATTATTTTCCATATTTCTTCAAATTTCTTAAGCTTATTTTAAACCTTGCATCCTCTTCCTTTCTTTCCGGAAATGCTGTTTTCAAATTAGCAGATGTTTTCAGGACTTGAGAGAAGCTTGTGTTCATCCAAGATGACACTTACCTGCCTTTATCCATGCTCTTCCTCTTGGAACCTTCCAATATGTCACAGTAAGTTATGGTAACTTAGTAGAAAAATGTGAATGGCATCTTGTTAGGTTTGGATCTTCCAGGTGCACTGCCTTTCTTGGAGCTGCACCACAGCTGACAATAAATAAATGTGTACTTTCTAAGAGATGAGTTTAGAAAAAGCTGTGGTCAGGGATGACTCTGCGCACAAATTAGGTTTTGTAGTTTATACTTTTGTTTCTGGCATCCCTCTGCTATTAAATATGTTGGAGTTGACATCTGTCCCTTCCAACTTTTTTATAGGTCTTACTTTTGGGCAGATGGACATCTTTGTCAGTGATTGTTAACTTAGTCTAAGCAATAATCAAATTTAGTCCAAGTCCTTGCTGAACCCCACCAAATCTTACTCCCATGTACTGTCCCATGTTTCTGACTGGCTTGCAAAAATGAGACACTCTCAGAAAACACTAGGCCAATATTAGACCTTTTGGTTGGTTTGGTTACCTAAACTATCTAACAAAAAACAGTTCTATGGCATCCAGTTTTGGAACTGGATGCCATAAAACACTTCATCAATTATAATTGAGGGAAAAAAAAGATTAAAAAAAGGTGTTTTCAACTCAGCAGAGACAGTTCTGAAACCAGCAGAGATATGGCTTCTGTGCATCTTGCTGTAGTCCTATTATAACAATCACTGGATTGTAAGTGGAGTTACCAGACAGGTTTTGTCCACTGTTTGTGGTCAAATCACAAACTGGCCACAGAAAGCTTGGAATCACTTGCTCTAGGTGATGGCACACTAACAAATGGATTCACTGCTGAGTTTGATTTTTTTTTCAATTTGTACTGTACAATTGTCCATGTTCTCACCAAATAGTTCATAAATTCTTGAGAATTACTTTTGAGATCGGTGAAATAGGAGAATCACAGAATCATAGAACTTCATGAATTGGAAGGGAACTACAAGGATCACTGAGTCCAACTCCTGGCCCTGCACAGGACATCCAAGGAACACATACGCCATGTGCCCAAAAGCATTGTCCAAACACTTTTTTGAACTTTATGAGGCTGATGCTGTGACCACTTCCCTGGGGAGCCTGTTCCAGTGCCCAGCCAGCCTCTGTGTGAAAGACATTTTCCTTGTATCCATCCTAAACCTCCCCTGACTCAGCTTCATGCCACTTCCTCAAGTCCTGTCACTGGTCATGAGAGTGAAGAGATCACTGCCCATCCCTCTGCTTCCCTGTCACAAGGATGCTGAAGACCACAGTGAGGTCTCCCCTCAGTCTTGCCTTCTCCAGGGTGAGCAGCCAAGTGTCCTCAGCTGCTCCTCATATGGCTTCCCTCCCAGAAGAGCAAGAAAGTACCAGCAATCTCAGTCTTTCAGCTCTATTCATATTTCCTTGTTAGGTATGATGTCCTCTAAATTGTTACAATTTTCAAAAGTCAGTCTTTTCCAGTGCAAAATAAAGGTGTAATTCTCTTCTGGTGCAAAATCCATTCCCACCTAAGTTTCTATATAAAATTAATCCTATCATGCAGGTAAAGCTAGTTTATTGAAAAAAAAAATTCAAATTAGTAGTTAAAAAAAAAGAGAAAAAAACAACCAAACAAACCCAAACCAAACAACTGACCACATCGTGTTTCTTAACTCTTCCCATTTTTGGAAGTTGTCTTACAAGGAATTGTGCTCCGTCATGCTGCTTTTACCAGCAGATGGCATTCTCAATGCCCATGCTCACTGCTGTGCAGTAAACGATCCCATTCTAAAGTCAGTATGAATACTTCTGTAGTGTTTTTATGTCTTAGTTCTTGGTGTGAGACATATGTTTCTATTTTTCTCTGAGATCTTGCTGGGAGTTTAAATTTCAGAGGCTTCAGCTCTGTTGACTGTGAAAGATGAATCCCTCAATATGAAATGAGCTCAGCAAACTTCAGATCTCTCAGTGTCAATGAAGGAAAAGCTCATTCAGGTCAAGAACTTTCTCAGGTTGAAGACCACAGCTAGTGATCATTTTATGAAAAGGCTTAACATTAACTCTGCAGAGCTAGTAGGGGAAAAGCAAGATCCTTATACACAGCTAGATTTGTGCATAAATTAACACATCTAGATACAGATAAGAAAATCAGCCTGACAAGATCATGTATTCTCTGTATATTCTGGGTACCTCCAAGAGGCCTGAACATCTCCTGTTCAGAAGCTGCAATATAAACCACAGTAAGACCTGGAATAGTGCCTGTCTCTCTCTCAGAGCACAGCGTGGAATAGAAGACCTGAGACCTAAGCGAGTAGAGTCTGACTCACTTGTCAGGTTTAGTATATCTCAGTTTTTTTCCCTGTCTCCCTGTCACAGTCTGTGCTATGACTTTCTGTTAGGAATATAAGAGTGCAGTAGCAGGTAGTTTGACAAAGCAAATCAGTATTGTCCATCTAAAAATACTTGTGTTTGTACAAGTTAAGTGTCCCAGTGTGACATTTTTCCTTTCTCAGAGATGGAAAAAAAAAATCACAGCTTTCTAAGTGACTGTAGAACACATAAATCATAAATTGAGCTGTATCATAAATCAAGAGACCTGAAGTTTACTTCTTAATTTTGCCCCTGAACTATGTAAAGATTGACTGTGGCAGTCATAGTCAGGTGCTGTGGACGACCCATGATTTCGATTATTCATTTGCAGTAATGTAATGGCATTTAATTATTTTTGTTTTGCTTCACCTTTCCATCAAGGCCAAGTGTACCAGTAGGGAATCTAACATCAGTGATTTATGCAGTGTGGTCTTCATTAAAATTCAAAATGAAAATTCAACTCTTCTTCAAATAAGCTAGTGAGATACTAGCCAGATGTTAAATGTAAACACTAAAGGGATCACTCAAATTGATTTGAAAATAACAGTAATAGAGATGGAAAGCTGAGATTAGCCATTTGTGAAATTGTGTAATTCCTTCAGATTTCTGAGTTGTATTTAAAAAAGAACACATTAGAACCTTTTTATTAAACAACACCTGCATACATTTGCATGGGCAAAATCTTTTCATATATGCAAATACTGGTAAATGGACAATCAAATACTTTTCATCTCATTTAATTGCGGTGGAGTAGCAGGGCTCTCAATGCTTACTGAAAGCAGCTCTTTGTTACCATTCATTTAAAAAAAACCAATACCCAAACAATAAAACAAAAAAAAAACCCTGAAAATGCCCAAAACCAAAGACAATAAGTTTGTCTTATTGTCATTACTAAGAAACACTTTGACAAATTCTGCTTTTGAATGTGTGTAAATTATGAGGAATTTTACTGAAAACAGACGGGTCTCTCTGGATCTGCCCTGTTAGGTGTTAAGGCAGCATTGGACTGCTGTTGAAGAATTGCAGTCTGTAGATCCTAGGAATGCTTGTAAAGAACTGCAGTTTGTGGATCCCATCTACAGAGAGTTTGTGGGATATGGCTGTGGGAACGATGGTTTGTAACAGGTTTCTACATGTAATAACATTCAACACAGCTGGGTTGCTGTGACACCACTTGAAATAAAGTATAGCACTTCTCTTCTATGGTACCCTTGCCAGTCTGCATGGTGCTGGAGCTGGAAATAAATGGACTTCTATTAGACTTAAACCTCTCTTGGAAGCTGAGTGTCTCTACAAAAACTGTAAGCCAAGCTGGTGAAATACTGCCTCCCATCCTTAACAAAGCTCCTTGTCAAGTGGGAGTGAAATGCTTTGAAGTGCTGCCACGTGGTTGTGGAAGTGTGTCTTTTGTGATTGCTAAAACATTTTTGCCAGCTCTAAATCCAGGAATGTTTATAAGGTAAAAGTTAAAATGTCATGGGAAATTAAGGAAATTACATTTTGATTGCCCCTCTGAATTTGGCTTAATGATTGACACAACCTTTAAATCCTGAGGAAAGAGAAGTGGCAAGGAGTAGTCTTTTGCCTTTTGTCACCTCTGTTGAGCCTTCCCCCCCACTCTGCACGGCTGCTTATCTCATGGCTGCGGGTTAATTAGGAGAATGTAAGGCTGAGGATGTGGAAGGGAATTTAAATTGCATCTGTATGGATTATGATCTGTTGGAGTTCATTAGCATGCAGGCACAGTTCCTGTGCCTTTCTGTGCCTCTGCCCACAGCTTGCAACTTCCAGGCATTTCCACACTGCCTCAGATCTGTTGTGCCTTATGGGCCTGGCCCGCATTTTCATATTAGCACAGTTTAATTAGGCAAGGAGATATTGCCGTGACTCCAGAATTATCTATGGTTATGATAGATCAATATTTATTACAGAGAGTTTTTTTCAAAGAAATGTCTGCTCTATTGGACAGGTTTGCTCATTCAGAGGCCCTAGAGCCATTTAAGAAACAATTAAATCCTCTCTGGTGGGAAGTGGAATATTAAAAAGGATTAACACTGACTGACCATGTATTCTCTCTAGTTTCATCTGCATTCTTCTGCATTGCTATTATTATCTGATACGTAGGTTTGATAGAGGGAGTTGGGTTTGGGGACTGCTGTCCTTTCCTTGCAGTGCTGCAGAGCATAGTGGGAGGATGTCAAATGGCTAAAAATTATCAAGCCCAAATGTAAACATATGCAGCTGGAGAGTAATTTGCAAGCACTGCACTGGGAAGAAGTTTCTACATAATTCCATTAAATTTATTCTGATTATCTAAATTTTCAGTGAAAGGTGAGTGTGGCACAGTCTAGTGTTCTAAACACTTATGTGAGTGGCCAGGTTTACAGAGGCCATACAATAAATGCCAAATGAGGAGAGCTTGCATGACCAGGTCATTATTCATTCTCTTTTCATGATTTTTCTCCTCAAATTAATTTTAGTATTTTCTAAAAGGGAAGCAGTTTTCCCTTTTGGGAACGTGTTAGAACAATATGCAAGTTCTGCTAATTTATGAACATTTACAAAGGTCTTGAAACAGAAGCCATAAATCAAAACTTTTAGTTGAAGATGTCAAAGTGAAAGACTTAAAAGTTTTGTGCATTTTCCTTATGTATGTCTTTATTTAATGTATGTTTGTAATACAGTATAGTAAAAATATTTCTATTTCTAAATTTGCATTACTCCAGTTAATGAGTTATGAACTACATAGTAATGTTACTTTGTGTAAGTGTAGCCCTTTCCAAAGAATACAGTAAAGATCATAAACAGAAAGTTAAAAAGTGTGCTCAAACTGGCAGATACATGTGATTTGACAAGTACAGCATAGATAAATCGCTTTTCTTTGCTGGAGCCTTCAAATACAAACTGAATTTGTAACAAGTCTTGTGTGTGAAATTTTTAATTTTCCTTTTGGAAATTAGTCAGAAATTTGCACTTGATCCCAATGAAGGCAGTGTCAACCCTTCCATTGTTTATTTCTCTTCTCCATAGGTAAGTACTTTTGTCTTAAGCTAAGAAAGAATACTTGTGCATCTCTACAGCTTAGAACTATCATCAGCCATGGGTCCATCCATTGACATCTAGCACTAGTTCTCCTTTTAGTGTAATTCCCTTTGAAAATTGTGTGCCAAACTTAAAATGTAGCGTGGTTCATATGGAAAAGATTAAAATACTGCACCTCTGCCTATAATACACAAGAACAGAAGCTTCCAGTGGAAATCTGATGGCAACATTTACATTTCTTTAGTCAAGAGAAAATATTAAAAGTCATGACATTTCCATTGCCCAAGAGGGAGGAAATAAATATTACCTTGTTTTAATCTTTGGGGGGGAAAGTGCAGCTATGTTGTTACTGTGTTCCTTAAGCATGCCCCTGTGTTGTTTTTTTTCAAATGATTATGGTGATTCTAAAAGAGTACTTGAATTGTGTTCATTTAATACTGGAGGGGTTACATGTCTCACCAGTGCCAACACTTTGTCATTGTAATGGAGTACAGTTCACAAGTGCCCATAATTACACAGCCTCTGTGCATTCAGCAAGATTTCTAAAGGGAGTCTATCACATCTAAAAGAACACTTTCTTTGTTGCACAGTCTTAATTTCACCTGACATTTTGTTAGCCAGGGCAGAAACTTTCTGCAGAAAGCAGGTGAGTGTCCCTGGTCTCCTTTAGACTAAAGAAGGTGGAAAATTAAGTTATTGTAAATCTGCTTCTAATTATGTTAACAAATCATTACATCATGTAGATGAACCTGCTGTAGATCTTAGATATTTCTTTTATTGTTTTAGCAATTTGCTCTATTTGTTATGCATGAAAAATGTTTTTGATAACCCATGTGGATCATACTTGCTAATGAATCGATACCTACAATTACTGCACTTAAGCATATATCTTCAGAACATACAGTGTTAGAGGATTGCTAATGAGCTCATCAGTAGCTGAAGACACTAATTAATTTAACCAGGGTTATTTTGCCTGCCAAAGTATAGGAGGATGGATGCTGCCACTGGAAGATGCTGGAGCATGTAACCTATGGCTGTGTATTTAAGGAAAAATTTGGTTGTCAATCTGTTTCAGAAACTGGTAATGCAAAATGTTTTCTCAGTTAAAAAGGCAGTAGATATTTAGTACCTTACTCAGATCAATTTATAATGAAGCAGCATGACACTTTGTGCTGAGAATCTTCATAATGCCTAGAGGCCTTCACACGGAAATTGCTCATTTAATTTTCACTGGATTACTTTTTTCATTTAAACAACAATAATAATGTGAAGTTAAGTGCAGAGTTAAATAACTTACAAGGGTCCTTTCCCAATATTCTTAACCTAATTTTGAAATATTAATTTTTTTGAAATGCAGCTTCACATTTCAAAGATAATTTTATTTTTTGTGGGCCTTATGTGGAAAGCTCATTGTTATTGGTTCTCTTAGTCCAGCCAGAGCAGTGTCCTTACCATCAAAGCATATAGGACATTTTTTAAAGGAAAACTTTTGTCAATCCAGCAGCTTGAAAGGAAGAGGGCAATAAACACAACTTCCACTATGTCAGTGATTTCCAATGTCAAAAAAGGGACCCAGAATAACACTTAGGTCTGTGTGGTTGGAAACCAGACACGTAAAAGATGTACTTTGTCATTGAGATGGATATTGCTGATGGAATTGCCTGTGAGAGCGTAGTCTGCCAGATAATGAATAGGTCAGCTCTGGCACAGCCTCTCAGGCTGCAGACGCCCTCCTCTCAGGCAGAGGAGGAGTGATGTGCTAGTGACAGCACTTCTCAGGGGAGACACAACAGAGACTGAGGAATATATCAAGGGGGAGATCAGTGGTAAACAGACAGACTTAGATGGCTTTTACTCACCTTCTATGCCATCTCTGGATGTCCCCCCTGGCTATAAAAGAATAAAATGGCAGAAATTTACTGTCAGATCATTCAGTTCTGCATGGGCTGAAAGAATGTCCTTCAGTTCTTTAAGATTTAATTATGTCCAGTTTTTGTGACTGCTGCTAGAAGAAGCTTTGAAGAGGGAGGGAGTAATTTTTTTCAATTTTTGCTTCATTTTCTGCCCATTAGTGTGCTCTTTCCATAAAAATGCACCCAGGCACCAATCCATGGGGCTGGAGCTGTGGTCTGCTCAGACCTTTTGTGGGACCTGCTCACGCCTTCTAACAGGCTCAAGTGTTGAATGAGAATGGGCAACCCCCTACGGTGGGGATGGCCAGAGACCCCCTCGGTTTTCACAGCTGCCAGCTGCTTTCTTGCTTCTCAGTTGTAAGCACAGAACACAGAAGCCAAAGTAGACACAGGCACTAAATTGAGAGCCAAGTTTGCCAACTACATTTCAGCATTTTATGATTGAAAATCATCAAGATAAGGCTGCAAGAAAAGAGCTCCAGAATCACTTTGGAGGGTTGACTTTGTTTTTCATGCAACTTTGTTTTGAGATGGCTTTTGAAACATGACCATCCCAAATTGCTGGATTTGGTACATCCATCCACCCTGCAGCCAGTCCTAGAAGAGAATGGTTCTAATGCTGACTGAGAGGACGAGAAGCAGGTGCTGTGGGAGACTAGAGGAAACTTTCTTTTCCCTGGTGTTACTCAAAGGCTTACTGAATGGGCTTTATTCATTCACTTGCAAAAATGTTTTATTGATTATACCAAAGCGCAGTGTAACTAGTATTGCCTTAACTTTACATATTTTTTTCCTTTTTTAAAGCCAGTAAAAAAATTCAATCTAGACTTTTTAAAAGCCTTTTATTTTCTTATATCAGCCCAAAGGAAATCTTGCTATCTCCAAAGTAATAAATATTCTTTTTTCCCCTGGAGACAATTCTTATTAATAGTCTATGCTGAAATTCAGACTTGAGATAGCTTTTGTGTTCCCATGAAAAGAAAAAAGTGCATTACATACTTCATATTACATGTCATTTTCAAACATTAATTTGAGATCAATCAATACTATAGGAAAATTCTTGCAAAGCTTAAACCTTTAATTTTACCAGGTGAATGGCTCTTCAGTACTCAGACAACCTGTTCAGAACTGTCATCAGCAAAAAAAAAAATACATGAGGATAAAGAGAGACTCATCATTATTGTGTGTCTTTATAGTTGGGTTTGGGGTTTTTTGTTACTCATTTCTTTGTTAACAGCTCCCTTCTACAGTATGTACCTAATAAGTGGGAATAAATTGCACCATCTTTACATGTTCACATTCTTCAGAACAATAAATAGTCTGTTTAATTACAAAGATATCTGCATTTGTTAACAAAGTAATAAAATGCACAAATATGGAATCAGTCCCCAAGTGGGAGACCATATGTGCACTGAAATGCTTAGTCTGCATGAACAGTTAGCAATTTATATGTGTATGTATAATTTGCATAAATTATATAGGGGCCAAAGTTGACACAAGACCCATGTGAAAAATTATTTTAGTATTAAATGTTCTTCCTCTTTATTGAAACATAGGAAGGAGATGGGAAGCCATGCCTTTGTGCCTTACATTAACAGATTTCCATTCTGAGTTTCTGTAGAAAGAAAGCTGACAAAATTTTCATTAATATCAGAGGAACTCATATAGTCAGATTTTATATAGATTGTATTATCAAATATGACTAGTCAGTGCTGCTGCAAGCCGTTCTATCTACAGTTAATTCTGCTGCTGCCACATTGCCACATTATGTGGCCCATATGGTTGTGTGGACCACAGTGTAGTGCACACTAACAGAGATGAAGGCAAAGGCAAGAGCTTCCCCCATGTAGCATCCAGGTGTGCCGTTGTTCTGGATGCATGGGTCAGGGAGTCACAGAGCCCCTGGTTATGTTTGATCTGTTGGAAACCCTTCTTCCCTTTGTCACACTTGCTTGGACTTGCTCGTATGTTTTTTATGTTACTCCACATCTTTTGAGGGTTTCCCATCTAGTTAGACTCTAAGCCCATCAGCACAGGAAATACATAATTGTCATGAAGACCACTGGATTACTGTAAAGGCCAGAACTAGATGATTCATGGGAAAATTTTGAACTGAGAGGGGTAATTTTAAATGAGACTTCATTTTTTTTTTTGTATTTATAGAAGAAACAAAAACAATTTGAGCACTAGAAATATAGCTGGAAACCAGTGTTTTTGTGAGTTTTAATTTTGCATTTCAAAATGGTACTATAGACTTTTAACTTCCCATATTCCCATATGTTTTTCCTAAAGGAAGCAAATTACTGAAGTCATATGGTAAAACACTCAGAACCAGCTTACAAATAAAAATTCTGAAAATGTCTTGTGTCTGAGGCCTTGGGCCATTCCCATGATGTGGTTATAACCTAGCTTTGACAAGTACACTACAAATGATCTAGAATGTCAGATGGATTCTGATTAGAAATATAGCCAGATCCCAGGAGGAAATAAAAGAGAACAATTTTTTTTTTTTAGGAAATTATATTATGTTTATATCCATTCTGTTGATTTCCTTTGCTATACCACTTCACTTGTGTTGCTGTGGATCCAGATGTTGTCTTATACTTGTTCCTGCTCCACACAGAAAGCAGAGATGGCAGCTCATGATAGGCCCACATGCAAGCCTTTCTTTAACTATTTAATGTATTGTTATACAAGGTTGCCAGGATTTTTTAGAATAATTATGCAGAAATATGATACTGAGTGAACATGAGATAACAATGTAAGAAACTCTGTAAGAAGCTACTTCTCATCAGACTTGAGCTCCAAACCCTTCGCCAACTCTGCTGTCCTTCTCTGGAGCTGCTCCAGCAACTCAGTGTCTTTCCTACCATGAAGGGCCCAGAACTGAGCACAGGATTTGAGGTGTGGCCTCACCAGTGCTGAGTACAGGGGGTCAATCCCTGCCCTGCTCCTGCTGGCCACACTGTGGCTGGCACAGGCCAGGATGCCATTGGCCTTCTTGGCCACC
Source organism: Calcarius lapponicus (assembly GCA_039654755.1). NCBI lineage: Eukaryota > Metazoa > Chordata > Aves > Passeriformes > Fringillidae > Calcarius > Calcarius lapponicus. Next base: position 26,742,657 of record CM077481.1, on the reverse strand, counting down.
TGGGCACTGCTGGCTCATGCTCAGCTGCTGTCACCAGCACCCCCAGGGCCTTTTCCTGACATTCTGCCCCCGCCTGTAGTGCTTCCTGGAGCTGTTGTGACTGAAAAAGATTACCTGGAAATTTGTCTTGTTGAACTTCACACCACTGGCCTCAGCACATCAATCCAGACTGTCCAGATGTCTTTGTAGAGCTTTCACAGCCTCCAGTGGAGCAAAACTCCCATCCAACCTGGTGTCATGTACTAACTGAAGGTGTACTTGATCCCCTCATCCAGATTGTTTACAAAGATATTAAACAGGACTGGTCCCAGTACTGAGCTCTGGAACAGCACTGGTGACTGAACACCAGCTGGATGTGTAACTCCTTGCACCACCACTCTTTGGGCCTGGCCATACAACTGGTTCTTTACCCAGCAAACTGGGCACTTGTCCAAGCCACAAGCAGACAGTTTCTCCAGAAGAATTCTGTGGGAAATGGTGTCAGAAGATTTTCTGAAGTCCAGGTAGGCAACATCCATGGCCTTTCCCTCATTTACTAAATGAGACACTTTGTCACAGAAGGAGATCAAGTTAGACAGGGGCACATTCCTTGGTTGGCTCCCTCACCAGCTGCTCCAGGACATTATCTTCCACATCCTCCAGGGACATCATAGGCTGTTTCATCTCTGTTGTGTTGCATTTCCAGTAGACATCCAATCTTGTGGATGTTCCCCACAACCACAAGAGTCAGTGATTCTCCTAGCTGCTTATAGAATATTTCATCTGCTTCTTAACCCTGGCTGGGGGTCTATCCTGGGCTCTCACAAGGATATCTGCTGTGTTGTTTTTCCCCCTGATTCTTACCCATGAACAAGGAACCCTATTGTGACCACCATTAAGCTCAAGATAATCAAAACACTTCCTAACTTGCAGGGCTACCCAAAAGCCTGTCCCTCCTGGAGTGTTTATAGCCAGCCGTTACAGCATTCCAGTTTCACAAGCTGATTTTAAGGTAATCTGTAGGACTTTTTTTCTCTGTTGACCCTTAAGGTGTCTGAGAACTAGACTAATCACCGGTTGCCAGTAGCACTTGAGATGGTATTGCAAAAACTTGAGATGTCAGAAGCAAGAGTACTCACCCTTAGGGATAAGAGTAGAAGTCTGACCAGGCAGCTTCTTTATATTTGGCAAATCCCTTTGTCTGGTCTTGTAAAATATTTGTTACGCATTTATTTTTGTGTCAGTTGATAAGCTCTGTGTGGTACAAAAGAAGATCACAAAAGACAGGCATGAATAAAATCAGACATGCTAAGAGGTAAGAGAGGGAAGTGAAATAACTTTCCTTTTCATCTTTCACTTGTCCTTAAGTTGTCACTGGAAAAGTATCTGATATGATTGGATTTGTCTTCAACAGCAGAAGAGAGCACAAACTAGAAGCTAGCATTTGTGGACCAAAGAAGGGTGCAAATCTGGGTTCTGATTTCACAAGCACTTAGAAAAATAAGCTATAAGAGTTTAAAGGTAGTGTTTTAAAATAATGAGCACCTTCACAAACATTTTTCCTTAAAATGTATTTTCAATGTTAACCTAAGACACAATAAAAAGTTAATACATGGGATGAATAGGTATGAAATCAAGAGATTGTCTTCCGAAATTTTCATAATTGCTTTACTATAAAAATTGTATACCTACCTGTAAAGTTCTGCCACTACATGGTTGGGTCTGCCTCTTACTCAGGTGATTCATTCCATGGTCATAGAAATTTGGCTTGATCCTGTCCTTCAAAGATGTAAATGCTTGCTTGTATTTTCATTTTTGGGCTTTTTTACAGAGATGTAAAAAATAGCACTTTTAAGTGTGCAGTTTTTAAAACTTTCCCTCTGTCTTCCAGTTTGTCTTCTTACTTTATTTTGTTGAGAAGAGCGTAAACGAGATGGTTAAAAAGGACATAGAACAGGTGCCTGAATGTAAATTAGTAGAACTAGACCTAGGCCTTTTATTTAACTTGGCTTTAAGCATTCTACTGAAATACTGTTTCTTCTTTCAACTGTTACCAACAGCTCTTAATCCATCTGATAATATAAACAGAGAGTTTATGCTGGAACCACCACCGTACACATAGGTTGTAGAACTCAGTTCACAGGGGCCATTTAGTTGATAAAGACATTCTCAAGCAGAATTTTTTGGGCCTTTTGCTAAGTGCAGGCTTAAACACAGGATGCCTACTGTTGCTGTGCCAATTTACATGAGATGGAATCCGTGCCATAGGGGCAATTTCTGTGTAACTTGTAATGGGATATAGAAGTGTATGAGAGAGGACGAATAATTTATGTCTGAATTCACAATATTAAACCAAGAACAAAGAATTGTTAACCAACCCAAACCATTCTATGATTCTATAATCTTACATCCTTCTATGATTCTGTAATCTTATCTTCTCTAGTACTTCTGTTATTTTTATTGCAAATCATGTACAACAGCTATAACTGGAACAAAGATCCAGTTGCATTGGAAGTTATAAAACGCAACACTCGTTAAACAATGTTACAAACAGAAATGTAAACAGTAAACAGACTGTTTTTCACTTATTTGAATGAAGCTGTTGGACAACTTTTTTCACAGCACCCAGAAAATGATAAGAAAAACTAGCAAACATATTAGCCAGGGAGATTCTAAGTAGGCAGAAACAATTTGCTTATGGATAGGAATAAATTTCTGGCACACAAACTATTTTGCAAGATATCAAGAGATGCTCTGTGAACAGAACCTTGATTTTGTGTCTTACTGAGTCAACACACTTCCATGTGCATCCAGACATTTTGTAAGACTTCTATGAAGAGATGAGATGAGTCTTTGTAGGATCTAGCAATCCTTTGAACTTTCACTATCAAGGACTGGAAGATAAAAACCTTGGTACTGCCGCTTTCTGCAGAGATTATTTATCTAGCACTATGTCAGCTATGAAGAGGGGAGAAAAGGGGAAGGAGTCCAGGGGAGGACTGATGCTGAACTGTTTGTACTAAGGGAGTGCTGAAGAACCCAGAGGTCCATTAAGAAACAAAGCACTCTTGCTACTAGTGTCCCAGCCATGAGCTTTAGAGGTCTGATGTAATACCCACAGGATCATTGTGGCCAATTCAAATCACAGTGCTCCCTCACTACCCTGCTCACCAGGGAATAGTTGTGGCTTGGGGATTTTTGTCAGAAATGTTTTTTAGTATTTGGACACGATAGATACCATTTGGAGGTACAGCAGGGCATGGATGACAGTGCTGCTTGGAAGTAGGGGAGAATGAACAGGATTAATGTTAGACACTCGAGACTGTTATGGGATATTCACTCTGACTTTCCTGCCTTTTCCATTTCCCTGCAGAACCTGGATTTATCGCTGCCTGCAGTTTCTACGTTATATCTGACACTAGCCTCCTAAGCAAGTTTTCAGATTGTGGATGGATGCAAGTGAGAAATGACCTAAAGGACATGGCAGTAGGGCTGAGATAGATATTAGTCTGGGAACTGCAAATCAAACTTCCAGGCAGGAAATGCAGACTTTTATAGCATGTGAAACATAGAGCAGCATCAAGTATTGGGGGAAGTAACTGGAAAGAGTTAGTTAGCCTCAATGTCTTTTCGGTTATATCATTTTTGGAATCACATTTTAAAGTATTTAAGCTAGGCTTTAATCACATAGGTGATTACCTATTAAAAACTAGGTTACCATCAGCTGTAGAAGTTTTTTAAATTACAGTTTTTGACAGATAAGTACTGTTGGTCTCACCTGATGTGGTACTCAGTATTAGGGACTGTGCAGCATTACCAAGTTTTCAGTCTTTCAGTATTCCAGCAGCTGATTCAGAATAAAAAAGGCATTCATTTTCTCTGTAGAACTTCAGTTTGTTTTGTAGTTCATTGCTTCCATTGATTTTGTTTGAAATGCAAATAATGACAGAAACATAGGCCAGCAGCTGCAGCTCTGAGACACTCACTCCAAATGTAAATGTGGCACACACTGGGATTAGCCCCCTGTCCTTGTGACCTGGAGGGGTTTTGTCAGGAATAAAGCAAGCAAGAGCTCCCAGGAGCTCACAGAGTGAGCTGGAAGGCACACTTGAAGAAAACCAAAAATACAATTTTGACCTTTGTACTGAAAATAAAGATTGCAGAGCTGCTCAAATGTTTTAACTAAACATATTTTAATTGAAAATGCCCTTTCAATAGAATTCACATTTTGATAAAATGTCTTGTTTTTCTTTATGTGCAGGATTTTTCAGATGCAAGCAAACATGTAATATCTTATATTTTTTGTTGCCCCCCACAATTTCCAGATTGAAATTGTGTAAAAAATTATTTCCATTTAAGAGCTTTTACCAAAAAAGCACAAGACTGGCTTTATCAGGGACATTTTCACAAAGGTCTCCTTTCCCTTAGTGTATTCCGGAGTGGGGTAGAAGGAGGAAGGTCTCCACAGCTGAGGCACGAGCACTTACCCTGGCCATAAGCAGTAGTGACAGCTGTGGCCAGCTGTGCTGATGCTGCCCGCGTCCACTCTGCTGGGGGACTGACAGTTAGAGAAGGTTCTGGATGTCTCCTTAGCCTCAGCACACCTAATGCAGGCTGGGCTCACGGGCAGCTCATGCTGCTTTCGTGTTACTGTTTATATTGCATGTTTGTGTCAATTCACTTACCTCTCTTGTGGGTTCTTGTCCGTGAAAATTACAATTTGGACAGAAAGAAAGCAAGGATCAAGAAGAGAAAGGAATGAGTGGAGAAATGAGGGCAGTTTTGTAATTAATTAGGCCAAACATATTCAACATGTTGTGATGCTGCTGGTGCAAAGGAGATAAAATTCCATGGTGTGAAGTGGGACAGGACACCTCATCTTCATCAAAAGGTCAGAGAGCCAAACCTGCCCAGGAGATCTGGTTTCTTACTGCTTTCCTATTTCCTTCCAAGCCTCCTCCATGCACAGAGCTGCATGTATCCGGCAGTGGATTTGGCCATGAAGGCAGATCCTTGCAAGCCATCAGACTACTTCATAGTGCAGTTTGTGTGGCTGGTGTTCACATCTTGGGTTTATGAACAGGAAAGATTCAGACACTGGAATTAAGTTGCTCAGAGCCAGAATTAAGACCTTTTGTGTTTCAGAAGGGTTTAGAATTTACTGCCACACAAACTGTGGAGATGTACTGCAATCTGTAATTTAAATTTAAATGAACCTATTGTTTAATATATTATCGGATGGTGAGATAAGAAATGAATGTTTTTCTTGGAGATGAAAATAACAGAAAGAAGGGCACTATAGAAACTGTAAAATTAAATATGGATGAAGAATGACATATACAGTAAGTCTGATAACAGTGGAGTAGATAGTACCCAGATACTTCAAATGGGTGAGCATAACAATGTTGGCATAGATCAACATTCTGAGAGAATGAGAGTGAAGCACCATCTCATAGATATGTTAATGCATAGTAATATTAATACACAGAAGTCAAATGAGGGAAAAGAGAACTGCATCAGTGTAATTAGAACATAAGGTCAGACCTACAAAATTTTTTTTGCTCATGATTACATCCTTTCCATGCACTTGGTGTGCATTTACATTGATGTGACTTGAAAACTGACATAGGCTCTGAAGATACAAATGAGCCCTTAATGTTTTGAGAGCTCTCCTCTGATTCAGTTGAATATGACAAGGTATTTGTGAGAGTTTCTTGCGTTAAATGAAATATTGCAATGCCAATTGAATTCTCAGTATCCCTGAGTGAATGAAAGCAATTAATAGAAATCAAAGGAAAGTTGCATGGGATGTTTTATAAATATTTTTAAATAAGAGCAAACATGCTGAGTCTTTATGATATAAAGTATAAATCTCTGTGCTTTCACCTCGGTGAACAACAGGGATTTGTTTGAAGTTGCTGATCAAGATCTAATACTCATGAACAGTAAATAGATTAAATCTATAAACAATGAGAGCTATGCCAAAGAACATGTGGTTTTGTTTTATAACAACCAGTCCAAGGACAGTCTGCAAATAAGTGTGCCAGTTTTCTAAAGATTCTTTCATATAGTTTTTTTATTCTTTGGCATATAAAAGAGGAACCTTTCCCTCATATTATTATGAGGGTTTTATTGATGAACAAATCAAATATTAGTGTCACACGAGACAATATTTTTGCTTAGAACTTGATTGGACTATATTCCATGCTTCATTGTCACTTAAAAAAACAGCACAGGCAGTCTCTCACATTATTTGGAGAAAAGAGGCCAAAGAAGAACTGCTGGAAATGCAGCAATCTTGCTGAGACCCTCGAAGTGTGAATTAAGGGATGCTAGGGAGGGGGTCAGAGACACTGTTTTGAAATCTAAATCTGATTTATTTGTACCCTTTTAGATATTTCCTAAAGCACTGGAAAGCATGGGTCTGGCCCAACAGGTTTTTCCTGGAAGCAATGAGGAAGTAAAATTCACCTCAGCAAATCTGCTGATTGTCAGAGGGTGGGTCCCAAAACTGGGGTGCAGTCTCCCTGTGGATTTCCAGTGTAAACTCTCCTGAGAGTACCAAAGACCTCTCTTGCTAGGGTGGTACCTGCTGTCATCAAGGGTGATCTTACTGTGTTTGTAAAATCCCTATGCCATGCAGATGAGTAAATGGGTCGTCTTCTTGATCTGTCCTCTTAACTGGGTGTATACAAGCAGCTTTAGGATAAGCACTGAGTGTTCCAGCACTGCAGTCCTAGTGAAAGGATAAATACATATATTTTTTTCATTTTATCTTTCTTAGCTATGTGCAGAAAATATATAAACCTCTTTATGGACACCTACCATCTCCTACCCCATGCCTACCAGCAATCATATTCAGTTTTTACTTTAGCATTCATAAAAAATGAATGAAATTTTGCCTAGTGACCTATTAAAAACTGAGTAGCAGCATATGGGATTTAGCCACCTGGCTAGGCTTATGTGGGGACAGCCACTGTAACCAATGGCTCTTTTTATAATCCTGGGGATTCGCATTTTGTGGGTGATTAAAAATCAGCTGTTTCAGTGCCAATTCTCTTGCAAATGAGGAAGGTACAGGTTACCTGGGTTGGGTGAGGTTTTCATCAGTCTAGGTAGGACTGCATAGAAGTGAGGGGAGTGTGATATGGAGCACATCCTGTGACAGAGTGTGAACTAGAAACTGAATGACAGTAGTTTTATGTATCAGCTGGAGATAAAACAAAACCTGAATAAAAACCTGTGCAGTGACTGTACTTTGAAGAAGAGGTGTCCAGAAATGGTCATTAGGTTGAGAAAGGCAGGCAATATAGAATACTCAGATAACACAGTGAATCTCACCCTTTGAGCAAAGGTGATGTTTCCTTGTGCCCTGCCACCTTGCAGACCTAGTGCATACTCTTCACTGTAAGACAGGTAGGGTTTGAGGCACATGCATTCTGAATTTGCACAGTGATTGACTTCCCTAATGTTACTTTTGTACTTGGCTTCATCTATTTTTCATGTATTCATCTGTTCTTGGAAAATACACAACGGTATACCATCATATCTGAGTCAGGAAGATGTTTTTCTGTTGCTTTTTCTAGAGGTCTCCTTCTAAGTATGTTGAAATGGACCTCCTTTTGTGCATGCCTATCCAAGGCTGTGCTATTAAATCTTCTTAATATCCTCATGGAGTCTTGCCAAATGGCACAAAATTCTCACTTTTGCCACTTTATATTCTGCAGAATTTTTGAGGTGAAAGCCTGCAGGAATTTTTGAGACTTAGATAAATCCTAATGTAGATTATTGATATTCATTATTGATAGATAATTTATACTTTAAATTTTTCAAAAAACCTATAATTTATTTACCAAATTTACCACCTTGTCTCATTCTCAACTATGTGAGAGCTGAGCATTTTTTCAATGTTATCTGGATTTTGTCCTTTAAGGAACTCCCAAGACCTGTTATTTTTTTCTGCCTCTTGTGTTTCCCAGTTAGTTTTTTTTTTTTGGTTTTTTTATTGTTGTTTTTTTTTTTTTAATCAGGGAGATACATTATTAAGATAATTTTAACAGTATGAGCCTTGGGGCTACAGGTGAGAGCCTTCAGACTTCAGAACTACAGAAACACATTTTCAGGTGCAGTCTGTGCACAGAGGCAAAGGCAAAGCCTGAAGCTTGCTGGGGAGGGGCCCAAAAACTGTTAAATCCTCTGATTTAAATAGAACCTTTATATCTCCAGTATCCACTCTGTATTGCTCAAGAGATACCACTTAAATAAATTATCTGTGTCCTTATGAAATCCCCAGGTGGAATATGGATACAAGACATCTTTTACAACACATGAAATGAAAGAACTGTATTTTAATTGGTGTATGCCTGCAAAATCACATCCTCTCTATTAAAAATACTCTCCCAACACATTTATAGATTTCAATTGTGACACTTAGAAATGTGTCATCTTGGCAGTCATTTGCTGGAGGCTACTTGGTATCAATTGACAGATGTGATTAGAAATCTGAAATTTGTTTAAAAGGTCGGTGATCACCATTCTTTGTGTTTTAACCCTAAGTTTTCTAGGTTTCAGATACAGAAACAGGAGTTGCCAGAGGTAATTTTTTTTCACAGCATGATATGTCATCTGTATGATGAAACCAGCTTTAATTATTTAGTTGGTGCTTGCAAACAATTGCTTAGTGACTGTGTCTTTCTGTTCAAATCTGCAGTAAAACTCATTTGTGTGCTAGGTCACTGGCTGTTTTAAGTCAGCATGGCCCTGCTGATTTAATTGGTATACGCTAAGAAAACCTATTTAAAAATATCTTTGTAAATTTAATACTTATCTTCTGCAATAATTACAGACAAGACAATGCTGACCAATGAAAGTGACATCTCGTGTGTTTTTCAGTATCCTAGTTTCTCTTTTACACATCACTGTTTTCACTGCTAGTTCTCCTGAAGAGTACTTAAAAGCAGCCCTGCAGCAATTTTACTTTTGGAACGGACTAGGTGAAGCTGATCATGTAATCATTTGGTAACTCAAGAAGACAAGCCTAAGTGAAGTTTGCCCTGGAAAGCATCACAATATATTAATTCATAACTAAAAATCTTTGTATTTGAACCCACGTTTCTTTAAAAAAACCCACATTTTTCACAAAGCTCTGTCCTTCAATCAAAAATATGCAAACTGAAAATAAAAACGTGTTCTTCTGAGTGGGAGAGAAAGTGTAAGGAGACTAGAGCCATAGCAGCTTACAGATTAGTTTCCCAAGAAGAGCCTGGTCTATGCATGTGTTGTGGAAGCAGCTTTCTAGTTGCCAGGCACCAGGTGGTCACCTATGGTTGATCTAAGAACCAAACACTGCCCAAAGGCTATTAGTACTGTGTAATGAGATTAATTCCCCATAGTATTTGCAATATCCTTGAGGGTTTTTTTCCACTGAAGCAGCACAGGGCTGATAGCACCCTTTAGACAATGAAAGAGTTTAATCTTTCTTTGTTGTATGCACATAATTCTCATTGGCATTAACAGGAGTTAAGCACACAAAAAAAGGGAAGAATAAAGCTTGGAAGTTTGAGCAATCATAGTACAATAGAGGTTTCCAAGAGTTTCACAAAGGACCAGGCCAAAATTGTATGACTATTCCTACTGGATGATATTAAGTATTTTCATAGATTTGTGTTTTTGAGGCATAAAAGGTGATTAGGGGTTCCAAAATAATAATGAAGATTTAGTAAAAGGTAAGAAGACTTGGCTGCAAGAGACAGAACCTCAGGCAGAGCTCATATTTAATTAAATGTTTTGCTTTCTGTGACAGAGTGAGATTTTGCTTTTCTTCATTTCATTTTCAAATAGTTTTGATATGTGCTGAGCATTTTCATGGGCTGTCTGGAAGTTTGACGGATCTTTTATCAGGTTAGAGAGGACACAGTTCTCCACAGCAGTTCCTGCATATACAGGTGTAAACGGTTTCGCCAGGTGTGAGTTCTGTTTCGTTCTGTAAATGCTTTTTGTAAATGCTTTTGCTTAAGCAAAAAGGATCCTCCCATTAAGGTCTGCAACAGTAGTCATCTCCTCCTCAGCTCAGAGGCTGCCTGAACTATTTCTGGGAGCTTCTGCTTCTTCCTAAGAAAAAGATTTAACAAGTTAAACATTTGTTTTCGGAGTTAGACCTGTTCCTCACTCATTCTTCTGTACAGAATTTGGTACAGGGAGATGATACAGGGCCAGTCAAGAAAAAAAATATCCAAGCTGATGCTTGACTGGCCCCTGGAATCAATCCACTATGTCATTTAGAGGGCCAGTTTTTGCTGTCACACTTGCTGGTTCATTGATTTTTGGTTTCCAAGTCCTCTGACCTCTATTGGTGGCTATTTTTTTCTTGTATCAGTGGAAATGGGCTATCACTATTTCTTGTTTATGCATTGTTTTTTGTTGTTACAGTTTCAACAACTGGTAAGGGTAATTGGTTGGTGAAATTTTAAGAGGTTAGGTATGAAAAGACATTGCCTGTGCAACACAATGTTTGAGTATGGGTTTGTATTTCCTGAAGATATGTGGTGGCTTTTTGTTTTTGATAAACAAAAACCCTCTCCCTGTTTTTGATAACCTAATTAGATGATAGTATTGTCTTTTTCTGCTTTATAATGTAGTTCAATTGGTTGTACTTAAGCACATCATCCAAAAATTAAAGGCCAAAGACTGGAGGGACTACTTTTTGGCTTGTTTTAATTCCAGAAATGAAACCCAGAAGAATGTTCCCTTTGTGCTGAAGCAGGTGTGCCTTCTCATTTTCTTCTCTGTAAAATCTAGTATTAATTTACAGTATTTGCCTGTATTGTGCACAGAGGCAATTGATTTCATATTATAGTTGCAGTTTGTATAAAACCATCTCAGTGAAGAATTGCACACATTCAGTAAAGAATCAGTGGAGGAAGGGGTTTGGAGGTTTTTAAGAGGCTCTCTCTTGTCTCTACCTTGGGGTGGAACAGTTGCTTTGCTCTTTCAGAGCAGGAAAGCATTTGCTGCTAGAAAGGAGCTGTGAATTTAATCCAGAAATTGATTAGCAACACTGTTTATATGTAAAGCAGAATAAAAGCTTTGGGCAAGTTTTGCTATGAAGCCAGGAAGCCAGGTGGTTGCCAGGGGAAAAGCTTATACCTAGTTCTCATTAAAGGCTTACAAACAGAGCATCTTGTTGTATTCTGTAGTGGTTGCAGAGACTCAGGGATATTCCACAGCTGGTGAATTAGCTGATAGTAATGCTACATTCAATAGAATTCCAGTTTCCTAAAATGCACAAAAATAAACCCAAGTATTAAAAAATACAACTTTTCCTCTGTAATACAGCCGTGATGATTCTATGATTTTTTTCATGGAATAGCAATAAAGGTGTGATGTTACTTGAGGCACAAGAACTTCACAGTTCTCAAAGAGCTCCACTAGGTAAATTATGATTAAGGAGATATTTTGACAAACAATATAGGGGTTTTCTGGTACATAATAAATATTACAGTACAGGGATCAAGGGTGGATTATTAACTGTGGGGTTTTTTTCCCAAGAAAGTATACTGATTCCCAGATCATAGGAAAATTTGAACATAAGTGATCTTAAAATACTGCAAAGTAAAGTGTCTAATCTGCAGTGCAAGGCTCCTGCAACAGCTGTAGTGCTTGCAAACAGAATCTGTCATTCATTATTCATGGGCTGTCAAGGTGAGGAAAACCTCTCTGATTTGAACTGGGAGGAAGAATAAGAATTGTATCTAAACTAGAAATTTTAATAAATACATGGCAAAGAAAATGTGCTTTAGGGAAGGGATGGATTCCCTATGTGTGACGCCCTTATAGGTTGTATTGACTTGTCAGATTTTCAACAGGAATGGCAGATGAACTTAAAACTTAATTGCATGTAAGGTAATGATACCAAGACCCAGAAATATTCTCCAGAGGATTCTAATTGGAGCTTTGGGTTTGGCTTCAGCTGCTATTGTGATGAAAACCCATTAGTAAGAAGGCTGCAGCAATTTAAAAACATTAACAGAAACCTTCTGAAGTGATCAAAATTCAGATACTTCTCCCTAAGGAGATGCAAAAGACTAAAAATGTACTCAGATAGAGATGTCTGGGAAGAGAAAAGGCAAACTTCTGAAATAATTTTTTTTCTGATATACTTATTTCAGTATTTATCCCTTTGCAACACATTTTAAATTTACGTCATAGTTTCCCTGATGCTGCTGTGCTCCATTTTCCTCATGAAAGTGGGAGTTGCATTGAAGTGCAAGGAAGCATCTGCAGAGTGTGCTGCAGAGGAAAGGAAAAAGCTTCCCTCCCCTGGCATTCAGGATGTTGTGGGCTGAAGAGTACAGCCAGGCACGGCAGCACAGGGAAGTAAAGGGAAAGGATGTAAAAAGAAAAGGTTTTAATAATGGCAATATTTGAAAGGAAATAAAATAAATTTAACTGAGATTATTGAGTATTCTTTTGAAATATAGGAAGGGTCTTGGCTACTTGGTTAAATACCACTAAGGAGAATCATAATTGCTGATATTTCCTAGCTCAGTTTCAAAAGCAGATTTTTATAATCAAAGAACCATTGCCATTCCTCAGTGGCAATATTCCTATGGAGTACACTTGGATTTGAGGTAGATGCTAAGCTAGTTAATGGAGATTGGCATAATTGTACTTGTTTTAAGAAGTAATTAAAATAAGTCCGCTAGTTTTGTTGGTTGGGTTTGTTTTTTTCCCATAAAAAAGCAGCCCTTGGAAAAAGTGCCAAGCCTGTTTGGTGGAAAAAAACCTGCTGAGCACCTCTAACAGCCCAGTAACCAGTTTTCTCTTTAATGTGAATATATCAGTCACTTGGTATAACAAAAGAACACTTATGCTTCTAACCAGTCCTGTGAATTACAGAATATGATGTGATCAATAAACCACGAAGTATGAGATAGGGGTATTGAGAAAGAAGTAGCATTTTTGCTAAATAAGATTTTATTTGGCTATTTGACAATTGAGATGTGAGAGATACCTTTTCTGAATACTAACCAAAGTTAAATATCACATTGCAGTAACTATTTTAAATAAATTATACTGGGAAGTGGTTTGCTCTGCTCAGGATAATTTTAATTCCTAGGTCCAAGGTATCCAGAATTCAAAGAAGAAATTTGCCTTCATTCTAGACAAAGAGGGCTGTGGAAGAGGTCTGATTTTGCGCACCTCTCCTTCTCTCCCTGGTTAGTAACCCTCCCAAATGCAGTTTCAGTTGAGGACTTCTGTTGACCTTCAGGACTCATGAGTCAGCTCTGCATTACTGCAGTCTCCCATCACGGTGCTGTTGGCTGCCAGTTTCTATGCAGTGCTAGGGCACTGTGCTGTGCTGCTGAAAAATAAATCTCCAGACCAGCTCCGCAGTGCATCCTAGAGCAATACTATTTTCTGTGTAATTCAGATTTAAGGATAGGAGAGAGATTAATGAGAGACAATGAAAAAGCCCTAAAAATACAGGGCTGACCATGGTATATATGCCATTAATTTATTATCTTGCTCTTAGGTGCTTCTTAAGATTATTACTTCTGTAATCCAGAGATATGTAACTCAAGACAAATTCTTAGAGAGAATCTCACTTTTACCTACCTGCTTGCCTTTATTTTGTGACATGCAGAATCTGCAAGAGGAAACGATGAATTGTGTGGCTTTTTTCTAGATAGTTCCAGACAAATTCCTTGCAAAGTTCACTGGATGTTGTTTTCTGTTGCTGTTTGAAGCTAGGGTTTCAAGGTCTGCAGTGATTGCATTGTTAGTGTTAAATAATATCAATATCTTAACAGTCAGGGAAGTACTTTATAGAAGAATTTCAGCTCTGGGAAATAGCTAACAGGGTCCTTTAAATAAAAAATCCATAATGTGTAGCTTAGCTTCTTAAATAGTCGGTATTCTCAAAAACATGAAATTGTGACATACTTGCAGAGCCAAAAGATTGTCTAGCTACAACACTCTAGCTGGCTTCTAAAGCTTCGCATTTCCATTTCTATATGACCTCGGAAATTGTTTCCCTACATGTATTTTATGGGATTAAAATTCTGTCACACTTATCAGATCTATTCTAAAGATAAAATAAATTGTAGTTGTTTAGAGATCACAGTGTCTGTAGAGTTACATCTACAAAACCAGTATGTGGAAATATTCTACAACACAATTAAGATACATATTTCAGGAAGCAACTCTGAAACTGTGACTATTTTGGAGGAAGATCTTAAATTTTAATTATCTGGAGCATTAATAAGTGCTATATGTTGCCTTGAAAATAATGGAAAATGCTCTCTAATTCATATTGAACGGATCAAAGGGCACACCAATTATGAATGGAGAAGTCCTCTAGCATCTTTGAAACTGCCTGTTTCAAGGTTGGAGGAGTGATTCATGAGGGAGATAGTGGCTTCAGGTAAATGAATTTGTGGTGAAAGCCCATGTCAGACACTTCAGTTGGAAAGAGGAGTTGTCTACTCAAAGCTACACTGACTACAGCCTTGATGTGGGGTAAGGCAGTTCTTGACTAGAAACATTGCATAGCCCTCTAATAAACCCCATCACTCTTCTCTTTCTGTCCTGATGTTAAACTACTCCATTCTCTAAACACTCCTTTTTTTTCCTCTTTCTGCAATCACAGAAGATAATTTCTTGGAGTAGCACCATAAAGCTGCAGGCTCCTTTTGGAAAGCATAATTCCAGGTGTTCCAGTTCATATTTATGTCCTTAGCTTGCTATCCTCTTGCTGAAATCACAGTGCTGATAAATACTTGTACAAGGCTGCTGGGATTTAAGCTTTACTTGTCATGTGAATTGTACATTACACAGATCAGTGGAAGAAGAGAAATTACAGAGTTCAGAGACAGCCATGAAAGGCTGTGGCATCATATGAGAAAGCAAAGACTGTTGCCACGGTTCTGTTGTCTCTACAACTGGTTAGGATATTGAATGTTTTCCCCAGAAAGATAAAATCTTATTTATTGGGAATAATTGGTTGTCATAGGAAATCAAATTGATTTCCTAATCCAAGAAGTACTCCAACAATCAAATATTACCACTCATTTCACCAAGAGGCTGGTCTTTTTTTCCATTGGTAATGAATTTTAATGCTCCACAGCAGTAACTTGTCACTAAACTAATTGAATAAATTGAGGCTATTGACTGACTATTTAGTATATTTTTTCTTAAGCAAAGTTGAGGGTGAACTCATTTATTGGGCATTGGATTCTACTACTGTTGCAAATTCAGCATATAAACAGCAAGTGGGTTTTTTTTACTCTGAATTTATTGAGGTCTTCAGAAGTATTGGTTTTAAATTCCACTTCTGTTCAGAGATTCAGTGAAATCAATAAAGAAATCCCTAGGCTACCTGGCCCAGTTTTCCCTCTTTTGGGAAATAAATCTATTTTAGTAGACATTAAAATTATAATATGTAAACTTTTCTTGTTATTTTACTTAGACTTATTTGCTTCAACTTTCATTTTTAATGCTTTAGAAGTCCTTCATAGTAGCCTGAAATTGTAAAATATCAAGAATTATATAAGAAATACCATTTTCTGAAGGTGAGAAATGAGAGTTGAGAGTACTAATTTGCCCAACACTAACAGGTGGGAGTGAAAAGGCAGTTTGCTTCTACTTGATAAATTTTGACAGAAGATTAGATGACACACAAAGTTGGCAGACATGGAAGAAATCAATATTTAGTGTGGAAAGATGATACAATTAGTCTGTTGATCAACAGGGTGTGAAAAAGGTGATGTAATGTCTTGGATTTATTTCAGGATATTTCAGAGTGAATGGTCTCAGAGCAGTGAGGTCCCTGCAATCACTTGTACTTCTGCAACAGCTCCTAACACAGCTCAGTTCATAAGTCTGCAAGTATTAGAGATTAAAGTTTGAGGCAGAAAATATGAATCCAGCTATGAAATAGGGCCAACAGGTCGACTTGCATTCTCTCACTGCTGTCTAAGAGTCCTAAGCAAGGATTGTTTAACTGGGTTTGAGTACAGTAACTGGAGGCTGAATCTTGCAGTCACTGTTCAGACTGCATAATCATCTTCTGTCTAGCCTCCCACTTTCAGGACTCTATTATTATCTGGAGGTATAAACCTTAAAGAGATCTGACAGATAAGGACTTATCCAAAAGCAAAAATGAAATTGTATGCAGTGGGCTTTATTTCATTAAATAAATATGAGCTTAAAAATGAAGAAATACAATACAGGAGGATGCAGGACATTGCCTCTCAGGACTTGTAGTTAATAAATTGTTCCAAGTCAGATGTGGGTAGGAAGAATGTTTTACTATCATCATCAGGCTGCAGCTGAACCAAATGAAATTCAAACATCAATTCCATTTATGCGGGGAGAGGGAGAAAATAAACTAGAGATTTATGCTTTCTGGATAGTCTCAACACAGTTCAGCATTCCAGCTCATCAGATGCAAGAAAGATTAACCTAACTTTGCCGAGATAACACATAATTCCCTATAAAAACCATGTAACATTAGATATGAATCTGAACCTACCATCATGTCCAGAGCAAGCAGGCTTGAATTATGGCAAGAAAAATAGTCACATTTTGCAGTTGGTGTCATTCTTCCAATCTTTGTCTCCATCAGAGGGCTCGGCAATTTTAACTCATTATTAGATTTGTTCACAGCTCTCACATCAGCTCAGCATCCTAGCAGGATTTTATTTTCACCTAGAAATGTGTAAAATATTCTGATATACATACATTTATAGGAGTTACAGCTGGAAAAAATTATTATACCTTCCTTGATGACAGCCTAAATTTAAGAAGCCATTGGGCTGAATTGAGCCCTGGAGGCAGTGAATCCATCTTCTTTGGCATAAATGAAGTTATGCCTGTGTTATTTACGCCCCATTGTGTCAGCTAGTTACAAGACTGAATGATTGCCCTCCACAGGCCCTGGCATCACTGCAGGGCTTTCAGACCTTTTCTGGAAGGAGCTTTGTGAAGTCCTGTTCTTGTAGTCCAGTCCCTGGATATTAGACAGCTATTTCTTCATCAGGTCTGCAAATCATTTTCTTCTTACTTGCAGATACAGGACACCACAGTTTTACAGCATCGGAATTTGCTTTGGTGACTCTGTAAAATCACGACCTTGCTCAGTGCTGGAAACTTACCTATTTCTCCAGCTTGCAGTTTAGTTCAGCAGGAAGATTAGCATGCTTTGCTATCCCTATCTCAACAAAGAAGGTGAAGAGGATGGAGTGCTCCATATCATTTATGCAAGATTTCATCAGATAATTGATAGTCTGCTATAAAAGGGTATCTTTTTACTTTCTCTGTGGTCTGAAATTGTTGTTGCAATGTAGTGCCTCCAGGCAGATAGGATATTTGGGGCTGGTCACAATTACAGTGTTATTTGACAATTTATACCCCTTGATCTTTGCATTGAAAACAAGGAAAAATAGATTTGTTCTGTTAGTACAAGACATAGCAACTATCAGATGATGAGTTGTCCAGACTCTGAGTGCTCTGTTGATAATACAGAACAACCCAAAGAGCCCAAAGTTAATATATATGATTTTGGAGGACAAATTTGAAGTCCAGACTCGAAATAGCAGATGAAATAGTGAACAGTTTGAAGTTACTTAAATGGTATTAGTTATTAGATTACTGTGCTAGGGATATGATAAACTTCCAATAACCTTCATCAGACATGGTAAATCTGAAACAGATTGCAGTTGAGATGATTCATGAACATCAGTTATTGCTTCCCAGCACAGTGGCTGACAAGCTCCAGTACTGTTTTTCAAGAGGCTAAGCTTCCCATAGAATTTTAGGGATGGATGTTTTATGGTTCATTTTGGAGAATTTCTCCCCTCAATGTCTGGGAATTCCTCCACAAGACCAGGTGCAGCTGGGGGGACCTGAGCATTGAAGCTCCTTACAAGTGCAGGGCCCTGCAGGTTTCTAGCTGCAGAGAGGTCACGGCCTGTTCAGGGCGCGTGGGACGTTCCCTCAGCCAGCCTTGCAGGCTGTGCCGTCTGTTCATGCCGCCCGCCTCGGTGGCTGGGGTCACGCTGCCACCGTCGTGTCTCCTGGCAGTGAAACGAGACTTTGGAGTTCTTCACAATGAGAAATGAGAGATGTTTAAAGTTGCCAGAGAAATGTGTTTGAATGCCAGGTCAGGTTACCATTTTCATGGAGAAGGCACACTTCCAGGGAGAATACTCCTTTCACCCTTTCTGCCAAGAATTACCGCGGGAAGGATTTGCCTAGTTCCTCTGTGTTTACTTTGTGCAGGAATTGTATTGATAGGGAGTAAGTGAATGTTGATTTCTACCTGGAGTGACAGGAGGAGCTGGTGGAAACCCTTCTGTGGAGTAGCCTGCTACAGCAGGCACACCCATGGCCTGGGTTGCACAGGCATGCCCGGGAAAAGTGTGTCAGTAGAGATGCTTGGTTAAACAAAACTTGAAAGAAGACTTGATTTCTTTCCTTTGCCATTCATTTGCACTTTGTCTTTGCACAAATTTACATAGTTACTGTTAAAAATGTCTCTCATGTTCATGCTGCTTGATTGGCCTGACTTGACTGTGTAAGTTAAGAAAACTGTTCTGTCACTTTTCTAGGAAATGTCGCTAACACCAGCTCCATCTCAATAACCACACAATAGATTTCATTGATACTTGGATGAGTAGGGGGGCATAAGGATCCTATGGCCATAGAAACTCGGTTGATGAGTGCAATTTTAAGCAAATTTCACACGCTGTTTACTTCTCTCTGTTCTTGTTCTGAATCAAACAGCTGCCAGACTCTTTGCTCATATCAGTCTTTAATTTGAAGCTTTAATTAATAAAGATAAAAGATAGGCAGATACTTGGATGTCTTCCAAACACAAACAATATTTATATATTAAAGTCTTTAGAAGGGACTTTGACTTGCTTCCTAGAAACTATAAGCAGGTAAAATCCATCTACCCAACCACTTCCATGCCATGTGGAAGTTTCTTCCTTCCTTCCTCTGTCAAGTCACAGAAATTGTCTGTGATGTGTAGAGAGAGGCTGCAAAAATCCAGTAGAGCAACCCCAGATGTACACAAGTCTCAGGTTCTCCCACTCCCATATGTAATTTAATAAGTCACAGTCTCTTGCCAGTTTATGAGATGCTGTTGCTGCTTTCTGCTCCCACACTGTGATAGTTAATTTCTGTCTGATAAAACCATTCCCATGGGAATGAGCTGAGCATCTCTGGATATCAATCTGGGCAGCAAGCCTGCATTACTCTTACAAAATTGCAAATAGTTTTTCGCAGTCTCCCCTGTTTGCCAAGCAGTGACATGGGACCATGTTACTGACATCAGCAAGTAGTTGCAAACTTCCCTGATGTTCCTGGGATGGGAGCCCTCATAGTGACTCACACCCTGCCAGCACTGGGTCCCCACCCTGTATGGTGATCAGTAACATGTTTGTCCCAAGGAGCTGAACAGGGAGACAGTCACACGTGCCCCTCTGGGTGGGCACCCTGCACGTGGTGCAGACAGCTTGCCTGCCCCTGGAGATCAGCCTCAGGGCCCAGGAACCCACACAAGCACCAGAGCAGGCTGTCTGGTCGGATGTCCACTGGGGTTGGTCAGCAGGAGTTGTGACTCCTCAGGTAAAATCCTTCCTAGCTACACAGACACACGACTTGGGGCAGCTTCAGTTAAGTCCAAAGTATGTGCTTTGAGCCCGATGAAAGCTGTGCATTTTTGTCTAACTTTACATGTGGTTAATTGCATTTCTTTTCTACCTATGTTTAATGTGTTCATGTCTAATGATATATGAGCCTTAGTCTATCCTGAAACAAACTATGTGCTCAGTGTCACCAGCTATTATGCAAGAAATTTCAGCGTCTCCTAACGGATTCCTTTCATTTCCTTAATGATAAGAGTCAATAAACTCCACTTAATCTCTTAATTTAAGGGAAATCTGACAAACAACTAAAATATCAGAGCACAGAGCATCTTATGAAGGAGTCTGTGGTAACTGAACCATCTGGATGTTTTATTGACTGCAGCTTTATATGTGCATTTCTGATAGGCAAGGAAGCAAAACTAAATATTAATTGCAAAGGGTAATATCAGAACTGGGTGTTGCAGAGGGAGTGAAACTTGCCCTCTTCCCCTTTTGTAACATATAATTTGGATCCTTCTTTCAAGGAGGCATAGCAGAAAGAATATATGTTAAGAAAACTGGGTTTCTTCAAACTAAGTAGATATTTATCCCTAAATTTCTAGGCACTGTCACGCACAAGAGAATAGATTACAACCCTATCTCACATTTTATTTGAGAACACTGTTTCCCTTCTCCATCACTTTCTATCATTTGGTTGTATGCACACATGGTTATGAATGCAAAGGTTCCCCAGAGCAGCAGCGACAGATGCAGCGCAGTGGGAGCCCAGGGGGCAGGGCAGGGAGGAAGGAAGAGGGCATCGCTGGGGCAGGTAGGGCAGCACCAAGCCTGCCCCAGCCAGGGACACTGTGGGAATGGCTGGCTGCCCTTTCTCTCACACAATGCTCTCAGGCATTTGCAGCTCCTTTCAGCCTGACTGTCCTCAGCCTTGTTAATTTGCGTCTCTTTACAGGGGAGGTTTTCTAAGTTGGCAAATAGGTCTGTGTCCCATACTCCCTTTTAAGCCTAATTAATTATTTCAATTGATTAATACTGCGCCAGTTTGCTCAGAAGGGATGGCTCTTCTGGTTTTTTGGACTAATTACCAGTCTGGATTTCTGAATGACAATCCAGTGCTAATTAATCTCACTGCAATTCTCACAGAGAGAGACTCTGATAAGAACTTGCCAATTAACATAAGGGGGCGGGGGGAATCAACAGTCTTATTTTGTTCTTCTGGCATTCACTCCCAGTCAGATGAATATCACTATTAAATACAGAGGCAGAGTTAGTATGAAAGCCAGTAGGCTGTGAGGCTGCTCCCAACTTGCCCAGACTTTACTAATTTAGGATCTAGATGTTATTTTTATGCCCTGTCACTGTTGTTGCTTGACATTGCTTGCTACAGCTTTTGTAAGCAGGAGTGAGATAAAGTAGGGCAGCATGGCAAATGTCTAACCATCCCCACAGGGAACTTTTTGCAGTGTCCCAGTGTTAATCAATACCAGTGGAAGGCTGAAGGGAGCATTTTGGCAGGATGGGTTCTAGTTTTCACTTCATTTGTCAGGGCCAGATGCTCAGCTGATGATGGTTACTCCCTTGTGTGCACCAGCTCTGTGAGAACAAGGTGAGTTATGGGTACTCCTTCAGACAGGTCAGCCAGAGGGCTGTCACACAATGAGATACACAGCAAACTCTTGCAAAGTCCTGGTCTATACCACAATGGTTGAATTTAATTTTTCTTTTTTCCTGTCTGCACTTGCAGGTCAGAAGATTCTTCACCACAGAAGTGATGTCTTAGAAACTGTAGTCCTCATCAATCCCTCAGATGAAGCAGTTAGTACTGAGGTAAGTAAGAAATACTTTGCTGAACACGTCATAAAAGCTCCACTAAGTGGATATGATGAGGGCACTGAGGCAGATGTAGTTGAGGTGATTATGGAGCATCAGTCACTGCCTGCCAGCTTAGAGGCTGACAAACTCAAATACTATTTTTCAAAGTCTCAGCAGACGATTAGAGCAGGTCCTGATGGTGAATGAAAGGGTATATTTGGAATAAATATAATGAAAAATGTCACCCATCCCTTGATCTTTTCCTGGTTTCCCAGACTCCTAACAAATTGTCAGAAGCATGGGACAGAAACATGCCTCTGGTCCCAGTGTTCCTTTTCTCATAATGCATCAAATTCTCTTCTTGATGGAGTGGAGGCAGCTGTGGTTGAGCTTTTCTTTTGCTTTGCCATTGTTTGGTAGCTCTAGGTGCCTATTTTGCATATGAAGAAAGTGTCTGAAGGTGCCCAGGGACAAATTTGGGTCTGAGAGAATTACCAGCTATGTGGTGGTGACTCTAGCTTGATCTGTCCTTCAAAAAGCATGTGACATGATTAGTGAACCCTGGAGAGTGCCCATAAGAGGACTGCCAGTTCCTTATGAACTCAGCAGAGTCAAAGAACTGATTGTGTAGCTCAAAGACAAAATTGATTCATTTAGCTAGTGAGAAGGTTGAAATAATAGGGATAATTGCATTGCTGATCTGTGCTGGGAAGCGCTGCCACAGTCTAATTTCTTTTGGGAGATAAAGCAGTCTGCTGGTGGTCAATGGTGAAAAAACTATTTTGCTGTCAATTGTTAAATGATGTTGAACACAAACAGAAGAAAGGACTGCAAAACAAATGAAGTTTGTGAACCTGTAGAAGTTAAAAAGCGACCTTAGTCAATGGGAACTTACTTACTGAAATACAGTGCGTGAAAATTTCCTACAAGCCATTACACGTGCTTAGTAAGGACAAGGGGGTCACCAGGATAGCAACTCTATGGATTCATTCTGAGTAAAAAGCCATCAGGTGTGTGCATGTGTAAAGGGGTGGAAGAGACGAGAAACTGCCAAAAGCTGGGAAATGCTTTTTCTGTTACTGCTGCTTGTCATTCCTACATAGAAGAACATGATCTACACCCATTAATGATTTCTGAACCGTGAGCTTACTCTGTTAGCTCTGGAAGATGTTTGGCTATGTAAATTTCATATCATAAAACTGTGGGAGGTGATCTTTGCTTTCGTCCTGCCTAACTGGCCCCGGTCAGACAGATGAGATTTAACTTGGCTGGCTAAGCAAGGCTCTGAATAGACACAATTCAGAAAGAGACCATCAAAAAGACGTGGCAGAATTAAATCACAGGTTGGAGTAGACATTCTCTGTTAACTATGGCAAATAGAACTTAATTTCATATATCAGAGATTTCCAGGATGGGTCTGAGGGAGACAGAGAAGCTCTGAAACTCGGACTTCACCAGAAGAGGAGCTGGAATCTATTCACCCAGGAAAAAAACAAAACACACAAAGAAGCAAAAAACAAACCAAAGTAAAATAACAGCATAAAAAAAGAAAACCAAACAAGCAAACAAACAAAAAAAATTAGAAAGAATACAGTATACCTGGTAACCTGTTGGTAGTCCACACATGATGGTGCCCAAAGCTCCTGTCATGTCCTGTCAAATGCCAAACACCTCCCATAAGAAAGCGGCCCAAAGAGAGAGAGATTGTTGTTTCCTGAAGAAAACCCCAATGAGCAGTTACTTCCTTTTTAGGAAGTCCCCACTCCATTGCTTTAATGTTCCTGTGACTGTACCATATCATATGTACCATATCATGGGAAACCACTGATCTGCTGATGTGCTACTCTCTATTCACACTCCATCTTAATCTCTGTTTTGACTGAGCCTACATCATGCTGTGCACTTCCTTCAACACGTTTTGAACTTTAACCAGCAGTTAAACTGAACAGAGTCATCACCTTGCAGTATTTCTTCTAAAATTAAGTGGTCTTGAAATCAGGAGACAAATTTCTGGTCATTCTTCAAAAAATCTTTATTTGTACCCAGACACAGAATTTATGTGTCTCTTGAGGTCCTCCATGTGTACACATTATGATCTGTAATCTGCAAATATTTATTTACTTACTTTCTTGGCATAGTTTGCTAACTCTGCAGAATTAGCAAACAATGCAGAATGTATTTTATTGTCAATTAATAAAATTGAAGGGGAATTATATGACAGTCAAAGTCAGTGATTTCAGTGATTGACAAGTCAGGAAGTAGTTTTACTGTTGGAAAACCTGATGAGTTTACACAAAAGTCAGACTGATAAGCACTGCTGGCAGCAACAAAAGAAAACTTACAAGAGGAAGCCAGTTCTGATACAGTTTTAATAGAGTGAAAACAGAGAAGATTTGAGTAATGCACATCAGACAAATATTTGCACTTATCTATATTTTTGTTTGAAATAGAAATAGATAAATTAAATCCATACATTATATTTCTGAATATGTAATTATTTAATGCAATTAGTGGCACACCAGCACTAGTCCTATGTTTAATTAAAGGAACTTTCTACTGCTCAGTATCAGGGTCATTTATTTAATAAAATAAGAGTGAAGACATAGTAGAATTGGGATCTTCTTTGAGATACATACTCTCCAATGTGTGTTTTCTAATTGTACTGGAAACGTGAGTTGTTCAGCAGAGATTCAAGTTAAGCCTCCCTGGCTCAGCCCTCTGGCATTCACAAGAGTTATTTAGAGAAATTGATTGCTTAACAATCAATATAAACCTTGGAAGGAATATCTTGCTAGGAGAGCTGAGTTGATTGTGTCATCTCCATGGAGATGGAGCTTGGGTGCATTATCATGTGGAGCTGTCCCAGATGGACTCTGCTCATTTGCTCAATTAGTTTAATATGTGAATAGCCTTGTTCTGAAATCACTGTTCTGATTTGATTTAATTCTTCCTTATTAGAGGAATTAGTGCACTTGAAATTCATATCTTACCATAGACTGAATTGGTATTTCAGTGTTGCATAAGACTTTTGAAGTATTTGCAAAGCATTTACTCAACAATATAGAATCTTACACAGGTTTTGTTTAGTTTTCCTCCTGTTCTAAATGTAGAATATATGGCTTTCTCTTAGCATGCACAAAAATCTCCCTCTTGGGAGTAGTAAGCAAGAACAATTAGTAGCTGTAGTGAGGGTCAAGTAAAGTAACAAGCATGTGCTCTTAAATAGTTTACCAAGGTTGTCCTGATACAATTCTGTAAAAGCATATCAATAAGTTTGATATGAATAAGTTTGTTGCTAAAATAATGTCTTCTTCATTCAAGTTGTATTCTGTTCTGCTCCTTGCTGGTTTTTTCATGCCATTAATTTGGTTTATTCTTCAGACCTTCTTTCTAACTCCATCTTGCCCCTCCGTTTTTTCATGTTTTCCCCTTTCTCATTGTCTTTTGTAAGCAGCAGTATAACTTCATAATGTTTTGGGAGTCCTGTTCCAGAGACTGGTTGTAAATTAGGAGAGATAAGCTGAGTGTTCTCAGTGGACTGTTGAAACACGTGGTCACTCCCATTATTGATGTATTTCTCTTCTTCACTCTAGGTGCGCTTAATGATCACAGATGCTGCAAGGCACAAGCTCCTTGTTCTAACTGGCCAGTGCTTTGAAAACACAGGAGAACTCATTCTTCAGTCAGGGTCCTTCTCTTTCCAGAACTTCATTGAGATCTTCACAGATCAAGAGGTATGTTTAGAAAAGTGTCTTCCATGCATTGTTAAATGCTGGCAGAGATTCCTAGGAAGACTAGAAGTGTCTGTCTTGTTAGCATTACCATAGCCAGCCTGGTGCTGCTGCTCTTTTTATTATAGGCTTTCTTGCAAAATATTTCTTTATTTTACTTTAGATTTAATGTAAATTGCCTAACAAAATAATTGAATATTAATGTGGGAAATTAAATTTCTTTCTTCCAGAAATAAAAAAATCAAGGAGTCCTTAACAATGGAAGGAGATACTCCTGTGTTTAAAATACACAGGTTGTTAATCTAAGGTGCACATACAAAGTAGTCGAATTAAACTTGACACCAGGTTGTTGCCTGTGGCTAATTAGCAAATGGCATTAATAAGACAGAGGGTGGTTGTTAGAATAACTGGGTTTTTTGCACCATCTACCTGCTTAACTTTTTTATAGTAGTGTCTAAAATATGGCCAGTGAATCTGTAAAACTTGTGGTTTTTACATACCAAAATGATAAGCATTAAGTGTACCAGTATTTACCATTTGTTTCATGACTTGTTACTTTGCTCTCTTCCTTAATGTATTGTGTCTGAAAGTTCCCATAGGGCAGGAATCCATAGTAAACAAGCTGTCATACTTAATTTGGCTGCCATATAAAGTATATATTTAAATAAACTGTATGTCTGCATCCATACAGATTTAGTTTCCACTATTAATTTAGAAGCATGTCAGTAGGCTGAGGTTTGAAAGTTCAGCACTGAAATAGCATAGTTTGCATGAGCTCTAGTTTGACCTTACTTATCCATTTGATCTATTCTCAGAGTCTTTTTGTTCAGCAAATGGTTGAGGAAAGAGCTGGATTCCTGCTCCCTGAGACAGTCTTGGCACCTAAAATTCACTGGCACTTGTCAGACTTAGTTTTCTATGAAATTACAAGCTCAGGTTCCTTATGTCTGCCTAATTAGCAACACATAATTACTTTATGACTACATGCAAAACTAGGGGCAAATGCTACCATTACCATTAGGAAACAAAATTATTGCTTGGAAAATGGGAGGATGGGAGTAGGCCATGAGTTGCAGATGCTGTGGGGCTGCTGCAGCAGTGGGTGTTCAGGACACACTCCCGTGGGCTATGAGTAAGGCTCATTTGGCTCATCTCTTGGCTGGCAGTGTGCTCACCAGCCAGCTGGCGTGGCTCTCATCAAGTGCTGGCTTCCAGCCTGTTGTTTCTGAAGCCTCAGGGTCTCAGTGTGTCTGCAGGCTTTCACAAAACCAAAGAAAGATCATGTTTGTCATATTGCAGTTCATGTGTGCAACATTTTTATTAAAAATTGAAAAGAAATAATTAGGAAAAAAAGGTCTAGAAAAAGTGGCTACTGGTTTTCTATGTGGTGATGAGATAAAGAATTACTGTGCTGTCCTGATCCTAGTGGACTTGGCAGTGACAGATTTACAGTTGGACTCAGTGATCTTAAGGGTCTTTGGCAACCTAAATGATTCTATGACCATGTAAGGTGGGAGTGTTTCTGGCCTCTGCCCACTTTTACTTCACTGGGCCAAACCTGAACTAAGGTCCAGAATTTGCTTTCAAATAACTTTGGGAGATACTTGTATAAAATCTAATTCAGAAATCAGCATGAAATCTATCTCTAGCATGCAGAACTCTCTTTATGAAAAGCCTGAAAGCAGGTTTTTCAATTTATCCTATGTGGGAAGGTGTGAAATGTCCCATACATACCCCTGCTTTTGCAACAGCTAAAACACTAAAGCCTTTCTTTGTACCTTTGTGATTCAGGGTAGGATGTAATAACCATGTTTTCTCTGAGCAGCCAATTTACTGTTTGTCTTCACTGGCTATGACACCTTTAAAACTCAAGCATTCCTCAACAGATGTCTTTCAATGTTTAAAAAAAGTTTATTCAGGTTTACTGGTGTATTTCTTTGCTCATGCAGTGGTCTTGAATTTGGAGAAGAGAAGGAATAGCTACATCTTTGTGTTATTGTCTATGCCTAGTGTCACCATTTGAAATTCAAATCCATTGAATACTTTTTTCTGAGGCATGACTGAATTTGCTATTCCTAACAGATACAATCTGTGCCTGGAATAAACTTCCTTTAATTTTTCATTAGCCTGGGCTTCCAGAGGCTTAACTCTGTCTGCATTATGCATGCCAACTTTAGGGAGCAAAAAAGTCAAAATTTAGAAGTATGAAGCAGAAATCCAAATATGGTATAATATGGGGAGGACTCACCCCAAACCTTGACACAGTATATTCATTCCCCAATATATTACCATGTATTTTTTTTCATCTAGACAGAAAATCCGCCCTTTATGAGAAAGAGTTTGTACTCCAGTTTTATTTCCTTATGCATGCAACAGACTTGGATTTATTTATTCAGAGTAAATGATTTTTTCTACATTTTGCTCTCCCTAATAATGTGTTTTACTCTTGAGAATCTAAATCCATTTCAAAGCTGTCATCTATGCTGCCCCTTTTCTTAATTCTGCAATAAACAGCAGTAATGGTTCCCCAATTGTCCTTATCTTTTAACTTTTTCAGCCTTTTCTCCATTTATTCCTTCTGCTTTGTTTTTTCATTTGCTTTCATTCAGATAGGGCCATATCTGACATATGGATGAGATTTATTTATACTCCTGTCAAATGGTTTAGGTACTCAGTAACAATGATACAGGAAGGTTGAAAATATTTATTTTGGGCTTTATTTATCTCTTGGTTGGACTGGTATTTTTAAAACAGCCACTGCATCTTTGTTGAATTATATGTTTGATAAAGGCTCAAAAATAACTTATGTAACACAAAGAAAAAAGTGAGACCTACACACAGAGGGGCCCAAAGAGATCCAACACAATCAAACATCATTAATCTTTTATATATTAATTTCCCCTGTTGATACAGCTTGTGGTCTAAGAATTCCCAATTATTCAGCAGTGTTATCTATACCATCCTTGTGAAAAATGTTCTTAAATCTTGAACTGACAACTGAATCTCTGCAAAGAAGGTTATGGTATTTTTCGTGATGATGTGCTGGCACATTTTCCACTGACATTTAAAATCTGAATTACCTCTCTATAGAAGCTTGGTGGTCTGTTTGTTCAGGGCAAACAGAACAGAAATAAGCTACATTTAACGGAATTGTCAGTTTAAAAAAGTCAAATGAAAGTATCTGTGGGACTGAAATAGGGTAAAATATGTCATACTTCTTCATGTTTGTCACCTTATCTGGGACCATCAAATACTGTTTTTTAGTTCAGAACCCTGGGATAAAACATGGCTCTTCGTACTGTGGCATGGAAATTCATATTTTCTGTGCCTTTATTGCAGCAGTTGGTTTTGGTACTAGAATGTTGAGTAAAACTGGCAAAATTAATAGAATTACTCTAGATTTCAAATTTTGGGGTCCGTGAATTTTAAATCAAACTAGTGACAAGAGCATTTTTAACCCTATTTTTTTTCCTTGATCTTTCTTTGACTCTGGACCTTGGAATCTCAGAAGTACAAAATTTAGAATCATAGATTCATAGAATTGTTAAGATTGGAAAAGACAAATTCACAAAATTGTTTGGGTTGGAAAAGCTCTCAAAGACCATCAAGTCCAGCTCTTACCCCCAACGCTTCCAAATTCAACACTAAACTCTGCCCCCAAGCACCACCACATTTACAGATCTTAAATACCTGCAAGGATGGTGACTCAACCACCCTGGGCAGCCTGGTTTAGTGTTTGACAACCTATTCGGGGAAGAAATTTTCCCTCTTACCCAATCTGAACTTCCTCTGGTGCAATTTGAGACCATTTCTTGTCCTCCTGTCGTTTGTAATTTGAGAGAACAGACCAAGCCCCCACCTGGCTACACCTTCCTTTCAGGCAATTGCAGAGGGAAATAAGATCCCCCAAGCCTCCTTTTTTCTGGACTAAACAACCTCAGTTCACTCAGCCACACCTTGTCAGACTTGTTCTCCAGGCCCTTCACCAACTCCATTGCCTTTCTCTCAACATGCTCAAGCCTCCTCAGTGTCTTCCTTGGAGAGAGGCCCAAAAACTTACAGTTATTTCCATTTCTGAAGAATTAACTCATTTCTTAATCACAGAATCATTAGGGTTAGAAGGGACATCTGGAGATTATCCAGTCCAAGTCTCCTGCCAGGGCAGGGTCACCCAGAGCACTTGACACAAAAACATGTCCAAGTGGATTTTTAATATCTCCAGAGAGGGGGACTTCAGAGCCTCCCTGGGCAGTCTGTTCCAGTGCTCTGCCATCCTCAACATAAAAAAGTTCTTCCTCATTTTGAAGTGGAACTTGTGTTTTAGTTTATGGCCATTGCTCCTTGTCTTATCACTGGCCACCACCAAAAAGAGGGGCACCACCCTCTTGACACCTGCCTTTGAGATATTTAATATGTATTGATAAGAACACCTCTCAGACTTCTCTGGACTAAACAGGCCCAGTTCCCATGTTCTCACCTCCTAAGAAAGATGTTTCAGTCCCTTCATCATCTCTGTGGCTTCTGCTGGACCCTTTGTAGGTCTTTGTCTTTCATGATCTCTGGAGACCAGAATTGAAAACAGCGCTCCAGATGTGGTCTCACTAAGGCTGAATAGAGATCATCTCCCTCAACCTGCTGGCTACACTCTTCCTGATGGAAGGAAGGGTGCTGGCTTTTCAGGAATGGTGTCCTCTAGGGATACAATTGACCATCTTGGCCACAGGGACACTTTGCTGGCAAATAGTCAACTTGGCATCCACCAAGATTCTCAGGTGATTCTCTGCAGAGGTGCTTCTCAGAAATTCATCCCCCAGCCTGTTACTGGTACTTGGGGTTACATCTCCCCAGATGCAGAACGCTGTATTTGCCTTTGTTGAACTTCATTCTCTACACCCAGCTCTCCAGCCTTTTGAGGTCATGCTGAATAGCAGCCCAGCCTTCAGGTGTATCAGCCACTCCCCACAGTGTCATCAGCAAACTTGCTCAGGGTGCATTCCATCCCTTCATTCAGGTTGCTGATAAAGAGTTTGAATAAGACTGGATTCTTCTCAGCTGATCACAACTCTCTGAGCTCTGCCATTCTGCTGGTCCTTGATCCAGCTCATTGTCCGTTCATCTAACCCACATCTCCTGAGCTTTACTTATGAGGATGTTATGGGAAATGGTGTCCAAAGCCTTGCTGAAGTGGAGGCAGACAACAACCACTGCTCTCCCCTCATTGACCCGTCCTGCCCTGCCATCATAGAAGGCTGTCAGATGGATCAGCATGATTTCCCCCTGGGGAATCCTTGCTGACTTCCCCTGATATCCTTCTTTTCTTTTATTTGCTTGGTGATGACCTCCAGAATGACCTGTTCTGTCACCTTTTGAGGAGTGGAAGTACGGCTGACTGGCCAGTAGTTTCCTGGGTCCTTTTTTTTCCCATTTTTGAATAGAGCAGTAACACTGACTTTCCTCCAGTCATCATCCACCTCTCCTTTTCTCCATGACTTTTCAGAGTGTTTTAGCAACATTCTGTCAGCTACTTCAGCACCTGTGGGTACATCTCATCAGGACCCATGGATTTATGGACATTATGTCTGCCCAGCCAATCTCTAATGCAACCCCCTAGAACCAAGAAAACTCTTCCTTTTCTCCAGCCTCCCTTATCTCCATGATCTGAGGGCTGGCCTCAGCATTAAAGACTGAGGCAAAGAAGGCATTTAGTAATTCCACCTTCTCTAAGTCTTTCATGACCAGGAGACCAGTCTGATTTATCAGTGACCCACATTTTCCTTTTGCTGCTGATGTACTTGTAGAAGTCCTTCTTTCTGTCCTTGATGGCTTACCAGACACAATTCCAGCTGGGCCTTGACCTTCCTTGTTACATCCCTGCATATTCTGGCAATGTTCCTGTTGTTCTTCCATTTGGTCTGTGCCTTTTTCCACATTGCATACATTTCTTCCTTCCATTTGAGATTTACTAAAAGCTCCCTGCTTATCCATGTGGGTCTCCTGACCCCTTTGTTGCTCATTGGGAATACACTGGTCTTGAACTTGAAGGAAGGATGCTTGAATACTGACCAAGTCTCTTGGACCCCCATATTTTCCAGAACCCTAAACCATGGAATTCCTCCAAGTAGTCTTTGAAGAGGTCTAAGTTCAGGACCTCTGAACTTAAGTAAGGAGTCTTGAACTTAAGCAGTAAGTCCTGGTTACTGCTTTGCTTCCTTACAAGATTCTGAATTCCAGCCTCTCATGATCACTGCTCTGGAAAACTCTCCTGCAGCCAATCTTGATAAAATGCCCTCTCAGTATAATAGTTAGGACCATCCTTCTATAAAGTATGAAGAAGGGAAGGGGAAACCTTATATCCTGTTGTGATTTGGGCAGTACTGACCAGGAATAAGGTCGTCCTTTGTATTTTAAAAAAAATAAGGCAGTAAAATAGTTGTGATACCAGCTTACTTTAGCGTCTAGAATGGGGACTCGCCAGTGCAGAACCAAATGAAAAAGGTTTTATCTATCTGATCAGGAAATATGTGTTGGCATTTATTGTCATTAAAAAAAAATTGTGTGCATCTTCTTGTGTTTTTGTTTTATAACCCTAGATTGGTGAATTGTTGAGCACCACACACCCTGCCAACAAAGCCAGCCTAACTCTTTTCTGCCCTGAGGAAGGGGACTGGAAAAATTCCAACCTTGACAGACACAACCTTCAAGATTTCATTAACATTAAACTCAACTCAGCTTCCATATTGCCTGAGATGGAAGGACTCTCTGAATTCACAGAGTATCTGTCAGAATCAGTAGAAGTACCATCGCCTTTTGACATTTTGGAACCTCCAACCTCAGGAGGTTTCTTGAAGCTCTCCAAACCCTGCTGTTACATTTTCCCAGGGGGAAGAGGGGACTCTGCATTGTTCGCAGTGAATGGATTCAATATGCTTATCAATGGAGGATCTGAAAGAAAATCTTGTTTTTGGAAACTTATCCGGCACTTGGACAGGGTAGATTCCATTCTGCTCACTCACATCGGGGATGACAATCTGCCAGGAATCAATAGCATGCTTCAGCGAAAGATAGCTGAACTAGAAGAGGAACAGTCCCAAGGGTCTACTACCAACAGTGACTGGATGAAAAATCTGATCTCGCCTGATTTAGGAGTTGTGTTCCTTAATGTACCTGAGAACCTGAAGAACCTGGATCCTAATTTCAGAGTAAAAAGGAGTGTAGAAGAAGCTTGTTTTACTCTCCAGTATTTAAATAAGTTGTCTATGAAACCAGAACCTCTTTTCAGAAATACAGGAAATACCATTGACCCTATAATTTTATTTCAGAAAATGGGAGTTGGCAAACTTGAGATGTATGTGCTTAATCCTGTCAAAAATAGCAAAGAGATGCAATATTTTATGCAGCAGTGGAGTGGTACTAACAAAGATAAAGCTGAATTTCTGCTACCAAATGGCCAAGAGCTAGACATTCCATTATCCTATTTCACCTCTGTCTCATCCCTGATTGTGTGGCATCCAGCTAATCCTGCAGAAAAAATAATCCGAGTTCTCTTTCCCGGAAACAGCACCCAGTATAATATTCTAGAGGGACTAGAAAAACTCAAACACTTAGACTTCCTTAAACAACCAATGGTTACACAAAAAGACCTAACTGGGAACATTGCCAGTCCGGCTGTGAAACAAGCGAAATTGAAACAACGAACAGATAGCAAGGAGAGTCTGAAGCCTGCTGCAAAGACACCACCAAATAAGCCTATCAGAAAGGAATCTAAAGAAGAAACACCAGAGCCTGTGAAGCCTAGTCCAGTACCGGAAAAGCCTCAGAAGCTGGAAAGCAAAGAAAAAGTTCCAGTTAAAAAAGAAAAACCAGCAAAAGTAGAGACCAAACCAATAGTGGTGGAAAAAGACATAGCAAGTAAGGAAGAACAACTAGTGAAATCTGAAATTCCTGAAAAACAAAGTACAGATGTAAAACCGAAAATGTCAAAGGAGAAGACAGTGAAAAAGGAAGTCAAAGCAAAACCTGAAGAAAAGAAGGAGGAGAAAGAAAAACCAAAGAAAGAGGTTTCTAAAAAAGAAGAGAAAACACCCATCAAAAAAGAGGAAAAACCAAAAAAAGAAGAAATCAAGAAAGAAGTTAAGAAAGAGGTGAAAAAGGAAGACAAGAAGGAAGCTAAGAAGGAAATAAAGAAAGAAGCTTCAACTAAAGAAGCTAAAAAAGAGACTAAAAAAGAAGAGAAGAAGGAAATCAAGAAGGAAGACAAAGAAGCCAAAAAGGACATCAAAAAGGTTCCTAAAGAAACAAAGAAGACAGCTACTCCTTCAAATGAAGCCAAAAAGCCAGCAGCAAAGCCTAAACCACAAAAGAAGGAGGAACCTGCTAAAAAAGAAGCAATAGCTGCTGGAAAGCCAAAGGAAAAGGGAAAAGTTAAAAGTGTGAAGAAGGACCTCAAAGTCAGTGGAGCACAAGCTGCCCTTGCAGCAGTTGGAGCCACAACTGTAGCAGCTGCAGAAATTACAGCCGGTGGAAAGGAGCTGGAAGCAGAGAGATCCCTTATGTCTTCACCAGAGGATTTGACAAAGGATTTTGAGGAATTAAAAGCTGAAGAAGTAGAAACAATAAAAGAAACAAAATCTGAAGTTGCACTTATAAAGGATGATCTGAAACTCACTGGCACAGTACAAAAAGACACTTTTGAAGTACAAAAAGAAAAATTGGATAATGAAGGACCTGCTGAGTCATCTGATGAAGGCATAACTACCACAGAGGCTGAGGGTGAATGTGAACAGACTCCTGAAGAATTGGAACCTGTGGAAAAACACAAGGTTGATGATAATGAAAAGTTTGAAGATGAGGGAACTGGCTTGGAAGAATCATCTGAAGCAGATTATGAAGAAAAGGCAGAGACAGAAGAAGCTGAAGAACGAGATGAAAATGAAGTAGAAAAAACACAACTGGATGCCACAAAGCCATATGTGGAAGAATCAAGAAAAATTCCAGGTGACTCAGAAAAAGTAATGACTCAAGTAGATACTAACATTAAAGATGAAAGTTATATTGAAAAGGCAGATTATGAGGCATCCGATGAACGAGCTGAAGAAGACAGGGAAGAAGCAATAGAAAAGGCAGAAACTGAAGAGACTGAAGAAGATGAGGAAGACAAAGCAGAAGACATCAGAGATGAAGAGGAAACTGAAAAAACAGAAGCTGAAGAAGATTACGTGATGGCTGTGGTAGACAAAGCTGCAGAATCTGGTGAAGCTGAGGATAAGTATGGCTTACTCATAATTACACCAACTAAGCGCTCTGAGTCTCAGTCTCCCGTGATTGAACCAGCTTCTTCTATCCATGACGAGACACTGCCTGGTGGTTCAGAAAGTGAAGCCACTGTTTCTGATGAAGAAAACAGAGAAGATCAACCTGAGGAATTCACTGCTACTTCAGGTTACACACAGTCCACCATTGAAATATCCAGTGAACCAACTCCAATGGATGAAATGTCAACACCCCGAGATGTCATGAGTGATGAAACTAACAACGAGGAAAGTGAGTCACCCTCTCAGGAATATGTGAACATTACCAAGTATGAGACATCACTGTACTCTCAGGAGTTCAGCAGAGCTAAACTTTCTCCACTTCCAGATGCTTTTAATGGGTTATCGGAAGGATCCAAAACAGAGGCCACAGAAGGAAAGGATTATAATGCCTCAGCTTCCACCATCTCACCACCCTCTTCATTAGAAGAAGACAAATTCTGCAAATCTGCATTCCAAGATGTATACCGGCAAAGAGAAAGTGAAATCCAAGGCACTGACAAATTAGAAATCAGAGAACCCTATCAAGAAGATGGTGGAAAACATAGTTCAGCCAAGAGTCCAGCTGACAGCTTGTCCCCTCCATCACCTGTTGCCAAAACACCACTGAGTGAACGTAGTGTGAACTTTTCGCTCACTCCCAATGAGATCAAGGTTCCCTCTGAATCTGTCCCCGCTGCTAAGTTGCCTGATGTACACCAAGAAGAACACTGCACAAGCCCTGAAGATAAAACATTGGAAGTAGCATCTCCATCACAGTCTGCTGCTGGTAGTGCTGGCCACACACCTTATTATCAGTCTCCCACTGATGAAAAGTCCAGTCAGCTTCCCTCTGAAACCAGTGAAAAGTCAACAGAAGCTCCTGTTAGCTTTGAGTTCAGTGAAGTCAAAGATGAGTCTGAGAAATGCAGAATAAGCCCTATGGATGAGCCCGTGCCAGATTCAGAATCTCCTATTGAAAAGGTTCTCTCGCCTCTGCGGAGTCCTCCACTGATAGGTTCAGAGACCACTTATGATGCATTTTTGAGTGCTGATTTAAAGTCTCCCACCAGAGATTATGGAAGTCCTTCTGAGGGGAAACCTGAAAAGGAAAAATCACCTGTTCAGATGAGCCCAGCTTCTGAAGCAAGCTCTGTGGGCCTCTTCCAAGAAAAACAAGATGAAAAAAGCATGGAATTTATGGTAATTAAGGAAGGCTTCAGCCTAGAAAGGAAAATGGAGGATACAGAACCCAGCAGCTCCCAGTCTTCACTGGTCTTGGATGAGCGGAAGTTAGCAGGTGATCTCTCACCAACTCAAGTAGATATCAGTCAGTTTGGTTCTTTAAAAGAAGATACCAAAATGTCAATTTCTGAAGGCACTGTCTCTGACAAGTCTGCAACCCCTGTTGATGAGGTTGTTGCAGAAGACACCTATTCCCATATAGAAGGAGTAGCTTCTGTCTCTACAGCATCCGTTGCCACCAGTTCATTTCCAGAACCAACTACTGATGATGTATCTCCTTCTTTGCATGCTGAGGTTGGTTCTCCCCACTCTACCGAAGTTGATGATTCCCTTTCAGTGTCAGTTGTTCAAACACCAACAACTTTTCAGGAAACAGAAATGTCTCCATCTAAAGAAGAGTGCCCAAGGCCTATGTCAATTTCTCCACCAGATTTCTCACCTAAAACTGCAAAATCAAGAACACCGGTGCTTGATCACAGATCTCCTGAGCAGTCAGCCATGTCAGTAGAATATGGTCGGGAGTCACCTGAGCAATCTTTAGCAATGGATTTTAGTAGGCAGTCTCCAGAATATCCTGCTGTAGGCTCTAGTGTACACCATATATCTGAAAATGGACCAACGGAAGTTGATTATAGCCCTTCAGATACACAGGAGTCACCTTTTGCACAGAAGATTTCACCTGTAGAACAGTCATCTTACTCTCAAGAAAAAGATATTTCAGAAATTATTTCAGTTTCTCAAATTGAAGCTTCATCCTCAACTTCATCAGCTCATACACCTTCCCAGGTAGCTTCACCACTGCCAGAGGAAACTTTTTCAGGTGGTGTTCCACCCAGAGAGATGTCACTGCATTCTTCTTTTACCTCAGAAAAAGTGCAGAGCCTGGGAGAAAAGCTGTCACCAAAATCTGACCTGTCTCCACTAACTCCAAGGGAATCTTCTCCCCTGTATTCTCCTACTTTTCCAGACTCACCTCCTGCAATCACAGAAGCAGTGTCAGCTAGTCACACACCTTTGTTGTCACAGCGTGTGTCTCCTGTCAAAGCTTTTGGTTATCAGGAACCCCTATCAAAGCACAGTCCAGAACCTTTACTCAGCCCAGATAAAGAAGATTCAGAGAAAAGCAGCAGGTCACCAGAAGAACTTAGTTATTCATATGAGGCCAGAGAGAAAAGTACGAGGTCACCAGACAATATCAGCTATTCCTATGAGGCCGTTGGAAAATCTACTAGATCACCTCAAGCCATGGATTATTCCTATGAGACAAGCAGAAAAACTACTAGGTCTCCTGAGACTACAGATTATTCCTATGAGATAACCAGGAACACTACTAGGTCACCCGAGGGTACAGACTACTCATATGAGATAATTGAAAAAAATATGAGGTCATCTGAGGTCACAGATTATTCTTATCAGATAACAGGGAAAACCACCAGGTCACCAGAGGCCACAGATTATTCCTATGAGACAGCTGGGAAAACCACCAAATCACCTGAAGCCGCAGATTATTCCTATGAGTTAAGTGGGAAAGCTACCAGATCACCCGATACTATGGATTATTCCTATGAGACAACAAGGAAAACCTCTGAGTCACCAGAAGCTGTTGGCTACTGCTATGAGACAATTGGGAGAGCCACCAGGTCATCAGAGGCCATGACTTATTCTTATGAGACAACTGGGAAAGCCTCCAGTTCACCTGAAGCCCCTGATTACTCGTTTGAGACAACTGGGAGAGCTAGCACTGGGAGGTCACCCGAAGCTACCAGCTATTCCTATGAAGCAAGTGCACATTTTACTCCAACTAAATCTTTAGCAGAATCCCGTCAAGATGTTGACTTATGCCTTGTGTCCTCTTGTGAATATAAACATCCCAAAACTGAACTTTCACCTTCATTTATCAACCCAAATCCCCTTGAGTGGTTTGCAAGTGAAGAACAGTCTCAAGATCAAGAGAAGCCACTAACTCAGTCTGGGGGAGCTCAGCCTCCTTCTGGGGGAAAGCAGCAAGGGCGGCAGTGTGATGAAACTCCTCCCACATCTGTGAGCGAGTCTGCCCCGTCTCAGACCGATTCGGATGTTCCCCCGGAGACTGAGGAATGCCCTTCCATCACTGCAGATGCTAACATTGACTCAGAGGATGAGTCGGAAACCATTCCAACGGACAAGACAATTACCTACAAACATATTGACCCACCACCTGTCCCAATGCAGGATCGCAGCCCTTCCCCCAGGCACCCTGATGTTACCATGGTTGATCCAGAGGCTCTGCCAGTTGAACAGAATTTAGGTAAACCTTTGAAGAAGGACCTCAAAGAAAAGACGAAGACAAAAAAGCAGGGTACCAAGACCAAGTCATCTTCTCCTGTTAAAAAAAGTGATGGTAAATCAAAACAAGTGGCTTCACCAAAGCCAGCTACAAAAGAATCTTTAGACAAAATTTCCAGAACAGCTTCTCCAAAAAAGAAGGAATCTGTGGAGAAGGCAACCAAAAATATCTCTAATCCAGAGGTAAAGTCTCGAGTGGAAGAGAAAGATAAGGATACCAAGAATGCAGCCAATACAACAACATCCAAGTCGGCAAAGACTGCAACCACAGGTAAAGACAAATAGTAATGCCCTGGTGTTATGATTTTCTTAGTTGTTGCAGTGTAGCTAGTTTGCTATTATATCAGCTTAAAGTGTGATTTGTGGCATATCCTCAAAGAAAGTTCAGGTTTTAAGTACAAATGCAGCATGTAAATGCCACATTTAAATGCATGAAAGTCACTACTTTCACTTCTGTAATCTGAGAAAATTGATGTCCATTCGCCCAGAGAGTACATAAAATAGAAAAAATTTAATACAAGCTGTTTAAACAGTTAACCACCAAATAGAATTGAAAGTACCACTTTTGTAGGTGAAGTAAAATCAGTAGCAAGGTGAACCCTTTTATTCATTATGAGAAATAAGTAGATACAATTCTCTTTAACATAAATTAATGCAATTTAATGTTGTGCGAGGCAAAGTCACTATCTCTCTTTGGATGCTCTTATTACTTTGCTGAATTGATTTTAAAAGCAGCATTTAAAAAAATTTAACATAAGTAAAACATTTTGAGTGAAGTAAGCATGTACATCACATAATCCAGTCTTATGCCATCACTGATGACTAAACATACAGAAAGTTAATGTAATTTTGAGTATCTGTTATACATTCTAAGTAGTAAAACATTGTGCATTAGATTGCAGAAGGAGGTATTGCGCTAATCGGTTGTTTCCAGCAGACCTTGTTAGGGACTATTTGGGGGATACTTTGATTTTTCTGCTGTGAGGACTGATGTTTGTTGAAAGCTTCTTTACAAGGAGCAGTTGTAGGATTTAGCACAAACAAACAGCAGTCAACTGTCCTTAGCTTCTCCATTTTTGGTAGTCCACTGTTCCTTTCTCACCCCATCATCTGCATCTCTGTTAGAAGATACATTTCAAGGCAGCAATGTTGTTACTCTTGCTGTGCATTTCTGCAGCACTTAAGCTCTATATTAAAGTCATTAGGCATACTTCTCAGGTTTATGCTGAAATAATTTGTAATGGCATAAAGTTGTAAAAATATAGTAACCAGTATCTTAATCAGTGTTGGTATGTACAATTTAAAATGTCAGAGATTTTTTTTTCATCATCAAAGATGATGAAATGTTTTGTAACAAAACCAATAGCAAAACCTCTCTAAATCATGAAATCTTACCACTTCATTTGCCATTTTGCCCTGTGTTGAGTGTCAGAACATGCTAGACTGCTGTACAGGAGTTGCCTGGCCTTACACTGTTTGACCCTAAATTGATCATATTGCTCAGATAATTGTTTACCAAGCTTAATCAACATGACAAAGGTAATAAAGCATAAACATTGATCATCTGGGTAAAATGACTGACTGAAGCCCGATTTTTAATTTACACCATGATTTTAGAGCAAAATATGCGATTTTTTTTGTGTAATAGTTTTAATGTGTTTACATGTTGCACTTCATTTTGACTGAAGCTCTTAGAACAAGTACTGTATATACTGTGTACAGCAGCAAAGAAACGCTTCCCCCTACTTCTTGCAATAAGTAGCTAATTTGTGTATGCAAATAAGGGAACAGGAGGCAGGCAAATACTTTACTCTGTTCCCTGAATTGCTTTGCAACTTCCTCCTTCTAAGTTCCTCTTTGTGCTCATGTGCAGTAGTTTCCTGATGTATCTGTAAGGCAGCCTGAGCACATCAATTGCTATCATGTCCTGCTATGTACCTCAGATTTCAGGACAGCTTCAAATTTTCATGGCCTTCTGTCTGATACAAGATTTTATGATCAGTCATACCCTAGACTTTCAAAAAGCTGCACTTATTCCTCAGGAAAATAATAGCACCATTTACTGAATGGTAATTCAGTAATCACAGTCCTGCATAGAAATTGTTGGATAATAGTAGTATATTACTGGAAAAGGTTCAGCCAAATTTTTGTTATATAGTAGTGATTTTTTATTGTATTACATAGTTCCAGTTTTTCAGGTTTTTGCTCCCATTACATTCATAATTGAGGTTACGGCAAAGCTGTAACATGCCATTATATCTAGAAGGGTAATTCCATAACTGGCCACATCTCACTTCGGTGGTTATAACAGAAATTAATAAATGCATGCTTTTAACCAGCCTGTGATATATTCTTTTGTTGTTTGGTTTCCAAAGGACCTGGGAATACTAAGGTGGCAAAATCTACAGCAGTGCCTCCAGGACCTCCAGTGTATTTGGATCTGGTGTACATTCCCAACCACAGCAACAGCAAGAATGTTGACGTTGAGTTTTTCAAGAGAGTGCGGTCATCCTACTATGTGGTGAGCGGGAATGATGCTGCAGCTGAGGAGCCAAGCAGGGCTGTTCTGGACTCCCTGCTGGAGGGCAAGGCGCAGTGGGAGAGTAACATGCAGGTAGGCTCTTCATTTCTATCTCAACCTGGAAATCTAACCTTTCTCAGCTATGAGAAACTAGAGGACCTCTGGCACAGATGGTGACTGCCAGAGAATGGGGCCCTGGCTTGCTTTGAAAGACAGGTGTCTGCCAAGGAAGGCAGGAACCTCCTTTGGAATGGAGAATATGATGAGAGGAAAGAGGACCTGCATCCAACACCTTTTACCCAGACCAGTTCTCCCAGTATCTCTGTCCTTCCCAGACAAACCTCCAGGTAAAAAGAGAGAGTAGCTAGCTGCACTCTTCCCGTGAGGTGTGGCAACTTCTTTTGCCTCTCTTAAGTACCCCATCGTTATTATCTCCTACACATGGGGGAGAAAATTCCTCGAGAGAAAGAAACAAAAGGAAGAATCCTAAACCCCAGCAGGCACCCAGGCTGGACACCAGTGATGTGTGAAGCACAGAGCTGCACTGCTCTCCCTTCAGACCAGTTCCTGATTTTTAAAACGGCTTGGCCATCTCATAATTTTATGACACCACATACATGATCTGAGTTTGGCATTGTTGCAGTTTTAAGAAGGGAAGAAATGTTTCACACTTTTTAGAGAAATTACATGCATTTGGAAACTTCATGTGCCTTTCCATTATGATGAATAAGTGAAAAAAATATTTGTCTATAATCTGAAGAGTTTTCAGTGCAGAATACATCTTATACTTCTCTTGAAAGCTGCATCTCAGCAATGTGAGAAACAAGCTTCTCTTCAACATTTTTAAAAGTTGAATAAGGGATAAAAGGGACAGTAAACAGTGATGTGTGTGTAGCTGTAGCTAGAGGCACACTGGCTAATCATAGCAGGTCTTCTTACGTACTTTTTCATTGCATTAGTCAAATACATATTCATAAAGATTAAACATATTCAAACATTTCTTTAAACTTGTTTACATGTTTTGGGGATTCTTTAGCTTGGTTCAACCCCTGACCCATCTTTTTAGAGTACATGCAGTAATCATGGATGTGATTTTGAAACCACTTCTGTGGTTTCAGCAGGTGATAGTGACAGTTGAACGGTCAGTGGCAGGGGTCTTTACATCTCTTCCTCAAATGTTAATCTGACCATGCAGACCATTTTAGCTATTTCCACAGGTATTTTAAATCAACATCAGCTATTTCACAAATTCATCTGTTATTCTCACTTCTGTCGGTTAGTTGCAAAAACAAAGAAATTAGTTATTATTCCACAACTACAGTTACTTCTGCAAAAGTTAGCACATAGCTTCCACTTCAATATTTTGTGAAAGCCTAAACTATAATTTATGTTAATCACACTAAAATATACAAGTTACACAGGGACCAAGGCACTGGCCACAAAAAACTGACAAATTATACTATATTAAATGTGTGTAAAAGTGGTTACAAATTTGTACTATGTCAAAACTGTGGTGATTAATAATAATTTGCAAAAGCCAATACATAATAGTGAAAGCTAAGAACTACATAGTTATTTACAACAGCGCCTTACAAAACCAACATTTTATTTTTATAAACCTTGTTTTCAGTCATTCTACCTTACCTACATGTTGATTTCTTTTATCCATCCATTTATTCAAGTATTTATTGCATAAAAATTCAGTCTTTCCAAAAGGGAAACTTAATTGTTGGCTGGGGCTTCTTGAAAAGACATTTTACATATCAACTGTTTCTGTGGTCCATTCAATAGGACTTTTATTTCACGTTGCAGGTGACTTTAATCCCAACCCATGACTCAGAAGTGATGAGGGAATGGTATCAAGAGACCCATGAGAAACAGCAGGATCTCAACATCATGGTTTTGGCAAGCAGCAGCACTGTTGTTATGCAAGATGAATCTTTTCCTGCATGCAAGATTGAGCTGTAAGAACAAGACCGTGCATCACAAGATTAAACCTTGCTTCCAGAAATTCTTCAGTTTGAAAACACCTTTCCTGAAAATTCAAGTCATCTATTTCAACTGCTGAACTATATACCTGCCAAATGCTATACTGTGTCACAGTGATGCAAGTCACTAATATTTTTCAGTCTTTGTTGGTTGCTAAGGGAAATAAGTCTTCCCATAGTAGAGTACAAATTACTGCGAAAATACAGATCCAGTTGCATCTCCACTGAACATTTTGAAACCATGCACTAGCAACCCCAATTGACTTTTGCCAGGTAGAGGCATTTGCCCTCTAAAGAAATACAAAGAGAGAAAGAGAGAGAGGGGTAGGAGGAGAAAGTAGTAAATTATTAGGTCTGCATTAGTCTCATGGCAATAGATGTATCGCTTACTAGAGTCTGCTTATGTTCTCACATGAGAAGAACGTTTTAAATTTTTATCAATTTGAGCTATCACTATGGGGATCCTTTTTTTAAAGAATTAAGTTAGCTCAAACATAAAAAGAAAGAGAACATGGCTAGGAAGGGATGTATGACCTAATCACTCATCAGCAGCTTTCCACTTTAATTTGAACTCTGCATACTGACACACCCTAACAATCATAGGCCAAATATGCATGTAGCCTGCACCCCATCCAGAAGTCTAAAACCTTTCTTACAACATGCAGAATTGTTGGTCTAAAGCATGCTTCCAGCGAAAGCCCACTCACTCCAGCCAGAACTGACCAGTCCACATGCTTGAAAACACCCATGTCCACTGTCGATTAACTGAAGCAAAATACCAAAGCGGTCGGGAGTACATACAGTAGACAATTTGCCTTAGAAAGTGACTTGAATGTACAAAGAAACTTGATGCACTTATTTTTTAATGCTGAGACAGCAAATTTATAAAACATCTGTGTAGGATCATAGTTACACCAGTAAAGAAGCGTGAGTGTGCATGTGCGGTATTAGGAACTTATCTGACTGGTCAAATGGTTTGGTGCTATGAATTACATATATTAGTTACGTGAACACTTCATAGGTGCACCTGGACAGCTCAGCAAGGCAAGATGAGCTTTTTTTTGAAGGCTCCTTTCGTACTGTGGAAGCAAGATAGAAGTGGTGTCTAGTATCAGAGTTACAAAATTTAGTGAAACGTTCAGAACGATGGAAAAGGTTACCTGTGAGCCTGTACAGTATTCAGCCTTTTTTTGTCCTACCTGATTTTATTTGTTTAATTTAAGAGTGAACATGGGAACAAATGTACAGAAGCCTTTCTTTTTAGTGCTGCATGAACTTTTAATACATGACTTGTAACAAACATTTTCATTTACAGGTAAATGCAAAGAAAAATTTTTCAGGTGAAGGCATTCTTTTTAGTAGTTTTGTAAGATAAATGAGTAGTGTTGT
Organism: Calcarius lapponicus; assembly: GCA_039654755.1. Lineage (NCBI taxonomy): Eukaryota > Metazoa > Chordata > Aves > Passeriformes > Fringillidae > Calcarius > Calcarius lapponicus. Next base: position 26,698,725 of record CM077481.1, on the reverse strand, counting down.
TTAAGATTCTAGTGAGAATTGATATTGAGGTAAAATTTATTGAAAACAGTCAACTGTCAATACCTTTTTCAGGAGATGGGTATGGAAGGATACCCTCATAAAATTATTCTGTTGATGGTGACAGAAAATGGGATATGAGAAGTTGATTGCCCAATATCTAAAAGGTTATAACTTCCTACGTTCTCAACCCTCACAAGATCTTGGAAAAGGATAGAACAAGCAATAAGCAAAAAATCCCTTCTCTTCCCTTTTCCTTCCCTTCCTTTCCCTTCTCTTCCCCTTTTCTTTCCTCTTTCCTCTACTCCTCTCTCCTCCTCTCATTTCTTCTTTTTTTACTCTTTCACTTCCTTTCCTCTTCCTCTCATTGCCTCTTCCTTTACTATTTTTTTTTTCTTCCTTTTCTTTCCTTCTTCGTGCCTCCATTATTTTCCTTCTCTATACTGTTTGCCGAGGAGCAGCACCACTGCTCTGTGATTTAAGACAGTTTGGATTTTTTAGTCTCAGAAATTTTACCCCAATAAAAAAAATCTCGTTGCATCGCAGAAGGTCTGCAAATCTGAATTTAAGAAGGTAAAGGCCTACAGCACGGAGTTATGTGCTGGTTGTATGAATCACCATTATGGCTGTTAAGTTTTACAATGTAGTGAACGATGACCTCATTTTATTTTCTCTACTTATAATTTATTTCAATTTTACATTGTTAGGATATTTTTGTTTAATAGGTGTATGTTTGCACTCCTAATTTTTATGAGGGTTTTTTAATACTGGTTTAGGGTCTTGTAAATGTGGGCTTCTCATGCCCATTTAATGCTGTGAATTACTGTTTGTCAGTGGTTGGGGTTTTGATTTATTTTTAATGTCTTCTCTTTTTTTAGGTTTCTCTAGCAATGCTGTTTTATTTATTGCTATACCTTTTAAGTAGTTAAGAATAACTCAGAGTGACTATGGCACAAAAGGCAGATGGAAATGTATTGTGAAAACAAGCATGTTTGCTGGGCTGATGTAATTCACTTTAAAATGCTTTTGTAATACATAGTCTACAAAGATATGAGATATCTTTGCAGACTATGTTGTATAATTTTGCAGATATGTTCTGCAGAATTTTTGGCAGAACAGTTGTACTGTTTCTACAATTCTTTCTGATTTGTCTATTTTATTATATAGTTCAGAATTCAAACCTTTTGAGTGGGTGGGAACAGATTTTCTGATTTTCTGGCAACACCTGACATGGTTTATATCTCTGCTTTGGTAGAAAATTGTTTTAAGTACAGCAGTGGTTTTGTGACTAATCTCACTTATGCCACTCACTCCTGTGAATCAGGAGCAATTTCACTACTGTCAGGGAAGTTACAGTCATCTGATCCTACTGTAAATTAAATTGGAATCAAGCCTTAAATATGCCCAAGCAAGTTTAGGATGGCTGAAACATTTGTTTTACTTCTGAAATAATAATTATAATTAGACAGTTACATGTGCATTTGCTTTTTTTGCTGCTACAAGAATATTAAAACCATGGTCTGGCTTTTCTGAGGTATTGTAATGCCTGTTCCATCCACTCCCTTCCAAATGGCAATGGCACCTAGATTCAACACTGCGATGAGCTCCTCCATTGGCTCCTCTTGCCCTTAATGACTTTCCTGCCTGTGGATCTAATCTACCTGTGCTAATCCTAGTACTACACAACTAGTTTAGTGTAACAGTCATCAAAATGTACTGTGTACATTAACGATGAGTGCTGTTGATCAGCATAGATTTCTAGGAGCATGGTTTGTTATTGATTACTCTAATTGTAAAGATTCAATACCTGAGTGCAAAGAACACTCCATTTCAATGATGGTATTACCCATAACAGCATTCCCAGTCATGATCTTTATGCTATTAATATAATGCTTCATAATTAAATGAAGAATTAACTTTGGGGATCCCATCCCACTCTTGAACTTGGACAGGGCCTCTCTTGCATGCCTTTTCAAAGTCCTGTGGTGGGCCTGACTCATTGACCTCTATTTTCACCCCATCTTTCATAGAAATCACTTTTGATTTTTTTTTTACTTATTTTACATACTGTGGTGAATGGAGATAACTGTGTATATGAATGTTGGGGTTTTTTTAATTGTCTATGATAGCTTATGCATTTTAGGAGAGTTCTGGTACTCTTTTACTAAGATTTAATAAATTTGTTAATTGAATTTTCAATCCCTCCCAACACAAGCAAATGAGTTCCAAAGAGCACTTGCTGTGCATTTGGAACATTTCTGTCATGCGCTTCTCTTTGTTCATCTGTCGCCAGAGGTTCTTGCTCAGTAATGATGTTTATGAGAGAAATAGTAATTTTCTTGGTCTGGATTTACTAGAATATGAAAAAATATAATGTTTACACTTGAAAGAAAAGCTTTCATCATTTCCCTTAATAATTGAACAAAACACTAAAATCAACTAGGGGTAAGCATTTCTTAGAATGCAATTATATTATTCACCTGGTTTAAAAATGTTTGCTATTTAAAATTTGAAAAAAAAGAAAAACTCTTGTTTGTTGTGACTTTACAAAAAAAAATCTAAAAAAAAGAGTAACTAAATAAAACAGTAGCATAAAATATAGAAAGAAAAAATTTAAGAAGCAGCTTCTCTCTACTAGGCTAACTAAGTGCTCCAGAAGACAGGAGCTACCTCTTCAAGACTGGGCTGTAATCTCAATGTAAAAGACAAAATCTGAAATATGCTTTCACGCATTTGCATGCAGCCATTATCTTCCAAACTATGGAAAGAAAGTCTTGTGGCTGGCTGAGAAGCACCTCACACACCTCCTCTCTCTTGTTCTGAATGGTGTTTGTGTCAGTCTGCAGCTGTGTATGGTATTATGTCTTATAATCCTGCATCACTTCTATTCTATCCAGTCATATCTAATGTAGAAAATTAGTTTCCAGTGAAAGTAATATGTAGTGCTTTTATGATATTTGTGTGCAATATCCCCTCTTCCATTGAGGATATTTGATGTAAAGGAATCAAACTCAGTTCCACAATAAAATACAAAAGTGATAAAGTGGTGTTGACATGTTTCTTGTCTTTGTGTATGTATGTATTTTTAAGTTCTCCCTTTCTCTTAGTCATGATTACCTAGTCTATGGGTTTTCTTTTTCTGAAGATCAGTGATTATTTGAATGCCAGACAAACCCCAGTCTCTCTTTAGTAATTGGAAGATAAATGTGGAAGGATACTTATCTTGTGGTGTGAAACGTTACCATGATGTACCATGACATGGCTTCTCTTTGTTGTTCTCATTCCTGTATTCCTCAGCAGAATGAGAGAACACCTCATTTTCAGTAAGTACACAGGCACAGATGATGCCAAATAAAGTTACATCAAACAGAGCCCACCATGAGGTCTTTTCCAAAGTTGTAGCAGTTCAGCAAGTGTGTAGCTTGTCTGCAGTAATTGTGGACCCTTCCTGACCATCACTGCCCATTCATCTTGGTTGGAGGGGACAGAGTATGTGGGGAAGCTGAGCCCTCAGTTCAGTTTATTACTCTGTAAATGTTAGACTTCCTCTACTGCTGTTGAGGGAAGCTGTAACATCAGGCTTTCTGCCTTTGTAGTGGCTTGCTGGTGCAATGCCTTCTGTACTGAGATTGCAGCAGTCAATGGTGATGGCATGAAAGCAGGTAAAAACTGGGCAGCAAAATGCAAGGGGTGCTCACTCCCAGGAGAAGCAGAGGTCCTGTGGGATTTCCTTCACCATCAGACAGCAGTCTTTTGCAGGCCCTTATTCATCTCCAAAGTCCAACGGTTTCTTTCTGGCTTCTTATGACAGTAAGAAATGCTGTCCTTTGCTTGAATTGGGCTGAGCATGGTGAAATAGGGAAAAATGATGACTAGATGAGAGAAGTCAAGTGCTGCAAATCTTATCATTCTGCATATGTGTACATCAAGGCTTTCTAGGCTTTGTGGTAGAGTAACTGATGCTACTTAAAATATATTAAAATGACTGTGCAAAGGAGACCAGGTCAAGCTTCAATCCCAGTCATTTACTTGCAGCTGCATAGCAACTTTCTGGATTTGCGTACGTGTAACGGGCCAGGCCTGCTTGGTATGTGGTGTTTGGCTTGTTGTTTCTAGATGCCACATGAAAACTTTCTTCAACACAGCTTAACAAATTTAATCAGCTTATGAGATATTATTTCAGATTTCATGGGAACATGATGGTTCCTCAGATCTTTTCAGTCTATAAAAAATGGGGAATTTATCTTGTGGCATCCTAGACTGGTAGACTATTCATCCTTGATTTCTAGTCTTCTGAAGATAGGAGGAAATTTTAGCTTTTCGTTGTGCCCAATGTCTTGGTTTGAAAAGACATGCGTCTGCTAAAGAAAGTAGGAGCTTCCCTTGGAATGGAAAATGTAAAACCCCTCCCTCGAATGATTATAATTTTGAAATTAAGGGGCTCTCAGGCAAAGGTATGGGAGTAGGAATAACAGTTCTTTATTAGGAAAAACATAAAAATAAAAATGCGATAATACAAAACAACATCGACAGAGTCAGAATATGACCAGGGTGTTGGTAGCAGTCTGATTAGATGTTGGCTGCAGTCCTCCTGGAGTGACAGATGTGGTTCTGTTGAAACAATGAGCCTATAGAAAGAGAGTACATTTCCTCTGAAGGTCCAGTGGTGGTGTAGATGGGTTTGGTCTTCCTCTGGGAATCCAGTGGGAAAAAGCTGCTCTGGTGTTCCAAGTCTCAGATGATATCCAGGTAGGAATGCCTGGCTCCTCCCCCTGGGCGGAGCATCTCACAATGGGGTGATGTAATTTTATCAGACATGCAGTGACACTCAGTGGGCCATTAACAGAAGATACTTCCCAAAGGGAGGATTAGTGGTGGAAGAGATAAAGAAAACAGCCCCACCTGGTTTTAACAGGTGGCCCAATTAACAGAAGACAACAGCCCCACCTCCAAGAGGTGGCAATAGAATACACACCCCTGGCCAATCCTGCATTTGCAATCTAAGACACCCAGGATGTGGCAAAAAAGAGGCATTGAGGGGTCTCTGATTAACAGCTACAGTGGCATGCCATAGATCCAGCTTGTGCCCAACATTGCAACAAAACTCCTATGATGCTTTCTAAAGCATCTCTGAGCCCATAAGCATTGCCCACGTCCTTCATTTAGCAAGCCGTTTTTGACCGCTGCCTGCTGTTGTAGTCACTATTCATCTTCCATAGATGTGACTAGTCTGCACTAGCAGGTACTTCTTTGACACTGTATCCCACAGCACACCCCTGGCAGAGCTGGCAGCCTGCAGCTTGGATAGGAGCACCCTTTGCTATGAACTGGCTGGCCAGGCCCAGAGAGAGGTGGTGAACAGTACTGCATTCAGTTGTGCTTTAGTGGTGTCCCCCAGGGATCAGTGTTGGGGCCCAGTTCTATTTAGTATTTTTATTGATAAACTTGATGACAGGATTGAGTCTACATCAAGCTGGAAGTGAGTGTCAATCAGTTGGAGGGTAGGAGGGCACTGGAGAGGGACCTGGACAGGCTGGATTAATGGGCAGAAGCCAAGAATATGAGGTTTAACAAGACCAAGTTCTGGGTCTTGCACTTTGGCTACAACAACCTCAGGCAGAGCTCCAGGCTGGGGACAGAGTGGCTGGGCAGTGGTCAGGCAGAAAGGAATCTGGGGATACTGACTGACAGCAGCTGAGCATGAGCCAGCAGTGCCCAGGTGGCCAAGAAGGCCAATGGCATCCTGGCCTGTGCCAGCCACAGTGTGGCCAGCAGGAGCAGGGCAGGGATTGACCCCCTGTACTCAGCACTGGTGAGGCCACACCTCAAATCCTGTGTCCAGTTCTTGGGCCCTCAGTTTAGGAAGGACATTGAGGTGCTGGAACATGTCCAGAGGAGGGCAACAAGATTGGTGAAGGGTCTGCAGCTCAAGCCCTGTGAAGAGCAGCTGAGGGAGCTGAGGTTGTTTAGCCTAGAGAAGAGGAGGCTCAGAGGGGACCTTGTACCTCTCTACAACTCCCTGAAAGAGGGTGTAGCCAGGTGGGAGCTGGGCTCTTTTCCCAGGCATCCAGTGACAGGGCAAGAGGACGCAGTCCTAAAGTGCATCAAGGGAGGTTTAGGTTGGACATTAAAAGGTATTTCTTCACAGAAAGGGTGATCAGGCATTGGAATTCCCAGGGAGGTGGTGGAGTCACTTTCCCTGCAGATTGGTCCATCACCTGTGCTTGCGAATCACACAGAAAATATAACTGTTATATCTGGACCTTTTGCCCTAATACAAACAAAGCTAACATACATAACAATGCCTATATGCCCTAGAGTTGCATCCTCTGTACCTGTTAAGGTCCAGAAAATAATTTTGATTGAGCTTTTACAAACCTCATGTTATTTTACCGCTAATGTCACCTGTGTTACTTTCCTAACAGCAGAAGGTAAACTGAACCACCAAGTCAATTAAATACTTATTATGAACCCTCCTCAAGAGAGCAAGTCAGTATACCCAGATAGAGTTTACAGTTTCCAAAGATGAAATTATACCAGGAGTTACCCTGTGTAAGGATCAGAACAGGCTTGAAAATTTCTTTGCCCAAATCACTTAAAGGAGGAATTGTCAAGATTTGCAATAAGCAAGATATATTGAAAGCTGAATTTTGTCATGTGCTAGTCATTGGAGCTCTAATTCTAAGATTATTTCTGTGCCTGGGGCATTTTCAATTTCAAATGGGTAGAATGGACTTGAGTTCATCAGAAAGGTTTAAGAGTAGCATGACTCAGTACTATGCAATTGCTAGCTGAGTTCAGTGACAACTTTGACTTCTGTGGGGACATTGATGCAGAGTAGGTGGCACAGTTTTCTACCACATTTAGCATCTAAAGTTACTTTTGAATTAATGGTTTGTCACTAATATTTGACCTATACTTCATTCTCCCTGGTTTTATTGTGAAAGAGTCACTGTCACAAGTTCAGGTTGTCAGCAGTATAGCAGTAGCTTCTCTTCTACAGCTGAAAAGCCTTTTCCTCATCTCAGCAATTCCTATCATTAAATTTCTGGATTTAATGTAAATTTAACTCTACTCTCCACAGACGTGTTCAAATATTCAAATATACTTTGCAGGGCCGAATAGTAGTTTGTACTAACGCAGGAACCTCAGCAAAAGTGGATGCTGTTCAGCAGACCACATCTTGCATCCTATTAAATCAGTAGTGCAACTCTCTTTTGTAACTGTTGACTCCAGCTTCCTGAAGAGGCAGGGGAAGAGAGGACACTTGCTAACCTGCGTCCCAGACTGTCTTTCGTCTATCTCAAGAGCACAGTGATGACTGCTCAGGTCAGAAGTCCCCTTGTACCAGCCAACCTTCACCCAAAGCTGGCAAGCATCATCATCCTAGTCCTATTGTTTAAGGGTGACCAGAGAACCCCGGGATGGGCAGGCAAGCAGCTGGGACAGGCCATTTAGGGAAGGAACAGGTGCTTGACACCAGCACTGTGTGTAGGACACAACATATGACCCGGTCTGAAAGCATCTTGTAACCTTATCTTGGCAAGGTCAGGTGTTACCATAAATAGGGCCCATCTGTGCAAGGCTTCTGGCAACATTTATTTGAGCTGCAAGGGTATAAATATGTAATTCTCTTCTTGTGAATAATGGATAATGACCTTCAGTGCTTTGCTGGAACCGTTCTGCCAGTGACACTGCCAGTTACATATCTGCTTGCCTCAGCAGCAGCATATTTGGTGTCTGCCACAGGTTTGAATTAGGATGCTGCTTTTTTTCTTTTAAGAGCAGCCAAATTCTTACCAACATACCAAGCAGGTTTTGCGTTTGTATTGGCCTCTGTTTCTTTTGGCTAGTATTGTTGAAGGGTTTCTCCCAGACTTAGGAAAACATGGGAGAGCTGTTCACACTGGCATGTACAAGTCTGGCAATGCTGTGCCACACATACTACCACAGTCAGGTATTATTTGGACTGCTCGTGACAGATCAGTGACTATGCAAGCCAATGCATATACCAATGGGAGATCTTCCCCTGCCTTTAGCAATAGTAACACCAGGAGAATGAACAGGGAAATTATTCAAAAACTTGCAAGAAGATGCACTACTGTGATTTAGAAATATACTGACAAGGGGAAAACTGCAATAACTTTAATCCTAATCACAGCTGTAGTCAAACAAAAATGGGATGTGAAGGAACCTTTCCAGGAGAGGTGTTCCAAAAATATGAGCCAGTGTTACTACTAAGAAAGACTCTGGTCTGTCCCCTTGAGGAAGTATTTAGCCAGTCCTATTCATGTATAGAAAGGTCTAGACAGCTGTCTGAAACAAGACAGCAAGAACCAGAAATGCTTCAAAAAGCTTGAGAGTACCCTAGCATCCTAGTAAGAAAGTGCTCATTGGGTTGTGAGCTTGCATCAAACATCAAATCAAGCACCAGGGAGCAGGGCTGGATGAACTCAGAGCTTTTTGTGTTTGTAGAGCACAAAGCTATTTTTTTAATATGCACATATATACACATCCACACTCTTCCCTTAGCATCAGAGCTCACATTTAAACAGCAGCAGATCAAAAGAAGCTGTATGACTTCCCTGCCCCTCCTCCTTTTAAATGTGGACAGCTGCATCACAGCAGGTGACAGTGAACACAACAGAGCACACATGGCTGCAGGCATCTGGACAGAAAGGCTTTTGACTACCTGGGGCCCAGTTTCACTCCTAGGTGCTGCTTCAAACTTATTTTTAAAAAGTAATTCAAGTATTTTTAAAAAGTAAAAGCAGGTAAAAAACCAGATTCTGTGTGCAACATGATTTATGCAAGGGGGCAAATAATCAAGTCTTAGATTTCCTGGGGTGGAAAGAAGAAAAGTAGGTAAATTAAGCCAAGTTAGTTGATTTTGTGTTGGTTCTACATGCTGTTGCATTTGGTACAGAGCTACTGCATATGTCTTCCTGGGGAAGACGAACAGCACTGAACAGCACTGGTTTCTGAATTAGCCTGTCTCACAACTTGTCTTACTGTTGACCTTGCTCAAAGCCAGCAGGTAGGAGAGAGCACCAAAGAGGAAAGTGCCTTCTTCCCCTCCCTCCAACTTCATTTGCAAATACATGTTTTGAGCATCTTGAGATTCAGCTGTACCCATGGTCCTCAAACCTCAGGGTGTCCAAGCACTTGGTACCCTGAGCTGCTTGCACCACTGAGATGTGGCTGCAGGGCAGAGACATGGCTAGCCTCCTTGGAAAAGGATAACAAATAAATGTGAGATGATACATATGAGGAGCTTGAAGGGAATCACAGGTGAGATCAGAAAGGGAGTAGCAATGAGGATTGCTGGAGAATTCAGGAGGGTGCAGGTACACATATTGGACATGTAAGGATTTACTAAGTGTGAAAACACTTTGACTAGACAAAACATTAGAAACTGGTTGCTGTTGAGACCATGGTGAAACCTATGGTGGGGAGGAGCAGGACAGTAGCTACTGGCCCATGGAGAAATACTTAGCTGGGGCCTAAGGGGAAGAAGGTCCCTAGTGTGCAGCTGGTCCAGCTGGCTGAAGTGTCAAAAGGGGCGTCTCACTCAGGGTGATACCAAGGGACAGATAAATGTGAGGGCTTGGCTTTTGGTTCATGTCACAAATAATCTGGATCCTCTGCTCTGGATTCTCTGGTCTTGGGTTTGACGTCCTTCATTTGGCCCCATTAATCTGATTTGCTGCCTGCAAAGCATTTTGCAAAGAAATCCCCTTCTCTCAAGGGCAGAGGGGGATATGAGAGGAGACTGGGGAAAGGCAGAGAAAGGTTGTATCTACTGGTTTATGCTTTGAACTGTTGTCAGAGGATTCCAACCCACATGCCTGGAGTAAAACAGAGGCAACCTATAATATTCATTAGCAGGCTACTCAGAGCTCACAGGAGGATTTTTTCTCCTATTGCTGTAATAGTTAAGTCTAAATAAATGGGAAGGGGGGGCAGTTGTGGGGGAAGTGAAGCCAGCTCTGTGAGACAGCAGGGACACAGCAGCTGGCAGCTTGCTGGAGCTCAATTAGCATTTGCAGCCTGGTGTATCTACCAGCAGGCTGAGGGAAGGAGGGTGGGGGTGCCCACGGAAACAGGCTCCTTGCGCTGCCAAGAGGCCAACAATAACCAAGGAGAAATGTGTAAAATGTGTAAAATTGTAGTGTAGTGAAGATCGCAAGAGCTGATGCCTGTAGAGAGAAGCTCATACAGGAATTTGGATGCAGGAGTGATTGCAAAACCTTTGGAGCTACAAATCATGTTCTGAAACTGAATAACTGAAATAGTGGTCAGGGAAGGGATATTCCATTCTCTTGTATCTCAATTAGGAGTGACTATGACCTTTTTAAAACCACCAGTTTTAAGGAAATTGTTTTTAAGAGTGTATTTGGCCTTCTACCCTTCCTTACGGCTCCCTAACTTCTCCTAGTAATCAGAAAGCATTTAGACCAAGAAAGAGAAAAAAAAAAAGTTCAGGAGACTTTTCTCAAAAGTTTTCCAGAAAACTCCACTGCTAGGCAAGCCAAAAAATCATCCACTTACCTGGCTGGAGACAGCACTCTCTTATTGCTCTATGGGATAAACTACGGGAGATGCTGACAAGATGGGGTCAGGGACCTTAGTATCAGGTTTCCTAGACGTGAAAGAGCAATCAGGCTCTGAGTGTGTTTGCTGGAAATTCCAAGAAAGGTGTTAGGTGTATTTAATGTATGCTTTCCTACACTTAAAACAAGTTCACAGGTCTGCAGCATGTTCTTACTGGATTTACAGTGGGTTTGTGGTGTGAGTTTTATCACACAAAACTACACAGACACACAATAAAACTTGAAATGCTTATTTAGACCCTGTGGTAAATCAGTGAGACAACAGTGCTGCTGCCTTAACAAACTGCAATTACAGCATGGCTGTTGCTCAGATCTCCCTGTTTTAAAGGATCTTGCCCCAATGTGCACTCCCAAAAGTTGCTGGCTGCAGCTGACAAGATTCAGTGGGAATGTATGAAGGGATGGATGCTGATGCATCACAACCACAATCAATGCGCTATGATTCTTTCCTGCCTTGCCATTTCCTTGTGCTCTTGTGAATAGCTACATTGTTTTACTGATCTGAAGAATGTGGGGGCATGGGACCGTGAAGGGAATTAGGTCAAAAACCTCATGAAACAGTGCCCAGAATATAAAAGGAAAGCGCACTGCAGTATGAGGCTCCTTGGTGTGTGCTGAGGTGATTGCACATTTCTCTAGTGACTAGAAATAGAGCAAAGCACCACCAGTAAACGCAGAAGTTTCTAACATCCTTAAAGACACATCTGAATGCACGTTCAAGTGCTAACTCACTAGGCTGAAACTCCTTGTGGTTTTAAAAATAGCCTAAAGTTAGGCTTCCTACCTTCCTGCTTCATACATAGAAGCTTGAATTTTTCCAAATGGGTTGGGAAAAAGAAAAAACCCAATCAATATATGTTAATCCTCTTAGTGTCTGCAGTTCAGAGTAGCAAAGGCATTTTCCTGTGAGAAACCCCTTCAGAAACAACTTGTGCTTGAAATTCTTCCCTTTTCTTTTGTTCTTTCCACCCTTGCAGACCTTTCATCACAGCAAGCTACTCCTTATGCCTTTGTTTCTTTGTGTTGTCTCTATCCCCTCTCTTGCCTGGCTGATGGTTGAAAGAAAACACAGCGTACACAGGATGAAGATTTCTAAACCACATGTGCTTTACTTCAGGAAACAGAGAAAATGGGATGCTTAATTTGCATACAGCAGTCACACCTGCAGCATGATTGAAGTGAAATAATAATAATGGTAAGCACTTCAGTTCACTGACAGAGGAGTAGTGCACACCACTGCATTCCTAGTTCCAGTACTAAGCAGATGCTTTAGCTAGCTTCCTAGCTTCCATGTCCTGCTTAGCCTGTTCTCTCATCTCTCTTTCTCTCTCAACAAGAAGTACTTGTAGTTCTTCCCACTTTTTGAGGTTCTGCTCATATTTTGCAATGTCTTCCACTTCACATTCTGGCAGTTTCTGCTTGACAAGTTGGGTGGTCAGGGTTAACAGGCTTTCAGATTCAACCTTGCCAAGTGAATGCAGTTTAGAGTACAGCTCCTGTCAGAAAAAGAGATTTGGTAAGAGTGTCAAGGAGAAAGCCAGTCAATCACAAAACAATCAGACACAAAATACTTTTCTACAATGAACATATCACTGTAGTAGTAGTAGTAGTAGTAGCAGTAGTAGTATTGCTGCTGCTATACAGGCCAGGTTTCTATCACAGAGAAAGTGTTTCAGCTGTGGTAGTTGCTACCCTTTCTTGAAATGCTAACCTCTATAGCATTTGTCTTTATAGCAACAAAACTGAACCAATGAAATTTCATTTTTGTTAACTATTCAAATTCTCTTCTTTTTCCAAGTTCAGTTATCGGGTATTAACAAAGATCAGCTGACCAGTTAACCACAATAAATATTATTTAGACACCTTTGGTTTCTGTCTTGCCTCAAAACCTACTGCAAGATTTCAGCCACACTGCCTGCATCAGCATCCTTCCCAACAGGTGCACATCACTTCAAGTGTTCTCCTTCTAACTGCATACTAAGTAACTCCCATAATTTTTCTTCCCAGTTTACTGTGTCTGAGGTGCGATTACACTTACACAGATTATATAACACTGTTAAAGCAAGTGATATTTTTTCAGGGATATTCTATACTGAAACAGAACAAAGCCTCAGAAAGGAACTCCAGTTTTCTTTCTTAAGCTTTACTTATATAGATTTCCTGCAGCATAAAATGTTAATACACTTAAGATCTGAATCATCCAGTGATACTATTTCTGGCTTTCTCTGATCTTTAGCCTGATGGCTCCTTAACATTCTGATTAATTGCCTTGAAAGTGTGGATACACAACCAAGAAGAAGATGATACAGCACTGGAAAATTCTTTTTGCCATGTTCACTCATTAGGTGAAAAGACATTTTCCCAACCCTTCTTTCAAATAAAACTTTTTACCCAGTCCAGCACTTTCAAAAATGTTTAAAGTAAGTATGTGTTGTTCTAATGAAAGGCATATCTCTATTTTCTTCATTTGAATTAAACTAGTTTTGCATTGCAGTACAATGGAACGAAGATGTGAGGATCATTCTCCTCCAAACAAAATGGCAGTTGCAGAGCCATGCAGATATCCATACTTCCAGTTATCATTGAAAGTTTATGCACTATGCAGCTGATCCACCGTGTTTCTCTTATCCAAGCTCACACTGGCAATAATCTGAAAATGCATTATCCCCTCAGCTCCTACCTGGAGGCTCCGCCTTGTTCTTAGGCAGTAAACTATTAGTAAACTATATCCTCTCTCAGGCCCCTCCAGTTCTCTCTCCCTCAGCCAACACAACTGCAGGCTTTGTTGTGTTTTACCTTGGAGGTCTGCACTGGATAGACAGCAGATTAAAGACTCTTTAAAATGCTAGACAGGCAGGTCTGAGTGGCTCGCATATTTGGTTCTGTCTCTTTTGATTTTATGATAAAGAATGAAGACAAAGCCAATGTCTTCAAAGGCAATAGACTAAAACCAAACTCAATAAAGTAATTAGGTGTATTAGTCTCAGTAGGTACACCAAAGCATCAGTGAGAAAACTGAACAAACTGTACAGCTTGGGTTTGGGGAAGAAACTTGACAACTATGTTCATAGATTAGATATGTAACTAGTTTAGATCATTAATACTCTTCCTATTAAACTCTACGAAGGATATGCTGAAAAGGGCTGAACTTAAACATAGGAAATTGAAATACAGAAAGGCAATAAATTATAAACTGGCAGGTCTTTTTTCCTAAGCCATTACTGGTATCACTGGTATCCTGGGATACTTCCTGCTCTTCTCTTGTGTATTAGTAATACTGATTTAGGAAAGCAGGCTCTATGTCCCACAGGTACCAAAAGAGCACATTCTTAAATGGTTAAATCATGATTTTTATAAGCAGTCTCCACAGCACTGCATGTAGACAAGTTAGGGAAGAAAGTGCACTGCTTTTGGAGAAGGTGTTCCCAGCATTTATGTGATAAAATGTTTGCTGCCTACTGATCATTGACACAGATGGAAAGAATTGCCTGAAGAACACTATAGTGAGCAGTGAGACTCAGCATCCATCTGAAAAGAGGTAATTACAACCCAATGAATGTCAGAGTCTAGATTTCAGCTCTAACAGCTTTTTCTGAAAAGAGCCAAATGCCCTCAGGTCCTCTTTTTTTTTTAGTGGAAGCAAAGACAAGTATCCATATCTTTTAGACTTGATGCCTTTTTCAGGAACTTTACAAATGGTTGTTCTGAAGGTTGGTATGAAACACAGAGGCCATTCCATGGAGTACCACAGAGGAGCATGTGTATGTCTGGAGCAAACCCATACGCTTTTGCCTGCATTCTGAGGTGTATGATTTGTGAAGCAGAATTGGGAGTGTAGGAGGCAGAAGCAATTGGATTTGAGGTCAAGGAGAAAGACTGGGGCATCCTGGCCAATTAAGGCAGGGATGGACAAAGTGCAACTGAATTTTTTTCAGCATCAGAAGTGCAAACCCTCTGCTGGGGTTACACAGAAGGGGCAGATGACCTGTGCTCGGACAGCAGCTGGGAATGCACACATCACTACGCTGACTCAGAGCTGCCACCTTCCCTCACTTGTAGGATTTGTATCTGTAAGTGTCCCAGGGCACAACTGGGAAGAGCTGCTGTGGCTGGCCTAATGGAGTTGAGAGATGAATGTAGGAACTCCTTCAGGCTTGGCTGAAATGGCATTCTAACTCATGAGCTCCTTTCTCATTCACACAACCAGAGATTTTGGCTTATTACTGTTGGATGCCTAGATGTCACATGGTGGCTATGTCTTTCTAATATTCAGACTTTCCTGGTCAGATTTTAAACAATGGGACTATTTTTTTGGCCAAAGGTCACTCACTGCCACACCAGGGAATGCCTGAATTGGAACTAATTACGAAGTTTGTGGAAAGGCTGAGCTAAGAAGAAAACTAGGTTCTTGGCACTAGTCCCCAGTTTGATGTTCAGACCTCATTTTGAGCACTCTGCATTATTTTCTTCAAGGCTAGACAATGGATAGACAATAAGAGAGATATAAAAAACTTCTCACTCCCTCCTTCAAAGAACACTTGTGTTTACCTAATTCACTGAAATTCATCCAGGCACTAATTACCACATGCTGAATACCCACTGATTCCCAAACACTCCCATTAAAAAGTTTTAACTGCCTACAACACAAGTTTATTATCTAAAGATTAGTGGCAAAGTTATGTAAGTAAAAATTAAAGCAAGGAAAAGTGTATGTGTGTGTGAGCTGAAACCATAGGAACAGTCTGTATCCAGCACAGCTGTCCAAGGTCACAGCCATCCAGCAGAAAAAATGGAAACTGATGGGTTATGGAAAGAGCGCTACTCCTGGAACTGTAAGCCAGGTAAGTTTCAACCTGAAGTACTTGATTTTTACCACAACACACATCAGAGTTGATAAAGTAAAATTAGCTCATTTAGCTAACTTTTAGATGATCAAATAAAATCAGATGATCAAATTAAATGCACTTATTATACAGATGTGTCCTAATATACAGCCTTCTGTGTTTCTTAATGTTATCATCAGCATGATGATAAGAATCTAAGATAAAAGGAAGGTGATATGAACCTGATTTAATTCTCCAGTCTGAAAGTACAAGATACAACGTAATTATAATGTACACAAATTGACAATTAATTCAGGGTAGTCTCACACCCATTATAATTTATTTTAATGAGCAAGAGCCCACACAAGGTCAGATAATGGGTCTCTGAAGGCATACCAATTTTGCAAACAGGACTGGAGTTATCATTTTCATGTATGAAAAGTGAAGATAAAATTCCACCAGACAGACAAAAGACAAGTAGCCTTGAGCATTATGTCTTTGTAGGCTGCTGCTTCCTGTTCGGAGAAGTGAAAATGAAAGGTGACATTAGTTTCAAAAATGCCAAACAGAACTCCTGATGCACTGAAAGGGTGTCAGTCTACCAGCCACAGTAAGTCAGCATTTGTATTTTCTAGTATGAATCACAGAGATCTACCACAGCTTAGAATATTTAGAGAAATTAAACTGTCTTACCTTGAATCGGCTGTAATATTCAGGTACTTTAGATTGCTCTGTTTCTTCTGATTCTGTACATTGTGACTTCTGCTCTAATTTCTTGGCTTCTTCAGCAGATTCTGGATCAGGTTCAGCTTCAAGGACAGACTGCAAAATGGTCTCCAAGGCATCAATCTGAACAGTAACATTTGTCATGGTTAGAATCAAGTGTTTGGGATTCACTAAGTAACACAACTGTCATGCATTCAAACAACTTAATGAATTACCTTGTATTTTGAGATGATTTCTGTATATGCTAAACAGAAAACCAAATTCTAAAAGGAAATGAGACAATCTTGGAAGAATTTTGTACTGTGCTTGGGATCTTGGAGTGTGTGGCTCTCAGTCAATGCATTGCTTTTTGGGCTCTATGACTGGGTATGTACAGAGATGCAGCATTAGTAAAGAATCAGCAAGAACCCTCTTTTACAAGTTCTTAGCTATTCACTGAAAATAGTAAAAAGTACCTCTGTACAGATAGCATTTCTAGGTATTAATAGCATTTACTATTTTTAGAGTATCAGTATGCAGACAGATAAAATCTTCTATGGACCTACAGTACCAGAGACATACAGCCCTGTTTCAACACCAGGATGTTCATCTACAACCCAGAGCAACATAAGGAATTCCTGAATTCCTCAGAATTCAGGAAAAAAAATCACAATTGTATTAAGCTGAGTTCTTCAGACTTGAAAGATACGTCCAAAACCACACACCTGAAGAGGTAAATCAAAATTTACCTCTGGTGGAAGTTGCAGATGTGACCTGTCTTGGACTGTCCAGTATTATACTGAGAAGCTTCAAGAAAATAGAGCAATAGGTAGGAGTACCTGCTGAACAGTGCCCCAGACTTCTGCTTGTGAGGGGAGACTGCAAGTTTAGCAGTGACATGAGCAAAAGGAAGGCTCCCATCATCAGGGACACCTTCAGGAAAAAGTACGAAGAAGGAGAGACCTCAGTGATGTTACTATGCTCCAGCCCATGTAGTAGTGACAAACTAAGCTACTCCTAAGCTATCTGATTCCAGGATCAGCCTGATTCCCCACAGCACTTCTAAGCCCCAAGTCCCTTAGGTAGTGCCAACCTAATAAATGGACTGAATCTAGCCATCCTCCCTCACTGAGGGCAGTACAAACCTTCTAGAAATCATTTTGTCGGCTTTTTGGAGCAGTACTACTCAGGACATCATCTGAGGGCACAGAGCACATACAATTAGCCATAAGAACAAGAAGATGTGACAGTTCATCCTCAATGCTAAGAAATATGCCTCTGAGTAGTTTCAAAAACTTGAGAAACAAAGGTGTCTTCCCATCCTGGCAGACACGTGTTTTCTGTGACACAGACACAGGTGTCTCTGAAAGGAGGGCAAGGCTTAGAAAACTTAAATGGTCTGTGGCAGTAGCACACACTCATTGCCAAGGACATGCCAGTAGACATTATCACTAGTTCATCAACTTAAGCACTGATTCTGTTCTAAACATTTCTTCTCCTGTCTTGCAAAGGCCTCTGAAGTTTGCAGGGCATATTTTCATTAACAAGGCACAGAATTCACAGGTTTTACTGAAGTTTTATATGAAATTCCCCTCGTTCACTGGGTTATAGCCTTTATACTTACAGCCTCTTTACAGATTTTGATGTCCCCTGACGATGAAGCCACATTTTCCATCACTTGCAAGGCTCTATTCAAATACCCAGGTGTCCACATCAGTGGCATTAGATTGTATACAGCTCTTAATCCTTTCGTCAACTCCACCTTCCCTGTGATAAAAACACACTTTATTGTTATTGTTTCAATATCTGAATCTTAATCAAACCTGTATAGGCTGGCTCTGGTTTCCAGCAGTTACAGCAAGTGTCTTACACAAAGTTGTTCTGATAGAATTTCCATTGCTCTAATTTTATTAATGTGCTTTATTTTGCTCAACTTCATCTAATTATGTGCATGTTTCTGGTACCTCCCCATTCCCCCTCACCCAAAAATTTTGCCCAGATGGAAATCAGAGTAAGTGGCCAGGTTCTATGGTTGTCAGGCTTTGTAACCGCAGCTTGTAGAATGATGCCTGAAGATCTCAGACAAATGTCTCCTTAGCTTTCAGCTGACTGTGGAGCATGTGTGCACTAAATCTGATTCCCCGGGTTTACCTCTGTGGCCTCTAGGGTTTACTCACCCATAACAGCATGTGTTATGGCTAAGCGCTCAGCTTACTACCCCTGTTTCTGCTGAGGCTTCCCAAGAGGAAATACAGGACACCTGCCAAAAAGGAAATTCTGGTTCTTGATATAAGACAATCTGTGCAACAAGGTGTTCATTGATTTTACAGGACCTCTGATGTACTGCACCACTTGCAATGTGGCTTTTCTTCTGAGTAATCGCTTGAGATCATGAAACTCCTCCATAATAGAGGAAACACACATCACATTGTGGTAGATGCAATTACAGTGATTGTCACTCTTGGGCTTTGATTTTGTAATTGTCAGCAAAACAGATAATATTTCTTCAAGTACAGCTTACAGGAGTTGTGTCCAAGCTCTCAATCCAATTTGCACTCTGGCTACAATAACACAAAACTATGAGAGATACGCTCTTTACATGGAAGAGAAGAGTTTAGGAAAAGCAAGGTAATAAGTGCACAGACAGAGCCTATGGACCATGGCTAAATTAAAATAGCTGAGGTGCTTGAGGCCACTCTGTGCCTGTAGACATCTTTTACTTTCTCAGAAGTCAGTTCCATTAATGTTGGCAAGACTTTGGACTATGTGACATAACAGTAAATAGCTTTTGATCCACTGAATGTCAATGTCATGGACCAAGCACTATTGCTTTCAGACAAGAGTGAAGCACATTTCTGAAATACAGCCACTATTCCACCAATTTATATGACATTTAAAACTCTCCAAACTGAATTCCAACTGGACAGCAAAGTCCCTGTTTGTAACAGTATCTCCACTGGATTACAAACTACAGTGCTATGAAAAATCCTGCTTTCAAATTAGTTTTCACAGTTATCCCTCTTTTTGACTGAAAATTAGTTTTTTGTTTTACAGCCATGATAAATACAAATCAGCATCCTAACTCTGTGTGGTGGTTTGACCTGGAAACAGGATTTCTGGGATGCTGTGGTGAGAGCCAATGAGCGCTCAGATTTTAACATTGGCATTTGGTGTGACCACTGAAATTTGGGTCCGCCTCTGAGAACACACAGGGGTTAAAAACCAGAGCTGCTCACCTGAAAGGCCTCTTGGGACTTCGGTGGGAAAGAGGTCGAATCTCTCCCCCATCCAGCCGCTGCTGCTGGGCAGGGGAGGGGCAGCCCCACACGGTAGGCCTGGGCCTGGACTGAGGTGAGAAGTGAAGAGGCCCTTGAGGATGGAAGGGTGGAGGAGCACCAAGAGACCTCGAGCAGTCATGTCCCCCCCCACCCCGGCAGAGAGAGAGGGAGAGCTGGCGTCTGGATTTTGATAGTGGCCGGCTGAGAAGGAGAAGGGGGGGTGTGGGCGAAAAGGTGCCCAGCAGGGCAGCCGTGGGAGTTCCAGAGCTCCAGAGCTCCGGACAGGCAGAGACTGAAGTTTTTGACCCCTTTCTAGCATGCCAGAAACCTTATAAATGCTGATCCTCCTGGAGCTGAATGAGAAGAGAGATAAGAGATGAGATAAAGAGATGAGATAAGAGGGGATGGGCCATGAGGAACGATGGAGTGGCTTTTTGGCTGGACTTTTCGTGTGTGGCCATGGACGGAACCATTTTTTTTCCTGTGACACAGAGACTGCACTTAGGGGGAGGCAATGGCTCGGAGCCAAGAGAGTGCAGTGATGTTATATGAAAGAGTGCATGAACAGAGACAACAGGTGAGGAGGTTGGTTGGTGCCCTTGATCTTCAGTGGAAAAGAAGATCTCTGTTTTAGAGACCCCTCAGCCCCAGGGGGTGCAAAAATTTGGGGAGACTGGTGTCCCAAAGGTGAGAGACTGTGCTTTTTTTGGAACTGGACAAAGCATCCTTAAAAGGGGGACCCTAGAAGCAGTTCTGGTCCATGGGCAATAGTGAGAGCATTGCACGTGGAAGGAAGATGTCATGATAGCAAATGATCTCCGGGCGGTGCCAAGAGTGACATGGAAACACAAGAGGTTTCAACGGTGTTTCCAGGAGAAGCCTATGGCACAAAGAAAGACTCCTTGGTGAAGTATTCTAAAGTGTGGTGCTGGACCAAGAGTTGGTGATTTAGAAGATGTATTGTATTGGGAATTTGGTGGGGGGGAAGGAGGAGAATGCTTTTGTAAGGTTTTTATTTTTCCTTGTGCATTTTCTTTCAGTTGTAGTCTAGTTAATAAACTTTTCTTTCTTCTGAGTAAGAGCCTGCTTTGCTTGTTCCTGGTCACATCTCACAGCAGACAGCAGGGAGAGTGTATTTTCATGGGGGCACTGGCATTGTGCCACTGTCAAACCATGACACTCTGCCAACACACATCATATTTTGAGGTAACATTTGAAGAACAAATTCACTTTTTATTACTCTCAATAATGCAGTAATGAAACAAAAATTTACAATAAATTGTTGACTACTTACTTTCTAGTAAATAGTAATTCTGTAGAGAACAAAACCTATCTACACCGTATTCCACTATCAAGAATTGTTTGCCCATTTCCCTTCCCTTCAATTCTGAATATACTCTGATCTAACTTCTCTTTAATACTATATAGCAAGTTACTAACAGCAAAGAGTTCTTAACAGATACAGGATAAAGGCACTGCTATCTGCTGTTCACAACCCCAAGATTCACTTTACAGTGACTAGCAGAAGTTCTACACATAGTGTTTTCCAGAGTGTGCTCTCCCATCTCATAAGGTTTAAAGATATTTATTAACCAGAAAAAGAGTCTGTTGTCCATAACCTTATATTGTGTGTCACAGAAATCTGTACTTTAAGGTAGTTTTTTTAATTTGTTGGTTAACCAACAAGCCAATCCCACTGCTATTTAAGAATATCTTCTCTCTTTCAGCATCTAACCCAAACATGCAGGGAGCCCTAAAATTGGTTCTGAAGCTGTCTGATGAATCAAATTCAAATCAGTTCTAACCTCCAGGCCTACAAAACAGGTTCAGTCGTCACTCTGAAATTGTCCTTCCACTATTTCTTTTTTTCCTTTGCCTTCTCCTTGATTACATTTTAATAAAACAAAAATGCTAATTTAATTCAGCCACTGAAGACAAGAGGGGAAAACTAACAATAAGGGAGGTAAAACTTACCAAGGAATGCATAGCCATAGAGCTGGGAACTAAATCCCACAGTGTTACTTTGCTTTAGACCCGTAAGCAATAGCGAAGCTCCAATGTTTCTCTCTTCTTCCCACTGCAAATAATTTACCAACTAAGTAAGTGCTCCTTTAACAAACACAAATATAAAACAGCAGCAAAGACAGTATGCATGGCTTTCATCACATCTTAGCAATAAAGAATCATTAAATATGCCCAGTGTTCAGTTACAGCATATCTGTCCTGAGGAACAGTATGAATCGTACTGAGGAATAACTCTTTTTGCAGAAGACTAAAATGTGAGTGGTTGAAATTTTGCAAGAAAGTTCTTCTTACTATGTCTACCCCTAGGTCTTAAACCAAACACAGAAAACTGGTTCTGAGCATTATGAGGTGTTGCATGGTACTTTGAATGGTGTATACAAATAAAAATATAATTTCACTGTTGTCTTTGGATGGGATTACTTCAAAATGTATATTAAATAGGTCACAGCTATATAAATAAGCTTGTCTTGAACATGTCTTATGTTCACACCACCTTTGCTTGTACGTTGAGTTTTCATGAAACACTACACATACAGACAAATGCTTATCTCCCCAGTATGGATATACAAACATGGACAAACATAATGGAAAAATTAGATTTTCATCCCTTTGCTTTTCACATACAAGTCACTAAGCATACTTTATTTCTAGGCAACGAAGAAAATATCCAAAACAGTAAATGTGCTTTTCTCTTCTTTGGTGAAAACTCAAATTAACAACCCAATTGGGTAAAACCTGAAGGCAACTGTAAAATGCATTTTGGAAGATGCTTCATGTAACACAGATGGAGGCTTCAGGCATTTGCTATATAGATGACAACATGCTATTGAAGGCTTGAGCCAAACTTCATTAAAAATTGAGATCATGGCAGATCTGACTGAGCTCCTTTACTGACTGAGCCCCCTCTGCAAAGGTAGAACAATGCCACTTCCAAGACCCTGAACTATCATTCTGGCCTTAAGCAAGCAAGCTGTAAATAATAAACTCATAATTCTTGGAGACAGGAAAAATGTAACAAATTTAATTTTAAAACAGATATGTAATAAAAAGCAATACACCCAAAGCCAATTGGGATACTAAAAAACCTAGTAAAATGCTTTATAAGTCTGCAATATTATCATTATCAAGTTCTAATGGTGAGCAATACACAGCTTAATGGGGTCCTATACAACAGGTGATGTATTTTTTGGTGGTCACTGATAGAGTCTGCTTTGAACTGAAGTATCAATTCACGTCCTTCAAATGGGCACACATTACAACTGAAAATCCCTACACACCTCCCTTTCAGAGAAAGGAGCAAATGGGGTGACACATGATTTAACGGTTTTCATACTTGGTTCCTACCTTTTTCCTTTTTTTCTTTCTTTCTTTCTTCTGCAGTTATAAAAATAATTAGAAAATGGAGCAATTTTTTCCCCAGGTAAACTTACGGGATATAAAATATGTTCATGATTAAATGTCTAATTGACTGCACCATAAAACTTGGAAGCAGAAGCTCTGTGTATCATTCTGAGTGTGGTCAGCTTACCGTATGTTCAGACTTGGTAGCCAGGTACTGGTATAAAACATAGAGAGAAAGAAGCTGTGTTGATAATTCATCAAAACTTTCTTGGAGCATGATCTCTGTCACTACTGACATAGCATCTATGGAGGAAAAAAATACTTAAATTATTATAGCTTCCAGTACATATCTTCCTTTTGCACCCACTCGTGTTCACTGATGCTTTATTGCTGTGGTATACTTTGAAATAGTTGAAGAGGAAGTTAAACATTTATTGCAACTAGAACACATCTATAAAATTAGTCTTATTTCTTTGGGTTGCTCAAACACTGCAAGACGGAAGAATGGGTTGAATAGCATGAAACTATAGCCAAGGAGCTCTCAAAATCATCTTAGCTCTACACAGTTCTTCTTTCCTTAGCTCTTCAGTCATTTAAAAAAATTTAAATTTATTTCTTTGCTCTTGTGTTTTGATTACAAACAAGAGAAGACTGGCTTAACTTCATTAGCCTTAGGGCAACAGGAGAGTACAAGGGATAAGAAATGTTATCACAGATCACCCACAGTGGTCTATTCAGCAAACAATGCTCTAAAGGAGCTCTATATGGAGTTCCAGCGACACTCCCAGTCAAGAAGGACAGCTTGGAAAAAGATCTTCACTTTCACACAGAACAGAAATATGGATAAAATAAGGGGAAATTCAAAGATGGAGGGGGTATGTCTCAAAATAAAAAAAATACATGTATTAATTTGCTGTTTAGCAAAATCTTTCAGCTCCTTTCCGTTATCTGTTTTATAAGAGCTTCATGTAAAGGAAAGCTTACTGCCAGTTCACAGTACTAGAAAACCTGAAGTGAAATTAAAATCAGTCATCAAAATTATTATCAGTCATCAAACATGAGACAACTCATCCAAACACTTAAACAGTCAATAATGAAAGGTAGCCCCAGTATGGCAATTCAGCATAGCTGGCTGCCCCCAGTGACAGACAGAAACCCTACACATATAATTTATATATGTAGTTTTTTGAACAGCCAAACGTATGGAAGATTAATACCAACACGCATTTTGATTCTAGTAACACTCTAATTAATTGTCACTACTAAGTCCTATAATATCATTATCATGTATGTCAGACTTTTAACTGAAGAAGGTTTACACTTGCAATAGGATTAATAACAGTAGAAACTGTGAATCTCACAAGTTTCAAAACTATAAAATGAATAAAATCCCAAAAAAAGAGAGAAAAAACATGCAGAAAATACTTCAAGGGAAGGTGAAGTTGTGTTTTATGATGCATTCAGAAAAAATATGGCTACAAGTTTTCAGTTTAAAGAAAAGCTCTGTAAATATAAGAGCATACAACTAAGGATGCTGTATTTGTATGTGTTTTCTTACCTTCATATTTCTTCTGCTTTATAAAGCAATCCAACAAAATATTGAATGTATAATTATCTGGAAAAATTCCATACTGGACCTGAAGACAAGAAGGGAAAAAAGTTATGTGCAAATGTTCTGCACATACCAGAAAGAGCAGAACCATGACACTCCACACTGATGCAACGTACATAAGCAACACAAGAGATTAGCATGGCTCCTGTGATGTAAGCCCTCCAACTTCTGACGCACTGGATTTGTTTTAGTTTTTTTATCTGAGCCTTTCAGAAAAGGAATAGCACTGCCTATCACATTATTATGCCTCCCCTGCAATTAACATGTTTTGGACACCAACGCTATTTAAAACCAAAGAGCTTTCTGAGAAAAGAGAAGATTTAAAAGCTGTAAAAAGGCTATTGCTAAAATTCAAGTGCAATAGTAATTTGTAATTTGATGAAGAAACCAGTCTACAGGCCCTGGCTGCAACATGAATTCCTGTCAAGCCATACTTGAATCAAAAGCCAATCATATATATTCGTGTCTCTTCATTAGTAAAACTTACCTTGTTTTGTATTGTGTATAAGGCCTTATCTTGAGCACCATATTTTAAGCACTGTCTGATCCAGCTGTGAATAGTCCAGTCTCTCAAGTACCAGGAATTTGGGCTATGCCGAAACCTAAAGATGACAAAAAGTTCTGGTGACAATATGACTCTGCTATCACAGAAACAAATTCTGTAATCAACACAACTATGAGTTTCAAAACCTCACCATTCATAAACTCAGATATAATTTTCTCCATGCTTGACTTGGCAGTCAATCACCACTCTCTAAAGAGCTCCAGATAGCCCTTTCAAGTAAGAGAAACAAAACTTTTACACATTAATAGCATGTACAAAGGGGAATCTGACCTTTTCACAAATGCATAATATTTAAACTTCTCACTTTCCAGAAAGCTTACTGCTTTTTTCTTGATGAAAAGAATACCAAAAAATAACATTTTGGTGTATTTATGAAGGCCAACAGACTGGTATAAATACTGTAGTATTTTTTGACCTTGTCCTTGTGATTCTGTAAGATTGTAGTGTATAGCATTTTGATGTATAATGTTGCTACAACTTTTGATGTTTTTTTGATGTTTTGATGTTATAATGAGCCAGAACTGATGACATCAGCAGTATCAGAATTACCTCAAAATAATACATCTGAATCTTTGGAATTGTGTAATCTGGTGTTTTTCATCCTCTCTAAATCATGCCTCACTTCACCAGTTAAGAATTCATTATGCCTCAGCACAGGTCATCCCTGGGCTGCTGCATGCTCCATTTGCCTTAGAAATGCTTCATCAGTGAGGCATACCTCATGCACAGGGAAACTGCTGGAAAGCCTTTCCCTGCCTCCCTGCACCAGTTTAATCTATTCTGAGACACCTCATGCCGTGACTTCAGCAGTCTTCCAAGGCAACCCACTCCAGTGCTTAACCAATTTGTAAAATTAAATACTTTTTATTTCATTTCATCCTAATTCAGACACATGCACTTTGCTCCATATTTGAACAAATGGTGACAAAAAGCACATGGAACTTCAGCTTTGGCAAACATTCAAGCATCAGTTGAAAGTTCAGTGGTGGAGCTGCTGCCTTGGTCCTGAGCTGAATTTCACACCCACATGTGAAGAGATGCATGCAGTCTTTCTCAATTCAAATGAAAACTGATCTCAGTTCCCAGCACAGAAGTGACTGCCACTTTCTGTGAAGAACACCAATGACTGAGCTGAGCTCATGTGCAGATGCTCGCAGCCCCAAGCCAAGATGCAGCACCATTTAGAGGCAGGGCAGACTCTTCCATCTGAGTGAGCATGCTTTCCAGAACGTTTATCAGATTAATGTGACCACCAACCCTCTTTCTCCCTCAGTAAATCTCTTGTCTGTCACTGAGGGCTACACAGATGACCAAGGCTGGAAAAGTACTGCAGCCTAGAGAGCCTTCAAACAAAGACAGCCATGCCAAAAGTGAAGATGAACAACTACAGAATCTAAATGTAAGTACTTGTAAGTAGCATAGAAATCTCCCCATTAAATTAAAATTTAATAGCAAAGAAAAGCATGCTTTGAATATTAAATTACAAGCATCCATTCTGGTGCTATAATTACTTTCCATTTTCTTCTCTCTAGAGTTCAAATACTGAGAGTAGCAACAATGTATATTTGCTTTCACTAAAGTCCTGTGTCATGGACAAATGCTTTCAGGAAGTATCAGTTACAGGAATTTGGATTTA
This sequence comes from Calcarius lapponicus, assembly GCA_039654755.1. NCBI lineage: Eukaryota > Metazoa > Chordata > Aves > Passeriformes > Fringillidae > Calcarius > Calcarius lapponicus. The sequence goes on along the minus strand of CM077481.1, from coordinate 26,672,130 downwards.
ATCATATTTTGATGAAAAGATTATCTAATTGCTACAGACTATTTCACCAGCCATTTAAGAAGGGTCAAGCTGGAACATCAGCACCCAGTAATAATGCTGCTAACATATTTTAAAGTTTCATTAAATGGTTAATATTATTTTACAAGTGGAAAACAACAGACCTGTCTTTCAAAAAGCATGACACTGATTCTCTCAAATACTTAGGCTTTCTATTCATACAATCTTTGCAAATGATAAGCAAGTATTCAAAAAACAACAAAAACCCAACCATCTGTTTTTAATGCATTTGAATATCCAACTTTTTTCACAGCTCTGTTTATTCTCTGAGTACACCATCGTGAGAGAGAGCACTCCAATACTCCCTGTACCTTGGGATTGCTAAAGCTTACTGTAATAGAAGCTTCTAGGTTTCAAAGTAAAATTGGATTTGGACAGCAAAAGGCCTAGCAGGGATAAAACACAGCCTAGCAGCAGAATTAAGCTGATCCAGTCAACACTCATTGCTGGAATCAATATGCACATAATCCAGAGGCGTGCCATAAAACCCTGTAAAAAATCTGCACACCAGCTTTTATAGAGCTGGGACTGATTTCTGGATGCATGTGTGTGTGTGTGCGTGCATGACAACCATAGGATCTTTCAGATATAATTACTGCAAGTATATTACTATTAAGATCTTTATACTGATCTTTATGCTCAGATCAGGTCTTGCCTGCCCTAGGTGCTATGCAAATGAAAAGCAAAGAGCTTCTCAGCAAAGTAGTTTTCTAGTTAATTCTAACAATTAATTACAAGTCAGTTGCATGGGAATGAAGAGAGGAGACTGGTGCATGAATGCAATATGTATGCACATACAAGATACCTCAACATAAGACACTTCCATTAATCCACGATGTGGTAGGAGAATTGGAAGTGAAAAGGAAACAACTGCACTGCAAACTTTAATTGTTTCTGATCCATATAATGCTGAGATAAGCTGTCTCTATTGTACTAGCTGAGAAGAGAAACCAACAGAGTATCTGTTTTTTACAATTATCCTAGACAAATCAACCAAATGTTGTGGCAGGCACTTGTATTTGAAATGGAATCAGGAAAAAGAGAACGTTGCTCATCATCTTGACAAGCATTAACATCCTCCTCCTTCTCTTTGTCCACCAAACAGGATATAATTAAGCAAGGCAATATGTTCAGGGACAGATGAAAAGACAGAAGGAAGTTAAAACTACAGAAAAAAAAGAGGATTCAGAATGAATTAAATGAAGGAAGTCTCTAGCAACTGCTGTGTGTTTGATGGAGAGACCAGAAGGTTATCTCGCAGATGCCTGGTGCTGAAATTCATTTTTCTGAGAACTAATAAAAACCAGAGAAGCCCAAGATTCTTACACAGTGTTCAGAAAAGACAAGAAGGAACTCTTAGAGAAGCTCTCTGTTGGTACACTTTAATGTTAATGGCTAAAGAATCAATATGGTCATCCTTCCAGTCACTGAACTGAGAACATCTGCCTCCATGGGGAATAAAACCAGAAATACAGGAAGAGCCTGAAATATCACAGTCATTGTGAATCTAACAGCACACTATGCAATACTCTAGAGAATTATTTTTATTTTTGAAAGCTTTTCAAATTATGCAGTCCAGAAACTTATTTTCACTAACAGTTGCTTTGTACTTGCAAAATTATTATAACTTGGAAGACACAGAAGGAGTGTACAGCCTCAGTACAAGGCAGCCAGAACATTTTTAGCCAAGCAAGTACATTCTCTTGCTCACAAATAGGCCAGCACATTGGGCTATATTGTCAGTTTACTAAGTTACTGCATAAAGCCCTGCTGCTCATTATTTTCAACAGTGCTGGGGTACTCATGCTGTGTGAAAGAAACTAAACAATAAAAAAGTTTAACAGACGCTGAGAGTGCTTCATGGGGTGCTGTACTACTACAGCAAGCATGACTTATTCATATTGGTGCACTCATACACTGCAGAAAGCTGAATTCCTCCCCAACTCATTTATTTCAGTCTTGCAATTTTGTTTGTGCCAGCAACTAGAGTGCATAGGTGATGCACTCTAGCTGCTCTCACACACCCTGTCTTCTCAAGGGAAGTAATGCAGCAAACCTGAGAGCAAATGGAACCACCCCTTGCTGGTCTGCATTCTTTTTCCTAGGTAATAGAGGACACTTCATTGCTTTGGGGACAGTCCCAAATGAGGAAGATGGTGAAGGAAAATTTGCTGCATTACAGAGGAGAAAGTGCTGTAGAAGTGACATACCATGAGGAAGAGCTCTGCTCTTCCTGGTAGTACAGAGGGAAAACCAGCTCAGCATATCAGTTCCCATTCTTTGTTGATCACAAGTTCCATTTTGGACTCTGTGGCTTTCTTATGGGCCAGTCCAATTCCGGATGCTCCCAGAAGCTATCCTTGTGCAAGACACATTTTTTTCTCTTCCTCATTCTCCCCCATTCTCAGAAGGAAGAAACCCTTCCTTTCTCCACCCTTACCTGACGTAATGAGAAAGCATCTTGTAATGATCCACACATCCCTACACTTCCTATCTCTCTTTTTAAACTAGAGAGAAATGAGTCTGCATGTTCATATATTTTCAACAGAATGAAGAGTCCCAGATTACTTCTCATCCACTTAAAATTCTACAAAGTCCCAACACAAAATGTAAAGAGACTTAAAAATGAATAAATAAATAGGAAATATCTCTAACAAACCAAGAAGAAGCTACCTCAATAGAACAAATCCAAAGCAACTCCACATTTTACACAACTAATAGCGGGCTGAGAAGCATATTAACAATGCCATGTTTTTTATTTCCCAGGCACATTTTTTCAGCTACAGTGCATAATGATCAAATGGATTCCAGGCAGGCTTAGCTTGGAAACTGGAAGGCTGTTACCCAAAACTCCCCCTTGGTTTGTCATTTCAAGCCACAAGCCTTGGGGAAAATAATCTACATTTTAAATGGCCCCAGAGGCATTGCTCATACATCACTGTCAAAGAAAACAATCCTGGAAAAGCAATCATTATTGACAGAAATTTCCTTTAAAAAATGAACAGAACTCTAGTTTTCCATCTCTTCTTTGACTGCCATTATAGTCTTCACCTTTTCTGTATAAATCTTGTAAAAATTTCATGTGTAAACCTACCAGTCCTATAGGAAATGCCGCACACATTAACTGCCTATACAGAGGGAACACACTGCTTTTGTGTTGAAATAAAAAACTCAAGTAGTATATGTACTATAAGATATTAATTATCAAAAGCAGTAATAGGACAGGTTAAAAAGTTAGACATGACAATTATAACAGAGCATAGTCTAAGGCTGAGGCAGAATCTTACACAAGCAGAAAACTGGTTTGCAGACACCCTGAAAAAAATCCTACGTTCAGCCCCTCTTCTATTTTAATTTTTATTGACTTTCCCATCTTTTATGTTGAACTACTTTAACTTTATTGCTTTGATGCTAAAATTAATTCTTCTAAATTAAGCACTCTCCACCTCCACATGAATTCATATTTCATGCACAACATTTTTTGTTTAAGATTTGCACAGAGCTCTGTCATGGTTTGACACTGGCGCAATGCCAATGCCCCCATGAAAATACACTTTCTCTGGTGTCTGCTGTGAGATTTTGACCAGGAATAAACAAACCAGGCTCTTACTTGAAAAAAAAAGAAAAGTTTATTAACTAAACTACAAAACAATAACTAAACTACACACAAAAGAAAAAAAAAAACACAAGGAAAAGGAAAACCTCACAAAAACACTCTTCTCCACCTCCTCCCTAAATTCCCAATACAGTACATCTTCCAAAATCACCAATTCTGGGTCCAGCACCACCCTTTACAATGCTCAACTTTCAGTTCCTCAAGAGGAGAGGGAGTCCTTCCATGTGTCGTGGTGGCCTTTTCCATCTTGTCCAGGTGCTCTCACCACCTGAACACGGACCAGGGCTTCTTCCAGGGTTTTCCTTTTAAGGATGCCTCGTCCCACTCCAAAAAAGGCACAGTCTCAACTTTGGGACATCTGTCCCCCCCATATTTTATATACCCCCTGGGGCCTGAGGGGTACCCACACTGAATCTTCTTGGCTCTGGGACATTTCTCCCCCTGGACTCAGTCTCTGTATCACATGGAAACACGGCTCTGTCCATGGCTACACAAAAGAATCCAGCATAAAATGCCACTCCATCTTCTCCATTCCTCCAACGTCTCTCACTCTCTCTCTGGTCCAGACCTTCATCACTCGTCTAGGAAGGGTTAATGTTCTGTAAAGTTTTCATTGTCCAAGAAGAGTTAAAAACTCCTCCAAGCGGCCGGACTCCTGGCTGCACCCCCCCCCATCTCCTCAGCCGGGCTGCCTGCTGCCAGCACATGTTTACCAAATTTCAAGGTAACAGCCACAAGCACAGGCTGCACTCTCTCTCTGTCTGTCTCCAAGGGGGGGAACAGGCTGCCCATTGCTTTTTGGCATTTCTTTACTTCTTCCTTCCACCCTTGGGGGGCCAGGCCTACCTCTCCCGGGCCGGGCCGCATGGCTTTTCCCCTCTCCCACCCAGCCAGCAGCAGGGCCGGGGGAGGGATCGAACTCCTTCCCACCGGAAATCCAAAGAGGAACTGCCAGGGGGAGAGCCCTGCTTTTACCCTGTGTTCTCAGAGGTGGGTCCAATGCCCAGTGGTTGGGCCAGATGACAATATTAAAATCTGAAGACTCATTGGCCCTAACCACAGCATCCCAGAAATCCTGTTTCCGGGTCAAACCATAACAAGCTCTTACACCACTAATGCATGTCTGATGATGGCTCCAAAACAGACCTAAATGATCAGACGTGGAGAAACAGTACAGAACCACAACCAAACATCAAGGCTGAGCAGGAGACTTTAAGGATACTTTAAGTATCAGGTCTTGTTTCATGTTATACCACATTAAGTTTTTACTTCTGTTCATTTCAATGTTACAAGTTCACCTTTTTCTTAATCCTTAAGCTTAGTAATAAAACTAGATTTGGAAAAGGAGATATATTATCTGGAAGTACCTACTACACAGTTATTTAGGAAGACTCAGGATATCACCTGGGTAACTTTCCTCTCCGAACAACTGAAGGGAGAGAATTCACTATTCAGTAGTTTCAGGGTAGCTATTGCATTGCTCAAAACTACATCCATGCACAGAAAGCTCAGCTTCACAAAGTCTCTTTCTAACAGCAACTATCAGCTAAGATGTAGTTTATTCTTTATTGACCTAGCTATTTAGAATTTTTTTTTCTTTTTTTCCTGCCCATTCTTGTCAGCCTCGTATCACTAAATGCTCTTCCTCCTTTTGATGAATTTAGGCAGCCTCAAGAGTAAAGCATAAGGAACAAGCCTTATTACATTGAAAGTTTAAAAAACAGTATGATCAAAGAATTGCAAAATCCTAGATAAATTTTATACATTTCAAAATAATGTATGAATGGACAAGCAGTTTATCCCAGCATGAAAGAAATGCTTTGCTTATACATAAACAGACCTAAGACCTATGACAAAAGAAATAGCAATACAACAGATAAGGAGCCTATGGCAAGTTTGAAGCAATTTATTGGTATAAAATATTGCAATACTTTAAATAACTACTGGTATTCCTGAAAAATATCTGAATTATTTATCAATCCTTCCATCCAGAGGCAGTTAACTTAAAAGGACTGCAGTGAAGCTGCTCTTCCAACCTTCTGCCAGCAGGTTACACCAAGCAGCCCTGAACCTCCCTAGAAATATTTGCAAAGCACAAAGCAGCAATCCTTCAGACAACATGATTAATATCCCACATGTTTACCTTAAATGCTTCAAAATCTTTATTCTAATTAGTTCAGACTCAAAAAGCAAAGCCAAGGCTCAAACAACATACACACTCAGTACACTCTTTGTCCCTGGGAAAACGCTTTGAGGCTGCTAAATATGTTTCCTAAAAAGCTAATAGGAGCTTCTTCATGTAGATTCATAGTACTTCAGAATTATGCATTCCCTGACAGAACTCCAATGGAAGCTCACTACTAAGAAGAATGTGAACTAGCCTGCGTCAGTTTGGCTGAACATGCTCTGTATGCCTAACCTGAAACAGGATGACATTAGTCACAGGCCTTATCTAACTAGAAGCTAAACACCTTAACATTTAAAAATCCAGTATCAACAAAATTCCTTGTTCTAGGTTAAAGGGAGAGTCACCAGCTAGCTCACTAAAAATGAACATTTGGGGATCCTCACTGGGTAGGTAAAAGAACACTGCTACCATGAAAATGTGGCGATGCCTGCTTTAGTCTCATGAAGGAACATTATAACATCACATTTAGTTTTATTTCAAATGCAAACTATGAATAAAGCAACCCCCCTTTTTAACTTAATGAAATGATGAGGTGAACTGCAATGAAGGAAACCAAATAAACAGATTTTTGAATACAGTACTTGTATTTTTCTCCTTTTCCCAGGAAAATAGTTACCCACCACCCTTCAACCTCTCCCACTCCCTTTAAAAAAAGACAATCAGGAAAAATCCAGTTTTCTTCTCATACACATGAAGAATATATATACTACTTTCACAATAAAAGTGAAATTCACTCAGAGAGTGACAATTAAGAAGGAACGGTTGTGTCATAATAATAACAATAATGAAACACCCGACATCTCCTCAAACTACTGACTATAAGGGACACAGCTCTCTGTGACAAATGCTTCTGGACTTACAATTGAAATGATTGATTTTGAATATAAATGTCACCAACACTGTATAGAAAGTATCACAGGCTGAGAAAGCACACAGGGAATGATGAAGTGAGCTGCTGCTATAGAGATTGTGATAAGATTCTCTCAAGTGCCTTTCCTTTTCCCATGCAACCACAATCAAGTCTAATTTAAAACCAACTCTTCCATTAATTATATTTTTCCGGTAGTCTGGCATACAAAAACAGACAAATTAAGAACCATACAAGATACTACATTTCTTGCTTCAGGGATTTTTTTTTTTTAATCTCAGCAGTTTCAAAGTGCATCTGGGTAAAACTTGCTGTTTCAAAGCTCAACAAAGGGTCAGTTCTGCTGATTCTTTTACCTGGATCTCTGAAAACTCATTAACACAAGGCTGTAAAAAAAGGTACATATAAGTAAAGCACTGATTTGATTGCTACTATTTTACCAACTCAGCTATGCCTGTCATTACTTCAACAAATTAAACCTGTGTGAAAGCTAGTGTACAGGTTATAAACTTATTTCTCAAAACAAAAAACAAATGTTTGCAAAAGCCTACTTGCAATTTCTAGCTACTGTTACCAGCTTTGCATCCGGTTCACTCCACCAAGTGACAGACCACTAAAGGTTGCCATAAAGTCGGTTTCCAGCAGAAACGTAGCTCCCACTAGCTGCACTTCAAAAGTAAGTTTAAAATCTTTTGTGTACCAAATAGTACTTGTGTCATGGACTTTCTTCAACCACAGTTAACTTTAAGTCACTTGAGGGCTAAATTGCTTAAAGCTCATTAGACTTAATTTTTAAAAAATAAATTACTACAGATGTTTTAGAAAACCTCCATCTCTTAGCCACCAACTACTTGCAGGGATGTCACAGTGAAGCTTGCTTTCCAGCAACCATTAACCAGCCTGGACAGAGATGTAGCACCAAGGGCTTTCCATGCAAACAAAATAGTGACTCTAAGTTCTGTGATAGCTCAGTGTCAGAGAGAAGTGCATCACACATTAAGGTGTTTCTGCCTTTTAGCACTAAGCCTAAACTATGAGAGAATACCCCTTTCATGCCATATTAAATAGGCATACTTCATGCATACGCATAAAAACTGTCAAGAAAACTAAATAATGACTTATTGATTTTATGGCAGGAAAAAAATCTCAGCCTTTAACAGACATTGCTATTATTGTATTTGCAAACAGCAACCTTTTAACAATGCCTAATATTCAGTGTAGATTTAACTTGGGGCAAAATTAATGTAATTTTGTTAGAGACCAAATCACTGAGACCTGCAGTCCACATTGTAACTATGCTGCATTTTTCATTTATTTTACTCAAATTCTTTATGGTTCACAAAATAGCTCCCAGAAATAGATCACACATTAGCTTCAAACTACTGCAACATTCCACTGACTGACATAACCCTTGACACTTTTCAGTTTGATCACAGTCAAACTCACACAGATCATAAGTGATGTATTTCTTGAGTATGTCAAAGGCTGCAATACAGAGGTGTACAAGCCAAACTGTTTGTTCTGCAGAGTTTATTTCACACCACAATCACAGCAAAAAAAAAAAGGTGCTGGGAATACAGCACCTCTGAGTGCTTCAGAAATACAAATACTGAATGGATCTCAGTAACCAACTTAAGCAGGGGAACAGCCAAATCTTGCATTTGCTGCCAAACACTTCAAAACTAGATTTGCACAGTACAAGTTTTACCTTTTCAGATTTGCTGCCACAGGCACATAATTCAAGTTAGGTTAATTTTGCCCTAATACATTTACATTTTTCACTTCCACAGTCTTTGTGTATTTGATGTCCTTGTGCTCTCCTTCTTGTGCTCTCCTTGTCCTTGTGCTATCCTTCTGCACCCCATGAGTGAAGGGGAGGCAGACAAGAAGGCTTTAATACTAAATCTAAACACCTAAAAAGAGGATAAAACCCCTGATACCTGCAGTTTCAACCACAGCCACTGTCAGTAAGGCAACCATTTCCAAAAGGTCGATCATTGGTGAATAGGTCAGGGGTACCACACATTATTCATTATTCATCATTATTCTGTTTACCTTTCACGTCATGTCTCAACGAGGAATGCTTACTGGTATTTCTTTTTTCTTCCAACCTTGCATTCTCCTGATAAAAATACTTTTAGCAATGAGTAACAAGAAATGCTCAAATCCTTTGCACCTTTTAAACTGTTCTCTAACCACAGTACCCAATCACACCACTTCAGAGGCATCTAGTTAGCATACCTCTTAGTATATCTAACTTCTGAGACCAGTGAGACCAAATGTCCTTTGCCTCATTGCATATGTCAATCTCAAGGAACAGCAAGTACATCAAGGAAAAACATGGCAAACTGGACTCAAGCATTTTGTAAGGCAGTTTGAAATTTGTGGGCTCTTACCAGCTACATGATTGCTTTATTCTTGTCAAAAAAGACTATGCTATCAGATCTGTAATTTAAAGAGAGACAGCAGGTACCTCTTTTTTAAGTACTGAATGTACTGTAGGACAAATGCTCCCTTGCGTAGGAAGCTGCAAGCTGCACAGTAAAATGAGGTCATGCTACCCAAAACAGGCAGAGGATTTCATAATGCAGAAAGGTATTTTGTAGTTTCTCCCCTTTTGAGACAGGAATGCATCCAAGATTGCTAGTTATAAATATAGTGGTGACAGCACCAAGCCTGCCAGAGTCGAGTAAGCATTTGGACAATGCTGTCAGGCACACAGTGTGATTCTTGGGGTGTCCTGGGCAGAGTCAGGAGTTGGGCTCAATGAGCCTGACTGGTCCCTTCCAACTCAGCATATTCTATGATAACTCACTAATGCTTTTGGTTCTGCTAATGAACCCACAATGCAAGGCCAGGATGACTTGCTACTTTGCCCTTTTACAATGGTCTACTCAGACCTTGTATTCAGGCTCCAAACTGACATTCACACAGCAGTTAAGGAAAACTGCAAAAAGAAGTAATCACGGCAGGACAGTAACTTCAATGAAGACAAAAACATCTTTTTGCTGGTAAAGTGGACTATAAAACTCCTGCTGCACATGTTCTGCTGTCATGCTCTCACAGTAGCTGCTTCACCTTGTTCACCGTCAATCAGATACACCAGCAGCCAGTCTCGTTTGTGGACTTTGGCACAGACTGTGCAGACAAGGGGGAGATGGTGCCCATTTTACACATAGCTGTCTGCTGCCAGAGTCTGTCTGCTTAGCTTGTAGCTTGATTTAGTCCAGCTCTGCTCACTCCCTAGTGGAACTTTGAAGAAAGGAGTATTTTCCCCCTTTTTTAAATGAAAGCAGTAGTTACAGAGGAGAGAGCAGAATAAATGTCAACATAAAGAGGATCATCATAAAGTTGAATCTGGAGATTAAAGGCAGCTTTATATCCACACCAATTCTTAAACAACAAATATTACTCATAAAGGTGAAAATCAGTTTGCAAATCCAGATGCCAAAATTTGTGTGCTTTCAGCCTGACAAGTTCTAGACTGAAGGAGTGGGGTGGGGGTGGGAAATAACCAAAATCCCTGCTCACTTTTCAGCATGAGAAAGGAATTATTATTGGGTCTCCATTCACAGCTGAGCAAAGAGGCATTTCTATCAGCTGCTGTCTTGTATATCCCTTTCAAATTTTAACAATAAATCCAAGAAAGCTTTCTTTGTTGCTGCTTAAATGCTCCCTAAAGTAGACCCTGGGTCTAATCCTCACTTGGTCCAAAGAGAAAACACACAGTTCCTCCAAGCTACCAAGGACCTGCCCCAATCAGCTGAGGACCTGGCACACCACACATGCATACCACCATTAATTACATGAAAGCTAGGAGACTTGGACAACCCCAGCACCATCCAAAGATGTGCAGTCCAGCATCCCATAGAGATGCCCCAGTGGTGAAGACAGAAACCAACTGATGAAAACAGCCACAGCGCTATTTCTGAAACGACCAACTCCACATTTAATTGAGTCCCTCAGGCTTTCAAACTGATGTAGCAAAGGGGAGACAGAGAGGCAGCTGAAAAGTCTGGGGACATTCTCCTTCAGGGACAGGGACACATAAGGATTTAAGGAAACAGGTAAGGGGATAAAATCAGCTGACAAGAAAGGCTCGGACTTCTATCTAAGCTTTTTCCAAACCCATACTGTTCTTCCATCCCACAATGCCCTCCATAAAAAACCCAAAAGAAAGGCAAGGAACGGACTACTCAGGGATTAGTAAACCTAGTTAGGAACCAAGGATTTATCAAGTAAATCTCAGAAAGAGGTAACAGGAATTATGGCAGAAGGAACAGTTGCAGGTAGCTCAGCAGAGCGCTTGGTACAGAGAAGCACAGAAAATGCAATTGGACTCATTCCAGCAGACAAGATAGATACGTTATTTGGGGCATGCAGCTCCAAAATGATCACTATTAAAGCAGCATTTAAACAACAAAAAAGACCCCAACCAATCAAGCAAACAGCCAACCAAGCAACCAACACAGCAACCAACCAACAAAAAAGTAAGTATCCTGAATGACTGAGTAATTTTTTTTTTAATTTTGCTACTGAGCATCTTATAGTCAAAAATTTGCACCTTGACTTAACTTTTCTGTAAACAATAAGAGTAATAACCATGACCTTTGCTTATCTACTGATTCAATACTCCTCTATTCAATTACAGCAAAGCACTGTTTTGTGGATCTGTCTGCAATCAAGCTTCTGCCCTTAGGGAGAACACTTTTTCAGAGGCACAAATGTATATGCAGAAATAAGCAGATATACAAGCTGAATAAATATACCCTCTTATTTTCATTTTTGTTCTGCACTCTAATCTTTCTGGACACTTCTGAAGATGGAATTATTTCGAAAAAATGGAGCCATTGAAATAGAGTAACATAATTGACTTTTCAAATTTTTTTTAACTGGGGCAAAAAAAAATCTATAGTCTGTTGGATATAATCGCATAATTTTCTACACATCTTGATAACTAAATGCTGACATAACACTTTCAGTCCTACAAAAGCATAAACATCATTTTTTTAATAAAAAGGCAGCTACTTGAAAATTAACATGCCCAGTCATTTACAAGCTAAATAAAGATGCATGCTAATGTAAATCTACCTCCTCCCCATCATAATAATTTCCATTATTGGTTATAAAACCATTTTGTCTAAAATGGAGTGTAACAGAACAAAGTAGGTCTATAACTGTGGCGATTACTCCACTCTTAACATGGTCATCTTAAATGTTCTTTCCATTTCCAAAGGGTTTCACCTTGTGGAACTCGTATCACACCTGCTATCTGTTACTATATACTATGCAGCAATGTGCATCAAAACCACAGATTGTCTGAGCACAATGGATTATACTGGATCCACTCTACTGCATCATATTACTAAGCTGAACATCTTCACTGTTACCAACAAAGCACAGAACACTTTTCTTGACTATCTATAGCTCATTTTTTATGTGCTTGACCAGATCATAGTCATCTTAAAAGCCTGTGAAATAAACCAAGATTTTATGAAACAATGATTTTAAACTAAGATCATATGGACTTTTCATTATATATAGTAAAATGAAGGGATGTCCTCACTGAAATACTGCATAAGCCTTGTATTCCATATGTTAGCTGAGGTGCGACAGGAAAACAAAACTTAATGACTTTGTCCTTCTCTACATCAGTCTACCCTATAAACTAGCACAAGACATGCCATCATTCAAACATACTGGCAGTTTTCTTAACAAGTGTGGTGCAGAATAGGAATTCTCGGGCAGTGGAATGTTAGAGATGCTTTGGTCACAGGCCTGCTTCCATGCAATGTGCAAGAGCATATACTGCTACCATGGCAGAAAACCAAAATTTCATTAAACTACTTGTATAGGTCTTACTAGGACTCACATTAGTCTCCTGAAAAAATGTTCCTCAAACATTGTAAAGAAAAAAAAAATAATAGAAAGCTGCCAGACAGACAGACATCCCTTTCCATGTTAAACTACTACATGATATGCCCTGGAGTGTTTAAAAACATTTCACATTCTTAGTGGATGTCCGGTCCCACTTTCTTATAAGCCTTCCTTTAGTTACAAGTCAAAGAAAACAATCATAAGAAAAAACACAAAGTAAATCCTGGTAAGTGGGTAAACTTTACAGCATATATGTTTAACCCAAGATGTATTTTCAACCCAACAGCTGCGACAAGCTATGCAACTCCTATTTTCCAGACTGAGGACATTTGAAAGCTCACACTATTTACTGCATATTTTCACTCTCCAGCTCTTATTTTTTTCCATAATAAAATTAGTACAATATAGGCTCTAAATACTCATCCTGTTTTTAAAAATTAATTTCCAATAAAATTATGTTTCTCATCAGAAGTTCATCTACAGCAGCTTGCAGAGTCCATTTAAGGCAGGAACACCCTGATTTACCCCTTGGAAAACCACCTTTAATGGCAACAAAATAACATCTCAACTTAGCTCAAAAACTACCTTTATTCTTGCTTTTACTACTGATTACAGTAGAAGAATCCTGATCACTGACATTCCTAAGACATTTTCTGCCTGGAAGCCTTTTGACTTTTTACTTGGCCCTCTACTTATGACATTTAAACTGTTCAGCATTTTGAGTATGCCAGTTGCAGTAGCACAAAATCATGAACTTCCCGAAGTATAGGATCAACACTCTCCCACTTTTAGCCTATTTTATTATTTCATATGTGCTACGTAAGAATAAAGAATAGATGAAGAGTAAAGAATAGATGAAGATAACATGGCCTGATATTTTAATTTGAATGGCTACCCCACAACCCAGTGCTATTCAGTACCACAATTTTGTAAATTAAAGCTAACCAAAAAATAAACAGAATTCCTATTTTAAAAATAATAAACCAGTTTGCATGCCCCAAAAATAAAAATCTGTATTAAAGGTACTTGTTTCCCCAAGAAACCTATATTGTACAGCTAGCATTACAAGCAGCATAACACAAACTAGAGAAGGCTACTAGTTAAGCAACTGAAAACAGAATTTTTAGTAACTATTGCCCCTTCTACAACTGCAGATAATATACTCCCCACTCTTCTATGTTATGCTTAGTTAAGCTCAAAAATTGCTAAGGTGACTCAAAATAGCAGGAATGCATGCTTATCACATCTATGTTGAAACAGGAATAAAAACTAGCACCTACAAAAACAAAAATCCTGACATAGTGAGGATCTTATTTCACCAAATAAAGACAAGATTTCTTAAATTGGTACATTTTAAATAGAAAACATTTTCTGAATGCTTTCCATGTTGCATTTAATATAATTAATGCTTACATACTCATTAAAATGTGAACATTTGCAGAAAAGCAATACTTTCATTTAAGGTTCTTTCTCAAAGGCAGTTGTCCACATCAGGAAAAATAGCATTCTTGTAAACATTTACCTCTTCTTTAAAAAAAGAAAATCAAATATATAAAACAAAGCTGTAAATAAACACCTCTAAACCATGGAAGGATCTACACAAGACTGTCTCTTCACTCAGTAAGAAAACGGTTCTAAAGTGTCCTTCCAAAGAAATTAAACTGGTTTGAAGAACCCATTTTCTGCTGCCAGAAAACAGCAATAAGCCTTTCTTTAAAAGGTAGTTTAAATTACAAACATGAAACAATATTAAATATTTTAATTAAGTTTTCTTGCTTGTTGATTTAAACTAAGACAAAGTCAACAATCCAAATAATTCTAGTTCTAATCAACCTATCTGCAATAAGACAGCTCTACAGGTCTACAGCATGTAAAGATTATTCCATAATAAGTTGACAGTAACAAGTAGTTAATAGTTATTTTTTCCACCATATTTATTTTGATCCAAAAAGGAAATACTTGCACCACACAGAAGAATGATTTAGGTTGATGGATAGAATAATCACAAAGTTAACAGTTCCTAAGGAAGGGACCATGACAACTCTGCTAATGGTTGTAAACCTAAAAAAATTAATCGGTTTATACTGGTAGCTACCACTTTCAACATAACTGAAAGAGAAAAGATTGCTGTACTGTTTAATACTATTTAGGAAAGCTAAAGGACAAGGAACTCAGTAAAACCATTAACTTTTTTTTTTTTTCTGTTTACATGGGGTTGGAGACTGGCTTTGACTGCTGTTGCTGCTCAGGGGCTGTATGGAACCAGGAATTCCTTGCAGAGGAAGCCAGACAGAGTTAATTCTCTAGCATATCTTTATAATTATTAGTCATATTAGTCATTAACTAAAGCTAGCACAGGAACAAATCTTTGCTTGTACTTGTTTTAAATTCTGAATCTTATAAAAGGTTTTAGTCTGTCCTGGCCGTTTGTGTTTATCTGAATGGCTCACTCTACATTTCTAGCTCCATTTAACCTCTGTCTGGACTTTCAGTATTTCTGAAACATAATGCAAGACCTACCTCGAGACAGACTTTCTGCTGATGCAGGGGTTTACTAAACAACTTCTGCAACGCCACTGGACATAGCAAAACTGACCTTTAAGGAGGAGCATGGGTCAAACTCTGAGACAAAATTGCCCCTTCTCCTTCAATACCTGAGTGCAACAGTTGAGATCTGGTCACATTGTACTTTAGACTACTTCCCATAGAAATAGTCTAAAGTCTACTAGACAAAAAGCTCTGAGCTGTTGGCAAGAAAGATGCCAGGTAAAAGATAAGGAAATTCTGCTATACCCTTTTCTTCCCAGAATTGTAATGAAAGCCTGTCTTCCAATACTAAATGAAAAACGTATCCACATGGAGTGTGGACCAAGTAATTTCTGTCAATTTCTGAATCTGACTGGCTTCATCTATCTATTGACTCCATAAATATTGTGGATGAGGAGGAGGAGAGATTACCCCCAACACTGATATTGCAATCTGTTTGTAGAAAAATCCTTCTTTTCCTCTTGTTTTAAATATAAAGCTTTTAAAATCCAAATACTTATCCTTCTAGCATTGGCAACATACAACTAAAAAATTAGTGCTGATGAAAAGCCTTCCAACTTTTTGTGCTTTTATATGCAGTGCCTAGAAAATTCTTGACCAGTTTCTGCCACATTTAAAGAAAACTACATGCACAAAAGGACAGATGAACTATGAAAAGCGGATGACTGAAAGGGCATGTATTACAGGAAAAGAGCCCTCTGAATGCTCTTCAATGTTTTATCTTTAATGATGGTTCTCCTGCACTTCAAAGCATGTTACACTGAGCTCACTGAAATTTGATGTTGTTACAGGATAAGGCTTGCTGAAATTTGGCTCTGGATTCTGAAATGCAGTTAGTAATGTTTTTTTCCAAAGATTCCAACAGTTCAGACTGTGACAAACCATGGACAGACAAAGACAACAGAGAAACTGAAAGATGAGAGGGAGAGTAAGAACGTGTGCCCCTCTGTGCAGAAATGGGTGAATGCTGGAGCCTCAGTACAGTGGAGTCCCTTACAGCCAGAACAGCTACATCAGACAGCACTGGCTTGGATACTGACCAGTATTTCTTCACATAAAGCAGCATCACACACTGGCAACCGTAGCAGAACAGCACTAAACACTGACATTTCTGTCATTCACATGAAAATAATGAAATACTCTAATGAGATACATACCTCTGGTGTTTCCCTTCCTTGCGCCTCCCTACCTTCTGAAAAGCTGCCCAAATCTTTTGCAAAATTATTTATTTTAAAGCACTCAGCCTAGGCAGGTGTCCAAACTGGTAAAACATACCATGCCAACAAAACGTGCCAACAAATTGTATTTTTCTCTTCAGATGCTTCCACCACTTCTCAATATCATTTAAAAACATAACTGCTGCATAACTTGAATAGCAGGCAGCTATTTCTGACTCATTTATTTTTATACCTTTTTTTTTAACCCATATACTTTTCTGGAGGCATTGAAAACCAAGATTTGATCAGTTTCACCTACAGCCTTAAGAGACTGAAAACATCTCAAGGAAGAATTGAGTATATTGCAGAACTGTGTTTACATCTCCTATTTATGCTGGAACAGGTAATGGTATTCTTTATGTACTGTAGATTGCTATACAGAAATGAAGTACCGTACTAGTAAGAACAAATGCCACACAAATATCATTCAGGAATAAATTTTTTTTTGATACACCGTGAAAATTTATTATAAACAATACTTTAGAGTAACAACATTCTCAGACACTAAGCTGTTTGATTGGTATGAAAGTAAAAGTGCAACGTCTGCACCCACAGAACAGACACGCAAATAATAGAGACTGCAAGTGAAACTTACTTTGCATGTAATGTTGCCCTGAGCAGTGACACACAGGTATTTTTAGGAAAAAGCACAATTTCATATGGACAGAGCCCCAAATTTATTTTAAGGCTGAAATCAGGCCTCAAAACTGTAACTACCATCAAACCTAAACAATTCTATGATTCCATTAAAGATAGTACATCTAAGAATCTGGGAGAATAGCTCCTAATCATTTGCTATTGTCTCATTTTGTGATTATAATCAGGTATGGACCCCAAGTAATAAATCCTGAAGTCTGCAGAAATAGCTGAGTTTTCAAAAAAAAATACCAGTAACAGAAAGGTAATAAAAAGATCTAGGCAGATTGTGCAAGAATTTGTAGAGCACATGCACATACAAATACACTATCCAGACACTGTGTATGCTTTTTTCTACACGGTGGGTCATGGGTTTAATGCAATTAAAAATTCTCTTGAGGAGTCTCAACATAAGAAAAACTTCACCCATTCTTTTCACACACATTGAAAAATCTTTGTTGGCATAAAACCTACATACAAAATCAGCAGTTACCTCATCACAAAACCTCTCTTCATTATGCTAATGTTTCAATCATAAGAAAAACACCCTGATGTGTGAAATAGTGACATCTCAGTGAGACCGGACAAAGTACAGCGAACTGCAGATCTTTGATCTGGCTAAAAGTGCTCTGCATTCTGATGAGAATTTTTGCTGGGATCCTAGGAGATGAAAGGATTTTTTTTAAAGCCTGACAGTTAACAGAAAGGGGGAAGGTATTCAGAAGAGAACAAAAAGAGGAGCACTGAAAGCAGATGACATCATGCCTCAAACTGGCCTTTACCATCTTACTGACATGTTCCACAATAGCAGTTTCCACACAGCTATTCTTGAGTTCAAGATTCTCTGTGGAGACAGTATGGCTGGAGATCCTAATGCTTTAAAAGGCCAGAAAATTGAAATAGGTCTAAATATAACATATATATTTTATTTTGGGATCCTAAATGCATTACCATAATGGTCCAGAATACTACTTTTTGAAACTATGTTCTGCCTCACATTATAAATGGAAAGTGTCCAGTCTACAAAGCTAACAATTACAAGATCTGTCACTCCCAGCTCCAGGAAAATTCCACGCTGCAAGCATGGAAATGCCATTACTTCCCTCTGATTCTTCCCACAGGCACTTTTACTTTGCTACCAGGAACATCTTCCAACCTTGTAGGGGCTTTGGAACTGACTACCTTTCCCCTCAGGTTCCCAGAGGCTCCAAACACTAGGGAGAGGTACCAAATTTCCCTCTTTATACTCTACAAGCAGCTAAGAGGAAAACCACAGGACTTTGGGAGCATTCTGATTATGTTCAGTGAAATGCACACACAGTCAACTCACCATGTACAGGTCATGTACACAACACTTGTTTGCAATAGACTTCTATACCTCAGAAGATATAAAACATGAAAAAAAGACATAAAACCAGTTTTTCTCTGATACTGCTTTTCTCCTGTTCAGAAGTTTCCTCTACTTAAATAAAAGAAAAATTGTACTTGGAATTTTCTCATTAAGGCAGAAAAAGAGAGATTTCCTGTCAAAGCTTCTCTGCTTCTTAACTTTCCTTCTCTACATCTCTCATTTATGTTTCATGGTGTGGCTGTTTACATGGGACATTTTTCTGTGTCAAACATCCTCACAGCTGCAAAGACCTATCTTTATAAAAATGTCTTTCATTTTACCTCCAGCCTAAGCGAAACTGTAAAGACCAACTAAAGTGTCTTGCAAATACCCGCATCTCCTATACCCTAAAGCTAGAATGCCTATTTTCACTTGACAGAGAAAATGCTGTTATAATTAGGATTTTTACACGCTGTTTTACTACCTGAATACACATCCATTTTGAGAATAGTTTGGAATGAAGTCTCCTTGAAAACTGATGCTAATACCACCAAAAGACAGCATTTTGCAACACCAAAACAAAGCACCATCACAGGACACAAAGAAGAAAAATTTCAGCCAGAGCATGTCTGACAAGCCATGTGATGCATCAGTACTTTTCTATTCTCCCCATATGGATGACTAAAATCTGTATCAATGGCAAATTATTATATTTGATATGCATACAGCTATACTGTCACCAGCCATAGTGGAATTCTACCTTAAGAAAATTGTAAATAACCATGATTGCTTCTGAACTCTAACTCTCTCTACTAGAATGTGTTCTTAAGGATAGAAATCCTGTGTTATAACCTGAGGTACTAACCAAGCACATACTAAGACTAAGAAAGTTATTTATTTGTTAGACATTCCCATAATATTCTCTCCCTCTTACTATGGATCATTTTTTATGCTTCTAAGTTTTTGTCACTCTTTCTGAACTTCTTTTTTCAAGAAGAAAGAATCTGTAAGATACATTACAGACACCTTACTGTCTGGATTTTATCTGTATGATTTTGAGACTTAGCAATTAAAACTACCCCACTTTCCTTTGCATGTCAGGGAAGTCAAAGGTCTCTTGAAATCCCTGACCCTAGAGGGCCTGACTCCATCAGAGAGAAAGTAAGGACATGTGGCATAATACAACACATTCAAGAATGTTACTAAAAGGTACTACAGGGTTCTCATTAAATTAAAGCCCGTTGGCTTTACCTTCTTCTGTTTTCATCTCTGCTGTTGCAAGATGGAAAACTGATTTCTGACTACAGATTCTGATAAGACCAGTGAAATCTTAATCAAAAGGAATGAAAATGCCACTAACCTGCCCTCTGTGAGTGAGTCTTCTTCCTACTTTTATTTTTAAACTACAGGATATTGCTAGTATTGACTCATTTCTATTGTTTCCGTATCGAAGTTCCGAGGTTCGAATACTGTCCCAGTAGTATCACAGAATCAGTCTAATGCAGTCACATACTTAAAACAGTGCATACACTTAAACCAGCTATCCAAAAAACACCTTAACTAAAAAAACCCGATCATTATTATTTATAAATAACAACCTGACATTATTTGTAAGGATGCTCTCTCGTGCACTTTGACAGGATGTGTTACTTTTTCCATCACAAAATGTGCGTGCAACTGTCTTAAAATTTATTCTAGTGATCAGCAGTAATTGCTACCCACTCAAAGTCAATATTGAGAGGTACTGACTTGAAGCAAACAAGCATTCAACCTGACACTACCAGAAAACTTTGGTATCAATCAACACAAAAATAGTTGCCAAAAAATGTAACAACCCATGCATAGAGTGAACTAATCAGCTCATCTGGGAAACATACAAGTACTAAGGGCATAATATATTTCATTTACCCTTGACTTGACCATTACCACAGTATGCCCATTTTCATTCTTCTGTGTTCTAAGGAAACAAGCTTCCTCGAGTCCTACACTGAGACATCCAAATATCATGTAGCCAATTCAGATAAATAATGACTCAGAGAACAAAAAAAAAAGTATTGGAAGGAAAAATTGTGAACAAACATGACTATTTATATTTTCAGCATCTCTAACATAAACCAAAGCTGCAGGTTGCATTAGCTGCTAGCTCAGTGTCTCAGATTAATATGCTTGACAGGAGACAATGCCAGAGGTCCAGAGAAGGGCAGCCATAACCATGGAGAAGTCGGCAAGAAAGCCCTTGGTTGTGAGTTGTAAGACAAGTAGATGCACATACTTTGCAAGAGAGAAATCAAAAGCCAAGGAGCTGGAAAGGGTCAGTCTTCAAAGGACAAGACTTCATGGTATTTATCATATGACTCAAAGTTCATGTTGAGGGGAAATTATGCTTACTTGTAAAGGTAGTATTCAGCTTGATCCACTTCTTCTCGTGAAGAAATGTTGTCAACAAACTGATTAAAAAATAAGAAATAAAAGCTTAAGGAGCACTCACATGAAGCATATTAGAAGAAAATAACAAATAACAAAATACACTTGTCTGGCACATTTAGCTATCTGACAGTACTGGAATTCTTCATATCTCTGCTCGCTCCTAATTCTGGTTTCTTCTAGACTGCTAAAACTCAAATCTTTTTAAACTGAGAACTCCTTTCTTTAATTCTGAGAAACTTTATGCATCTTGAAAGCCATTTGAGGATTAAACATCTATAGCTCAGTACACTGTATTTTTACTGTTCTTTTAAATCTTTGCTCTTTAAACATACCCTTTATTTAAGCGTATATTCAGTTCCTCACATTTTTGCCACAATTTTGAGAGAGTTTTGACATGCCTCATTGCTTTCTCCAAAAAATAATATTTTACCTATAGTTTGCCTGTTGTGCCTATTCATGGTATACATTGTGAAGCACAGGGACAGCAAAATTTTGTATTTCACTATACTTATAAACAATGGTAGAAAAAAAAATCACCCTCCCATGCTATACAGCACAATTATCCTCTCATTTACAATCCTGTCTTCTTACAGAACTCCCAGTGCTATCAATTACTTAGATACAAGGCAAGTTTTCAACAGGATTTGTCTTATGGTAACAGTGAATCCTGTTCTCCTGTATATTTTACTAACACAAGCATAAAGATGCTGGAGCACTACAGCATCTTAATAATATAATACCTTTAGTTCAGAATAAACACACATGTTCTCAAGCCAGTACTTCTCTTTACCCTAAGCCTAATCTAAAAATAATTCAGCTGACTGGTATTTGGTCTCCCATTCCTTTCTTCTCTTTGCATGCTGTATACATAGAGATCTCATCTTCTGAGCATGGTAATAGCATGCTTGTGTACTTCACCTACATTCCAGAAAACAAGAATCTGATAGCTCCAGGTAATGGAAAGTGGGGCTGTTTGACAATCTGAAAATGCCATTTCTCCAGGGAGGTCAACCCAAAGCAGGAAAGGACTAAATCTTTTTCATAAAAAGGAGAGGAACACCCACTTCCCTCATGGACAGTGTCTCAGAAGCAACGGTCAAGAATGCTTGATCTGTGTAAATGCTTTCTCTTGTAACTGAACAAAGCATTCTGTGACTCCTCAGTTAGTGGTGCAAATTATCCTAATTAGTGGTATTACTGAGATAACTCAGCTTCTCTGGATAATTTTGAAGACTGAAATTAGTTTGTTGTTTTGTTTTTTAAACAAACAACTTATTTATTCTCCTTCTTCATTACAAACGCTCATTTACACAGGGAATTTAAAAACGTGTATCTCTGCTTTTCCTCGCCTTTTCCAGATTAACCTATCCAGAGGATGGAACTGGTTACTCTTCCCAGTAAAAATAATGGCTTTGCTTAACCCATGTCAGCATTTGCTCTGCCTCAGTCTGCTGCAGTGAAAGAAAGCTATAAAAGCAGAGTATGTCCACCTCCACCTCTGAAAGAAGCCTGGAACTGGAAGAAGACAGTGCAGTGTATAAATTCAATGCATTCCCTTAGCAGCCTGGGCTCTTATGCACTGCCTCAGGAGGTTTTAAAGCTCTCACAAAGAAACCATAGGAAGGCAGGAAACACATATTACAGAAATACACAACCCAATAACAGCGAGGCCCAATTTTACTGAGGAAAACAATCTGTTTTGAAGACCCTATGACCTGGGTACTAACTAATGAGTACAAAGTATCAATAAAACAGCTTTATACAGCAATTTAATAATATAACAAGCCATTTATGATCCTGGAACTCCTAACAGAAGTGGTATCATTTATTACCTCTCAGCTCACTTCACTACACAAGCATTCCACAGTACTTCTACCAGTTTATGATTGGGATTTATTTCCTTACCCGGGCTACTGTCAAAGAGCTGACAGGCAGTTTTCTTTCATAGGTTCTGTCCATTAAGTGGGCTAAATCAGCTAGAGAAAGCAGAGAAAGTACGTGTTTAACCAATTGGCATAACAGGAAAATCTGCAGAGCCATCATATAACCTAGAATACAACCTATGTCCATGAAATCAAATTCTAGGTTCTTAACATTTCCATTTTAAAGCTGTATGGAAATAGTACTTTCAAATATTGTTGAGCACTTTAACAGAAAATAATGCATGAGAAAATTCTCATGATGAATCTAACTTTCAAGAAAAAAAGGGTAAAACACCTACTCTATAAAGTGCTGGATGAAGTTGGTATAACTAATATAAGTCACCTTAAACAAAAAATTAGCAGGTGTCCTTAAAATTCCCACTTTCTTTCAAGCCTAGCATATGCTGGACAGTGCATTAGGCATGGATTTTTATTTTACGGTAAAACAATGAGACACAGAAACATGTAGTACCATACTGATAAACCTTACAGTCACAAACAGCAATCCAAAGAAATCCTGCCAATCAAATGGGGCACTGAGCCAGTAACTAAGTAGCTTTATAGCATTCTGCTTCAGCAGTCATATAACAATATTCATCTGACCATGCAGGAACTTAAACTTCTGACTGTCGAACAGGCAGCCAGCCATTGCATTTAATGAATTAATTGGAAGCTAAATTAATTTAATTTGGAGTTTTAGCTTTGTACTGTTCCTGGAAAATAAAGGTTATTCAGAAAGAGTAAGCTGCTCAACAAAGATGCTTAATGTCATCTGTTTGACCATGAACTGACAATATCAAATCTATAAGCTTTAGAGACTTCAACTCCTTCTTGCTATTCTCCTCCATCTTGAGGACCAGAAATCTAACACATTCCCTCTGCAACATTCGGAACTTGCTTCCTCCTTTGCAACTGTTACTCAGTGAGTCACTCCTTTGACACCTCTCAGTAAAGCCCACTGGCCATCTTTGGCAAGCTGATAGGCTGGCTCGTTTTACAATTAATTTTCTGAAAGGTCAACCTGCTTCCACACCTCTCAGTGAAATGTGAGATAAGCAGAAATTGCAGCACTACATCAGAACAGACTAACCTTTCTAGTCTCACAAAGTTGTCAGGGGTAGGAAATAGCACTGCATCAGTAACATGCTCTGTCTCTAAGGGATGCTGTCCACAAAACAAGTGATATCCCTATTTATTACTTTTCAAACACCATAGTGAACATTGGAGGGTACAGTTTTAACAGAACAAATGACCTTCATTATAGGTAATCTGTCAAATTACAGCATATGGATGAAGTTTTCAGTAAAATAACATAGTCCTGACTTGGAATAAAACAATTGACTCCTAGTTTGTACAATGCTGCTGTCTGCCACATAGCAGCATAGCAGTATTCCTTGCTTACTTAACAGCTTTCCTCCTGAAGAGTTCTTCAAAACACAAAATGAGCATTTATCTTCTGGCTGAGGAAAGGCAAACTTACAATGAGTAAGCAAAGAGAAATTTGTGGCAAAGTTAGTAAGGCCAGTATCAGCTTCTACAAAACACAGCACAAGATGCTAAAGTGATGTGGGCTATCAAGGCCATGCTATATAAGATATCCACTAAAAAAAAAAAGGCAATTTTTTTAACGGTAAAGAAATTTATATGGGAATATCCTTACAAGAAGTGTCTGTAAGTGCCTTTGACTCTGTATTACCCATCTCTCCAGAAGTCACAAAGGTCATGATGAAGCACATGGGTAAAGGCACAGGGAGCATTCCCAGTAGTGCTAGAATTTAGAGAGAAGGGATGCTGTGACCAACTCAGCTTATCCAGGTCAAAGCACTGGGTAGGCCCTTGCCTAAATGAAGTCAACTGTCATCCACCATTCTTAATCTCCATTTTGAGACAGCTGGAAAGAAATGTAGCTGGAAAGAAATGCTTGCTTCAAAATCTGTAATCTTTGATGACGCAGCAATGTGGACCTGAGACTCAGAGTTCATTTATCTATTCCAGAACTGGTTTTGTTATACACACCCTCCCAAAGCTAGAAGGTGATTCCTATGACCACTCTGGGCCACACTCTGAGCTGAGCATTTCTTTTGTCTAAGGGCTCATGAAGATGAAGAGCCTGCTCTAGAAAACACTGACTACTTTAGTAGAATATAAACCAAATGAATACAATGCCATGAATACAAGATCACAACACTGTTAGCCATTATACAACAGCATCCTCTGAGAGATTTCACACATAGAATTTTAATGGCTGACCTTTACTGCTGCCTACAAAGCTGAAACTCTCCCTCACATTTACAGTATGGAAAGCACTAACCTATGAAGTCCATATAAACATTAAACACTTATCTATCATCTCCAGTGTACAAGTCACAACATATGGGCTGATTAAATCTAAAAAAATACCAAACAAATGAAGATAATGGAAAATTTAGCTTTGTTTTCAGACAAGTTGCGGTTTCTGCAGTAGTATTATTACAGGAATTAATTGCAATGAGTAATTATTTCCTAGCTTGTTTTCTCTGAAGAACATCTAAAACCAGACTTTTTTTTCTCAAATTCATAATTTCAAATAATTCAGCCACCTTTAGTAAATCAAGTTTGCTCCATAAGTTGCTATTCAGTAATCAAGATTGAAGTTTCTTCTTAGTTAAAGCATCCTGACAGCAGTACTAGAATGCAAGCACGTGAATACCCAAGTCTCCTAGCATTGTTGACAACAAAACCCGAGTGCTTACCTCGGGCTTGGTCTATAAATAAACCAAGCCAATATTTTAATGGCCAAATCAGAATCGTATGCACATTTTAACAGATACATACTGCAAATGCTTTTTTCTGGTTCATCAAAAAAATCACTAGTCTATACAATCTCTCGTATATGCACTCTAAAAATACATTTCTACAAGATTAACTCCACAAATTTAGTTTCTCTAAAAATGTGTTACTGCATGTTCAAGAATTAATGAAAACAAACCATAAATGTAAGATTAGGTCATTTAATTTCAGGCCATGACTTCACAAAGGTCTCTGTAACACTGGTATATGAGACATCATGTTCACTTTTATTTTCATTTCTCCATAGAAACTCAGTATCTTGTTGCCTGCAACAGGGTGGTTCAGGACAATGACTCAGAAAATACTGACCCTCACTTTCCAAGTCAGTGGTTATGACTTCTAACACTAGTTGGTGGCCTAGGAAATCATCATAGTTTCATTTGATTCACAGTGTGTACCTATCCACAGAATGTAGCCAAATCAACAAGCAGCACACTATCAATATGGAAAACATTTGGCCACCATGTAAGGTCACTTTTATTCTACTTACACCCTTGTATTCTTAGAAGTGGCTCACTCAAGACAGAGGTCTGATCCAGAGGTGGGAAATGATGATAAAACTGAGATGCAAAGTTTACCTGTCCTGGGAGTGATGGACAGAGCTAATACCTTAATTAACAGCCTAACACTGGTGCTATAAAGAAAGCCTTGTTTTATTTTAAAGACTCAACTAAAATATAAAGGCCGAGGCAAGTATTTTGCCTTACAAATTTATTTGTTCCACATTTATCTCTATTTCCACATAACTGGAAAGAATAACAGCTTTGTACTGAACAAGGCTTTGAAGGGAAATTATTCATGTCTTTAAGGGCAGCACCGCCACCTGGTGTTGCAGATGAGCCAATTTAGGTCCTGTGAATCTTTCATCTTCCTAACAAAAAAACTAAATTTCCTACCTCACCTGCATTCTGCCATCCCCTGGGATTCTGGTTTCCTTTGTACTTCATTTTTATTAAATGGAATCCAAATTACTTCTAGGCAGCCATCGTCTTACCAACAAGCAAATTTCTAATTCCAAATTAACACATTTTCAATTCTTATCTTCTTGAACAAAAGCATTTTGGTACACAAAATACAGTCTTGCTCTTTCCAATACATTTTTCATCAGTGAAGTTTGCGAAACTCATTCATACCTGGATTCTAAACTGAGGTTACAGTGAAGACAATAAAGCATGTCTTACATGGACACAGTAAATGAGTCTACATCTGGGATAGCACATCACTGCAGCAGAGAAATGGAACTGATTTTAAATCAAAAAATGCTTCTTTTGCCCTTTAAAGTATCTTCACAACAAAGTTTTCTGTAACAGCAGTTCTAAAACAATGTTTGAAACACAGAAATAAAAGAGCATTTCCTGAACACAAGGAACTCACCCTAGCTATAATCACCAGTTAATACAGACAAGACTGTATGTGCAACCAGACAATTGACAGCTACAGAGCAGACGTCTGCAGGGCTGTCTCCTCTCTGAAAATGCTAATACAGCTGACACCATGCTAGCTTGTTTTCTCTTTTCTGCGAACACAAAATGAAAATGCAAAGCAGTTCTTTGAAAATCATGGAATAGACATCTGCTCTGGCTCAAGACCATCAGCAGAGGAGCAGCAAGAACTGTGCCTGCCAAACAGACACAGAAGGTCCTGCCAGGCCTGGAGAAAGCCAAACATGGACTGTACCAGCACCAGCACAACGGTTTTTTCTCTACAGTGGATTTCTACTGGCTATGACACTTGCCAAAATAAGAACTCATTTTCACCTGGAGGTGTGACTAGTTCAAATGCATCCCAGGGCACAAATCTGTGGCTCCAGCCCAAAATACATGGCATGAGCAGTCCTATTGACAGCAAAGTGTAACAAGGTATTAACAGTCTCTGCAGGATCCAAGCTACATACATAAGGACCCACTGGCTGTTTCTCATCAAGTAGAGCCTAATTCCCACCTAAATGCTCATAGGCAAATAAACAAATTAGGGCATAAAACCCAGACTGATTATTTTGTCTGTGCTCCTGCCTGACAAAAGCCCGTGAATTTCAGCTGATGATTATTCTTACAGCCTCATAATCCGTGTTGCAAATAACAACCACAGTTCAGAGGCCCAGAAATGAAAACAGACTATAAATCATGGAGGCTCCAAAACACCTGTGGTACAAAACAAAATTTAAAAAAAAATCCATCTTTAGCATGGAAAAATGCTTTACATATGGTTTGTCTTTAATGTAGTCACCAAAAAGATAGTGGAATGTCACTTCAAATGTAATCTAGACAAATAATTTAGCAATAAAATTTGCACAGCAGATCTCAGTACCATGTGTAGATACAGTTTAACACATACCTTCTTGAAAATAAGAAGTTTAGCTTCATTTCCCCCCTCTTCCTAAAAAAAAATCTATAATTCAAGAAGAAAATGCAAAACCCTGAGGAAAATTTCCTCTTTAAAAAAAGTCTTTAAATATGATTGTCCAGTAATACTTACAGAATAGCTTTTTTTCCACACTGCAGTACTGTTAAAACAATGTCAATGAAGACATCAGTCAGAGACAGTCACACACTTTGGATTTTGTGAAAGAAAAAAATTAGCTCATAGAAACTGAACATTAAGTAAACAGGCAAATTCTAACTTGTTTCTGTACTACAGTTTTGAATACATATGACAAATTTTTAAGACGTTGAGTGCTTTTTGACATAGAAGCTCAGAAGCATATTGTTTCATACCCTTTTCTATTTTGAAGGACTTACAGATGGTAAAGTAACCAAAAATGAGCTCAGGCTGCAATTAATTAGACAAAGTGGAGACAAGAAACCAACTTTTCTCACCCAGGCTATGCTCCTCTTTTTTCCTCTTTTCCCATTTTGAGCTATCCACATAGGCTGAAGAAAGAAGAGATCTTCGACCTAATGAAGAGAGAAAGCACTCTGTAAGCTGGGTTGCTTACACAGCTCCACACAAACATTTTATTAGGTACCACCTTCTTTTGTCATATTTGCTAAGTGGAATGCATTAACTGTCTTTATGTCAGTAACTACTAATCTAACAATTCAGATTCTTTATATGTGAATCAACTATTACATTGTAATATTTAAAACTGAAAAGCTTTCCCCAAAAGTTTTTTTTCAGCATGAAACATGTATTTCCAAACCTAAACTCCGTATTCAAGAAAATAACAAATTTGTAAAGGTAGAAAAAACCCTCAACAAAAAAAACAACTTCTTTGTGCCCACAGACCTTTTTATCAAATGTCAGCAATTAGCTAAATGTAGGCTAAAAACATAAGCAAAAAGAAAAAATACACACAAGCATGCTTTTCTGTTGTTGCTGAATGGCTATTTTCACCTAAAAAGGCATATCTCACTGAAAATACTTTCATTTTTATAATTATCAATCTTCCATCTCCTATACTGCAGACTCACTGAAATATTTGTGAAAGCTCTTTCCAAACACTCTTTGTACCACAAAAACTGCTCAAGATGCTGTGCTAGCTTTTGAAACAAAAAAGAAAATGCTTCAGCTGGAAGAATTTGTGTATCAGTCATAAGGTCTTGAAAATGCATGAGGAACACCTGGATAAAATTTGTTGAAGGCAGATGCAGAAATACACGCAGAAATTCGCAGGAATTAACGTAATGAAATAAGAGTATTTTAAAAATAGATACTACAATGCTACACAGAAGTCTCAGCAACTACTTCAAAGTCTTTATCTAAACATCTAACTGCTAGCACTATAAGTTTCGTTTAGGTTGTGAAATAATTCTTCCTTCTTATCACCTTTCTGACACGCAATTATACCCACACATCCTGCAGTGAACACCTCAGGAACTAAGAAAAAGATTCAGAACACAGAATTCCACAGTCAGACTTCAAAATTATGTACAACACTTGACCAAACAGTTAGAAAATATTAATAATTTAAAAAGGTATTTCTGGTTGGTGGGTGGCGCTTCCTTTAGCAGTCCTTTTCCTTATGTTGATAAAAGCGGCACACAAAAGATTCAGGAGGTTTGGTGTGGCGAGTTTGGGGTCTTATTGCTGGCTTGTTCCTTCAGCACAAACAAAAAGTCATTCATTCATTCATTCATCCATTCATTCATTCATTCACAGCTCGGGATGGCACGAGCAAGCACGAGTCCTTCCAGGCCTTTTCCGCAGCACAGGCCCCGCGTGTGCCAGGCCCGGAGCCAGGGGGCCCGGCTGGGCCGCGCGTTCTGCAGCTACCGGGACACAGAGACACGCGTGCTCGGCGAGGGCGGAAGGCGCAGCAGGCACCCAGCGCCAGCACACTGTGCCCAGCCTTACTGGGCTCAGTTCCTCCCCAAGGTCAGATCTCTGACTTTTCCAAAACACCAGTCTTGGTGGCGCCTCTGTCACCGCCGGTACCAGTTTTCCTGAACACGCACTGCCGCGGGTTTTGCGGCCTCCTGTACAATTCCGCGTGGCTTGCCCTAACGCAAAAAGGCAGGTCCTACCATGTCGAGCTATGAAATCGGCTCGGGGAATTACCTATTAAA
Source organism: Calcarius lapponicus (assembly GCA_039654755.1). NCBI lineage: Eukaryota > Metazoa > Chordata > Aves > Passeriformes > Fringillidae > Calcarius > Calcarius lapponicus. The sequence goes on along the minus strand of CM077481.1, from coordinate 26,642,111 downwards.
TAACAAATTGCGAACAGTCTCCTGCACTACATACTAGCCATTAAACGTCTTCTGAGCTATCTCCAAATCCACACGTGCACATAGATGAAGAGGGAAAGATGACTGAAGTCCCTACGCAACACCCCGTCCCTGCTCATGCTCCCCACCGCAGCGGCGGCAACCACGGCGGCCAGTGCCGCGCCCCCCGCCCCGCCAGCAGCGCACCGACCTGAGGCCGCGCCGAGGGCGCTCCCGCTGCAGAGCACGGCGCGCCGGAGCAAGGGGGCGGCCATGGCGCCGAGGCCGGAGGAGGCGGGCGGCGGAGCGGGGGTGCTGCGAGCGCCCCGCCCCGCGGGCTCGGCCGGGAGATGGCGGCGGTGCTGGCGGGCGGCTCTGGGCGGGCGGCGCGGGAGGCGGCGCGGCGCTCGGCGGTCCGCCCGCCTGCCTCGGGCGGCTGGGGCTGCGCGCCCGCAGGTATCGCGGCTTGTGCGGCGGGGGTGGGCGCCGGGATGCCCGGCCGGGGCGCAGGGCTGCCCGCTGTCTGCGGAGCTCTCGGAGTACTGCAGCTCCCGGCAGGCCCGCCCGCCTCTGCCAGCTGTGTGCCTGACGGGAGCTGTAGTTCCTGAGCGAGTGCCCCGCTCGGCGCGGCGGTGAGCGCCGCGGATTGTGCTGCGGTGGACAGGCCGAGCTGGAGCGGCAGAGGTGCACCCCTGGGAGAGACGGCGTCACAAAATTGGTGCAGCAATCACATATTGGCCTGGCTTGGAAGGGACCTTAAATATCATCCGCTGCGAACCCCGTGCCGTGGGGACACCTCCCACTAGATCGCATTGCTCAGAGCCCCATCCAGCCCGGTCCTGAGCATGTCCAGGAATGCTAGATCCACAGCTTCTCTGAGCAAATTATTCCACTGTCTCACCACCCTCCCAGTAAGGAATTTCTTCTTCATCTCTTACCTAAAGCTATTCTCTAATCAAAGCCTTTGACTCCAGTCGAAGGCCCTTCCCACATGTCCTAGCAGTACATGCCCCTGGGTACGTTCCACTCCTGCTCTCTTGCAGGCCCCACTGAAGGCTGCAGTGAGGTCACCCCTGAGGTCAGTGTTAGTCAGCATATCCCCCTGCTTACTACTGTCAAGATATGACATTAAAAAAAAAAAAAAACAAACCAAAAGAAACCAAACAAATCAGCATGCAGCTTCATAAATGTGTATCTATTTTGGGAGGATGACAGCCTTATGCATACGCTGTGATTCAGAGATAAGGAAAAAGGGGCACATGGAAAAGAGGTGTATGGCAGAGTGCTCCCCAGCCTCGACCCTGGCTGGGCTCCTGTCCTAATGTGCCAGCAGAGCTGAAAGTTTCACTCAGATTACATCTCTGTTATACCCCTCAGAGATATGGAGACCCCTCTCTCTGAGTGGAGTTCTGCACATGCCCTTCAGGGACTGGCCACGTAGAGGGTATCAATGTGCCTGACACTGAGCAGTCTGGTTGTTTGAGTTCTCTGGGGTAGTCTGCACCACCTGCACGTGCCAGCTCTCATATCCATCTCCCTCTTTTTTCCTTGGCAGTCCCTTTGGTTTTGAAACATTTCTGTAACACTGTAAGTATGTGTCTAAGGAAGCAGTACAATTCAGCAAATTGAATTCAAGAAAAATAAAATTCTGCTTCCCTAATCTCTCTGTTGACACTGATGTCCATGCTCTGACACTAGTCCCACCCCAGGCACCTGCATGATTTCTGCACTGGCTTTGGAGAGGCCCATGACAAGAATGGTCTTTCAGTGCTAGATCAACAGAGGTCTGTGGGAAGGAAATGGCAGTGTAATACAGGTCAATTTCATGCTGAATAAAATTATTTGTTTACCCATTGGAACTGTTTCAATTAAATTTAATGGATAAATGTGCCATTTAATGGATTTTTTTTTCTTCAGGTTTTATGAAGCGTGTCATTATCATGCTTCACTTGCTTAGAAAACAAGTGTTTTTATTTACATGGCCAGTTACATTTTCCGAGGGATATGCAGAAAGAGAATAAACAACCTAACTGAGTTCAATACTTGCTCTTGTGCTTTCATGGTTAGAATAATTCCTTATAAGCCAAAACCTTAAAATACTAGATTGTAACAGTGTAAGCTGTTATTGTGACTCTCTGTTGCTAAGTCAGTGGTTTCAAATAAAAATCCTCTGGACACCTGTTTTTATGACGGCAAAAACTTGTCAAATAGCTTTTGCATGATGCTTGTTTTAAAGCAGCTTGCAACACAGTACAGTTAAAGTCAGCACCCAAAGTTAATTTTGACATTCTAGACTCAGTGACTGTCTACCTCTGACATCTGTACAGCAGCAGAACATTACTAGATCTCCAGAGTGTTACTACAATCCAAATAATACACTTGTTGTTTTTATAAATTAAAAAATAAGCTTTTTGTGACTTCCTACTGCATTGGGAGCTTCCAGAATGTTTTATTTTATAGTAGTACTTGTGGGGTAAGCACAAGCAAATTGTGACATTAGTGAATTGTGGAAAACAAAGGAAAACAAGACAAATCCTTATAAAAGTGTAAAGGAGGGAGCAGGAATTTTGTGCAGAATCTTCTTGTACCTTGGCTTAGCGGAGAGGAATGTAGCCTCTGGTTTTTCTTTTGCACATCCAATAACTAGATACTTCTTCATCCTTGTACATATAAGCTCTGGAAAGCTGTGACGTATTATTTGGGTTGTTTTGTCAGTGATGGGAGTAACTGCAGTTTTTGCAGTCTGTTTTTTAGTGTCCTATCCCAATGGTCTGGCATCACACAGTTGTCCGTAATTCATATGTGCTAGGTTCTGTACTATTAAATCATACAGTGTAACATGAAACATGACCTTCCTCTTTTTTTCTCACGGCAGGGAAGCGGTATCTGCTAACAGAAGAAGATATGAAGTTACAAGAATTTCAGCAGATGAAAGTGGCAATTAGAAATGAGCTTCATGGCAATAAAGGTATACCATTTATTTCATAGTCACCACTTTAGCATGAGTCTTAGGAAACAAACAATCAGTTTAAAGAAACTAATTATGTCTTCCTCTTGCAAATATTTTGTACTTGACATTGTTGGAAGACCTGAGGTTTTGTAGAATGAAATGTAGTATTAGTTATGCTATGTTGAGAATATGTGTTGAGAAGCTTTCATGTTTGTAAGGTGTTTATGCAAGACCTGAAATGTTTGTGCCCTTGCGTTTCACGCTTTGTAAGATAGTCTAATAGAAAAAACTATTTCAGTCTACAAACCTTGCTTCAAGTATAATATCAGCACAGAAAGTTAACACAAAGCTAAATAGTTATCTTACAATCCAGAAAAGGACTCTCACAGTAATTTTTTTTTAATTTTCTCCCTAAATTTTGTTAGCATATTTTTAATTTTTCTTTTTTGCCTAATGTGAGTTCTCAGTTGTACATCTGATTCCAAATCATATATGCTACTCAGAATATGAAAAACAAATTCAGGTTTTCCAAATTAATGTAGGAGCAAGATCAGTGGATTTTTTTCTGATCTTTTCATGCTATTTAAAATATATACAACTTCCTTTATTTTAGAAACATAAGTATAAACATGAAGTCGCCCTTATTATTTAGGAAAAGCAAGGTAAAACTCCTGGTTTATCATGTGTGGGTGTGCTAGTGATACAAATTGACAACTGTTCCAAAGCTTGTAGTTAATTCTACGGCAGGAAGAGACAAATAATCACATCTAGTTTTATATAACCCACTCTTCTGGGACAGAGAGGGAAGTAAAATCATACTGATATTTTTTCTATATTAAGTAGAATTTAAATTGTGCAGGTGTGAGTCATAATATCGTTATATTTTGCTGGGATAATGATATACTCATATCATAATTTATTCATCCTGTACTTGAGAAACATTGAAATTTCTGCTGGGGGTCAAACATTTCTGCTAAAGCATTTTAGTAGAAGACAAATATTTTGTTTTATAGATCACAGTTGACCTTCTGGTTTGTGCAAACTGAATCCTTTGAAAACTAATGAAAACATTCTTCCAAGCAGCTATTTGTCTGTATGTATGTGTGGTTTCTGTATTGAGTGTTTAATGTTATACTTGAAAGATGAAAAGAACTATGGCTAATAATAAACTTTATTTAGAAATTTAGGGAAAAATTTATAAAGAATATATATAAAAAAGTAAGTAATAAAGTAATAGTAATAAACTTTATTTAGAAATTTAGGGAAAAATTTATACAGAATATATAATAGCTATTATTGTTGTTGTGAGGGAAGTATTAACTACAATTATCTTACGATAGTTGTAATAGTTATGCTATTAGCTACAGCAGTTATACAGTTAGCTAGAATAATGTAAATACAGTTCAGATGCCAAATATTTTTGAAATTCCTGCACACCTTTGATCACATCACAGCCATTATATGTGCATACTTGTACATATGCATTTGTCTGGCTTCACAGGCTTCAATTCTGCACATCAGTTTTGAGTAAAGACTTGTATTTGTATGTTGCCACAGATGTGTATTAAGTCACTGTACACATTGTTCTCTGGGGTGCCTACTTTGCACCTCCTGTGCAGTTTACTAGCTTGGGAACATCAGGAGCCAGCAACTGCTGCAAAATGTTCATTTCCCAGCTCAAGATGCTGGCAGCACCATGAGAGGAATGGAGCTGCTAGGTGGTACACGTGCTTTTAATCTTGTGTATATCTGAGTCAGAGGCTTGAAATTACCAACTGAAGGACTAGTCTTTCAGCTTGCTTTGTCATAGGACAATGTGCTGGATAGAGAACCCTCTGTTTTGGAGTAGAAAGGTAGTGACTCCAAGTTTATGGCTATTTAAAGAAATAGATAGATTATGTATGAAAGTCTTTGTGTGTTCATCAGCTGTGAAGGAATTTAAGTCTTCTGTCTGAACAGTATTGGGTAGTTCTTATGGTCATTTGAATGCTGAGTGGAAATGGTTTGGTTTGCTTGCTTGCCTTTTAGAAGAAGAACATAAAATGTCACAAAACTTTGTTCCTTGTTAAAACTTTTGCATTACCTGATATACTCCATAACATATATAGTGAAATTAAGCTCACAGTAAGCATCTCCTTGGTTTTCTAAGTCTGATATGACTTCATGGGGACATATTGGCATGCTTGTCTGTTAGAAGTTTTATGCAGTTTTCTTTGTGAAAAAAAAGAGTTTTGCTTCACTGAGTCTCGATGTTTCAGATACTAAGTATGTAATGCAGGTAATAGACTGCTGGTGTATGTGTTTTATTTTCAGATCAATATTTTAAAAATATTAAAGAAAAACTAAATAAAAATGGAATCATCCTCAGAAATGAATTAAAAAATTTGCTGCATTTATGTCAGAATTCATCTGATGTGGAACTAGCCAGAAAAATTATTTACAGGTATTTTTAACAATCCAGGTAACTCTCTTTTCTGTTTTTATCTTTTTGCTTTTATTAGCTTATCCCAGGCTATGTCTGCAGTTGAGGTCTTGCCCTAATTGCAATATGCATAGTTAATCCCTTAATTTAAGGCTGTATTTTTATTTAAATCCTTTGGATCTTCCAACCCTTTAGAGACCCTCAGGTCAAAGGAGAGTTAAGCTATGGGAGCAAAGTGGTGCCCTACAGTATGTGAACCAGAGAGAAAAATTATCCCACAGCTGCGAGGCAGAGGTGTTCTGGGGCATCCCAGCCAATACATGCCTGGTATAAACTGCCCTGAAACCAGTAGACAGCAGCAGAAGGTTTTGTGAATGGAAATTTTCCCAGCAAGTACGATACAGGGACTATAAAGACAAAAGCTAAATGCTTTTTGTTGAGCTACTGCTGCTAAAATAAACTGTCGCCACTTCCTTTGCTGTTGTTCCATGAGTAGAAGGTAAAGTAGCTTGGAATTTTCAAGGCAGAGACGCATTCTATTATTTATTCAATGAAGGTTACTTTATTGGTAATAAAAGAGATTATTTATTACCAGTTAATTTATTTGTTTGATCAAAAACAATAATTTTGCTTAAAATTGATTTTCTGTTACCTGTATATCTTTGGCAGCTAGGAAAGTGTGCCTCAGTCATTGCACCTACAGACCTTGCTATCTATTTAAAGCTGTTCTCCCTTGGCAAATTCCAGGCTCTGTGTGACTAACTTTTTAGTCTTTCCCATAGGTACCATGAACAGAATAGAATCACAGCCTTACATAATTTTAAATTTGGGCCACTCTTCATGAGACTGTGTTATGAGCTAGACCTTGAAAGACCTGCAGTAGAACTTATCAAAGATCAGGTAATTCCCCTGTATATATAGTAAATATATTGCTGATCTTATTATTAGTCAGATATGATATGCTACACACAAGCCTTGCATGAGCTGATAGACTTGAAGATGTGTTGCAGTAACAGAGACATCTATGGCATTAATTTAGACGTGCAGATTACATGTTTTTTTATTTTAGCATAGTAATTAAATGTTAGCTTGGTAACTTTATTTCTGTATAACTGCATCATTTGAATAAAATTTGAATAAAAAGTATTGATGAAAGAATAATTACTTAAATGAATACAGCTGATGCATGTTTTCCTGCATCTTGTGTTGCATTAATCATTCTTGGAAATGAGGACTTGTAAGTTTTTCTGTGGTAGTCCTCTGAAATTCCTTGGATTACTTACACCAACAGGTTCACCCTGTACTTCAGCCTCTCTCTGAACACTATAGAGGTGGTATGATACTCATCAGCTCAGAAATTTGGCCATTTTAGTGCTGAAGACACTAAATGTCTTGTTTCTGAACGTTTCCAAAATCCTGTGTGTGGTATTATGCAGGATGATAATCAGATCCAGTGTGTGCAATAATGTGACTTCAAAAATCTCTGGCAGCCAATGAAAATCTCGCTGATATTAATTCATCAAGGCATGAGATATGCCTAGCCAGAAACGGGAGAAGTCTTGCTACTATTCTTAAGTTAGGCATGTGTAAAAAAGTGTATATGTAGTTTCTGTTGTGGTTTGAGTTTTTTTAATTGAGATCTGTATCATTAAGACAGGAACTGCTGTACTTATAATACATAGTAAGTGGTGGATAGAGGTTGAGTACCACTTCTCCAGATTCTGCTACAGAAACTCAATACCTCTGATATATTTTATTTGTCTATTCCCAACACGCAGTGTTTAGTGTCCTAAAATTTAATTCCTTTCTCTTCTGATACTGTTACCATCATGATTTATGCTCTTGTGCTGATCATTTGATATTGTGATTAGCAAAAATTCATTCCATTTCATGCTGGTGATACTTGGTACAGAAAGATACTGTTCATCAGCTGCAAACTGTCAGTGATTTCTGCTTCCATTGACTTAGAGGTCGTTTAAAAAATAGGATAGTGGGACTCTCTGGGAATTTTCTGTTTAATTTTAGTGAGCTTTTCACCATAATGAGTCACTGGTATTTTAGACATCATTTGACAGAGAGACAGACAGGCAAGGAACCCAGAGAGTTAAATGCTAAACTTCTAAAATCAGACTTATTTCAGTAGGAAGACCTGTTAAATGCTGTGCACAGTAAGAGTCTTCACTGTCCTGATTTTCTTATGCTTGCTCTATTTCCTTTCCAGAATTTGCATGGTTTTTTCTCAGACAGTACATCATTCCATATTTTGATGACTATGTTGTTTAAAAAGGGCCATTTTGAAAGTAAGTACTGTATTTGCTAAGGCAAATTAATGTTGGGGAGGATGCTTCTCACTGTAAGTGGTGCATGTGTGTATATATATATATATATATATATATATATATATACACATATATATGTATTGGCTGATTGGCTAGGGTTTTAGATGGCCAAACATCATGTAAATAACTGTAGATGTGAATGTGTTGCATGGTAGTGTGTAATAAAAATGGAAGGATCTATTTGTTTCATATTCCCCACAGAATTCTTGCCATTCAAGTTCCACAGAACTGTTGTTATCTAAGAGAGCTCTTTCCCCCAAACCGTCTTCACTGAACTGTTACTTTTCTTTGCTTCATTATTTCCCATATCATTTTTTCTTCTCTATTGAAAACCTGGTTTATGTGAGCTTTGGAATGTTAATTTCCTCAGCGATTTTTTTCTCCATTCTGCATTTGTGTCAGAGCAAGGAAGAGTACCTTTTTACCTGTGTCCTCTCTCAGAGTGGCTCCTGCAGATTAGAAGTCCAGTGCTTCAAATCAGTTTGGCCCCGTATGAAGAAAAGGAGAAATCGTCTGACCTAACTTAAAAGACTTTCCATGAGAAAACCTCAAAGCTTTTCAAGCAAATCCCTTTATTTGATATTTGTTGAACACATAACAGCTGGTCTCTTAATATTTGGCAAATTTGAGTCCAGCAGTTGTGCTAAAAGTTGCAACTTGGCCACTGTAAAAGAAACCTAGATCAGCACCTAAACATAGAACCAGAGGACACAGTCTTAAGCTACACCAAGGGAAATAGAGGTTGGATATTGGGAAAAAGTTTTTACAGAATGGGTGGTAAAGTATTGGAATGGTTTGCCCGGGGAGGTGGTGGAGTCACCATACCTGGGTGAGTTTAAAAAAGGATTGGATGTGGCACTTGGTGCCATGGTCTAGTTGAGGTGTTAGGGCTGGGTTGGACTTGATGATCTTGAAAGTCTCTTCCAACCTAGTGATTCTGTGATTCTGTGATTCAGCATTGTGAAATGGACCATGTGAGTTAATGAAGAGATGCTATGTAGTTTGCCTATACTGGTGGAAGCTTTCTGGGCAGTTAGGAACAATGAGGGTGTCTTTTTCAAGTATATAGAATTTAGTTTTAGATTTTCATATAAAAAATAATGGAGGAATAAGACCATGTGCTAGTGTAAACTGAAAACCTCCTTGCTAAATTGAAAGAGATCCAAATGACCATGCATTAAATTTTTTGAATTTTTTTAAATAACAAATTTCAGTTTGCATTCATATTTTCAAATAAATTTATTGAATTCATACCTTATTGACCTGTTTCTTCTTTTCAGTTATGAGAGGTACAGCCTTAAAGATACAAAGTGAGTAACACTAATGTATTTTTGATAGGTGCTTTGGAAGTTCTGGTCGAAATGAAAAAACAAGGTATACCTTTCAACAAAGAAACCTATCTACTTGCAGTCGCAATATGCTATAAGCTGGTAAGTATTATGAATGAAGAAGTATTTGAAATGCCTTCTCTATCTCTTCCTTTAGATTTTAATTTTTTTTGGGTTTCCATAATTTCCCTGTCATGATTTTGTATCTAGTGCAAGTATTTTAAACTTATATATGTAAGTCCTAAGGTGCTTTATCATACATGATATGGTGCACATACATTGTTTCCCATACAAACTAATGTGACAAAGCAAATCTCTAAAAAGTTGCATGGACATGAGCATTAAGAAACAAATCTAGTACAGCCTTTGATTACCTTAGAGTATCTTTCTTTCTCTGTGATGTTTGCATCTCTTCAGACAATATGCTGTGCTTCAGCCTCAGCACTGGTTTTATAGTCTCGTTTCCTTAAGGCATATACATGATATGTTCTATTTGCCAGACATCCCCCATCCATTTCTCCCCTCCCCCTACAAGCAGTCCTGTAATTTAATTTCTGTAATTGTACACAAATTTAGCAAGGAATAGAGTTGTAATCTGTTCCTTACACGCCTGATGAAAATGGACAGCTGAATGGAGAAAAGAAGCATAAATGAATCCCTTTAGGTAAACAGACAGCCCCTTGAGCTTATCTGTATGTTTAGCTCAAAGAAAAAGAGCATGAACATGGTAAGAAACTAGAATACATCAGTTATATGAGTGTTTTCTTAGAACTGTTTCCCTTTCATAGCAAAGTGAGATCACAGAACTTTTTTATTTTGATCTTCCTCTCCAGATTTGAGTCAGTTCTGCAATACCCTTTTCCAGACTCCTCTCTGGGTCAGGAAAAGGGTACTGAAATTTTAATATTAATGTTTCCCAAACATTCTTCTTCCATTTCCTCATCTTTTATAAATACACTAGCTAGGGAAAAATTATACCACTAGACTAAACTTCCTCAGGTTTCTCAGTTAACCATACAAGGGAACTGAGTGCAAATGTGATAAAAAGGATGTAGCCTAAAAAGGTACCTCAGCAGCAGTTAATGTGGTTTTTCTGAAATTCTCAGTTCCAGTGAATTTGAGCTGCCTTTAGGTCTGTTGTAGCTTCTTTCCTAAAATGTTTTCAAGTTTTTTTTTAACATGGCCTGCAGTTAGCATGCTGGGATCCAAGGTATGTGCTACAGGAATAGGTTCCCAAGGCTTCTTTTTCTTCTACTTCTGGCCCTACATATATTTTCAATAGAGAATCTGGCGCATTCTTACTATTGATGAAAAGAGAGGGGGAGATGATTCTACTCTGTCACCTGGTTGGGTTGAATAGTCACAATAAATTTGTGGGACGTTTTCACTAAGATAAAATACAATCAATAGGGAAGTAAGCTGTAGTAACCCTTTATGCACTAAACAGGATTAGGTGGAGCTCTTTTAAAAGCTTAATCTATTGAGTCATCTCTTAGGAGGAGGAGGAGAAGAAAAGGTGAAGCTCAAACTTGCTTTTTCCCATGACACAAGATATGTCAGAAGAAATCTTGAAATTAAGTATCTTCAAGATGTAGTACTCAAGTAATATAAATAACAGTATTGGTATCATTAAAAGCGTTGCTGGATTTTTACCATTCTTGGTTTCTTTTGAATAACCTTGCCAGAGACCAGTACAGAAAAATGTACAAGGCTTAAACTCAGATTATTTCCAGTGGATAAACAGAGGAATTAATGTTTAATCTTTGCACGAAGGTATTTTTGAGGTCAACTCTGAAACACTTCTGGGATGGTTTAAATCTCTGTAAGGCACTGCCATACTCTGAGGTAACAGCAGGAAAGAGCTATAGGCCTTTTGATGATAACAAAGTATTTATGTAATAATAATTAGTCTTCTGGTGATCAAAATGTTTCTAAATTTTCAAGGAACATATTTTGAACCAAATTTTACAGGGAGACACTATGAATACTAGGAACAGAAATCAACACCAAATCTGAGGACTCTTGTCCATATTGGTGGTACCAATTGTTACCAAACATTCCCGCTGCCAGCTTTTAGGTTTGACAGATACTATTTTGTATGGGGTCTAGTCAGTTCCACTTGTGATTTCCACTCTCCATTGGTTTGGAGAGTCAGTAGCTTGAGAGGTAGCATACAACTTAACTCATTGCCATTTAGTATCGCCTGTTGAAAATTCTCAACCATAATGGAAGCCTTCTGTGTTGGAAAAAGGCAGATGTCTAAGCTGTAATATTAAAATATATACTTTGGAAACATTTTTCAAGAATTAATCCTTAAGAGAGGCTAAAAATAGCTAAATGTTCAAATTCATTAGATTTCTTTAGTGGAATGGTACTTAACAGTTCAAGCTTAGAAAATGTTGATTTTGAGTAACTATCTAATGTAGCTTTTATAATTAAGTAACAACAAAAATTAATATTCCTTCCTGATTTATAAATTATTTGAAGGTAAAAATGAAAATATCTGTTTGTTTAGGATACTGCTGGGGCTGTTTGATTTGTTGCAGAAGCCTAAGTAGTTAGGGCAAGACGTAGTTGTTAAAATAACAGAAGTTACTTTTACCCTCCTGTGACCTCTGTCACTTTGAATATCATATTTTTATGTTGTGTTTCTCAAAAAGAGCTGCACAGAATCTGCTTGGTTGGATTCAGACACATATTGCCTATGTGATTGTACAGTATGTTGACTTCTGAATACTTTCTGAATATGATGGCAGGTGCTTGTAGTCCTTTCAGGTAACTATAAAAACAAGCACAACTTCCTGTGATATTTCTACGCAGGGCAACCCAGAGTCTTCCAAAATCTCTGCGAGACTGCTTGAAGAAGCGCAGCTAAAAGGTGATACATTACCACTGCGAGCATACTGCTTTGCAATGGCAGCTGCTCTCAAGCAGGTATGGTCTCTTTGGTTTCACTTGTGCCTGGGTCTCTGTAGAGAGATGCTCTCTAGTTTTGTTGTAGACAGGTAGTGAAAGGAAGCTAACATGGAGAAAGCATAACTATGTAATAGCTTCAAGTATTGGAACTTTTAGTCTCCTGAAATAGTAGGATTTACAAATTGAATATGGAAGTTTGTAAATGCAAACATATGTCTTGAGTGTAATGCACACATATTTTGTGATAATAGTATCTAGAACATTAAAAAAGTATAGAGTTAGGCCAACAGGTAGGTGTTCATGGATCTAGTCCTGCAGATACTGCTACTTAATGGTAATTTCCGCTAAATAGAATTAAGATGATAATTTAAAGTGTTTGTGCAATCATCTCTTTTAAATGTTTGTCTTGGGAGGCAGACTCAAAGGCTCTGATATGTATTTCAGTACTGACAGGGAGGTGGAATTTCTCCACAATATGTTTCTTTCTGCCTGGGGAAGTTTTGCTTTATCTTATATGCCTAAGTACTGGTATGAAGAGGCTCTGACGCAGCACAGGGTGAAAAGTGGAGCAGAAGAATAACTATTAGGAAATTCTAAAGTTTGGAATAAAGTTTGGATTTCCTCTGCCATTAATTTGTGTATGCAGGTTGGGTATGTCATTAACCTCTGTTTCATGTTAAAATAGAGCTCAGAGACACTGGAAGTGCTATAAATTTGGTCTTACTCACAAATTTGGATGAATGGAGTAGAATTGTTAAAAGTTTCTATGCACTCTGTGGTCTTTTTCGCTCTGTTTGTGTGAAAGGAGACACTGAAAAATAGCATCATTGAAATAAATTTATTCATGTGTACAATTGCATGATAATATCCTTGTTTTGCAAATGGAATAATGCTCCACATTACATTTAATTGTTCTTAAGGCTGAAGGAATTTTGACAGCACTCTTTGCTATAAGAAAGATGTTTCTTGATCCCAAGTACCATTGCTTGGTCTAGTAAATGTCAGTGTAACTTTTAATGTCTATTCAAATCAGTTGATGACATAGATACAGTATTGTAAATATGTATGTCCAAAAGGTTAGAAGGGCTGGGCAGGGTAAGTACACAGAGTAACATATGCTGCACTTCATTACTCTGATGTGTGTTGAACTGAGCATGTGTGTAAACCTTCCATCTTTTAGGTGATCTCATGCTCAGTGTTGGTTACATGTGACAGACACACACAGTACTAAAGAGCCAGATGACAGGGAAACTCCAGCGTGGGTTATTCCTTTTGCAGGCTGGGTGCTGTTTGGTGTCTATGGGTCTTGATAAAGGGGTTCTAGATGTGATTTATTGAAGAGTTGTTAAGGACTTGTTTTTCTCTCATTGTGCAAGTTTCTGACATGTGTGACTATTTTTATATTATTTATGATTCCTTCCCAGAACGATGTAGCACAAGCCAAATTTTACTGTTCCCAGATAATGAGAACAGAGAACAAACTATACAATAATCTTAAAGTAAGTATGCTTGCCTTGTATTAAAATTTTGCAGAGTATGCTACACTGGCCAATAAACTCCCAAGTGCAAAGTAATGGAAGACCAGCCTCTTACTAGCACAGGCATGTGTTGGTAGTGTTGCTGAGCTTGTTTTTGAGCCAACAGACAATTTCTGTCAGTTGGATGACTTACATTCTGCACTGTTAACAATCTCCACCCACTTTTAAAAATCACTTCCTGCCATAGGTGGGAATGTAAAGTAGACCAATCCTACATCTGTGAGCAGAGACCCATGAACAACTTCTAGCTATGATTTTTGCTTTCTAGATCCAAAAGATTTTAAAAACCCAGCTCTAAGTAAATGCTCTGCCCACTTGAGGCCTTCTTCAGCCCTGCACACATGTGTACATACAACAATTTTTTTCTTTAGCTGTGCACTCTACAATCTGAGAGAAAGTCTGCATGTGCATGTGTAAGTGACCTCTAAACTATGGTAAAAACCACTTTATTCAAGAGCAGGTAGTGCAGCTTCATCAGAGGAGCTCTGCCTCAAGCCTCACCCTTTCATTCCAGGTCCCACCTGGTAAAAAACCCCAAACATTTGAAGAAATTGATCATTCCATCTCTTTCTTGGCAATGGATGGATTTTTCTCAGTGCACTGTCTGGAAATGAATTTTACCCAGCTTTGCTTCTTGTCTTCCTCAAACACTTTTGTAAAAATCTGCATTCTTATGATATGTACTGTTTGTGTGGTTTGTTTTTATTTTATTTTTAAGGTCCTTGTCCAGCTCAGATCTGGTTTGCTAAAAGAAGTAATAAATACATTAGAGGCAGCAGTGGAAGTAGATACACCTCCCTTTGTGAAAAGAACTGAGTTTTCTGAGCAGGTGGTAAGTATACAGTGATGAGAGAAGGTACTGAGTGAGCAATAACAGTGGTGGCTCACCTACAGAACTTCAGGTGCCTGAGTTCACCCTCCTCTAGTTGTTTGGGTTCTGGTGCATGCCAAGACCAAAGCAGCTGGCTGGCTTCCTCTGCTCTTGATCAAAGCACTTAGCTGTTAGCTTCATTTTTTATTTTGGATCTTGCTTCTAGAAGCTCATGTTTCATCTGAATGTAGGTGACACTTTCCCTGGTGGCGTTAAATTATTTAATCCCTTACCTCCTATGCTATTTTAATTTCATATGAAATGAGAATAAAGTTTCTGGTAACAGTGATACTGTTAGGTTGGTGATATATGAAAGACCTATAATGCCATACAGGGAAGTGTGATAAGGGAAATAGTAGCTTTGCTATTTAGCTATAAGTTACTGTGAAAACTGGTTTTTACAGCCTTGAACAATAAGAAGGCTTCCTTCAGAACACATATGAAGGCCTTCTCAGTTTGTCAGCATTTCTTCTACTTTTCCTGAAGGTTTTTTAGCATTTAATTTTGGATTATATGCCTATAGAGCAAGACATTTTAAGACTGTGTTAATAATTAAATACTTCGTCTTTCACTACTGCATATTAAACAAAATTAACATGCAAAATAATAAATATTAGGAGAAGGGGAGGGCCAACCTTTCAAAATATAGCCCATATATATTAACTGCTGTGTTGAAAAGAAATTCTTTAAGCAGCACTTTGTTTTGTAAAGTCATTGCAATAAACATTGCATGTGTTAGTGTTGTATTTTGGCTTTGTTTGGGAAATATTTAGCTGCCAAAAGATGACTAAGCATTAGTCCTAGCTGCCCCTTTCTACAAGAGTTTATTGATAATAATATTTTTAAGGGATTTACCTGACATTTGAGCTCATACTCTTGTGTATGGCAAACAGAACTTCTCCGTATTCTATAGTCTGAATTTTATGGATTTGTACTGTACTGTGCATTTACGAAGATACGTCATAATAATTAAAATTGTGCTGATCTGGAAAGTAGATTCCAGGAAGCAATTATGTTTCCTCGATTTAAATAGAAAATAATTGTGTTTGTCTGTACTAAGACTGAAAATAGGATTGTACAACTCTGAGGAAGTTTTAAATCTAATAAACTCTAATAGATAACCAGTGCCTTTCCACCATTTTGTGGTGATGCATAATGTACTTTTCATAAAATCATCATCTTATGAGTCATTGCCTTAGCCACCTATCTTACACTGTGTGCTTTTTTTTTACTATGAGTTATTGCTTTTCTTCAGTGTGGTGGTAGAATGAGAGCTCCACTTGCTGAACTGTAACAGTATGTCATTTTCTCTTCCTTAGCTGGCTACAGTCAGGGAAAAGATGGAAGAGAGCCCTGACCTTTCTGTCAAATTAGGAAATATTTATACGAAACTACAAGCTTCAGGACAGATAACCATGTGCACACTGGAAGACATGCTTTTCCAGATTCCTAGTTCAAAGAGGACCACTGCAAAGTTTTTAAATCAGAAACAATTGGGCTGTCAGGGTACTAATCCACTTTGGTCAAATCTGTTGTTAAGATAGCTCAGTATTTGATGTCAAACTGAACTGCTGATGGCATCTCTTATAATCCAGGTTCAAATAAAATGTCTTTTCCCTTTTTACACAGTGAGAGTTTTAAGTTGTTTGTATAAAATTTCATTTTAAATACAAATCATGTAGGTTTTGTGTTTCAGTTTTGATCCTAAAATCAAGCTGCAACAGTGGGTATTTGTGTGTTGTTCAGAAATGGGAGGGATAGAAAGGTTTAACTTTTTTCTTAGGCTTTTGTATCAGGGTTTTCCTATGCTAAATATTCTGGAAGTGAATGGATGGAACTGAGCAAAGCAAGCAAAGTGGTATGAGTATCTGACCTGACTTCTGTTGTTCATAAGAAGAAAATTTGGTCTGCATCAGATTAAAATGTTTTGACTGAAAGGATGGAGGCAGGCAAGAGTCCAGATAAAAGAGCATGGAAGTGCTTGAACTGTTAATTCAAAGTCTGTAGATCTCAAGAGAATCAGGGGGAAGCATGTATCTTTTGTTCACTTTCATATCTTCTAAAGAAATATATTAGCATTTTTTTCCTATCAAGTGGGATCATGGAAATGCCATGGGAATTAGCATGGTAACCAAGGGGTTGTTTTCTCACTTAAGGAGATTCCTGATTAGAAGTCACTCTCAGACTGAGTGACTGCACAAATTGCTTCCTTCTCATTTTCTGGTATTAAGATTCCTAGGATAAGCCAATCTTGATGCAAATTCCCAACTAAGTCATAAAAAGTTTTTTAGAGCAATTATGATCACATTTTTAGCTATAATTACACCATCTGCATAGTTTACCCTATTTTGGATTGAAAAAAAAGTACAAAGAAGCTTTACTGAGATCACCTTTAATGACTCTAGATCAAATGTGCTGGACTCTAGCAATAAAAAGCTGTTTGTGTCTGTGAGTCCCTTGCATCCAGGAATCTGAACTCACTCACCATCCGGAATAGAAGGAATTGGAAACAGATATGCCTTGGCTAACATTCATGTGCCTTTGGGTGCCTTTGCATGTGAAGTGATGAACACGTTGATAAAAGAACTTGGCAGCCTTGTGAACTGACAACTAGGTGGAACTCAGCTTGATACTTGCCAACTTGGGCTGCATTATCTCTCCTCTACCTTCTGTTTGTTTATTTTGTCTCTGCCCCACGCAAGCAAAAGTCATGGCTCAGACTTTTATTTTTCTGTGAATAAATATCTGCATCTGTATCACTGAAGCCATTGAGACACCGAAGAAACAAGAACCCATCCATGCTTCAAAACAAATGTGGCTTCAGTCTGTGGGATGTTGCCTTCTAAAGCTCTAGCTCTGTAACTTATTTCTTTTGTCACAGTGTGTCTTGTTAATATTTAAAATGTACAAAAACTGTTACAAAGTAGATGGAATTTCATGCAAGTGGAGAATAATATGAAGTGTTTATCGCTCTTCTGTGAATCGTGTATACCCTTTTTATGATTGGTGGCATAAAGTACTACATACATTAATCTAAAAACACAGCTATTACTTTTTCTATAGTATTGTGTAGTATGTAATACCACATGTAGTTTCCTTTCGTTGAAAATTCTTTCAACAGATGTAACCCTTGAGAAGTTCCCAATCTTTTCTCCATAAATAAATTTGATATGATATTTGTAAAGGCTGCTTGTAGTGTGGCAAGGATTAGTGGTAAAAAATTTAATTACTGTTCAATTTACTCTGTTTGTATGGACAGGAAAACCGTCTGGTGTCATCCAGTACAACTGGGATAGCTGTTTGGTGTTGAAAGTGTATAAATGCCACATTTTTAAAGGCCATCAAAGACAGTTTGACTCATTTAGCTTTGCATAGTAAATAAATAAGGTCAGTTCTGTTTAATTTCCTAACTTGGCACTTCAAAACTTGTATTAATTACAAGAAGTTGTAACGTCCTAGGACTGTGCATGTGTGCTTGTTCATTCTAATCAGAATTATTTAGCTTCCTAACTAAGGCTATATCCTACCTGCAACTGAAGTAATCATAGCTTCTATTAAAATTTTCAAAATATTTGATGTTTTCCATTTTTTTTTTCTCTTGACTACTTGTTTTCTTGAGGTTCTTGTTTTCTTGGGGTTTATTTGTAAATTGATTTTTTTTTAGAGAAATAACATCTTTGTCTTGAAAAACTTAACTAGCAGTACTTCAGTAGAAAAGGAAAGCAGGGACTTATGATTAAAGGATAGGTTCAAAGAAACACACAAAATTCAGACAATTAAAATTAGAATATTGACTGTTGCTCTAGAAGTGTTGTAGAAGACTGCTAACATTTTCCCTTAGAAAAAAAAAAAGCAGGGACATAAGGTAGTTCTAATATTTATGCAGCTGATTTCCAGCTATGTCTAATTTGTGTCATACAAGTACCACTGTCTGTTATTTGGGTAATCTTGGATTTGGGTGATTATTTATGGATTTATCTTTTGGTGCATCAAGATTGTCATGGTTTGACCCGGAAATGCCGGAAATAGGATTTATGGGATACAGGTCACCTCTGAGGCCACTTTAAAAGCAAGGTGTTTGCGCAGGCACGCTCTCTTGGGACATCGGCGGGCAGAGAGTGAAGATGCCTCCCTCGTCCAGCGTTTTTTGCTGGGCGGGGGAGGGCGGCCACGTGGTAGGCTGGGCCCAGCCGGAGATCGGGAGAGAGGGTACCCCGAAGGTGGAAGGGTGGAGAGGTGAAGAACCCCACAAAGGCCCTGAGAGATATCGGGTACCCAGCCCCCTGGCAGAGAGAGAGAGAGAGAGAGAGTGTCGGAATTTTTTTTTTTAGCGGCCGGTTGAGAGGGAGAAGGGGGGGCTGTGGGCGAAGGGCCGCGGAGCAGCGGCAGGGCAGCTGTGGGAGTGAGAGGGAGAGAGACTGCACCTTTTTAACCCTTCTTTGGACGATGAAAGCCTTATAAGACATTAACCCTTTCCCAGAAAGGAGATAGAGTGGAGGAAGAAGAAAGAGATATGCAAGTGAGATTAAGATCTGAGCAAGTGAGAGATGATTTGGGATAGAGAAGAGTCTTTGTGGGAAGAGAGATGATGGAGTGGCTTTTGCTGGACTCTTTTTGTACAGCCATGGACAGAGCCGTGTTTCCTTGTGAGACAGAGACTGCATCCAGGGGGGCGCAATGACCCGGAGCCAAGAAGAAGATGTAAGGATGGAGTTTACCCCTCCGCCTCAAGGGGTATATAAATATGGGGGGGACAGATGTCCCAAAAGGTGTGATTGTGTTTCTTTTTGGAATGGGACAGAGCATCCTTAAAAAACAGACCCTGGAAACAGCCCTGATTTCATCCAGGCGGTGAGAGAGCCTGGAAATTGGAAAAGGCCACCATGGCCAAGCAAAAAGGACTCCTCTCCTCTTGATGAATGGAGAATTGATTGTGTACAGAGTAGTGATGGACTAATGGTTGTTGATTTGGGAAGTGTATTGTGTTGGGGAATTGAGGGGAGGAGGAGGGAGATGTTTTGTGGGGCTTTCATTTTTCCTTGTGTGTTCTTTGTTTTTTTATGTATAGTTTAGTTATTGTTTGTATAGTTTAGTTAATAAATGTTTTTTTTTTTTTTGTTAAGTGGGAGCCTGCCTCTTTCTTATTCCTGGTCAAAAGTCTCACAGCAGACACCGGGGAGAGTGCTTTTCTTCATGGGGCATTGGCTAGTGCCAGTGTCAAACCATAACAAAGATTCACACTGACTTTTGTGTTGAAGAGTCTTCAGTCTGATGCTTAGTGGAGTGTACTTAGGTGGAGTTGAATCCTGGTATCCCAGCACCCAGGATCAGGAACCCAAGCTGGTCTAAAGAAAAGCAAATACTTAAGGGTTTTGCTGGATTAGAATGGCCGGAATGTCAAAGGCTGAGTTGCTAGACTGCTCTCATGGAGAAAGCCTCAGAAAATAGAATGAGTAACAATTCCATTGTTACTGGAATTGATGCTCAGTTTTTATCAATGATGAACCTTGAACTCAAAACGAAACCAACATTCTTAAAATAAATTAATTTTTATTTAATTTTTATTATTTTAAATAATTTTTTATTATTTTATTATTTTAATTTATTTTTAACAATCTGAAAAAAACCCCAAGGCATTTACATTTCAAAGTGAATTGCTGCATTTTTTTTCTCTAGGCTTCACAGCAAGAGATTCTGTAGGAAGTGCTGCTTAACATTTTTTGTGTTGTAAGTAGCTATGGTGAGGATCTGGGAGCTCTTTGGGGTATTCTTGTGTGGAAAAGGATTGCTCTTTATCATACTCAGATGTTCTTCCTCCAGTAAAATGAAACATGAGTTTTGTGCATCTCCTTGCACTGCAGCAGCCTTTTGGAACAGTTATCCAGGAGACAGCAGGTGGCGTTTCTTGACCATACTCTCCTGCCAACATTATTTCCAGGGATGGCCTGCAGTGCCACTTACATAAGGCCAGGGCAGAATAAATTGTTTGCCCTATATTTAACATGTGCCATTTTAAAATGGAAAACTCAGACAACAGAAAACTGCCTCAAATTGTTAGTAATGGTTGGCGATGACTGCAAACCTAGAGATTAACAGCACTTACTTTGAAATTTACAGCATTTATTGAAATAACTCATCTTTGTCAATGATCACAGTACAGTGTGTACAGTATTCTGTAGAAATCCTAATCAAAGACCTGTTAATGTTGCTTCTTGTACACCAATGACAATTTTAAGTTCTTTCATTGGTAT
Source organism: Calcarius lapponicus (assembly GCA_039654755.1). Taxonomy (NCBI): domain Eukaryota; kingdom Metazoa; phylum Chordata; class Aves; order Passeriformes; family Fringillidae; genus Calcarius; species Calcarius lapponicus. Next base: position 26,621,499 of record CM077481.1, on the reverse strand, counting down.
ACCTTTAAGATAATGTTGGACCGCTTTTCTTAATTGAATTTTAAAAGCATTCATTTTTATGGTCAAATAGGATCTGGATTGCATGCAGTCTTCAAAGGACTGACATTCCTCTGCTGTAGATACTTCTGCATTTCTCTGTGTTCATTGGTTTTCATATTCCTTTCCACAAACATCTTGAGTCTTGGTGAGAAAGGTTCACCTCTTTTGTGCTTCTCTCAAGTTAATTTTCTTCTTCAACACAGTAAAAAGGAAGGTGAAAGGGTTAGTCATTGCAGGAGAGCTCAGTAATGTTTTCAGGCCTCAAGAAGAGCATTCACATATTTAATGAACCTTCTAAACAAGTTTAACTAACATGAAGCAAAGATTTGTTTGAAGTTTGCAGCAGTATAGAAAGCAGGCAGACCTACCATACAGAGGTCTAAAGATACACAACTTTGTTTTTCTTTTGGGCTTTTTTTCAAGGTTGCCTCAGATTTCCATCCTTCTAAAAATTTTTGATTGTGAAATAAAAGACTTGTTTGTTTGTTTTTAAAGTACATCTGTTGTGGCTCCTTGCCTGCCCTTCTACTGCCACATTCTCCTTAGAATAAGTTTTTAAAAGAAGATGTCATTCAACACCTTCATTTTCTGCTTCTATTAACCTCCTGCTAATTGACAGCACTTTGAACTCAGCAAATGTCTGGCTGCCTACTTGCAGACTACTTTTTAAGTAATTTCATTTTCATGTGAATGATAAATTTAAGCATCAAGATTCACTAGGGAGACTTAAAACTGCTACTGGTACTACTGGTCCAATGTTTTGTAATGTGAAGTATAGTGCTATTTTCTTACCTATCTTAGCTGGTGCTATTGAAGATGGCTGGCTGTAGACCTTGAGGGGCTTTTGTTGAGTCTTTATGCAGTTGTCTGGATCTCCTAATAATTCCAGCAGCATGCGCAGTAAAAACTTAGATAGTCTGACTTACCAACTCTCCAAGCAGAGATGCTGTTTTTTTCCAAGTACAGATGTTCTAACTGTAAACCCTTGTGTACCGTCAAATAAAGTCAGCTTCAAAATTCTTGCGCCAAGCAGCAACTCAAAATAAATGCAGGAGCACAAATACTAGAGGGAAATTGGGTTAGGAACTGTGGTAGTTTAACAGGAAATAGGATTTCTGGGATGCTGTGGTCACAACAACCAAACCACCAATGGATGCTCAGATTTTAACGTTGGCACTTGCTTTGACCACTGAAATTTGGATCTGCCTCTGAGAACACACAGGGGTTAAAAAAACAGAGCTGCTCCCCCAAGAAGCTCCCTTGGGCATACAGCGGGAAAGAGGTCGGATCTGCTGGGCGGGGAAGGGGCAGCCATGCGGTAGGCCTGGGCCTGGACTGAGGTGGGAGGTAGGCCTGGCCTGCCCCCCCGCCCCGAGGGTGGAAGAGAGAGAGACACCGGGAGCCATTGGGAGCCCCCCTCCCTTGGGAGACGGAGAGAGAGAGTGAGAGAGAGCCGGTGCTTGGGATGGGACTGTTACCTTGAAATTTGATCTCATGTGCTGCCTGCATAGCCCGGCCTGTGGAGAAGGAGGGGGGGAGGATGCACCGAGAAGGAGTCTGGCCACTTGTAGGAGCTTTTAACCCTTTGTGGACAATGAAAACTTTACAGAACATTAACCCTTCCTAGAAGAGAGATAAGAGTAGAGGATGAAGAAGGAAATGGGCGAGTGATGAAGGTCTGGGCCAGAGAGAGAGAGAGATGTTGGAGGAATGGAGAAGATGGAGTGGCATTTTATGCTGGACTCTTTTGTGTAGCCATGGACAGAGCCATGTTTCCTTGTGATACAGAGACTGAGTCCAGGGGGGAAATGCCCCAGAGCCAAAGAAGATTCAGTGTGGGTACCCCTCGGCACCAGGGGGTGTAAAAATATGGGGGGGACAGATGTCCGAAAGTTGAAACTGTGCCTTTTTGGAGTGGGACAAGGCATCCTTAAAAAGACGACCCTGGAAGCAGCCCTGGTCCATGTTCAGTGGTGAGAGCGCTGGACATGAAGGAAGAGGCCACCACGACACATGGAAGGACTCCCTCACCTCTTGATGAACTGAGGATTGAGTATTCTAAAGGGTGGTGCCGGACTGAGAGTTGGTGATTTGGAAGATGTATTGTATTGGGAATTTGGTGGGGGAGGAAGAGGAGAATGCTTTTGTAAGGTTTTCATTTTTCCTTGTCTGCTTTCTTTCACTTGTAGTCTAGTTAATAAACTTTTCTTTCTTTTTTAGTAAGAGCCTGCTTTGCTTGTTCCTGGTCACATCTCACAGCAGAGAGCAGGGAGAGTGTATTTGCATGGGGGCACTGGCATTGTGCCACTGTCAAACCATGACAGGAACCATGCACAGAGATCAGGTGTATGGGATCAAAGCCAGCTGGGCCTGAACCTTGTGTCTGCATGAAGGGTAGAAGCCCTCTGTTAATTAAAGGAGACTCCTTCCAATGGAGGTGGAGGCAGTAATCCAGCAGCTAGTCTGGAATGTGTGGAGGTGCTGCTCAGGCTTGTTTATCCTTTGGATTTTTATCCTTTGCTAGTTTCTATGTGGGCACCTGCAATACTGCTGAGAACAACCTGGAGTTGTTCTCAGCAGGGATGGCTACACTTGAGAGCAGGGTAAAGGGCAGGTGGAACACATGATGTCTGTCAGATTCTGACCAGGAGAGAGGGAAAAGTCTAAGTGGACTAAGCGTAACAGTGTGTCAAATCCTGGCTGCGTGGCTGGTTTCACAGACAGGCCTTTGGCTTCTGCAACCACAGTCCCAGAGAGAACTGGTTGGGGTATGCTTGACAAAGGAGGTCTTTGCAAACAAGCTTCCTAACCTAGTGAGGGTGGCTGTACATGAGGTATGCCAGGAAGCGTTGCCGTAATATGGAGAGAACTGGGGGCATGAGAGGAAGTGCAGCTGAACATGGCAAACAGCATGACAGGGAAGGCTCTCTCACTCCCCTATAAAAGCAGTGCAACTTGGGACCCATCTCAAATGCTTGTACACAAATCTATGAGCATAAAGAATAAGCAGGAAGATTGTGTATACACAACTGTAGATCTAAGACCTTTTAGGGTTATGGTGATGTGGTAGGATAGCTCTCACAACTATAGTGCTGCAGTGAAGGGATGGAGAAAAGACCAGGTAGGTAAGGATGGCAAAGAGGAGAGGTTGAACTCTGTATAAAGCAGGTGTGCGGATTATACCTTGGGACAGGTGATGAGTGAATCGTGAGCTTTTGGGTAAGGATCAGAGGACAGACAAGCACGGGGATGCTTCAATGGTTATCTGCTGCATCCTGCCTGATAAAGAGGGTGTGCACGCACACACGCCCTCAGGCACAAACACAGGTGAAGCATTCTTTAAGCAGCTGGAGAAAGTCTCAGTCACAGACCTCTCTGGTTCCTCTCTGGGCCTTAGTCACCCTGTTGGAAGGACTGCATAGCTGGACAAAATCAGTCTAGGAGATTTCTGAAATGTACTGAGGTATCTTGGTCCATGTGACAGAGGAATGGGTAAGGGAAGATGCTGTCTTGGACCTGTGACTCATTAATGTACAACAATTGCTGGACCGTGTAAAGGGCAGCATTGTTTGCTGCAGTAACAATGATTCTTGTGGAGTGAAGAATGTGAAGTTTAAGATCCCGAGAGTAATCTAGATCCAAAACTTCAGAAGAGTAGGTTTTGGCATGTTCAGGGACTTACCTCCAGGTTCCTATAGGAAACTGTTCTGGAAGGAAAATGTCTGGGGTGATATGATTGATCTTCAGAGGCAACATTCTCAGAGCACTGGAATGATCTGTCTCAATTTGTATAAAGTCAAGCAAGCTAGCAAAGGGCCAGAAAGAATACAGAGCTCCTGACTGAGCTTAAACACAAAAAAAGACACACACAGAAGATGGAAATAGGATAGGTTACTTAAGAGGAATGCAAAGACATTGCCTGTCCATTCAGTAATTAAGTCAGGAAAACTAAAGCTTAGTTGCACTTAAAATTAGCAAAGAATGTGAAGGATGGCAAGAAAGGTCTTTTCTGAGGATATTGGCAGCAAAAGAAGGTTTGAGGAGATTGTGGCCCTACTGGTCAGTGGGATGGGGAACTAGTGACAAATGACAGGGAGAAGACTGAGGCACTCTGCCTTTTTGCCACCACTTGGCAGAGGAAAAGAGGCTGAGACAAAAGGGTTTGCTCAGCCTTAAGAAGAAAAGGCTTAGAGAAAACTTTATTCTTGTCTGCAGCATCCTGATGAGATGACAAAGAGATGGTGGAGCTAGACTGTTCTCAGAAATGCATGAAGATAGGATTGGGCACAATGGCCGCACGTTGAAACAGGACATTCTGGTCAGGTACTGGAATAAAAGTTATCATGAGGGAGATCAAATACTGAAAGAGTTTACCTAAAGAGGATGTAAAATCTCTATTCTTGGAGGTCTTCAAGAGTCACCTGGAACCTGGACACGACCCTAAGAAACTTGAGCTGATTAGACATGCTCTGAGCTGGGCTTTGGAGGTCCATTTCAAACTGAATTGTTATAAACCTGGATGACCTACTCACCACCCTGTCTTATGAGAAACAAATGAAGATTTCTTATTCCCCAAACACCATGATGTAGCTGTCTTATATACAATTATACAGAAAAGATTCTCTTTTTAGTCTCTTTGATACTGAGACTAGTGGTTACCTATCCTGGCCCCAATGCTGACTTGAGATGTCAGGGTTATGAGTTGCAATGGAAGTTCTGGACTCAAACCTAGCCTCTCTGTTTCCCCTTTTCTACCAGAATATAGCAGTGCAAATTCCCAAATCATATGACAAACGTGTGCTCTACAAATAGTCACGATGATAGCTAGTCTGGCTAATTCCATCACATACATTCCAGCATACTGGGATGTATACTTGCAGCAGTCAGCCCCTGTATCCACTCCGGAACCTGGTCCAGAAAAGAAATTGCTATCTTAGTTTACATGAAGGTGTTTTTTTCAAGGTTTGTATTCGAGATAGAGTGTAAGTTGAACTTTTTGTGTCCAGTTTCCTAAGTGATAAGCAAGTCCTTGTTTTCAATTTCTATGCGGTTGAGGGAAGTTTGTGAAGTCTCACTCCCACTGACCTGTGAGCTGCTTGAAGAGAGATTACGGCCTCACCCATATCCAGCAGAAACTGCAACATCAAAATGAAATATAAAATCACCAGTCATGTGACTGCTAGGCAATTCAGGCTAGGAAATTATCACATTTACTTTAAAAGCTGGACGTGTCTTGCATCAGGAGACTTAGCAGCCCCAGTCTTGATGGAAAATTTTAGAAAAGAATATTGGAAAAGATAACTTAATAGCAATGCTTGTAGCAGCTGAGTGAGAGTTCCCATGGCTTAACCCCAGCCAGCAGCCAAGCTCCATACGACTGTTTACTCACTCCCTTACCAGAGAGATTGGGGAGATAATTGGAAGGATGAAAGCTGGAGGACTCGTGGGATGAGAAAAAGACAGTTTAATGGGGAAAGCAAAGGCTGTGCACACAAGCAAAGCAAAACAAGGAATCCAGTCACTGCTTCCCATGAGCATGCAATCCCATGGCAGTTCTCTAGGAGAGCAGGGCCCCACAATGCAAAATGGTTACTGGGGAAGCAAATGCTATCCCTCCAGATGTGCCCCCCCCACTCCTTCTTTCCCCCACTTTATACACTGAGCTTGGCACCACATGGTCTGGAATATCCCTTTGGTCACTTTGGGTCACCTGTCCTGGCTCTGTCTCCTCCCAGCCTGCCAAGCACCCCCAGTCCCCTCCCCAGTGTGGCTGTACCAAAAGCAGAAAAGGCCTTGGCTCTGTGCAAGCCCTGCTCAGCAGTAAAAAAAAAATCTCTGTATTATCAACTCTGTGTTCAGCACAAATCCAAAACACAGCCCCACAGCAGCTACTGAGATGAGAATTAATTCTACCTCAACCCAAACCAGCACACCAACTAACAACTATCTTGCAATTATTCTATGCATAAGTACTTACAAGTGCTCTAACACTTCTTTCAGCTTTATGACAGTAGATGAATCTTGCTCTGGATGGCAAGATTTTAATTTTTTTTTTTTATTGCTGACTTAATTGTTAGAAAGAGTGATCCTGCAGTCTTTTCAGACACCATGTGCTGCAGAACTGGAGACAGAGAATCCAACTTAACTTGTTAGAACAGAAAAGAGAATCAGTTCACAAATTCACTTTCCATAATTAAAAAAGTCCTACGTTTATGCTTAAACATGAGCAAAATAGTTTTGGAAACTTCTCATCCTCCTTCTCTACAATACCATCACTTGGGGAGGGGTAAAGGGAAGGGAGGAATAAAAAGGAGAAATAAAAGGCAGAGACATTGTTGAGAACTTCTTCTTTATGTTTAAAGCTTTATCAGTTCTCATATCAGAATGACAGAAAAAGAGAACTGTGATGGAGAAAGGATGATACATCTACAGAATTGCCATAGTGGTTAGGTACTTTCAGGGGAAATTCAGACCACAAAATTTGATCTGCTGCACTTTTACTACCCTTTGGAAGGGTTTAATATTTGTAAGCATTAGCAAATAAAAGCTTTGAAACATTTCTCACAAAATGCTAAGAAAAGCATGTGCTTGAATTTAGGAAAGAACCTGCAGTGTCTGTTACCCTAATGCAGCTCTTTATGAACAGCCACACATATGAAAACATCAGCATGTCAAATTTCAGGCCTGAGAATTTACAGCACATGTACCTTTGCATGGGCTCAATGGGTCAGACTGCAATGCATTTCTCCCTTGAGCTGTCATGTATCTTTATCTTCTGTGCATTTCCAGACAAGTAGTTTCCTACCTTGAAGAATGTGATGGGAAAAGTGTGGTGCCTTGTAATATTCACATTACCAAAGACAGTTTTAGATTTTTCTCTTTTTTACATGTGTTCATAACTAACTTAGTGAGACCTCTGTTTTGGGCTGATTAATTTTTTTTTATTAACTAAGCACTGAACTATAGAGTAATTTACTATGGGAGGGATTTCTGGATGTCACCTTGTCCCACCCCCATTACATATCAGCAGAGAATAGCATGAAACATCATCAGAGAAAGGAAATTAAAAGCCTTGACTGTGCAATTGTAGCCATGTGCACATAGCTGCCTTTTTTACCAGTGAAATCAACCTTGTTCTTTCACTTTTTATTCCTTTTAAGAAACATGTATTTTTGGTTAACTCACTTGCTTTGCACATGATTACAGGTAGCTCCTTTTCTTTCCTACTCCTAAAATGACTGTGAGTGTTTTAAGTATGCGCTGAGAACAACTCCAGATTAAGACTTGCAATAATAACTAGCTTTTACTGTTTTTTCCCTAAGTTGGGGTGCCTAAAAGTATCCTGTGATCTCCAGAGAGCAGAGCAAAGAGCTGTTCTTGCACTGACAGGTGATTTTAAGTAACTTACCACTGCTCCATTTTTTCTGTCCACAGACTATTTCTTACCCACTGGGTAAATATAATCAATCACCTTCTGCTACAGGTGAATCTCTACAAAAAACAGTACACAATTTGAAGTCCCATGTACTTTGTTCATGTTATTTTTATATTTACAATATTGTTTTAAAATATCTTTTCCTCAGACTCAGAGTATATGTACAACTTCCTGAACCAAGTCAGTACTTCCCATGTCAGTCATCCAATGGAGTACTTACATAGTTAGCCATGTTGTTTTTCCTTTAAGTCCTAGGGGTTGGAGTGTGATATTTGTCTGATGAGCTCTTTCCAGATCCTGATATCTAGAAATGTCCAAATCAAGAAAAGACATTTCACGTTGCCAAAATAGCGGCAATAAGAAGCAATATCCCAGTATGGCTCTGATTATTCCTGTGTGAGAGTGCGTTACAAGGCTTGTAAGTAATATTGGTCTTGCTGTGCTGTCTCTTCTCCTTCACTCAGGTTTGGATGTCCAAACAACAAGCTGCTTTCTCTCCCAATCTGCAGTCATATGTTTGCTCCAGTCCCAAGGTGACATGGCAGTGTGCTTCTTTTCTCTCGTGCTCACATATAAAGCCAGGTGTGATTTTGTTCCTCCATTGTGCTGTGCTTGGTCCTATTCCTGCCCTATAATTTAGCAAGAGGTCTAAAACTGTGTTCCATTTGCCAATTATCATGCATGTCGCTGTAATGCTTTGTTCACCTACATGCTTAAAAGCTGAAAGTCTTCCTGTTAGCTGCAGGGAATAATTTACACATGTGGTTTTTGTCTTTCAAATATTCAAGGTCATTTCTATAAATAGTGAGTCAGGCCATTAGTGTGTGTTTTGAGCAAGACTGCTCCTGTAATTAGTCGAGACATTTATGCAGGCAGCCTGGGAGCAGCAAGTTAGAGTCATACTGTTCTGTTCTTCTGTTTAATTTCTTAATATTTCTATTCTTACACTTGCACACTCAGAAAGGAGACCCACAAAAACAGGGTTTTGGGGAGAGGAAAGAAGACCTGCTTCTCCATGGCAGACAAAAAGTACATCACTGTGTGTTTACTTCATCAGAGCTGTTTTCCTATCCTGGCTGTGGTCACAATTCCTGGTGTGAATCAGGGCAAATAAAAGAAATTACAAAGGGTAATAACAAATCATGTGGTCTCTATTTCTGCCAAGAATGCTTCCCATTTCTTTCAACATCCATGACACCTTATTAAATAGTCCAGTATGCTTCCTATATATATGTATATATATTTTTTTTAAAGGAAACAAATTTAAAATGATTGTAATGCTGAATAGATGAATCAGGTCTACTATGCAATACCTTAGAAAATTTCCTGTGAATAGCATGAGAGACTGCCATGTCTCTCTGATTCTGAGTGCAAGTAGAGGTATATTCTCAAAATGATGCTGTGACCATAACCAAAAATTCATGTGAGAACTGAAATCTGTTCCTTAGGAATACCTGAGATAATTTATTCATCCTGATTCCCTAGCTTCTCGCCAGAAACACCAAGGGTCTAAGAAGTAACATCCATATGAAGGGATTATTCCATGTATTTTATGGAGAAATAGGTACTTATAGCCAAAATGTTCATATTTGCCCCTGTTTTAGAGAGATCATGCTGGAAATTTAGGGACAGAATTTCAGATACTGTTTCACAGGGATTTTCCATGCTGCCTGGCAGCTCAGAAAATTGAACAAGGTAAGATGTCCCAGAAATGAGGCACCTCAGACTGGATGCCTTCCTTAAAATTGTTGTTGGCAGTTTTGGCTGGCAGCTATATGGTACCTTGGTGACTTCCTGGTGAAAATAATTAATAGCTCTTGGCAGTCAAGTCACAGTCAAGTCACTCTAAGTGTACTACTTAACCAGGGTGGTTTACTTCACAAGCCCTTCCTTGGGCCAGAAATATATGTGTGTAAGGATGTGGGAAGCAGTGTGATCTTGTATTTTTTCCTACATGCCTTGTAAATCCAAAGATCCTGAAATCTTGATAATTAATCTGAAAACTTCCATAAAACATAGATTGTTTTGAAGTAGAACTGATTTTGTTTTACAGTATCTTAGATTACTTCATTCAGATACATGAAGTACCTGGACTTCCACAGAAACTCAAGAAAATATAAAAGTCAGACCCTCTGGTATAAATTACTGTGTGCCACTTTGCTTCATTTCAGTTCTGATTACTTCTGTAAGAGAATTTTTCACTGGGTTCCAACACCAAGCACCCAGTCTTTAGACCTTGTGAATGTGTTTAAAAGGCCAGCTCAGCAAATGCCATTGTTTAAATAATAAGCAGAAACTTAATACATGAAAATGCTTCCTGCTCCTCTAAATGACCTTAAGGGAACAAATGAAAGTATAAAACTGAGAATATCAGACATTCCTTAAAACTGCCTTTTTGGGTAATAGAGACAAATTCAGTCCAGAAGAATAGAAAAATCCACAGCAGATTTGCAATTTATTGCATAAGCTTAATTTTGGCCTGGTCTAATCTGACTTATTTTCCTCATTGTGTGAGTCAGTATATGCTGCATTAACCTTTTAAGGTTCATGCCTCATCATTGGCAAGGTTATTTTGCTTTGGCCTGGCTTTCAAGGAAGCGGTTCCCCCTGTATTGATCTTTATTTGCACACACACAGATTTGCTGCTCTCTGTGGAGCAGTATTATTGCTCAGGACACACCTCCTGCTCTGCCAAGTAAGAGAAGAGGCAAAGAGTTTGCTATAGAGGGATCTTTCTTCATGCATTTCACAACTGCAGCTGCTGCTGCTTGTAGCTGCAGCCATTCTTTATTGTTTCTTGTTCCTTTACATATACGGACTAAATTGATTCTCTGAATTCACCATTCTTACAGCGAAACAGTGGAAAAGGTGTCTTGCTACGTCTGGACCCATCTATGGCTTTTTCTGCAAAGCTAAGGCAAGACTGTAATTAAGTTTACTGCTGGATTCACATATTTGAAAACTAGTAAGGCCAAAGGGCTTTCTGAGGGAAAAAAATGTTCTGCTTGCATGCTCCAATGAAGCCAGCTGGTGCTTTGTGCACTTCCTCTCCTTAATGATGAATGTGACACTGCTCCTCTGGCATAGAACATCTTTTTGTCTGCATAAACTTTACACTGTGGTTGTAGGCTATAAATTTCAGCAGCATGGACAGAAACTGGGCAAATCCACAGAACAATATTTTGCTGTTTCATGGGACCAGGTAATTGCATGTGCATATTTGAAATATGGTAAATGAAATAATGTGAGATCAGCTCGCAGTGATACAAAGCATTTACATCTGGAATCAGGCCTGGCAATGCAGATATCATCATGCTGAATCAGCAACAGCAGAAGGCAAGACAATGAAGGGATGACAAAGCAAGAGCTTTTCAGGCACTGAAAAAAGAGCTGTATCTCAAAATCCTGTATGTCATACACAGAATGAGCAGTTATGGCAAACTGTATCTACACAGATAAGAAGAGAAACTATCTTCAGCTGGAGACCCCGAGAGCAAGTGCTGGTTATACTGGATCGTCTACAGAACAAAATCTATTCATACAGTGAAAAAAACGAAACCAAAACAAAACAAAACAAAATAACCCACCCCCATGAAAATAAAAACAAAAACCAACAAAAATACCCCCAAAAAACAGATCAAACAAAAAAGAACCAACAAACAAACAGACGTATAAAAAAACACAACAAAAACCCAAACAAACAAGCCCCAAACAACTAGGAATCAATGTTTCATCTGGACAATGGTTACTTAAAATTTACTGTGTCTATTGCATGACATATAAATGAAATTAATTCTTAACATACTTCATATGTAAGGAGGAGTGTAGTTAATATTTCTGAAGTGTTAGAAGCACAACTGCAAGTCTGTCATTTACCCAGTAAGCATGGTTTACCTAAATCCAATTACCTTCTGTATTTTAGGTGATGTATTGGGTTTGAATGGCCTGGTTTTTGGTAGCAGGTGGGCCACAGAGGTGGCTTCTGTGAGAAGCTGCCAGAAGCTTCCACTATGTCTGGCAGAGCCAATCGCTGGTGGCTCCAAAGATGGACGTGCTGCTGGCAAAGCCTGGGCAAATCAGAAATGGTGGAAATGCCTCTGTGGTGACAGATTTAAGAATAAATCAAAACAAAAGTGCAGTTTTAATTGTGGCCAGAGAAGAGCAGAGTGAGAACATGTGAGAAGAGCAACCCTGTGGACACCGAGGTCAGTGAAGAAGGAGGGGCAGGAGATTCCCAATGCTGAGATTCCCCTGCAGCTCATGGTGACACAGCCCTGCCCCTGCAGCCCATGGAGATCCATGGGGAATGCAGAGATCCACCTGCAGCCCATGGAGGAGCCCCTGCTGGAGCAGTGGATGCCTGGAGGAGGCTGTGACCCCGTGGGAGACCCATGGAGAGAGGGGCCCTGCTCCCAGGCTGGAGCAGCCTGCCCTTGCAGGACTGCACCTGTGGAAGAGTGACCACCCCACAGCAGTTTTGGGAGGACTGTCTGCCCGAGGGATGGACTCACTCTGGAGAAGTTCATGGAGATCTGTCTCCATGGGAGGGGAGCCCACAGTGCAGCAGGGGGGACTCCTCTCCCTGAGCTGTGGGCGAAGCCACGGGTCATGAACTGACCATAACCCCCATTCCCTGTCTCCCTGTGCCACTGGGGGAGGAGGTAGAGCTGGGAGGGAGGGAGGGGGTGAGGGGAAGGTGGTTTTAAGGGTTTATTTTACTTCTCATTGTCCTGCTCTGATTTTGTTTAGTAATGAATTCTCTTGAGCCTGTTTTGCCTGTGATGGTACTTGGTGAGGGATCTTTCCCAGCCCTTATCTCAACCCATGAACCCTAAATTAAACTTTCTCTCCTCTGGGCAGTTTGCAGAGGGGAGTGAGTGAGTGAGTGGCTTTGGTGGGTGCCTAGCACTAGTGTCAACCCACAAGAGATATTTCCGACATGATTCTTCTCTCTGTTCAACACCTGTACAAAAATATTTCTGTCTTGGATACTTTGCAGGTAAATATGACTTTTGATTTGTATTGCATACCTGCTGAATTATGTACTACATTTGCTGATAGAACAGGCATCTAGTAGCTACAAAATTTGTAAGTACTTAGAAGATGGTTTGCTTAAACTCCACTACTGCTTTTGCAACTTCATGGGGCTACGGCCTTAGTTTCAGCTACCAGAAGATAGAACGTTGAGGAAACACATTTTTGTGTAGAAGCTTTTGATCACAAAATCAAAATTTGTCTTACTGTGACACTGATAAAATAAAAATATGCCCTCTATCATTTAGAGAATGAGGTGTTTACTCTAAAGAACTTAATGAACTGTTATTCTAGCAAAGTGATTGCATTTTTTGAATAGTTTCAAGTAGTAATGGAAATATAGAATAATGCTAGAAGTTATGTTTTTAAAGATGCCCCAGAGGTTATTGTGACCTTCATCCATCCACCTCTACACAAAAAAGAACAATTAGAAGAATTTTGTGGTTAAATATATTTACTTCTCTTGACTCACAGTACATGCATTACCAAAATGCTAAATAAAAAAAATTTAAAATACCATAATATATAGTAAACGTGATGGGATTTTCTCTTCTGAATACGTTGTACTGCTTTGTACTGGTGCCCCAAATTTGGTGTCCATGGTTCTCAGCAGCCAGGAGTCAAATATTACGTGAGCAATATTGTACCTTGGAAAACTTCTGAAATATCTGAAAAATGCTCACATGCTGTACAAACATATTCCAGTGAACAAAACTGAAACTAGTCTTCGCTATATACAAAATCAGAAAGTCAGAGTTCCCTGTTCTTGCACCTTGTCTCTGCAGCAGAACTAAAAATAGACCTTCATACATCATCTTCGTTACAAACGTTTAATCACGGAGGGAATTATGTTCTTAATGCTCTCTCCAAGGTCTTATATAATAGTATGAAAATATTATTTTCCCAACATATTTAGGATGCAACTGTGAAGGCTGATGTCATATGGGATCTGCAGTTTGTCCACAGAGGTACTGATGTTCTCCCTCACATTTGCTACAGAGGCAACTAGAGATGCTTTAGACTCCACAATGAGAAAGCTTAACTATCCCAGTACCTTTCTACTAATACTTTAAAAACAAATTTTTGAAACTTGCACTCTTTAAAGTATTTCTCTGTTGTATGTGATTGGAGGGAATGTGGTTTCCCTGAGAATAAGCAGCTGTGCAATACAAATAGTCATCCTTTTCCAATTAAGATGCAAACTGACACCAAGACACGTTGACTCCTCCATGGTAAGTAATTTATTATTAATGCAGTTTTGCAACATACATTAATGTAATTTCCTTTACCAGGTGCCCACTGTGGATCTTCTTTTCCTATGTGGGAGAACAATAGTAGGAAGGAGAAATATGTGCACGTTATTTAAACTGAGGAAGGGACAAGTGCAAAATTAAGTGATTTTTAGCTGAGTAACACAAAATGCTTGCACAAATTCAAATGAGAAACTACTTAGGTATGTGTTAATGAGGGGTTTGAAAGAACTGATGTCATGCAAGAATGACACAGGAGCTAGAATACTTTTGCTGCAAAGTTCAAGCAGGTGAGTACAACATCCTGAGAAAGAATGCAATGGAGATTTGTTAGAGCACATGAGTGATTTATGAGGTCACATGGATGTTGGACACATCACACAACAATCTTAACTTTTGTAAATCTGTGTTGGTCTGCTTCATTATAGGGATTTGTAAGGAAATAAATGGACCATCCACACAATTTGATGTGTTTTAAACAACAACAATGACAATAACTATTATTATATATTATTTTTATATTTCATAAAATATAATATCGTTGAATATTAGTATATTATTATATAATAAATATATAGTAATAATGTAGCAAATTTATATAATGAATATATAATAATAGAATCTTTTCAAAACTATATATTATGAAGTATCATTATAATTATATTACTATAGTTATTATTATTATTATTATTATTATCATTATAATTATTATTATTAATGTTGGGTATTCAAACATATACTTGAAATATGTATTTGAATAACTGCAACAAAAGTTTCAACAGTGGTTTGCAAGCAGACATTTTATTAGGAGTGCCTTGGGGCATTACGAAAAGGATACATAAGGGTCATCAGTTCTATCTTTACTTTTAAAGGACATGACTTAATTTTCAACTAGGTTTTAGGGATTCACCACATCTAGCCTCAGCCAACTGACTGAAAATATTTTCTGGCTAAAATGGTCTTCAACAGAAAACAAATTTTTTTAATTAATATTTTCCCCAAGTACATTCTGTCTTCCATGAAGAAAAATTAACCCTTGTTTTGGCCAAATAATTAAAATCCTAGAAATCAGGAAAGGTTTTCATTGTGGTTAAAGTTCACTATATTTTAGCTGAAATTAAAGACCTCTTTTCTGTATAGTGTCTTTGCAAACTGTTGTCTATCAGCAATGATCAAACGGCATCTTCTATCACAGGTCTTGGCTTTGCAAGTGCAAAAAAGTTTCTTTCTTTTCAGAAGAGGAGAACACATAGTGCCCTTCTCAAAGGCTTCAGGCAGCAGGGAACCGGGCCAGTAAAGAAAAATAGCATTCTGACTGAAAAATATGTTTTATATGCATGTTGTGCCAACTAGCAGAAGCCATAAGACAGTGCAGGTCTCCTTTCATGGGCTTCTGTTCTTCCATTTACCCTTTTCACATGAAATTTCAGACAGTACTGTGTTAAGTAGACAACTGAAACCACAAGTATCAACTGCATTTCAACTGCATATAAGTGGCAGGATAAAAATTAGAAAAGAAATTAAAAGAAACAGGCAAAAAACCCCCAAGAAATCAAAATTAATCTTTAGCAGCTCAAACATCCCTGCTCCCAAACCTACTGACTCCTATAAGAGGAGATAGCTGCACCACACTTTGCAAAGCTTGTGATGTGATCTCCCATAGTGTCCCAGTACCCAAGCTGGTGAGCCAGAGATTGGATATGCAGGTGATCAAGTACATGGAAAACTGGCATGATTGCAGGACTCAAGGGCTGTGTGACCATGAGTACACAGTGCAGTCTGGTTACTCACTATGTCTCCTCAGGGAGCCAACATAAGACCCATTCTGCTTAATGTCTCTGTTAATGACCTGGGTGATCAGAAGTTCAGCTGCAGCAAGCCTGCCAGTGATGCCAAGCCGGGGGATGGCAGATGTGCTGGAGGGCATGCTGAGAGGGAACCTGTAGAAACAAGGTGTCAGGAGCCTCAGAGAGTTTAACAAGGACAAGTCCAAAGCCCTGGTGCAGCACTACAGAGAATAGGATGAGTGGCTGGAAGTTGCCTTTGATAGTGCCAAAGCCAAACCCTTCATGGAAGTGCACAGGGACAGGACTGGAGGGAACAGGAACAAATCAAAACACAGGAATAAGAAAATATTTTCATTGGAGAATTTCCACTGCACTGGAACAGATTCCCCCGAGAGATGGTGGAGTTTTCATCCCTGGAAGATATTCAAAACTTAACTGACATCTTTAGCCACCTAATCTAGTTGGATCCATTTTGACAAGATGTTGGACTACATGACTCCAGAGGTCTCTTCCAACCTCGCTTATCCTGTGATTCTCCAACTCCATAAATACTGTGTTCTCTTCAGATGCCAAAGTTATTAACACAACAAATATATTTTCTTTTGTCAGTCAGACAACTGGTAGTTTCCATGGTAACAAAGGGATTTCTTACATCTCAATTTTCCCCACTTGTTAGATTAATTACCATACTTTAGGAAGATCTAAGTGAAGGTGAAGGAATTCCTGATTACTACAGGATAATCTTATTTTTCACCATGCTGTTTCTTTATCAGATGGGGATTTTGGAAGACAATGTTCAGTAAATTGTCTGCATGAGGCTGTTGGTGCCAGTAAAACCTGTGGAGAGATACTTTACCATCTACTTATTGCACAAAAGTAGCTAGAGAAAAGGAAACTACTCTTAACTCTTTTACCGGACTTTTATTAATAGTCCCACATGTAAGAAAAACTCAGCATTAAATTAAATGGTTTATACCATAAAAAAGGCAATGAGGTTATATTCCTGGATTTAAAGGTATTATTATGAGCCAACAAACAATTAATTGTTTTATATTACTTGCTTTGGAAAGGAGCAACTAGGTTTTATGTATCCACAAAAATCCCTTACTGTATTTCTCTGATTTTGTGCTGTTCTTTAGGTGATTTAGAAACATACTCCATGGTGCTGTAAAACTAAGTCTTTTGCTGTTTACCTTAATAGTTCTCAGATTGCATCCCACATAGTTACAAAAAGGGAAACATCAGCTATATTTACAATGTCAAGAAAGACAACTTTTTTTTCCTTAAGCTTTCATCTTGTTTGCTCCCTTAAAAGCACTAAAAATGAATAGAAAAGAATTTCCTGGGGAAAACCCTGAAACACTTAGATAAAATAGAAGGAAATGACAGTGAAAGAGAATGACAGGCCTGTGTGTCATGGATGGGGGTAGGAGACTCCAAATTATGAAGCAGAGGGTAAGAAGCAAAGTCTTTCTTCATAGTCAGCGGCTAAAAAGTCATGACATTATTAATCATTTGTATAGGACAAGAAATGTGCATGGCTCTGTGCTGTGAAAGATAAACAAATAGAAGGATCTGTCATGGGTTCACATTTTAAAGGAAGGGGAAAAGTCAAAGGAACACAGTACTGTACATGTAACCATCACAGCTTTCAAGTTTTAGAGAACAGTTGAAATTTTTATAAGGTCAGGAGCAGCTACAATGAAAATTGCTTTCTGAGTAACTTCTATCCAAAAAAGTTGCATCAAATCAACCTGTTTCTCTGCTGCAAAGCTGTACCAGCTTCAGTGAAAATTTCTGCAGTCAGAAAGGTTTTTAATTCAGAAAAGATTCAGACTGCATTTTGGAATCTATCCTGAAAAAAAAAAAAAAGTAAATTGTCCTTTTAGATGTTTCTGGGCGCCGAATAGAAACATCGGTAGCTCTTTATTTATAGTGTAACATGTGACTTAGATTTGCATTATACTGAAACGTTTTGTGGACAATAAGTTGGTGTATTTGCTACAAAATTTTATCCAGGTAAGTTGGGTGTTCACTAGGAAGAGTGAACACAACCAGCAGAGAAAGTGATGTGTGTGTCTGTTTTCTCTGAGCATGACTCACAGGAACAGGGAGAGTAGATTTGGAGGCTAAGACAATAACTGCCATCCATTTGCTGAAAGGGAATTCTAGAAAAGCTTGAGCTCAGAAAGCATATTTCTGAGGCAATGTTTCAAATTACTCTTCAGTTATGCTATTTCAGCTGGCTCTAGGACCAACACACCAGCTTATTCATGCCCCTTTCCCAGTGATGAATTAACAAACTCTTCTATTTGATTCCTAGACTGGGCATTTTCCTAGGGATATGCTGCACTTAAAAGCAGCCAAGAATTTATTAAATCAGAGTGGTTTTGACTCTCAGCTAATAGTCATTGCTGCTAAGGGCAATTTTGGCAGAGCGGTCGCATTGTTATACCTTCTGGTTTGTGTATCATCAGCTGGAGCAATTTTTTAGAACAATGCTAAATTCTTATTACATACTGCTTCAAGCATGTCAGTATATATTAATGTTACTCTGAACAGACATTTCATTTCACAGAAGGAGTCAGGAAGGTTTAGACATAAAAGATGACACTCAAATATGTGAAACAAAATTAATTTTAAAGTACCTAAGTACCTAAGGCATTTAACCTTGTTGTGTACTGTGTTTAAGAATTAAAAGTTTTATCGAGTTTAATTAATATTCAAAGGGAACTTAAGTCCTATCCACACTACTGTAGCGCTTAAATATCTAAATCTGTAAGAATGCTCCTCTTTGCATATGTACTTGAATATAGTTCATAATCTTCTCAATATGGCTATTGAATACCTGCCACCTGAACTCCTGTGTACGTAAATTTGTTTTCTTTTAACAAATACAACATTTCTATGCTAAAATGGTAACTATCAGGGTTCATAATTTGACATGTTGGTAGTTCTCTAACTGCTGTATAGCTGGCTAGTAGACTCTCATATAAATCTCTGAAATAAATTTTCAGATACCTTTTTTGTTTAGCAAGAGAGGAAACAGTGGAAACTGCTATCTGAATCACAGACCAGCAAGGTTCTAAGGAAAGCCTGGTCTGTATCAGTCAAAAAGCTTTCTTTGGGACATTCTGCAAACACAGATGACTAGTTGAGACCAGATCATAAGGGTGCATATGTGTGAGTGTGACTTGAATCTAACAAAAATGCAGTCAAAAAAGAGCCAGAACCAGCCAAGGAAGTACCAGCAGCATGGATGGTCCTGGAAAAGATCCAGACTGGGAGAGAAAGCTCTAATTTTGGACAGAATGCTGGCTTAAAACGGATTTGATTTTCTGAACAAAGAAACTGCCTCCTGTTGCTTGTCTCCCTACTGTATTCAAAGGGAGAGAATTTTGTGTACTTTCTTTGTAAACAGAGAGTAACACACACCCGAAAATTGCAAACTTTCCAGATTTAACATGTTTTATGAAAAGACTCTTGGCTGAAAGCAGATATATACATCTCAGGGTACTTGATGATTGATTCAAAGCTACCACTTTTCTAAAATCCACTGCCTTTTCAAACTCTCCTCCTCAGCCTTTTTTATAGAATTACAAGCAAGTATTTATCCTAGGCAGAGAAAAATAGGCAATTCAAGGATCTAAATGAAACTTGTTTTTTTCCTCCATGCATACTGTGCATAAATAGCAGAACACGTCACTGTATCTTTCTCTCCCTGCAGTACTGCCCAGTGATGTCAAGCACACCTCCAGAAAGGCATAGAATCAGAGAATCTATATTGGGAAAGACGTTTAAGATCATTGAGGCATAACACTGCCAAGTCCACCACTAAAACATGTTCCTCAGTACTATATCTACACATCTTTTAAACACCTCCAGGGCTAGTGACTCAACCACTTCCTGTGCAGACTAGTCCATACTTGACAACCCTTTCTGTGAAGAAATTTTTCATAATATCCAATCTAAATCTTCCGTGGAGCAATCTGAGTACCTCCTCTCTTATTCTATTATTTGGAAGAAGTAGTGGATCCCCATCTGGCTACAACCTCCTTTCAGGTAGTTGTAGAGAGTAATAACGTTCTCCAGAGATTCTTTTTCTCCAGTCTAAGCAGCCCCAACTCCCTCAGTCACTCTTTACAGTACGAGTGCTCCAGACCTTTCAACAGTTTTGTTGCCCCTCTCTGAACACACTCCATCATCTCAACACTTTCCCTCTCATGAGGGGCCCAAAACTGGACACAGCACTCAAGGTGTGGCCTCACCAGTGCTGAGTACAGAGGAACAATCCCTGCCCTGCTCCTGCTGGCCGCACTATTCCTGGCGCAGGCCAGGATGCCATTGGCCTTCTTGGCCACCTGGGCACTGCTGGCTCATGCTCAGCTGCTGTCACCAGCACCCCCAGGGCCTTTTCCTGTGGCAGCTTTGCAGCCACTCTGCCCCAGCCTGTGGCACTGCCTGGGGTTGCTGTGACCCAAGGGCAGGACCCAGCCCTGGGCCTTGCTGAGCCTCACACCACTGGGCTGGGCCCATGATCCAGCCTGTCCAGATCCCTCTGCAGAGCCTTCCTGCCCTCCAGCAGATCAGCACTCCCACCCAGCTTGGTGTCATCTGCAAACTGACTGACAGGATTGGCTAACACTGTCTTCATTTCTGAGGAGGCTCCTAGGTGCTGGCCTGGGCTGTTTCAAGCCAATGTGGACCCACAGCCTACTGTACAACATTGTGTGAGTGTCCCCTGCCTTAATTCACCTCTCAGTTTTCTGGGAAACTGGTGGAAAATGATCGGCAAGAGGTAGAGGATTCTCATGGGGTCTTGACTCAAAAATGCCATGGTCACAATGATGAAGTAGCATGGAGGGAAAGTTCTTCTGCCAAAAGCAATATATTCTTCTATGAATACTCCTACTTCATTCCTGTTGTGTATTTCTTATCTCTCTGGCTTAGATAAATAGAGAGTACGCTACAGAGCCTATAGCAGGATATTACAAACTTCAAATTATTCTAATTTCCTTAAAGTCTTTCATCTCAGTGTCTTTAATTTCCAGTTGCTCAAGTGAACAGTAAAAAAAAATAAGTGTAAGGGTATAGGCTGAACAGGTCTTTTTTGTTTCAGTTTGACACTAAAATAAAGGCTCCCCATTTCTTTCCTGCTGCTGTTTCAAGCTTCTCCTTTCCCTTCAGATAAGGACCTAAGGAGACCCTTATTCAAACACATGGCTTATATTGATGTCATGAGATTCTTAGATGGAACAGATACTCCTTCTAACTTGGTATCCTTCAGGAAGAATACTGTATATCAGCCCAAGTGACAAGACTAATGAGACCCATTTGTGAAACCTCTTGTAGACTTTTCTTTAATAGGATTAGAAGTTTCCAGGAGGACAGAAAAGAAGAGGAAGAAACTGATCTCGTACAACCAACTTAACAGACAAGAGATTAAGCCCTTCCTACTGGGTTAGTATTCCTAGCCAACAAGATTTGTGTAATCAAACTATGCAGTGGCACCTTGAATTCTGCTTTGATTACCTCCTTTCACGGTCCAATTTTTCCCAGGGATTTGCAGGTCACAAATTTACATCTGAATATGGAGTAAATGCTTCTCTAGGAGCTATAAAAGTGATTCTTTATTGCAAGAACTCATTTTTGTCTTTTCCAGTTTTCCATGGGTAAACAATAGTTTTTTTCTGCTGGTTAGCACAATAAAGCTGAAGTAAAGCCTTGGGTCAAGACCCATATTTTATAGGGTCAAATTGTTCTTTATCTAGCTCAGCATCTTTGACTGCACTGCTGCTCAGGCAGAAGAAGAAGGAAGTTTGCATGTCAGGAAGATTGCTTCCTATTGCAGCATGAATAGCCCAACTGGTAGCAAGTTGGCTGTGTGCCATTAAAAATTGAACAGCCAAGTCAAACTGGGTCAGGTTTACATTTTACCAGGGTAATGCTGTCTAGTCAGACACCAGCACAGGAGCATTTTCAGCTCAGAGTCTGCTAGCCATGGGAGAAGGAAGAGAGAGCAAAGGAAGTTTGGCTGTCAGTAACCTTATTTTATCTTCTATTGTAAATACACAACTGGCAGCTGGTCAGGCATTCAAAGTTGAAAGGTCTACTGGCACCTGTTTTAGGTACATCCCTTCCTCATGGGAAGTAATGGGCTGAAAATGTAAGCTGCAGACAGCAGCCTCAGCTGAGAGCTAAAGCTCTTCTCCATCTGAGCTGCGGGGTGGGCTATGTTGTCTTGTAAGTCCTGCCAGCATGACTTGCCTCAGGACAAACAAGTCAGGTTGGTATTGCCATTGGATGAGGTGACTGCTCTGGATATCAGGCCCAATCTGCTGCCCATTAAAGACAGGAGGTGGACCTGAGATGCTGTTCAAGCATGCTGAACTGTCTCCTTGAAGTCCTCTTTACTCTTACATGTGTTACTCTTAGCTTGTCAGTTCTGAAAATCAATTCAACTTTCCAATGGAGCAGGGTTTTAAAATTTACCCTTTAAAAAGCAATATTAATAAAATGGCTGAAGACAAAAGAATCAAAATTTGCATTTAGACATGGAGAGTGCAATCCCATCCACCACAAATATCAAGCTACTCTTGCTTTCTCACACAGTGAACCTTAACAGGATTTGGAGCAGCATGCAGTTTTGCTCTATATTTGGTCTTACAGTCTGGCTAACATAACCGCCTACAGCTTCCCACTTGTCAAGAGGATGTGCCAGTAGCAGCTGCCTATAGGGAAGAATAAGCAAAAGGAAGATAGAGCAGAAGGAGAAAAAAGATTGCTAAAAGGCAGCTGATGGCACTTGAGACAAGTGAAGCTATTCCCCCTGTCACAAAGGAGGGCTCCATAACAACTAAATGTATGCCCAAAATGGACATTCTTCAGATTGTAAAGTCAAACACAAAAAGTCTAGCAGAAATAAAGGTGTGAGGAGATGGGCAAGAAATTGGTTCAAATGTCTTCATCAGCATGGAAATCAAGAGAGCTCACACACTCAGTGAGGGAGATCAGTCAGTCACCTTGCTGAGGGAGCAGCACGATGGAGAGAGGCATTCCAGAGGGCTGAAGGGAAGAAGGGCTGTTTCCCCCGAGCTTGGAGCTGAGGGTGTGTTTGCTTTACAGATGCTGGAAACCCATAACAGTAAAATGTGAAAAGGAGCACAAGGATATCCTTGTCAAACGGCTGCTGAAGGTGTTATGAGAATGGCTTGTAGCCTGCAGTTGTGAAGGATCTGGGAAAAAAGCTAAGTGAAGGGAGGAGCTAGAAGAGGTGAAATACGCAGTTGTGTCAGGTATGACTGCATTCTTCTCCTCTGACTGAGATATGGGGCTGGTTTTCAGCCTAATTGACTGCTCTTGAGTGTATTCATGCTCTCCTGAAAGGCACATTTCTGAAAATAATTCCAGCCACTGTACAGAGCGAGTCAAATCAAGACCATACCTCTTGCATCCACTCAGACTAAGCTTTATGGGAGAAATTATAAGTGCTGACTCATGGTAGTCATGGCATACAGATGTAGTTCTCTTTTGTACACTTTTTCAATCTTTTTTTTTTCCCTAGAGCAAGGCTGACTCTGCAGCAATGTTCTCAGAGATCATCCTGACCACTTAGAGTGCTTTGTAGAAAGGTGATTGGTAGTCTAAGCATTAGGGTCCTAAGGAATAAATGAGAACAAGTAAAATAAAAAGAGAATAATTTTATTTTATTTTAATTAAAAAAGAGCAGAAAAGTAAGAATATTGCTATTTTGCTGCTATCTGTCAAAACCATACAATTAATCTTTCACTCTCCTCTATATGCATAATAGGATCTACACGAAAATTGGCTCTACCTGAAAGCCTAAAAATGCACAATTAAACCCCTAGATAAAAGCCCTAAATAAATCTGTAAGTATCCAACAGGAATGAGTAGTGGCATGGTTTCACACTGTACAGGGATTGGATCCTACAAGTCAGGTAGGAAGACCACTGATGACACTGCTGAAATCAGGAATGCTAGTGCATGTCCTCATCACATGTTCATTAGTGAAATGGGTAGTGAAATATTTAAAATATATCTGTCTTGCAGCTGCATGTTACAAAATAGTGGGTTTAACAGGCAGCACAAGCACGAAATCATGCCTCATCCCCTTCAGAGTGAAATTAGGCAGGTTTGCTTAACCCGGGAACAATATATTTAAAATGAAGTAGCGGCAGCGTAATGGGTGACATTTGCAGAACGCTCCCTCATGATCCATTCTGCCAGCTGGCCGGGGGTGGTTCCTCCCACAGAGTGCTGGTAACAAACATGTGTGAGCCACTCTGGTCGTGAGCAACCCCAGACATTTCTGTAGGAAACATTTCAGTGGAATTAGTTTTGCTGGTGTCTAGTCTTGACTGTTCATGCGAAGTCTGCCTCATACAATCATTTTAGAAGGATTAGTTGCTACTGCTATGCAGCACCTTTCAGAAAAACTTCATTAAGGAATGGCCTTTAATGCTCTCCACCAAAGTAAGATCAAGCTTCCAGGCAGTGTCTGCATGTATGTTTATCAGACCTATATAAATTTGGACCTGTCTGATCGTAGTGCTGCTCTCACAGGCCTCCAGGATAGATTGTACTAGGTACGACATTGTTTCAATTTTAGTGTAACTTTCTTCACAGCAAGACTGCACCACAGTTGTCAGTTGTCATTATATTTATGTTGCTGGCTAGCTTTATAACCTGATTTTGAAAAATCATCTTGGCCTTTGAAACAAATAGATTTAAAAATCATGATTACTGATGATGTATCAGTATCAAATCACGAAACAATAGATTTAAATAATGATTTACTGTTTCTAGAAAAGTCCTATAATTTGTAGTAGAAATTCTATAAAGAATAAAGCAACTTGTAGAATTCCCTTGCAACATATCACCCTGTATCAATATATATTCTTCTGGGTTTATATCTGCCAGTTATTGTGTATAACTGCATTTTTTTAAGAGACATTTATGTGACACCTTCTCTGACATTATTAGACAGTTCCTGTCTCCATTAATTTCATAATAGTCCTCCACAAGGTAGAAATATCTTTCCAGTTTTCACACAACCCCATCATTGTCAGTTTTACTGCAACCCATTTTTAGTTGATTAATTAATGTCTTGAATTTTTTAGCGTATAAAAGTAT
The DNA here is from genome assembly GCA_039654755.1 of Calcarius lapponicus. Classification (NCBI taxonomy): domain Eukaryota; kingdom Metazoa; phylum Chordata; class Aves; order Passeriformes; family Fringillidae; genus Calcarius; species Calcarius lapponicus. The sequence continues at coordinate 26,596,801 of CM077481.1, read as the reverse complement.
ATATAAAGTATATTTTAAAGTATATATAAAGTATATTTTCAGAGAGTGTAATCAAAATGATAGGACACCAGAAGACTTATTCATAATGTATCTGTTCTCTGTTCAGTTGTACTTTCATTACAGGCAATCATTAGGAAAATCTATGCTATATGACTCATCATATAGCATACACTATCATATCACACATTATCATATATAAAAGTAGCATTAGTAGTGTGTTTCATCATTTGCAAATGCTGAAATTACTGACATCCTACATGTGTTTTTTAGATCAGATTTTCACTTTAGGAGCCAGTGGGCAAATACATTCAACTGTATCACACTACATGAGCCTGAGAGTGTATCAATGGGACAAATTTGGTAAGAGGTTGTGTAATAATTTGGCTGTCTCCATACTTTTAGATACTCTGGGCCTTTCAAGATGTCACAATTTTCACAGAAATGCCCCCCAGGAGCATTTGAGAGGCTATCTTTCTCTTCTAATTAATTTCTGATGGTTTCAAAATGTAATTTAAAACATAAGTGAACATGGCTCAGTTTTGAACTAAGTTGAAGAGGAAGTTTGTGAAAAATATCAAACATGTATTTTTCTAAATCATATTTTTCTGACTGAGTTTCAAAGGAGAAACTTTGAGATTCACTTATACTGAGTCACATGGGAATGAACTAGGTCACTCTCCAACATATCTTCATTCTCCTCATGTAGAGGTAGCCTATATTCCTAATAGTAGTTGTTACCTATTATCAAAGCATCAGAAAAAACCAATGTAAATGGGGGAAAAACCAAAGGCAATGGGGGAAAAACCAAAGGCTTAGTTGTGGGGCATTATTTTAGCCTCCAGCATGTGTTTCTAGTGTTTGCATAAGCCTTCTTCCACTTTTTAAGGCATATATCTCTGAGAATTAGAAACAGAATATTGTTGTTATTATTTATCTTACAGCAAACATTCCTGTTGCTTTCTTTATGCTCAAAAAGTTTGAAATTCTCTCTGTGAAGTCTGATGATTCCAGTTGAAGCAGGGTCTCATCTGAACAAACCAGCTCAAGAGGTTAATTAGTATTTAAAAGTGACCGTTTCCTTTAGAAAAAGCAAATTAGGTCTCTTATTCCAATCTTCTGCTTATTCCTTAATATAATGGTATTTTTATTTTTTAACTTCAATCTTACAATACATCTGGTTGTTTTTTCCTCTCTTTTTACATGATGTGGTTCTTCGAAAAATCTCAAAGAAAAAGATCTTTCTCTTTTAGCATGTCTGAAGCCCAGTTGACAAATACCATAATCACTCCAGAGCATTTTTTTATGTCCTCCATGTAGTCTGTAATAATAAAATTATCTCTCTTCCTTAAAGGACCTGGCAGCTCTTCTGTTCTTGTCTTCTAACTAGTCCTCCATAATTGATTTAGCTTTCCCTTTACAAGAACCACTCTTCAGGGATGCTCAGAGAAGAATACCCTTGTCAGACCAAACCCATGCATTTGCCATATAAAATACCTAGAATGCCAAGAACTCCATATCCATTTCAATACAAAGTACAGCAGCTTCTCCAGTACATATTTATTTGCTTAAATTAATACAATACATCATACATGCTTTTACTCTTGAGACAGAAAGCCAGAAAATAAAGATTCACATATAGTTTGTTCACTTCATGAGCTGTGGCTTTAAACAGGATCTCAATGTTCTACATGAAATAAATATGCAACACATTATTTGCAAAATCTGTTAGGAGTACAAAATGTTAGCTCTGTTACATCTTGTTCAGCTAAGCAGACATGACATTTTCAAAACTGTTAATAATTATTAAAACTTCTAGGAATAATAAATATGGTACTTATATTACTTCTTAACTGTACACTCAAAACAGCAGAGTCCAGCAGCACCATATGAAGAGAGAAATCAAAGAATAGGTAGTAGACAAACACAGAGTTGTAAAAAGGTGGGTGCAGTAGCATTACTTGGTCTTTTCATAACTTGTTTTACAGGAAACAGCACAGGATAAACTTTAATTGTGATATTAATCACAACGTATTTTACCCTTTGAGCTTCTGAACACAGAGCACCTGTCTTCACTGTCACAAATTGAAGGCTGTCTGGCAGCCAGGAAAACCCAGTTTCATAAGGAGATGGCTGAGTCTTTGTGGCCAGACTGAAAACACTTTGCTCCAAGGTCACATACAACTTTGCTTTCCCTGTAAATCCCTTGTCTATCTTCACCCTTAATCTTTACTAGCCCAGATTTTGGGGTTTCCTCCATCTACTCTGTGCTCCAAAGCATCTTGCAGAACTCTCCCTGCTACCCTTAACATCAGAAAAGCCCCTAACTTGACAAACCTCATGCCTTCACTTGCCCAGACTCTTTATGGTAGGGCAAATTTATCTTTGCCTCAGCCTGACTTCTAGAAGCATCTCAGCTGTGCAAGTTTGTAACCACTCTTATTTGCTGTAATGCTCTCTGAAAGGATGAAACAAGGCTGCATAAACAATGCAGGGAAATGGTATAGATGTGCTTTTATACGGAGGTGGTGGAGACTGGGCTTTAGTTTCATGTGTCTCCATAAACTGAAAACCAAATAACAGTGAATAGTAGTAAGATAAAGACTTTTTTTTTTTTTTTCCCCACAACATAGCTAGAAGACGATAGATAAACTCACATTAGGAATGAGAAAAAGAAGAAAATATATCCCCCAATGTCCAGGACACAGGCAATGTCTCTACTGGACTTCTGCCTCTACACAAGGCAAAATAAGGAAGCTAATCCCTTGAAAATTATAAATGGGAAATAGCTTCATTATGAGAGCAAATTTCTATAAAGCATTTTCAAAGATATTAAAAAGCAAAGGCTGTTACTGTCTGTTCCCAAAGCGGTGCCAATGTAAATAGTGCGAAAATAACTTATGTTTGAAAAGCAAGGTGCTTCACAATGAAGGCTGTTATTTCACTTTTAATTTGTCCCTTGAGGCCTCTTTGTAACACGTGTCACAGACCCATCTACATTATGTTCTACAGTAGTGAGGACTGTCATCTTCTAGCCACTTTGCTTGGGTCACTTGGCACTGTCTTCTTACTTTAGTAATAATTTTGTTTGTAATTTCTCTTATTGATAATTTAGATTTAAATTATGTTTTTACTATTCTGACATGAATTAGACTTGCTTGTTTGAGAATTAGCTTAGTATGACTTTGTGTCTGGGCAGAATCTCAAAGTCCCATTGTGAAGAAACACTCTGCTTTCTAGCAAAATGCAGTGAAAAAGGGTTTGCATTATGAGTTGCTTGCAAATAGTATTGCCATTCTGGGACTTTTTCCCAGCTGTCTGTATGTGGTTGTCCAGTACTTTTGCTCCAGTGATAACTGCACCTGTAGAAGTGGGTAAATTGACTGTAGTGAGTGTGGTTGAAGGAGTTTGGAGTAACCATTTAGACAATTCAGAACTGTCTGCAGTGATTTCCTTTCCTATGAATCTGGCACATTCTCTTACAAGGTCAGTAAGGAAACTCTGGACCGCATGCTTCCAGTAAACGCAGTTTTGCAGTTACAGAATCACATAATCACAGAAGCATTTAGGTAAGAAAAGACCTCTTAATATCATGAAGTCCAATGTTTGAGCAATCGCCACCTGGTCAGCTAGACTAAGTGCTACATCCAATCATTTCTTGAACACCTCCAGGGATGTCTGACTTGTAGCCCTTCTCTGGACATGCTCTGGCACCTCAATGTCTTTCTTGGAGTGAAAGGCCCAAAACTGGACATAGGATTTGAGGTGTGGCCTCACCAGTGCTGAGTACAGGGGGTCAATCCCTGCCCTGCTCCTGCTGGCCACACTGTGGCTGGCACAGGCCAGGATGCCATTGGCCTTCTTGGCCACCTGGGCACTGCTGGCTCATGCTCAGCTGCTGTCACCAGCACCCCCAGGGCCTTTTCCTGTGGCAGCTTTGCAGCCACTCTGCCCCAGCCTGTGGCACTGCCTGGGGTTGCTGTGACCCAAGGGCAGGACCCAGCCCTGGGCCTTGTTGAACCTCACACCACTGGGCTGGGCCCATGATCCAGCCTGTCCAGATCCCTCTGCAGAGCCTTCCTGCCCTCCAGCAGATCAGCACTCCCACCCAGCTTGGTGTCATCTGTTAAGTGACTGAGGGGGCTCTCCATCCCCTCATCCAGATGGCTAATAAAGATACTAAACAGGGCTGGGCCCAATACTGACCCCTGGGTCAACACCACTGGTGACTGTCTGCCAACTGCAGTTAACTCCATTAATCACCACTCTCTGGCCTGGCCATACAGCCATACAGGTTTTAACCCAAGCAAAGATTTCATCCGCCCAAGCCACGAGCTGTCAGCTTTTCCAGGAGAATGCCATGGATAATGTATCAAAGTCTTTGCTGAAGCCCAGACAGAATACATCCTGTGATATTAGTGGCTGGGAGATGAACTCTGCTGAAAATGTCTCTTTTGCTCCATTTGTCTGGACTGCAATTGGTATGTAATACTTTGTTTCTTTCTTGATAAGGATTGTCTAGCTGTCCCATAGCACTCTCCAATTAATAGACAAGAGTTTGCAATGGAAGAGCTTTGTACTTTCCTGCTTTACACACCACAGGACCGAAGGACTTGCAAAATTCCACCCACCTGCATGATCACCTTTCTAGAAATTGCGAAGAGATTCCCAATTCCTTGCTTGCTCTTCTTATCATGTAAACTAATATATCTGGAAATGTGGAGCTAACTGATACTGAACCATGGACAGCTGGAAACTACACCACCAAGAGAGAGAGTTAGTGACTCCCAGCCCTTGGCTGTATACATGCTCAAATGGGAGCTTTTGTCGGGTAGAGACAAGCTAGTGCCAATAAGTTAACTGAAGGAGCTGCTCCCATTTCTGAGGGACCATCTACTAGACCATGCTGAATTTCTACCTGATCATTTCCCCTAACATCTAAGAAATAATACAGTTTCACTCATTATTCTAAAAATTTCCTAACTTTTTTGCTTGACCACAATGTCTTCCTTGAAAGAAAGATGGCTCCTTTTTCAATAGGCATCATCTTACAGCTAAAGCAAGGAAGAGGAATGTTTATGATAGAACAGTTAATCCCTGAAGAAACATGACCATGGACCTCTAAAATACACCTCAAAGACTTTTTAAATTCTAAAGTGACCTACCTTCCAGTTCAATTTGGCATAGCACTTTTATTTTTAAAAATATGTACATCAGACATAGATTTAATTAAGGAGAGTCACCTGAATGTTACTCTTGCTTTTATCAACAGCTTTTTCTGCATTAATTTCTGCATATGTTATGCCATGTTTGAGCCTTGAAAAAGGAAAACACTGCCTGTAGCCTTGGACTACACAAACCCAGTTATATGAGAAATAAGGACTTTGCCCTGTGAAAGTTGCTTAACTGGAAGGCATGAGGATCATTAATTTGAGTGTGTTTTCCTTCAGGCAGCTACATGACTTGTCTTAGCAAGTCATAAAAGTAGATGACCATATTTAATTACAACCTGCTCTATAGAGAGCATGATTGCAATGCATTTCAAATCAAGAACTTGTCAGGTAAGTGAAGAAGGCAGTAATATTTAGAAGAGATGTATGTACCATATATATGGATTTTAACCTTTTGAGCTGGGATGTCCAAAGGACATAGGACAAATTTTATGATTAATTGAATTTTCATTTCCATGTAAGCAATAGGATGATGCAGGGCTGCTTATTGTCTTTCTTGAAGATGTAGGAACTAATATGCTGTTCAAAGTATTCATGTAATTAATGAAAAGTTTAATGGAATATGCTTTTCCCATGTTGGTTATAAGCTTATAACTGTAGGGGAATCAGAGAATGAAAAGCTAAGTTTGACTCCATTAAAACAGCATGAGTGAAATTTGTCTGAAAGGCCTGCTGCTTACTGCTCAAGAAGTGTTTAATAAGAGAAGTTTTCTGACTTTAATAAGAGGAAGGTTTTCCTCTGTGAGGTACTTCTTGTTCTGTAAGGGTGGTTTTTACCTTCTGAAACAAAAAATTACCAGATCTGTGTATTCCAAAATTATCCTTACTAGCAATGATAAACTGAAGAGATAAATGGTAAAGCTGCATAATTTTTTCAATTGAATGACTCATACTGTGTTATGTGTAACTATGGCAAGATTGTGAATGCTGCATGCTGATACCACCCAGTACATGTGTTGGTCCAAGCAGGCAGTAGAACAAAATGTCAACACAATCTATGCTATTTCACTTCAAGAATTTCTGAACACTCCCATACTGGCTGAAACACAGCAAAGCATGAATATTCCTTGTGCCAGAGAACTAGCTTTTGTAATAAATTCCTTTTAAAGCCTTAGAGAACTGTCCTTTACTGCCTCCCCAGACATTAGTTCTTATTATTTTGTTTCACATTTCTCATTGTAAGTAGTTGCACTAAAGAGTCACTTCAGTAAATCAAAGTATTTGGACTGTGTTAGTTCTGAATGTCAACAGCATTTTCATGCATGCCATGTTTAATAGTACTCTGGCTTATAATGTGAAATACTTTGTATTTTCAGATATTTTTGAGGCATATGGTTAGAAGTTTTCATATATATTTAGTCAGATAATAAATCAGATGCTAAAGTATGTTGCTTTCTGCTAAGTAGAAAATTGCATGTAAGTATCTATCCCCATATAATAGGAAGTAAACTTCTGTACCCAACCCATTGTCTGTTATACATTAAATTGATAAATATTAAAGTGTTATTTTTCAATATCTATTGCATTTCTTGGTGACCTCAAGCTGCTTTATTCTTTTAATGTATGTGTTTTACCCTAAATTATTTTTAATAATTTGGCTTATTTATTTCTAAATTCTACTACAGACTTCCTGGCTTTAGTAGCTTACACGTCATGTTAAAATCTACCTGCTTACCATTTTCCAGCTGTTTTAAAATGTCCATTTTAAATGCCTATAAGCATTGTTTGTTTTTCCATCTTTCTTTCCAGCAATTCTTTCAAACTCTTGTTCTTGTGCTTGAAATACAAGTAATCAGAGAGAGAGTGACCAAGTCTAGCCTTTTCAAAGGATCTAAAGCTGAGATGTTCTTTGTTGTTTGCAAGCTCTCCCTCTCCACGTCTCTCCTCCTTATCTGAATTTCCTATTCTCTTCCCCAGTCCTCCCTCACTTAACACCTCTTCCTTCTCATTGCAGTAGGACTCTCTGAAGTCCTTCATCATGCACTCAGGTTTGCCAGAGAGATCTTGAGCCATGTACAGCTTGTTGTCATCATGATGGTACGTGGCAGGGCTGTATCGCTCTGCCTCATAGCAGTTGTCTTCCTCTTCTTCCTGGCATGAGCTTCCCTTGGCACTCTCACCATCAGAATGAAATGAGATTCCCTTCCCTTGGCTTTTCTGGGAAAGATCAAATGGCTCTTCCTGTTCCAAGCTTCTTAAGACATTTGTCTGTGACAGAGCAATCCTTCCTCTTCCAAAACCTTGTAGCGGTTTGAGGGGAGGAGAAAAGGAAAAAAAAAAATATATAGGACATTTTACTACTTGGTACATGGCTAAAAAACAAAATCTGAGGTGTCTTTGTATTTCATTTTTTACCTCTCTCTTCCATCCAGCTTTCTCCAAGTACTTCACTATTTACATCTCATGGCATTTCCTTTGAGATGCTGCAAAAAGGAGTGCTACTGTATACACTTCACAGCCAGGTTAGGACACAAAACATTGTTTTATACAGCCAGACTCTGGATGATGCAGCTGGGAAGAAAAGTGAAATGGTCTGGCCTTTTGTAAACTGAATTTTGCCTCAACCTACTCACTTCCTCCTTCCTATTCTTTTTCTAAAATAAAACTTGAATCTAAAGCACCACAGTCCATAATCCAAGTCCCAGGTTTTGTGTCTTATGTTTCAGAGGAGCAGAAGAGACTAAAAACATGGTAATGTATTTCTTCTATGGACACTGTTCAAAGTGTCCATAGTTCAAAGTTAATACTTTACAAATGAAAAGACAACCGTCTCAGCAGCCTATGACTGTCCTTAATTTTTCCCCTTTCATCTACTGAGAAACAATCAACTGAAAAGCTCTATGCACTAGACAGTGCTTCAGCTTGAGGAAATCATTATAAACAAATGATGATTTTGAGCAGTGTATATGAATATGCATCTAATCCTGGATCTGGTTTGTCTTAGTATTTGTCAGTGTCTTCCCTCTTGCTGGAAATACAGATTATCCAAGAAGCATCTGTGGACTCAAAAATGCTCCAAACATCATCAGGATATATTTTTAAAAATCACATACTACAGGCATAGGCCAGCTTCATTAAAGACTAGTGACAATACAAAGCGAGGACTTCACCCAGTACCTATGAAAGTCACTAATTTACCTGCTTTTGTTTTCCTTGGTTTTTATTTTCCCCTCAGTAATTGAATCAAGTTTCTGAAGGATCTATGCAGTATCACTAAATAGCAGATTTTATTTTGCAACAAGGTGTATTTGTTAAAAGGATTCATAAACAGGTATCAGACCTCACAAATTTTCTCATAATTGATAAACCTCAAGGGCTGCAGAATCTCTGTACAATGAAAAGATCTTAGGCAATCTCCTATTACGAGCAATTCTCTAACTAGCATGATGCTGTAGGAGATTTACAGAAAAAAAAAACTTATTGCATTAGCCATTAGTATCTTCATAAATTTTACACCAAATGTCATGTGCTAAGCTGCCCTAAAGTTTGAATATATGAGAAATGCCAAGAAATCTTGCCCACTAAAGAATTATTCATCTACAAAATCTTAAAAAAGGGATCTTGGATACCCAAGCCCTCAAAAAATTCTACCTAATTCCCCCACTTCTTTAGATAGCCTTGATCTGTTTACATGCACGAGCACGACTTCAGGAAGTATATGTGGTAAGCGGCAGACAGGAAATGTTTCGCAGGATGCCCTCAGTAGTCAAAAATCCTTATACTGTGAGACTTATACTTTGAGGAATAGCCCTTCTATTCATGTGCTTCCTTGTAAATGGGATCTTGAGCCTATGGTATTCATCTGACACCAGCTATGCCAATACAGTATAGAATGACCAAGGCTCCTGGATGTAGACCCATTGAAGATTCCATCCCTGCTCCAGACTGGAATCCAATAAGCCGTCAGAAAGGACCATAAGTGTTTCAGATTTTCTTTTTCTGTCAATTTAGGATTAATTTATGATTTATTTGGGACATGTAATGCTGCCATGTAATGCTATAGTAATATACCTAATAACAACTTCACAGGCTTAGGGGATTCTACCTCTTGCAACAGCATTGGATCTATGGCACAAGTTTGTGGATCTGTCATACAAAGTCCATTTGTGTTTACTGATATGCATATTCAGATCTCAGAGAGAATAATCTCACTGAAAATTATTACCTTGAGAGTGAAATCCTCTTTCCATGACCCCATGTTTGACTTTCATGTGCCTGGTTAGGTTCCCCTTCAAGGTGAATTTGCTGGGACAGTAGAGACACTTAAATGGCTTGCTATCTGAGTGCAAGTGCATGTGTCCCATTAAATTGTGCATTCTGTTAAACTCCTTTCCACACAGCTGTAAAAAATGGTAAAAATGAAAATTATTAGTTTGAAGCAGTATTTTCAAGGACAACACTTTTAAAGGAAAGATGACCTACACTTCTCAGCTTAAACTCTGCCAGGTTTTGGCTGCAATATGTTTTTCAAAGTTCCATCAAAATCCTACAGGCAAAAACAAGTGGTTGAGTATCTAAGGCACTCTGAACTGCTGACATTTTTAATATTGGTGACCAGCACACATAGTCCAGAGTTCCCCAAAAGCAGTCACTGTTGTTGTAAGGAGGGGAAAGACTTAAGGGAGTAATCTGGAAGGCTCGTAACTTGAATGAGATTCAAAGTAAAAGTTTCTGCCCTGGTGAACCATTCCGTTTGTGGTTTATACATCTAGCCTTTAATCAACTACAATGTCAGGCAGGAATGGAGTTATAAAATAAAACCAATTAAGTGTTTCTGTGAAACAGTCAGAGTAACAAAATATTACTTATTTTTAAATGGAAATTAAATGGCTGTACATTTTGCTTAAAGCTAGAAAAAGCAATTCCTTGTTTTTCTGTGTTTCTTGCTCACTCCTTTTTTCCCCTGATTCTTTCATCATTTGTTTATCAACTCCTGTTTTTTGGTGTCTCTGGTGAGTAAGCTGCAATTTAAAGTCATGAGGCTGCAAGAATGACTCAGCTTTCCCTGAAGCATGTTCCTGCCAGCTCAAGCCATTGATCGTGAAATTTTTCCTTTGATGGAACAATACCAGCGGGTTTAATTCACTATTGTTTATTTAGATGGGTCTTTTTTGTAGTCTGGACTCTTATGTATTCTTAAGACATGAGAGTTTGACATCACTATTACAGGCATCCAGTCTTACTTGTCTTCTGGTCTTTCCTTACCAGGATTTATAATTTTATTCATATTCAAGTGGCTATTTCCATCCTCTGCAAACTTCTGTGCTTGCTTTCTACTTTTTTTTCCTCTGACTTGTTTTATCATTGGATATTAATTTTTTAAAATTATTCTTATTACTATATGAACCAGAGTCACCATCACTGAGTAACTGAAACCTTCATCTAGCAGGGTAACCCTCTGGCAGACAATTAATAAATAGAAGTTACTAAGACTCCACCAGACTTTTTATATAATCTGGATTCAAATTTTACTTATTTGGTATTACAGAAGAACTGATACAGAACTTGTAGATGTAAATTCAGAAAGTCATTGCTTAGAATATCTGGATGAAATGTAAATAGCAAAAGGATCCTTGGAAAAACAGTACTGTGTGCTTTGTGTTTTAAGACCTCTCTTGAGGGAAAACTGAATCAGTTCATAAATACAAAAATTAGCATAAAATAAAAACTAGAGCTGAGTCAGAGCTGCAAAAAGACAGAGTCTGAAAACATTCACTTCCTTTTAAAAATTTTTTTGCTTCAGCTGCGTATGTACCATTTGTGTTTTTCTGTCTGTGATTTTACTAAAATGTAAACCTCTAGCAAATAAATTTATCAGCAAAGTGTTGGAGAGGACTATTGGTGGAAAAAAAGAATAGCCACCGAAAGTGAGTAATTAATTTTTAAAAGTAAGATAGCTGTTTCCAAGGGTCATCCATCCACTGAGGAAAGAATACTGTCTTCTTCATGTTCAAAGAAAGTCCATATGCAGGATTATTTACACTCAGAGAAATTATGGAACCACAAAATACCTCAGAAAGTGCTGGGAGGAATCAGACTCTCATCTACTGAGACTACTAATCAGTGCAGAAAGTTTGCAAGGAGTAACAGCAGCTGATTGTATCTTGACAGCTGCTGGAACAACCTATAACATGTCAATATTACTCTTGCTACAAGAATGTCAACAATAATATCTCTCTAACACCTCTTTGCTGAAGGCTTCTGGTTATCTGCTTGTATTGTGGCTGACATATGTCATCACCAGAACTTGCCTTCCTATATCTAGGTCTTCTCTGTCTGAACTGGTAACCAAGGGAAATCATGTTGAGTGAATGAGCGGCTTCAGTACTGCATGCAAACACTTATCTTTATAAGGTTGTGAGTATTAAAATTTATTTAGAAGGACTATTTAGTTGCTTTTTGTCAAGGCAATATTTGTTTCTCTTTCTTCTTACTGAAAAGACAGGGACTTGGTAAAGGTTATTTCTTTATGGCATAAAAGTTCTGTGTCTGAATAAAGTTGATGGGCTTTCCGTTTCCCAGAGTCAGGCACATCTTCGAAATATGTAATGTGTTCTTGTCCTGAAATCTCCTCTGGGGACATGAGGAAATGGTACTAGAGTGCAGAGGTGTGGCAGGAAAAGTAAAGAAATGCAGATAGGAAAATTGGTTTTCGGAATGATGAGTCTCTGTGGCATAATCTCTGTTTTACTGGTCATTTCAAAAAGGCACAAGACCTCTTTCAGATTAATATCTATGATCCAGATGTAAAAGGAAATAGGTTTCTCACTTGTATGCTAGAAGATTGCAATTCAAATCTAGCTGGATTACATAGATAATGCTTAATGAAGAGCTTGAATCTGCAGATCAAATTAGAAGACTGTACAAGATTTTCTTTCTCTCTGACACGACAGCCTTGTGAGCAGAGAGTGAAAGATGATCCTGAGACCATTGCATGGGAGGAGCTCCAGCAGAACTCAGTGCGCTACAGCACTCAGGGAGATAAAAAGTTTATGCAAGAGAACTTGGGATATCAGGAAGACCATGGTTTACTTGGGGACTTTGTGTTAGGCTGTCTAATAAAATAATGTTCAACAAAATGTGTCAAAATTAAAGTCTTGAAGAGAACAACTCAGCTGCAAGTTTGCTGAACAGACTTAGTCGCACTGGCTGGTGAAATGGACTTCAGTATAGTTTGCTAGAATAGTCTACATTAGTTCCACCCTAGATTTTTCTTCCTAAGCCAGCACATGAAGTATCATCTTTATAGATTTGTCACCAGTTTTGTTCCTTCTTAAAGTACTTCTCTCTCTCTGTTTAAAAAATGCATTTTTAGATAGGGAAAAAGTGGTGTTCAAAACATCTGTTACAGATATTTGTCTGGGCTGCAGAAAAATCTATTGCACCCTTTATTGGAGGTCCAAAACATTGATTACTTCAGCACTAAAAGCAACAGTAAATTTCATGGAATCTTTCTCTACAAATCCAAATTAGTACTGTTCCACCAGTTGGAATACCTTCATAACTCTTCAGTGGTTTTTTTTTTTTCTCTTAAACAGAAATAAACAAGGCAACATGGGCTCAGGCCTTTAAATACTACAGACAAGTTCACTCTTCAGCAGAAAATCAAACAGAGATCCAGGCTGCAGCTGGGTGAGGAAACAGAAGGGACAACTGTTTGCTGCTCCCTCACTTCTGATAGTATGTGCTTAGCTGTGATTAGACACATAGGAAAGCTCATGTTTTCTTTTGCTGTGAGAAAAAGGTAAAGAAAACCATTGCATGCGGTGAAGTATAAAGGCTACTGCTGCGCTCTCTTTCCCTTGCATTCTTCTTCTTCTTCTTTTTTTTTCTTTATAAGAAGGGTGTTCCTTTCCTCAAAGAAAGAAGGAGAGGGAGAATGACTGTAAACTGTCCAAAAGGACCGTGAGAAAACAGGAAGCTTTGAAAAGTACAAGAGAAAGCAAGATGAAATCTATTTGCAGGCGGTTCCCCGGGGACATGTGAGCCATTGTTAAGCAGGCTGTTCATACAGCTATATCCTTCCTTCTGTTGAGGAGGAGCTTGGTGCCAAAAGGCTGCTATCTGGTCATTGCCTTAACCCTCCAAGTACCAGCCAGAAATATTTGCTTTCAAGAGTCTGCAGGGGCTCTATCAGAGAGGTAGTGTTAGGATGTTCCTAATGCAAAAAAGCAATTCCTGATTCTGTGTCTGCTTATTGTTGCAGTCTTCACTGTCAGGGGCACTGATGCTGATTCATACCCCTTCAGACATATGAGAAACAGATTCACTATGCTTACTTGTTTCTTTCCTCATTGGAACACTGGGTGGGGACAGAAAACTAAAAAAATAAGAAAAACAGGTGTTCCTGTAGAGCTTTTGTTACTGTCTGGAAAACATACTGGTGATATTCTATATCCCAGTTCCAACTATTGCCCTCTCCAAGTTTCAATAGTCTGTCATCATCAAACACTGAGCTGAACACAACCTTCCAGCTAATCTGCACGTACCCAAAAAGTCATGTGGATCCACATACTGCACCCACAAAATCTGATCCAAAATTTGAGATTATTTTCTGAAGTTTGAGGAGTTGGAGAAGGACTTCAACAAAATGGGAACAAGGCAGGTTTGCAGACATTCTTAAAGAATGAAAACCTCCAGCTGACCTGACTGGTTACACCCATAGAATTTCAGTAAAAGAAATTCTTTTATAAACAGAGTAATGTAAGCACTACTACACAACATACTACTTTCATAAGACATAAATTAAAATAAAACAAAGTACTGAAGTTGGAAGACTTTGCTGCTAGTTTTTCAAAGTAAAATGTTTTGAAGAAAGAAAAATTATGAAGTCAGAAATATTAATTCTGACATTTTTTACCAAAACTAGCACTGAATATCATATATTCCTATGACATTTTGAAATTCTACATTTTTTCAAGACAAAATAATTCCATTTAAAATTTTTCATCCATCTCTGCTTCTTCATGAGAAGTTCCTTTAAAGAAAACATTCAATACCATAAAGATGTAGGATGAAAGAGTTCTAGAAATTGCTTTCAATCAGTCTTTAGTTACTTATGCATAAACTGGGTAATATGATCTACTCTGTATTTACAGCCATCTTAGAACCATCCAAATTAAAGTGGGAAAAAAGATCTACAGCCTTTGACTTCACAAAGTATGACAACAGTAATGAACCACACTGGCAGCAAAAGAACTTATGTAGCATCCAATAATGAGTAACAATATAGATATGAATAATTCATAAGAAATATATTAGAAGTAAAGAGGGTCAATAAAGTCTTAAAGGTTTATGGGGAGGGAGGAAAAGAGAGGATGGAAAGGGAATGCCAGACTCCTGTGTTGGGGGAAAGTGGCAAACTGGAATTTGAACAGGACTGTAGAAAGGCCAGGCGGTCTCAGAGGTTGTTTTGCTAGCATACTGATATCCTGCCTTGAATTCCAGTCTGGTAATTACACTCTACCCATTCAAATCCCTTCTACAGTTTTATTTTGCTGTGGGTTTTTCTGACCCCTTTCTTGAACTGTTGCATAGCATCACTGTGTGAAATTGTGGCTGCTGCTTTTATATGATCCTCTGCAGGGTGCATGATTTGATTCCTGCTTTTTGTCAGTGCTTCAAGCTATTAACCACTTAAATTTCTGCTTGGATGGTTGTACTAAGCAAATGTCAGATATGTTTTTGTCCTCAATTGTCTGCGGCACTTAAACAATCACAGGGCAAAACAACCCCAAAATTTATGTGAGGATGAATGATCCTGATGGGAAAGGGAGTAAACCACAGGTATTTATCTCCATTATTTTGTGCTACATAAGCAGAACCTGGGTAAAGAAAGAAAAACAGGCTGGTTTATGTTAATTTTTGAATACAAGTGCAGTATGTGTAAGCAAGGTTTGTTTTTCTAATTCTATAGTATGATAAGATGATAATATCAGAGAAATATACTTTAGGTTAATACCTCTGCCACCAAATGTACTTACCTTGCATTTAAAGGGTTTGACATCAGAGTGAACAATCATGTGGGCCTTGAGAGTCTGCTTTTGCACAAAGCTCTTGAAACACAAATGGCATTGATAGGCTCTGATATTGGTGTGGATCAGGACATGTCGCTTCATGTTGGCCAGCAGAGTAAATTCCCGGCCACAAATTCCACATTTGTGCTCTTTCACACCCTGAAAGAAAAGAAAAATTCTGTAGATGTAAAATTTTCTAGGTAATTTAATCATCAGTACAGCAACTTATGAATTATTCATTCTGCATTAGCAAAGTTGATAATAAATTATTTCACTTTTAACATTTTTCAAGGTATTTTCTCCTGACAAATTCTTACAAGCTTCTGAGAAGCAGAGAAGTAAAACAAAATATAAGCTTTATAAAATAATTAAGTCTGTTTTCAAATATATCAGACATAGTCAGGGTCAGAGCTTCCCTCTCCTGCTCTGCTGCTGAAGTATTGATTATACATCTCACATTTATTGCAGAGAGAAAAACCTGCTTATTCCTGATGAGATTTTCAGTAACCACTATAGAATTTTATATGAGGTTTACAGAACATTTCTATCACTTTTTATGCTATCCACTCAATTTACGACTGTGTAATTCAATATTCTTACTCACACCCATGTGGTCTGTCAGCTTCTCAGTGATTAAGATACTATGAAAATCAAAGAATTTGCTACTAAACAGCTTAAGAGTTTTACCTGTTGGAGGTAATAAGGATTTACCTTCCACAGCCCTTCTTTAAAAAGATGTGAAATGAGTGTCAGTGGTTTTCACAGTTAATTACAGAGCTAAAACTGAACATCACCAGCATTTTCAAGTGTCCGCTCATTTGATATGAGGCGGTGTTTAGTCAGCTAATTCTTATAAATTATTTTCATTATTTTCAACCTGTGGCTGTGGACAAAGGAGCAGAAGCTCTCTAAGGGCTCAGGGGCATATCTTTCCCTGTGACAAAAAACACACCAAGTCTTCAATTAGTGGAATCTTGCACGGTAAATCTGAACAGCAGGGAATCTCCAGAAAGAACAAAAATTATAAGCATGAAGCAGAAAAGAAAAAGCAAATGTGGAAGTAGAAGTTGTGCAGTTTTCAAAGAATATGTGACTATAAGACTCAAGGGCTGTAGCTTTCTGTATTTCTAATGTTTTTTCATGTAAAAGCCAAAATTCAAATGTTAAAGGAAAAATATGCACATCTGGAAGCAACCTTTTTTAAAGTGAAAGGATTTGATTTCTCTCATTATTTTTGCAAAAGTGGACAGTCAATTTCACAGCTTCTTGAATACAGCAATTGCATTTTTCCTATTTTTGAAAGCAATCTTTTCGGAAGAGTTCCAAAGCTTTCTCATACCCTAAGCTGACCCTGCTGTAACCACTGTCAGCAGAGGCAAGACTGCTACTTGATATGAATTGGCTGTTATTATGATCCTGTTTGTCCATTTCTATTAACTGGCATTCTGGATAACATATGCACAAAGGGGAATTTTTCTTAGTGTTATTTTGTTTTTAAAATGTCTCATTATAATAATTCTTCAAAATCTGATGAGTAATAACATACTTTTTTTTTTTTTTTTGCTACAGTCCACTACAAACCCACACACTTCCTATTTGAGGGAACAAAGTATCACAACCGGCTTTCAGCAAAAAAAATCTTTTAAAATTTTGGGATTGGGGGGTGGTTATACAGCTCTGCAAAATTTTACAGAAGGTCATTATGAAAAAAGCTCCAAGAAACAGAGAGATATGAATCCAGTTTGGGGAAGTGATACAGGGGGTTTAATTGAATTCCTGCATATAACAAAGTTGGGTTTGCATGTACTTTCTTAAGGCTGAAAAAGACATCTGGCTGATACGCCTGCCAGCAATGCAGGAGTTTCTGCATAAGCCTCTGCAGCTGGCAAGGGATCACGTTTCTGAGGAGGTACCTGCCTTTGTGTAGTTTTCATTGCCTGTAATCCTTGTACAACCTTCAGATGCAAGGCGAGAGCTGGCTTACCTTGTGAGTCAGGGAGTGTTGCTTCAGGTGGTGGGGCTGCACAAATTCCATGCCGCATTCAGTGCAGATGTATGGGCGGATGTCTTTGTGCTTCATCATGTGGTTTTGCAGCTGACTTGGGTACTGGAAGGTCTTATCACACTCGGTGCAATTGTACTGTATAGGGCCACGGTGGGTGGTTAGGTGTCTCTTCAGCTGGGCCAGAGTTGGAAAGTCCAGACCACACTCCACACAAATGTTCTCTCGTCCACTCTCATGCTTAGACTCATGTGCTTTCAGCTCACTGGGGTAGGCAAAACCCCTGCCACAGATCCTGCAGTTGTAAGGCTTGATATCACTGTGTTGCATCATGTGTCTCTTAAGGTGACTGGTTTGAGTGAAAGCCTTGTGGCACACCTGGCACTTATGCGGCCGAGTGCCCTGGTGTGTCAACATGTGCGTGTGCAAGTGGCTCAGCTGCTTGAAAAGCTTGCCACATCGGGTGCAAGCATGTGGTTTAATGCCACTGTGACCCAAGATATGGGTGACCAAATTGTACTTGGATGTATAGGACTTCTCACACATGGGACATTGCCAGCGTTTCTGTTCACCCCCCACATCAACATAGTAGCTGTCATCTATCTGAAGGTTGACATCTACTCTTTCCACTTTCTGTTTGTTTTCACCACTTTCTCTTACTTCAGCCCTCCTGAAGGGTGATTCTGGAGGTCTTTTCATTTGAAAAGGGTTCCTGAAATGAAAGTTTGGTGGTACAATGAAAGGAAACATTAAGCTAGGGTGGACTTTAGGATAATAAGGGTAAGAAGCCTGCATGAATGCTGGGCTACTAGGCCATGCCATGTTAGGCTTCACTGGTTCTTGCTTAATGGGCTTGGCTCCAAAATGCTCCAGAGTTCTCCAGAATTGAAAACCAAAGTTGCAGAGGTCAATCATCTGGGAACTGTACTTGGGCTGAGTTGGCTGTTGGAACACCAAGGGGAGACTGGAAGAGCCCATGTCATGATCCTCAGGTCGATCTGGTGATGATGAGGAATCTTCAAGGGTAATGGGAGGAGGCATTTTTGTTGGCATGCTCTTACGTTTGCGAGACCCTCCTTCCAAGGACCCCTGGAATGCTTCCATGTTTTCAAGAGGAGGAGGACCATAGCGGAAATGTGAGAGGTGTGTTCTGAATTCTTCATCAAATTGCGTTGCTCTGTGTGGCTTTGTAACAGGGCTGAGCGGCTGCAGGCAGAGGGAGAAGGGAGAGGCTCGGGTATTGTCCACATTAAAACTTGTTTCTTCGTTCTTCATCATATTCAATTTTCTTCTCTGTGGCCCAAATTCCTTAAAACAAGCAAAAGAAACCCCAAATCTGTTTATTTCTTCACGTTCTTCTGGATTTAACAATCTATTGGCCATTTTATTGTTTTGAAGATTGTTGGGTTTTTTAAATAAATACAACTAAAGATTTCTTAGGTCCATACAGGACAAAGGCCTTTTAAAGCAGAATTAAATTTGTAAGTGAAAAGCAAAAATGCTTTGGTCTTCCTGCAGCAGATCTGACCCACACAACATTTTTACAACATAAACATCCAGTACTGTGACACACTACTTCACAGATGAACCATTATGGCAATGCTTCTGCCTAATTTTATTCAGTTTTTCTCTTTGTGGGCAAAATTCTGACCATGGCTGTGTATGAACGGCTCTAGAAATTGGCAGTGCATATAAAGGATACAGCAATACAAACAATAATATGCACATTTATTATGGTTGTGACATGAAAAGCCAAAGCCAAAAAATGTTAAACTTCTTTGTATCATTAACATGTGCTGCTGTGAGAGAAAACAATGGCCAAGTGATCTAAGGACACTGTGTACCATCAGGTTTTGCGCCATGTTTCCTGGCTGCTCGCACTTTGTATTGTAATAAGAAGGCGGAGATTAATTTATTTTCTTTGTTTTAATCACAGAGATATTTGCCTGGCAGATCTGGGGGAGGAAAGACATTTGACAACTCTCCAAATTACACTCAGTTTAACAGGTTTTATCTAAGATTTTTTTTTTGTTTGTTTGTTTCTAAACAGGTGGACAAAATCACCACTATAAAACTAAATATAGAACTGATGTCAACAAAACCTCTGTGACTCCAGAGTAACTGACACCTAAAAATCCTCTGAGCGTATCTGATGATAGAATGTGATGAGGCAGATTAATAATTTTCTCCTCACAAAATTTTATGTTCCACTGATCATACGGGGAACTTCATCTGGTGGTTCATCTAAAACATTGGTTATAAATTTTGCTTAATCTTAAATAAGGCTGCTACCTTTTCCCTCATCCTTCTAGACTCATAGAATCAGAAAACTTTCATTAGAGAAGACCTTTAAGATCATCAAGTCCAGACATTAATTGCCAAATCCACCACAAAAACACATCCCTAAGCACCACAAGTCTTTTAAATACCTCCAAGGATGGTGACTCCATCACTTCTGTGGGCAGCCTGTTTCAGTTCTTGACCACTTTTTCTGTGAAGAGGTTTTTTCCCTGGAACAACTTGAGGCCATTTCCTCTTGTCCTATCACTTGTTACCTGGGAAAAGAGACAAATACCCACCTGGTTACAACCTCCTTTCAGGCAGTTGTAGAGAGTAATAATGTCACCCCAAAGCTCCTTTTCTCCAAGCTAAACAACCCCAGCTCCCTCAGACACTCATTACAGGACTTGTGAACCAGACCCTTCAGAAGCTCTATTGCCCTTCTCTGGACATGCTCCAGCACCTCAATGTCTTTCTTGGAATGAAAGGCCCAAAACTGGACATAGGATTTGAGGTGTGGCCTCACCAGTGCTGAGTACAGGGGGTCAATCCCTGCCTGCTCCTGCTGGCCACACTGTGGCTGGCACAGGCCAGGATGCCATTGGCCTTCCTGGCCACCTGGGCACTGCTGGCTCATGCTCAGCTGCTGTCACCAGCACCCCCAGGTCCTTTTCCTGTGGCAGCTTTGCAGCCACTCTGCCCCAGCCTGTGGCACTGCCTGGGGTTGCTGTGACCCAAGGGCAGGACCCAGCCCTGGGCCTTGCTGAATGAACCTCACACCACTGGGCTGGGCCCATGATCCAGCCTGTCCAGATCCCTCTGCAGAGCCTTCCTGCCTTCCAGCAGATCAGCACTCCCACCCAGCTTGGAGTAACCCATAAACTTAGCAAGGTACACTTGATCCCCACATTCATCAATAAAGATATTAAACAGGATAACATCACTGGTGGTCATCTGCCAGCTGGATGTAACTATTCACTACCACTCTCCAGACCAGGCCATCCTGGCATTTTTTTATATAGGAAACAGTGCACTCATGAAGCCATGAGCCATCTGTCTGTCTGTTTCTCCAGGAGAATGCTGTGGGAAATGGTGTGAGAAGATTTGCTGAAGTTCAGGAAGACAGAATACATAGCTTTTCTCTCTTCCACTAAGTGAGTCATAAAACGAGTTCCTGTTGGGGAAGTAGAACTTGCCTTTCACAAGCCCATGCTGGCTGAGCCTCATCCCCTGCTGACCTGTTCTATACATACTTGTGATGGCATTCAGGATGAGCTGATCCACAACTCTCCTTCAACCTTTCTTGCAGGTGAGAGCCATATTTTCCAACCTCCAGTTAACTGGGGCCTCCTCAGACATCCAGGAGTGCTGGCAAATTATGGAAAGTAGCTCGGTGAGCACTTTCACCAGCTCCCTTGGTACTCTTGGGTGGATCCCATCAGTCCCACAGACTTGCGCAGGTCTAATGTTGTGGTAGGTTGCTGACTATTTCCCTTTGGAGTATGGGGGATTTATTTGGTTCTCTGTCTCTGTTTTCCAGCTCAGATTCTTGAGCATCCTGAGTACAACTTGTCTGCATATATAAGATTGAAGCAAAGAAGGCACAAAGTACCACAGCCTTTTCTTCACCATTCAACACTAAGTTTCACCCCACATCCACCAAAGAATGGCGACGACTCTCTTTGGCCCTCTTTTTTATTGCGTGTATATATGGAAACATTTTGTGTTATTTTTTGTGGGAGTAGCTGGATTAAGTTCAAGTTGGGCTTTGGCCTCTCCAGTTTTCTCTGCAGCCCTCCTGAGGGATGCATTTATATGAATGTGTGTGTTTGCGTGCAATTACCTAGCCAACCAGGCAAAGGTTAGGTTGGAAAACTAGACACATTTTCCCTCTATCATCTGTGACACGCTGATTCTATTTATAACATCATTCTTGGAAATGCTGGGTGGAGAGCATGAAGGTGAATGGAGCACTAAATACACTCCTATTTCTATTTCAGGAAGCTCCATGGATAAGCCTTCTTCCAAAGATAGATGAAAGCACATCTCTGTGACCTAGTTAAGCCACGGGCAAGAGAAGGCATCTTAAAAACCTTTCTGCAAACAGACTGTTTCCTTCTAAGACTGTAGACTCAGTAATTATCTTTGAGATAAAGGTGTGAAACTAAAGGCTCAGTGACAAAACTCTAAGATGGAAAGTTTAGACAAAAGGATCAAACAACTCACAAAGAAGGAGGACTAATTGAAGGAAAAATTGAAGGATATCTAAATTTATGACTCAAAACCTACACTGGATAGAGGGAAAAGATAAAATAATTGCTTACAACTTGGACAGGTAACTGATAATTATACCACAATATTACTTACAGTTGTTAGTGCACTGACTGGAAATAGTGCACATATATATACCGAATATCAATTCAAGTAATCATGGAATATCCTGATTTGCAAGGGACCCACAAGGATCATCAAAGTCCAACTCCCAGCCCTGCACAGGACACCCTCAAGCATTACTTCATATATCTGAGACAACCTGAGTTGTCCAAATGCTTCTTGAACTCTGTCAGGTTTGGTGCTGTGACCATTTCCCTTCGGAGCTTCTTCCAGAGCTGAACCACCATCTGTATGAAACATCTGCTCTTGATATTCAAACCAAATGTCCCCTGACTCTGTATCAGGCTGTTTCCTCAATTCCTCTCACTGGTCACCAGAGTGAAGAGATTGTTACCTGCCCTGCCTCTTCCCTTCATGAGGAAGTTGTAGACTGCCATGAGGTCTTCCCTCAGTCTCTTCTCCAGGCTGAAAAAGACAAATGACCTCAACTGCTCTTCATATGGCATCCCCTCAAGGCCCTTCACCATCTTCATTTATATCCTTCATATAATGTGGTACCCAAAACTGCACACTATGATGTCTGTGTGTGCGCATACATATATATGTAATATATATATGTATGTTTCATCAGAGAGAATTTCTACTGGCTTTTTATCCTAATGTTTCCTTGTCACCCTAACTCCCTAGTCAAAATAAGGAACAGTTAGATCTTGAAAACTCTTTGGGTACAAAGGTTTGGCTTATTGAAAAGGGAAAAGGGGTAAGGAATCCCCCAAATACTGAAAAATCCTCAACTTCCTTCCAAAAGAAAAAAAAATGCTTTTAAAAATCCTTTTTAGCAGAGTAAACTCACACAATTTGAACACAACACTTATAGATCGAAACCTTCCCTATAAAGTATGTGCCTCAAACATCTTCCAACTTTGTCTCATTTTTCCTCAGCAAGAAGGGTACAAAATTCTTTAGATAGTGCATAGTAATTGAGGACCCAGCTATGTTATTTACTGCTTTTGTTGGATTATTGAAATGCTGTCGAAAGTACACAGAAATGACAGTGAGTTGTTTCTAATTGCTTTCTTGTATCTTCGCTGCCAGTTACTCCCCTCTTCCACACACAGTTTTGTGTAAGTTTCACTCTTTCTGGAACACAGAGCTGTAGAACCCCTTGAAATTACTAGAAAGAAACATTTTCCTTGCAGTACTAACCTTTGATTGCTTTCACTGAGCATATGGCCACAGCTACAGGCATCACAGGACCAATCCTACAAGGGGAAGTGTTCATAGTCAGCAACCAGCACAATCAGAGATAAGCTGTATCCTCCAACACAAATACATGGAACACCTCGCTGGTTTTTCTATCCCTGAAACCACCATGATAATGTATAAATTATTATTTCTTCTTTCATTCTGGTGACAAAGCCTTGCTAATTTGAATGGAGGCATGATTTTAACTATGTCCAGAACTTAATTCCACAAAAACATGAGTTCTGACAAAACCATAGAAGAGACAACAGGTTTGACCCCAACGCAAAATATACTAAGGGAACAGCCCTTTATTCTTTAAATAACTTCAGCAGAGAACTTTAAAGTTTTAGTACAGGTCCACAGTACTCTTTTTCTACCTGGCCCTGGAGTAGCAGATGTCATTTTAATACTCAACACCAAGGAGTTTGAATTCAATTTTTTTTTTGCATTATTTTAATATTTTTTTATTTACATATTTTTATATTCAAATATCACCTAGGTACCTTTTGCATTTCCTATATAAGAACTTTTAACTTTTTTCTTTCTGTAGAACTTATTATTTAAAATGTAGTGCTATGTAATGTGATTCCAAACATTGGATGGTCATAGAAAATTCTAGCTTTTATCAGTAATAGATAAGCTACTAGGTTTGAAAAGTTGGTTTGGAAACTCGCTGAGACAGAGATTTCCATCCTGTATTGGTCCTTACACATAAGACAGCCCACTAAACTGAGTTCTCCAGAACTAAAGTCAGTTTCTGTAGAAGAGACAAGCATCCTCAAATTTTATTTCTTTATGTAAATGGAAATACAGTATTTTGAAGAATAGAACTACAGATTAACTCTCTCTGCCCTTTCAAAACAAGAAAAGTTAGAGTGAGTTGAAATAGTTGTTGAGGAATTTCTGAAATAGAAATCTATGCAGCAGCTAATATTCTTGTTAACTTCCATGAAAGAGGAGGAGAGTTTAATGCAGAATATAAACCACCATTTATTTTCTCATGTCCACTCATTTCTAAGACAAAGGATTAGAGAAAGTATGTAAATGATGCTATTCACTCTACAAGCAAATACATTGTTACAGTTTCCAGTTAATATCCAGTACTGGAGTCAACAGCAAATTTTCTTAAGAATTCAGTAGAATCAAGATTCTGCTTCCTGGACAAAAGTACTTTTTGTCTATAGACTAATAACATGTCCCACCATAAAATGTGAGGTTATGAAGCTTCTCCAATTTAAACACTGACTACAACTGTTTTGATTTTTCTCCTGGGCAACACAATCATAAAGCCAGAAATAAGGCTAAGATGAGTGAAAGAGATATGACAAAGGTTAATGGGTTACTTTATTAGAACATTTGCACTTATGTTTGCTCTTTCAGAAGAAGATGAAACACACAAAGTGGAGTAAGTCAAAAGGGGGCCAAATTGGCCAAACAGCTTCTCTTCTCTGGAAGAGAAATTCCATGGTTAATTGAACATGTAGGACTGTAGAAACCATGCCCTGTAAGAGTGCAATTCTGCTCTCCTTTTGAGGCCTGAAATATGGGTGTCTATAAGCAAAGAATTAAAACTAACGGCTCTTTCTGTTGGATGTGGTAAGGATTCCTGACAGATTTAACACTATTACATTTCTTGAGCTGAAGTTGAGCAGTTGGTGAGCTTCAGCTTTATTGAACAACCAGCTGGGTTCTTTTTCAATCACTGATTCTTGTCAACTGTTATTATGGCGATAATTATCATTATCTTAATAGGTTTAATGAGCTCTCTGTCTGCTCTTCCAAATATGTTTTGGGTTTAAATGTATTCAGTTATACAGCTGTTGAACTAAGCAAATTATTTACACAGTTTTCTCTCATCTATTTATGCAAAACTTGCATCTGGCTCGGGATCTGACTGAGGGATTTTATTATACTGAAGTAATTTCATTTCAGTAGTGAAGTGCTCCCTACTCAATCTAGACAGCTTTAACTTATTTGTCAGACTTTGAAAATGCCAAGAACATCTGTACTAAGGTGAAAATGCCCATTACTGGTAACCAAGTATTTTCAGGTGGTACCTATCTGATCCCTCCTTACAATTTTCCCTGCTATTTTCCTTCAATGAAAGCATGAATCCTTCTAGGCAGAAAGTAATAAAATATGTCCATGCCCATATCAGAATTTCTCTAAAATCAGTGTCAAACATACCAACCTATTCTATAGGGAAGCCAGTGCACGGTGTACTCTCTAGCCCTGTTCTCCAGGCATAAATATCCACATTTCAAGCAGAACATTTTGAAAAATGGACCCCATTAACACATATGCTAATAAATTCAATCTGAGCATATAAACTCTGGGCATATTGTGTGCATGCATAACTATGTATGTATTAATACACCCAAATCAGCCTTCAAGTTTCTAGCTACAATATTTGAAGCTAACTTAAAAGATTATTTATGTTTTAAATTAAAAGAGCACTTTTTCTGTCATAGTTTGGAGTTGGGAGAAGACAAAAATTTGGACTACCTCATGAAATTTTGACTACCTTGTAAAAATGAATATGGATTTGTGGAAAGTATCCAAAACCAATGAGTGCAGATGTTGATGAGGGGACACAAATATAGTGCAAGTTTTTAGAAAAACAAACCTGAGCTGGGAATAATAGTCATTGAGTTTAGTCAAATCCTTTTCAATACCACTTCTACAAACACTTGTTTTCTCAGTCTCACATGCATTGGAGTGAGATGTCATATGAAGTCCATGATTTGACCATTAACTTAATTGTCTATGGAGATATGGTTCCTTGTCCCATGCCTTTTACAAGGGATACGTCTGCTTATATGGAGAGTGCTATCAAGATAAAGATACTGCCTTATATATTTCTCTTCCCTTTTTGGATTATCATCACTAATAGAACTGGAATTGGAAATAAGTAAGCAATTGTTCATGAACATGATCTGGAATGACTGAAAATGAGAAGTGGACCAGATCAGGTTTTTTCTTCCTACATTAGTATGATAGTACTAAGAAGATCGCTGTCTTTTCACTTCTCCCTGGGAAATTACCTTCATCTGCTGGTAGTAGGCTTCAGGATAAAACTTCTTCTTTCCATCAGCAAATGTGAGGGTTTTTTTTCTCAGTAAGTGCTTTGTAAAATGAAAGTGATAACCTTTGTAATTCCTCATAGGACATAATCAGACCTCACTAAGGCCTGTGGGAAGACTTCCAATAGCATCTGAAACTACTTCTCACAGTTTGCCTTTTTATTTGTTATGGGTTCTGTTGCCCAATGAAATAGGAACCCATCAATTCCTCAAACAAATGAAAAAAATACTTATATCTTCAGAACATATGTGAGCCTTGTAACAAAGGTTACAAGGTGGTAACCTTTGCAGACAAGCTTAATGAAAATCAAAGGACGTTAGTTGATTAAAAATCTGACAGCTTGACATGACGCAGTAAACAGATACAACAAGAAATGAACTGTCAAGGACTTTTTTTTTTTTCCTTCATTTGTTATTTTGGTACCATCCTAGATTCTAGTTTGAAGTTAAGTCATTTTAGATATGCCTTCTGGTCTAAGGGCTGCCTATCCAGCATAGCTGCATTAATATTGTCTGGGAGGTGTCACCAATATAAAGAAATGGGTCTCCTCACAGGAAACTGTGCAGTAGAAATAGTCTCACTGCATTGTCTTTGCTTCTCCCAAATTTTAGTATTTTAACTTGCCTAATTTTTTGTATATTAGCTGAGAAATGCAGAAGTCAAACATACCCATTTGCCTGCACTATCTTTGAAATCATCTTGGATTTGTAACTCGTATTCATTTGTTTCACTGTTTGTATTCACTTTCAGTGAGCAAGACACTATGAGCACTTTCACAGGAGTATAGTTACTTTGGTATTTATAATAGAGGAAATGCCTTAAAATAGTATCAAAATGATACACATTCACTTTTCCATAACTTATAGATAATTTTTATTTTGATAATTACTGAAAGTATTAAACAAGATTTTCAGATTTCCTCTGCTGAAAGTCTGGAGCAGTCCCACCATGCAGCCTGCCAAAGCTGGGTTACTGTTTGTGGCATCAGATGTGTTTATAGGGTTTATGGCATAATTTGCGTACAATCACATTGATTCAAGTTAAACCAAAAATAAGTTGACAGATGCTGTAGTGAGGTAGATGCAGATTTATTCCTTCTCTCCAGTGTGAGTGCTTAGTTGTCAGTTTAGCAAAATGGTTTGCTATCCCTCTTGTTGCTTTTATGTGTGCTCTGTCCTTACTCTAGAGACACCTTTGTTACCATTCTCTCTACCCTTCTGCCACCTAACAAGGGAGTGGGTGAGGGCGACAGCGCAGTATGTCTGGGTTACCAACAGACCATCTACCCCAGGGGCTTACCCACCCCATCTACCCCAGGCAATGCCTCCAGCAGTACTCAGCCCTGTGGACTTCTCTAGTCATTTCAGGTCACGAACAAAGTAGTTTTTTGAGTACAGTTTAGAGTGCTGGTTTGGATCTTTAGTTTTCTTTTCTTATCCTTCTTTCTCCTTTTCTTTTTTCTTTTTTTTTTTCTTCCGCTTCATGAGTTTTCTTAGTCCTTCTCTTTCCTCTTCATTTCTGTATTCCATCTCTTGTTCACTCCCTCTCTATTTCTCTATTCTGTTTGCTAAAACAGAACAGAGAGGCAACCTGCATAATGAAACGCATGATCAGCATGATCAGCAACTCAGAGGCAACCTGCATAATGAAATTAATGTTAAGTCAACAGACTCTGAAGTGTTACCTGTTTACACCAAGTCACCCCAAACCACAGCTACACGTGATGGGAGCCTGCAAGGCACAGCAAATTATGTGGTCTTAAAGTGTGTAAACGGACCAAGATTTTACGTCCTCAGCTGAGCACCTGCATCTGCCTGATTTGCTGGTACTGGCACGGAATTCCAAAGCCGCTCCGGAGCGCAGGGCAGCGGGAGCAGCCGCTCGCGGCCAGGCCCCGGGCCCGCAGGGCAGGCCTGTCCGCGCCCAACCCCCCCCCCCCCCCGCCCAACCCGCCCTCAGCGCGGCGCGCTCCGGCCCGGCCGCTCGCCTTTCGCGGCTCCTCCGCAAAAACCTGCCAAGCCTAGCTTAGGGGGAACAGAGCTTCTGGGGAGGCACAGGGCGAGGGAAAACCAGGCATGTCAGCCGTGTAGCTAGCCCAAGACACTGGTCTTGGGAAGAATACAAGAAACAGGAAGGCATATTATGTCAACTTTGCAGCCTGGTCTTCGGGCATCTTAAAAAACTTCCTGCAAACAGATTGTAACCTGAAGTTACACCTGGGAGAAGTCCAGACTCCAGAGGGTTGGAGTCTGCAGCCCCTAACAATCACATCTGATTCCCTTCCCTCTGCTCCCTGCCCCTTGGCACTTGCACTTTCACTAGCCTAAAGGCCCAGCTCCAGCCGGAGACCAGGGAAGCCAGCACAGGCTTTAGGCAGGGCACTCCCCTAAGAGGTTAGAGGTGCGGATCCAAACTCCTTGGGAGGGAAATTAATCAGTCTGCTGTCATGTGGCTGTTGTATTTTTCCCTAAATTTTATGTTGTCAGTGTATATTCAGTTATGTGTAAGTATTCTTACAGGGCTCGGTTCCTGAGAGTATTTGGGCATAGGTATCCTGAGTTTTCAGACCCTGCTCAAAGCTCAGGGCTGACAAGATCAGGTTTGCCATAATGGTGATATTTGCATCACATGTAGTAGAAGAGTTTCAACTGTGCAAATTGTAATTGGTGCCAGAAGACAGGGTGGAAATGCAATTTGATCCTACCCTCACTAGGCATTGGAATTAATGATGGATTGGCCAGCTCAATTAATTACTCAATTAAACAACTCTCATCCTAAGCAGCCTACTTAATTCTCTCTCTGACATCATCTGTGTTGCACTGAAATAATTATGGAATATCTGGGGTGTAGCTGAGAACAAGATTTGGGATTAGACTGCTGTGAGGTGATGACAATTAGACAAATTTCTTCCTTTTCTTAAGTGGGTAAGGCGATCTCATGATGGAGGCTGGAACCATGGATGTGTCCCTGCCTTTATAAAGTATGTGGAGTCACTTTAGCCACTGTTTATAGAAGTCCTATCACTACATCCCTGTTTCCTGTCTATCCCATATCTGCCAATGCAAATTAAAATGGTGCATTTTTGGCACTGTGTAAATCCTATGTGTTAAATACTTTTTCCTCTGGAAAATTACCAAATCATGTCCATGAAGCTTTAGGGGATTCTTTCTCTCCGTACAGATATAAAAAGAGACAGGGTGAACAAAAAGAACAAATGAATAATATGAATATTAGGAAGGGTTTTGTAGTAAAATAGCAATGTTTGATAGAGTGTGGAGTCCTTAAAGAACACTTTCCACCTACAATGCACAATCATTAAACACTGTAAGCAGAACAGAGAGGGTTTGAGCTGTTATTTTAAGAAAAATAATAGAACTATGAAGAACATCCAAAATTAGAATGATCAAAAAAGCATGCCCTTCCATAACCCTCATGCTGTCCTATTTGAGCTTTTATTTTGAAAGCAAACCTTTCACTGGCACTCATGACCTTTAAAAAGGAAACACACTGAACTTTCCTTCCTACTGTAATCCCAGTGTTCTTATCACCTATATGGAGGCCAGAGAGATGGTCTGTTCTCCTCCCATCTCTTTGTTGTCTTAAAGGGTAGCTAAGGACCACCTTCAGCTTGGTTCTTCAAGCCAGCCAGCTGGCTCCCTCATCACCAGTTAATGGAACCTTATGGGTGGTACATGTACCTCAAAAAAGAAAGGACCAGATAAAATGTGTACACATGATTGGAAAAGGGCCAAGGGATTAGAGGATTGTATGGAAGAGATTTTGTAAAAAGTTTCCAAAACAGATTTAAGTTTTAGTGAAAGGTTAGGGTTTTTTTTTAACATGGAAGAGTATAATTAGTCCTCAGTAGAACCATTGCTTTTTTGTATTTATTTTGTGCTCAATTCCTTGTTTCACACAATTCAAAACTCATAGTGAAACTGAAGGTTGCTAAAGTGGTAGGTACCATGTATTTCAGTAAGACATGTTCTATCCTGCAAGAACTGAAAGAGCAGGATTTCACCCACAAATTGAGAAAAGTGAGTATATATTTATGTGTGTGTATGTGTGTATGATTTATAAAAATACATCTGCTACCAAACTTATCAGTGTCCTGTTATTAAAAGTAATCACCAGATAATGCTTTCCTATTCATTTAGGAAAGACAAATAAATTTTATTTCAGCTGAAGACTGAGCAGATTTCTTGCTGAAAAAGCTTCTTGGCTGTAAAGACTGATTAATCCTTATTAGCATGTATTACTCACTTGTAATTAAGCTGGCTTAGTAATGACTTAGATATTTCCCTCTGAACCTAAGTACAACAGAAAACACAGTAAAGGAATTAGACATATCAGTGCTGTTCTTAGGACACCATTGTGTTTAATTTGTTGAGACCCAACAAGAAAAAAATAGGAATCACATCAATAAGAAAGCATTTTAAAGGCTCTTAAGGCAAATTGTTGCACCGTTGGAAGGAACTTCTTTTGATATATCTGCATGGTGATTAGGGAGTTCTGCCAGAGCATAAAACTTCTGTTAAAGCTTTGAAACTGCTCTGAATATGTATTTATTGTCCAGAAAAATCATTGCTTGCACATACATCTCACAATTTCATTCAATGAGGGTTCTTTAAAAAAAAAAAAACAAAATTTACTTTGAAGAGAAATGTGTTTACTTCTTCAGTTCCAGCACAGAATGGCATTTTTGTCTGATCATATGAAGTACCTGCAAGAAGTAGTTTAAGATACCTTCCTCTCTGCCTTTGCCCTTCACTTGTGTTGTCAAACTTGAATCTTGTCCTTGACTGAACAACAGAAATTCTTTCCCTCGCTGATCCCCAAAACACATCCTGCATCTTGCTCTTAATGATTCTGTTAACTGTAGGAAGTTTTAAAAATAAGCACTAGTTTGTTGCCAAAACTACAAAAAATCTGAAATTCAAAACAAATTCTATCTTGCTTCTACAATTTTCACCAATTAGAAAACCAATTCCTTTGGTCAATATGGGGAAAAATTCTTGAGGTTAATTATTTTAAACTGAAACAGATTTAAAGTGCTAGTTTTACTGAGTTCAATAAACTAGCATATTGGGTGGGAAAGACAGCTCAGACTTAGCCAAGTATCACCAGCAGATACTGGAATGGAGACTAGAATCACAAATAAATAAGCAATTTTTTTTTTTGCCAAAAAAAAAAAAGAAAAAAAAGTAAAAAGAAAATCAACATAGTTTGAAACATGAAATTCTGAACATTTCCCAAACCACTCTAGTACTAATCCTTCCTTCACCATGAGTGATGCTCTGGATACTAACTCAGTTCAGATTTTCATCACAAGAAAAAGGAAACCAAAAACCCCATCAAACCACTGTGACTCTAAGGCATGACTAAGAATGGCCAACTAGCATACTAAAATGAAGTTTTGTGAGAAATCACCCTATGTATTAATCAAACTGTCTGTACCAATCCCTGCCCATACCTCCTCAATCCCCATCCCTTCATTCTATCCAGGACCTTTTCCCTGGAAAAAACTATCACATATGAAAACATGGGAAAATTTATAGGAATTATTGCAGTCTTTTAGGAGAAATAGCAGGTAAAGCTCTGGTCTGAGCATGGGAACATTGCCCTGTGAATTCTGTCCCAACTCACTGTCCTAACCAGATTAATTGCCTTCCAGTGGGAGCCTGTTCATTGTTATTTTAGCAGGAAACAAACTAGTCAAAATTCTTGCAGCAAGTCATTAGGGTAAACTCTGAGTCCTGATCACTAATGATTCCTGCAGAATCCAGTGATAGCCATTCAACTGCATTCCTTACCCCTGTCTGAAGTTTAAGTGGGATTCACTTTCTGTAGGATGGGGAAAAAAAATCAATTAATGTGTTTGAAATGAAAGATTGGTATTTCGATTTTTCTGGTAGAGAAAAGAGGAGTTGGTGAGCACCATTCCTCTGATATATGTGACTCTTACTGTGACATCCTGACAAAATGTTGCCTACAGGCACAAAATTCTTCCAGATACCTGGGTGACTTCATATTGTGAGTGCAGGAAAACTCTTTGCTATAGCATTCATACTGCTGTGATTCCTTGCTGTGTAGTTCTATAGAAAAACTATTTTCCTTCTCATTTATAAATGGATGGGCTTAATTTCTGGTGAACCTATAAACAAATTGTTGTCAGGTGGCTCTTCCAGGAAGTCCTCTACAGTTTTCTGGAATTCCTATCACAGGGCATGGTTTTGGACAAATGCAGGATGGTCTTCACAGCTTCAGAAATCTGCACTAAGGAACCGACCCAGTGTGGGCTCGTGCCTACCAGATGCCTCAAACAACTTTTGCTGGTTCTTAGATGCTCACAGATGCTCTAAACAAGTCATTCCTTCCCTTTCCACCTCCTGGTATTGTTTTCATTACACATGTACTCTAAATATTTTTAAGCAAAAGCAGACTAGTAGAAAAATATTATGCTTACTGGAAGTATTGTAGGACAGATGCTGCCTTTTCAAATAATGCTCTCAAACAATTTTCACCTGGAGCTGAAAGACCAAAGCTAAAACACTGTATGCTCTAGAAAGCAGCTCAGAAAAACAACTAAACCTGAAATACTCACTACATTCCAACATATCCATCCTGGATACCTTTTGATTTGTTCTAGATCCCATGAATTGCATGTTGTTAAGAGCAAGTCTACCTCTTACTCTTTCCAGTTCAAAAAGTTTTAAGTGGCAGATCCAGCTTAGAGCCCACCATGAAACAGGAAGTCTTTCATCACTGCAAAGAGGGTCTAACAGTTACATTGCAACCCTAAAAAGGGAAGACTGAAGTATAAGTGGCTCTTTCACAACCAGCAATAGCAGCAAACAAATTTAAAGAAAGCCTAGAAATCTTCTTGTCCTTCCCAGCCAACACACTTGTGCCTTATCAGAGGGGCTGGTGTCAGAACAGGAAGGGGCAAAGCCACATGGTTCTCTCCCAGAATCACCACATCTGGTCCTCTGTTGTGGGAAGACCAAGATTCTTCCATGCAGGGAAATTAGGTGATGTCTGTTCTTCACCGTTCATCATCCAAGAAGAACTGTGGTGCTCCTTCTCACAGCCTTGATTTCAATTTTAAATCAGTTTTACCTGTTTCAGGCTCTTAGCAAAATGTGATGTTATCAGGGTAGGAGACTCATTTTAACCTATCACTTTAGTAATTAAACCAATCATCAACTCTGTATTTTTCAGTGTTCTCTGAATTCTAGCGCTTCTAATGAGCATATGCAGATGAAAGTTGGGTGTTTCCAGGTTTACTTTTTTGAAAATTGACAAGGGAAAATTAGGTTTTTAGGAAACACGCTTCTTACTCAAGACATTTCCTTTCAAATTGATCAAATTAATTACTGCATATGCACAAAGTAGAAGGAAAATCTGTTAGGGTTTTAGCTTTCATGGTAGAAGAGGGAGGAAGGGAAGAGAAATTAAAAATAGGGTGGTATTTTCATCCTACATTTAAATAATTAATAACAGGGTTTTTCTAATATCAAAAGCAGGAAATTAGAAATGATAGTAAAAAGAAAAAAAAAACAATTATTCACATAATTTCTTCTCATAACCTTCAGAGCACAAAAATATTTTCTTTTACTACCTGATTACTTAGCTTAATTACTACCATTGACATTACAACTTTTACAGTACATTAAGAATTGTTGGTTGAGAAAGAAAATACTGTGTTTTACTTATCAAGAGCACAGTAATAAGTATAAAAAGTTTTACAGGAACAAGTAAAAGCGTTTTTACACTTAGAAGGATCTAAATCAAACATTAAGTAATATTTTTCACTGGATCATTAGTATTTTAGAAGTCAAGCAAGAAGGACCAGTCCCTGTCAGGTAGATACAAACAAGAAATACACATCTAGCATGCAACTCAATGCATGTTTTAAATAATTGCTGACAATTAACTTAGGCCTCTTCACTGGATAAAAATCTGAATGCCATTTATAAAATGCCACTGCATTTTTACAGCAATGGAAAGCTCCAGTCACAAATTCAGAATAGCAAATTTTCAGCAAAAATAAGCCCATCTTTTTTTCCCCGGATTTGTTTCTTTTTTTCAAAAGCTTTGCATTATTTGTGTCTCTAGAATTCTTTCTTCTCCAAGATGACATTCCTTTCTTTTTAGTGATCTTCTGAGATAGTAAGCTAGATCATGGAAAAATACTGTACATAAGAAGAAAGTAACTACTTCATTTTAATAGGTGGTTGATTTTTTAAAATTTGCTGGGTTATAAAACTAGTCCATTAAACAAATGAATAATTTGACAACAATCTGTAGCAGTCTCGCAGTACTTACAACGTCTGTTTGAAGGAGCTGTTTGATTGGATCATTGGTACTGAAAGAACATGAATTGGTGCTCAAAAACTATGGATCATTTCTTATCAGCTAATAAATAAGATGTTGCCTTACACGCCATTGATTTGTGTCCTTTCAGCACAGCCACAGAAAATCCCCATTACCTTATGCAGCCTCTACTGCTTTTGTTTCTTATTATGAGATTCTGCTAACATGTCCAGAAGAGTGGAGCAGTCCACTCAGAAACTTTTCTGCACCACTGAGTCTTTGCAATTTCAAAATCTGAAAACAATATAAATTCTGTCTGAAATCCATACTCTTCTGTCTCAGTGTATGGGGCCTGAATTGGGTTGCTTCCATGATTCATCCCCTCATGCTTATCATGTTCTAAATCCTGTGTATCTCTCTGGCACTACTACGAACAGCACCTTAAAGACATGACACTACGTTTCTCTGTGAGATGCACATCATGTCTTTCAAACCACCACTTTCTACTTGGTGCCCAGATAGTCCTAAAACAAGGCTCTTGTTGGTGTGCTTGTTTCTAAGAATGAAAAACAATTTAAAAAACAAAACAAAAAATCAAAAAAACTCCAAAACAAACAAACAAACAAACAAAAAACCTCCTTGAGATTCAAAGCTTCCAATTATCTCCTGGCCAAAAATGTACATTAAACATGTCAAAATTTACTAGGAATGTAACTCAGTACTACTATTCTGCATCCAGAAAGTCTCAGTAGTTTACACCATTAAAGAAGCTGATATTAAATATAAAAAGGCAATGGCATTTACAGAAAGACATCTCTTAGCTGCTATGCTTTTTGAACCTGACCTGTTAACTTCGGATTTCCACAGGCTGCAAATCGTTTCTGTAGCCTCTTGGCCATTACTGGAATAGCTTTATTTTTCTCTTTCCATACAAAAGCAATAATCTTCTGTATTTTATTTCATTATAATTGAGAACACATCAAATGGAAATAATAGCTTGAAATAATTCTCTGAGGAAATATACATACACTGACACATCATTTACTTATTTATGTTATATACATAAATATGGCTATTACCAGTAGAAGCAGTAAGACTTTAAGCAAAATAAACACAAATTGTCTCTTTTTATTATTGGCTTATAATTTTAAGAGTTGATTCATTAACCATTAACAGTCCCATCTCTCACAAACATTGGGGTGAATAACTGAAAATTCATTACACAAATATTTAATTTGTGCCATAAACTAGTAGCAGATCTGTACCCAATACAGACTCAGACTCTACATTTCTCTGCTGTACATATCTCAGTAGGGATAACCTGTCAGCCAAAAAATCACCTTTCTGACACCTTAGGAAAGGTATTAGACTGTTGTACTAAATCATGTTACAGTGATTCTGGCAATAAATTATACAAAGTGAAAATAAATAAACTCCAAAGGATTGCAAAAATGTATTTTCTAAAGGAAAATAAACCTAATAGGTAAAATATAAGAATGAAATTCAAAATTCAAGGTCTGTTTTTTACTGTCAAACTACTAAGCATTCCTTTTAAAATGGTTTCTCTGTGCTTATCATTTGGGACTGTATTTTAAAACAGTAGGTTTTGCTTTTGTTCACCTACTATGATTTGAACGAATTTGTTCATATTTATGTATTTCAGATAATGTCTCAGAGAAAGGATTTATGGTATATATGATCTAAATCAAGAAAACACAAATGTTTATCATCTTCAGCAATAAAACCTGGACCTAAAGGATGCAGTTTACTTTTACCTATGTGGCAAAATTAACTTTTGAACCAACCAGACCAAAAATTTAAAAGTTATTGCAATCTGGACTAACACCCTGCAGTTTGAACAAAATACTGCCACAAACATAGAGCTTATGTAATTTTCTGTGTGTGTTTGGAAGACTCCTCACCTGACGTAAAAACTGGGGTTCCAGGTGTTTGACATGTCAAAATAGCTGTCCAAATCATGTCTTTAATTTGAATCAGTATATATTCACATAAAAATGAACCCAGATATCTCGAGGGGAAGATGTGGCAGATTGTTTTCATGTCAAGACCTGGCACACATTTGTTATTAGCAGATAATAATTTTTTTGTGAGTTAAGTAAGTATAAGCAAAGAAACAATTAACTCGTACCGAACTAGACTGAGTGGCAGCATTAAGCTGAGGAGTTCAAGAAAGAAGTTATTTTCATATCCTTTGGCAAAGCCCCCTTTGGCTACTCCCAAAGCAAAAGAAATCTATAACTTACCCAGAAACTGGGCTGAATTTGTGGTAGATCATTCCTCCTTATTGAAAAACCTGGAGAAAGACACCAGATAGAAGGAGGCAGAAAGTCCTTTCCACTAGTTGTTTCAGAGAGGGCTGGGAGCGGGAGGCTGTCCCAGGGTGGAAATGCAGCCCAGGTATCCTGGCAGGAGCAGGATTTGGAGCAGGGCAGCTGGAGCTGCCTGCAATATCTTCCCACCCACCATTTGTAGCTTCTCTGTCTGGGCTCTGGGCATTCTGCCCTTCAGAGGACCCTTCACTTCAGAGAGCAGCAGCTTGAAGAAACACTCATAAGATGAGCAAATTCTCCTTTTGCAAAGAAATGGACACCTGTCCTATTTCTTGCCCCACCTCTGCATTCTGCTTCTATAAAAGAGTGCAGGGGGACATTTTTCTCATACAATATTTGAAACATACTCTTGCATTCAGTCACTCATTTCATATCACAATTCTAATCATTCTGATGCACTTATGATCAATATGAAAAACATAATTGATGTCTAAAAAGTTGCAAACAGATATACAATTGAGTCCATCCTATTACTGATGTGGGTGATCGGCCTCAGTGCTGTTATGTACTGCACAACATG
The DNA here is from genome assembly GCA_039654755.1 of Calcarius lapponicus. Taxonomy (NCBI): domain Eukaryota; kingdom Metazoa; phylum Chordata; class Aves; order Passeriformes; family Fringillidae; genus Calcarius; species Calcarius lapponicus. The sequence goes on along the minus strand of CM077481.1, from coordinate 26,559,425 downwards.
AACTTTTGTTTTGTTTTTTTCCAAGTGAGATTCAGGAACCATCTTACCACCTCCTAAATGTCATTGTTCCTAGACTAATCATATACACAGATGAGTAGAGATAAACATGTGGAATCCTAAACATAGTTTGAAAGGAGCAACAACAGCCCCAGTAATTCTTCTCTCAATATAGCACAGGTTGGTGTGTTGGAGCAGACTTCAGTACTGGCAGATGATAAATGAAATACATTGATTCCCGTATGACACAGCTCCTCTCTACATTTAAGCAATGGCCCAGTGAATCTTGCTGAAACTGTTGGGATAAAGTTAGTGAAGCCTGTAACAAGATTCTTGCAGCAGGACTTACGTACGCAAAATCCACAGAAGATTATATTATTAATATTATCAGCCTCTTTGGAAAATACTTTCCTAACTGCATAGGTTAAACCATATGGTAATAGCACCAGTATCCAAAAACCATACTATAGGTATCTCTAGCATAAATAGACTGCTTACTAATGCAACTGGTTGTTATTATGTTATCAATTAAATGTGTATCTAATTAATGCCTTATCTTAATACTAACATACATATATATATATTGCGCTTTTAAAGAGTTAACCATAAAAGCATTTTACTTAACTTACCAGTTGTTGAAGCTGGAAGGAGTCTTGCCCTAAACACTACCTGCTCTGATGTTTGTAATATCTGTCTCTCTCTCCCGCTGTCTCCCTCCCCCCCGTGCAGAGATTGCAGTAAACTTAGAAAACTAGCAGGGGCAATGTTTCAAATGACTTAAGAAGGAGAACAGGAACAATCATTTCGTTCTCTTTTTTTTTTTTCAGATGAGTACAGTACCTTCAGAAAGAAGGAAGGAAGGGAGGGGAGAGGAAGTCAACAACCCTTTGCTTTCCTGCAAAAAAATAAGGAAACAGCAGATAGCAATCTCGTTTTCTCTCAAACAAAATGTTTGGAAAAATAAATAAATCCAATCCAAAAGGAATTCCTCAAGTATTATATCTGCATTATTGGCTTCATAAAACCTTCTTTACAGCTTGTTATGTGCAACTACATGAAATGAATTTCCGAAGTAGTAGGTAGGAATAAGACACCCATATCTTATGCAGAACAATTAGCTTTACGCTTGCATAGATAATGAAGGCTTTTACTCTAGAGAAAGACTAATCATAGACATATACACAGATCTTGTTTCCATGGTGATATAGGTAAAAAAATGCCTAAAATCTCTGTTTAGAGTGATCACAAGAAAATAGCACATTGACTATTTATAGAACACTGTGGGGGAAAAAGAAGGGTGATGAAAGGGGTCAGAAAAAAAGCAAGGATCATAGCTCGATACTGGCAGTGTAATAATGAGTAATTGATCTCAAAGAATGGCATTATGGAAGGCATACTGATTTAACCAAACAGAACCAATGTACTATGTTCTAGAACAGATTTTATATTTCATTTGTTTCTTTCGTTCTTTCCCCATTAAGCATATTTTGACAACCAGATACTGGCCAGCTGGCCAGAGTTATACTTGGGATAAGTTTAGCCCATTGTGCTCCACTGTGTTTTTGTTTGCTTATATCTTTCCCCCTAACTTCATCTATCATCTGAAGGTCACTTCGAGTAATTAGATGCTCCCTTTTTTTTCCCATTAATTTTTTTCATTCTAACACACTTGCCAGTAAACACCTTCACACTGTCATGGAGCTGTGTCTTTAGTTTGTCTGATAATGCAGTAGTGAATATGGACCTGCAATTCAGCTTGATTTTTGTGAAAGGCTTTTAAAAAAAAGCCCTTTCAAAAGGCCCTCTCCTACATACTCTGCATCCAGGTATCTAGATCAATGCTGTTGAAATAATTTAGATTACTGCTATAAATCCACTTTTAATGGAAGAATAAGTTAGTATGTTATCCCATAGAGATTACTATTTCATTTATTTTACAATAATGAGAATTTATAAGCTTTAAACCAACATAGGAAGTACTTCTTCAGCACCTGTGTTCCTTCATGTGATTCCTGGTGCTATTTCCTGAAGCTCTCTAGCCATTATTTGGTTGAGGACGCTTTTATCTTAATATTCAGAAAATGAAATCTTTGATAATGGACATCAGCATTTGACAAAGCATGGCAGGTGCTATGCGTGATCTTCCAACATCCCCAGGGTTTTCTGAAATGGGCAAAACCATATAAAAGCAAAAGTATGCAATGCATTTGGATTATATATTACAAGTGAAGTCCTTTATTCTTCCTTGGGAATGGAGGTCCTAATCAAAGAGATCTCCTCTGCATACTGAGCACAAGGAAAGTAAAGAGGCATGGAAAGCCACCAAAGTAATGTATTGTCCTGCAGGGTCACCCTAATAGCACAAAAGCTGTAATTTTATTTCAAAATTGTTTTTAATCATCTTGAAGATAGTAGCAGCTTCCAGTCCATTCTAGATAGTTTAATTTATTAATTTTCCAGGCACAACAAGCTAATGAGACCCTGTATGCTGCCATTATATAGCATTTTTGTTTCTCTTCATTGGGAACCCAATGCAGAAGCATATTTGAAAACCTATACTGATTAAGTTAGGATCATTCTTAAGTAAGTCTGAGCATATGTGATAGTCTGTGTAGTCTTCTGTGAAGTAATTAATTGTCACAGCTATCCTATACTTCTTCAAAGAGACCTTCCTTGAGGACTGCAAAGCTAAGGAGCTGGACAAAAATATCTACAAAGTACCTTCAACAGGTGCTTTGCAATTCTGATTAAAGGGAACTGTGAGAGACCTCTACCTCAGCAAGGACAGCAGGAGACATAAGGTCTTCCTTCACTTAATTCTATCTCATGTTCCATTGTCAGCAGCCCATATACCCTTCCAAGAGGTCATAATTTACTTAGTTGCCCCAGCCAAGTCCCAGCATGCAGCCACTGAAGTACTTGACCTGTTCTTACTTTTGCCAGTTTCTCCCAACTGCTGACAGAAAATCACAACCCAATGAGGAAAAGGCACTAAAACTATGATTTTCATGCCATAAAAATACCTTGCAAGGTCATATATTTTGCAACGCGTGTCTTTTGCATGTCAGGTCAATGCGCAATTACTGATTGTGGAGGAAAATAAAAGCATGTACAAAATCATTAGTATCAAGTGTAATGCAAATCCAGTAACAAGGCATGATATTTACCGAAGTTTTAAGGGACAAGTTGGTGTGGCTTTCAGAACGTTTCTGGAAAAAATGTTTGCCTGTTTTTCTGTTGTTTTTATTTTAACCTTTTCTCAGTCTACTGTTATTGAAATGAAGTCACTGATACAAATTCAGAGAGATACAGTGTCAGCCTCAAGGCAGTTAGATGGGCACCGTTGAGTGTAAAAACTTCCGGGGTCCAGTGCATAATGTCCTGGAAGGAGTGGTCATGAAAAAAAGCCAGTATTGTGTTGTTCATGGTCAAAGTAAATTCTAAAGATCAAGAAGATTCCTCTAGTACCAGTCTGTATGATTAGACTAGACCTTTAATTTGATTAGCATATATGAAGGTGAGGCCTTTTTTCCTTCTTTCTTTTTTTTTTTTCTTCATTGAGGAATAAATTCTGTTTCACAGTCTCTTTCCAATAAGGAATACAGCAGGGATACTTTCCTATATGTTCAAAATAAGAATAGAATAAATAAATTCAGCCTCTACCAGTATAATAGGAGACAATGTAGAGGTAACTGCACCAGTAATAATATCCCACTTCATCCTGAGCAAATCAAACCAGAGGCAAAGCCTAGACAAATTTACTGGCTTTCTTTGTTGCTTTAGGACAATAATCATATATATCTGAACTGCCTGTGAAAAAATAAGATTAATGTCTTCCTTCTGATCTACAGCATACCTGTGGCATTTTAGCTGAGTAAAAACGGTATACTTCTCATTTGGAGACAAAAGTACTGAAGGACACATAATTGTTTTGCATAAATCCCTCTCTTCCTGGTCTATTTTCTGCATTACATGTTCAATATAGATTGTTCAGGAGCAATCTGGCAGAAGGCTAATGGGACCAGGTACAGGCTGAGTCTAAAGAGTTCCTGTGTTCCACCATGTGGAGCACATAATTCTAGTTACCAATATTATGTAATGTTTTGCAATTTATTGTATTGTGACAAAATAAACCTGCATACATACCTGTATGTATTTAATTTAGTTTCTCAGTTTATAATATATTAGAATGCTAGGAGATATCCCAAAGGTTTTACACTACTGCCTATCTTTCATTATTATAGTATGACCAGAGTATTCTCATGATTATGTGTATGTCAAATTTACTACTGTTTTATCAATGTATTCCTTACTTTTGAGAGACAGGTAACACCCAATTGCCACTTTAAAGAACAGCTAGCATTTGCAGACTCTAACCTCTGGACCAACCACTTATGTGTCAATTGTTTTGGGGAAATTTGTATCAAAGAGAGTAGTGTTCCTGGCAATAAATATCTTACTATAATTTAAAGTGGCCTTTAAAACTTATCCTGGGCCAAGATAATTTCTGGTAAATTACATTGGCTGCAGTCTTTTAAAGACATGCTTTTCCTGTACTCTGTATGCAATCATCACAACTACCTTTACTAAAACAATGCGATCAAAAGCTATTTTAAAATTTGGTGATCTGATTAAGAGGATGTGTTTTTATCTTTTAACACACATGAAGTTAGGAGAGCAGAACTGTGAGCCTTATTCAGGTCAGAGGTGGACAAGATAAAGATAGGCTTTGGGCACTATCTTTGAATCTGGTGTCACAATGAAGATCTGTGATGTGGAAATGAGCAAAATATTGACCAAGTTTTTTGGTGGTTTCTCAAAATGGCCACTTGACAGCAGTTTTACCTGCAGTTTTACCTCTACTTAGATGGGAAAATAAATCCAGCATTTGTTCTGGTCTTTTTTGGTTATCTTGCTCCGTTAAGCATGCTCATGGACTCTGATGTCTGATTAATGTACTGTAGTACTGAAATTACTTAATATGTTTACATGGAATTACTTAATATGTTTACAGGTGAGGCCGGACATTTAATGTGGCAAAATGTGTGACTCTTCACAAAATATGAAGAAAAGGCATTTTTGAATATTCTTCCTTGTATTGTGATGTTTCTTGCCTTGTTACGTCTAATAATAGAACTACTTCTTTTGGAAACCTGATATTCTATCTCAAGATTAATTTGAAAATAGTATGAATTTATCTTTTTTTTCAATCAGTGTCCAGCTGCTGTACACTTTTTGTCCTTTAGTTTCTGACACTTTTCCCAAAGTATACAGTGATTGTGCAACAGCTGAAGTTCTGTGGGCGCTTTACAAAGGCCCTTTCTGAGAGCAAAATGAAGAAGTGCTACCTCGTCTTGCACCTCTAGTTTATGGCTGCTAGACAGGAGACAAAAAACTGTAGGGAAATGTGTATTCCATATCAGTGTGAATGGCGTTAAATTGTATTTCCAAGGCCTCCTTATAGCCTGAGGGAGGGAGGGAGGGAGGGAGGGAAGGAGGGAGTTTGGGGTTGTTTGTTTCATTATTTTGGGTTTGGATTTTCTGGTATTTTGAGGTTTATTTTCTTTGAAATACTCAGCAGAGCAAACACTCCTGAAGTCGTCATTCATTTGATGCTCTTATTGACTTCTCTAAGACTTCCCCATAACTGGAGATAATTGTGTTAGGCCCCATACGTGTATTAAAGACTACAGCCAGTAATCACAATGTAAACTAATTGAATGTGATGGAGCATGTGGATTGACACATGAGCTTACAGTACTTCAAAACTGTTATCAATAAAGAAAAAGTGAGTGTTATGATATGTAGTGAAGAATAATTTGGAGGAAAGAAAAGCAGACCTCTTAGGTTAGTTAGATTTCCTCTTTTCTTCCAAAGATGAAAGGTTTTCATGGGTTTTGTTTTCAGACTGTAGTCTTTTAATTTTAACAAAACACTTTTGCTAAGACTGCTATTGCTTTGCAAAAAAGCATTTGGTTAAGATTTAAAGCACAGGAAAAAACTCACTAACAGGAAAAACCTCAGACTACACTAGAAGTCTTGTTACTAGGATTTCTTTAGCTCTACATTCACCTTTGGTCCATCAAGGCTGCTTGCTTTAGTTCATACACCATAAGCATACCCTGATACAACTCTGCTGGTGATCATTCTGTATGAGCATACTGCCAGAATACCCCTTCTGAAAAGTTGCCACTCATGCAACAGTGTTGCAGAGTTCCTAAATATTTCTGAAGAAGCTGTCTGTGTCCTAAAACTTCTTTAATGCAATAGTTTTTAAAAAACAACTCACAGATTATGAAGATCTTTTTCTTTTCTTTTCTTTTACTTCTCCCATGTCTGCTTGAAACACAGATTTCCTTTTTATCTTCCTTGCCAACAGTTGTCACTGAACAAGATACATGGAGAGATAGTCACACAAAGATCACCTGTCTGTTAACAACAACAATTTGCTTCTATACCTACAAAGTGAAAGGTCTTCAATCTCTGGTGCATCTCATTTTCACATCAACACAATGTCACTGAAGGATAAGATTTGAAGCACTTTGCAATTGCAAGACAGATCACAACCTATTGAAGAATAAAGTGGGAGATAAACATTTCATAAATGTATCAGCCATTCTTGGAAAGGACAAAAAAATGTTCATTTTGTAGGCTTTTATTGCATCCTGTATATCTTTGATATAACAATCCTAGCCTCATGAGTCCCCTTGCCAGTCCCTTGGAAAACAGAAGAAACTCAGGGGTGGCCATTTATGTGAAAGGGGTCTCTTCAGATGAGTACACAAAGAACACATGTGTGCAAACACACAGCAGGGCTTGCTAACAGGGGACCTCCCCATGCCCCAGTCTTAGCCCCCTGCAGGGGTTGGTCAATCAAGAGAATAAATACTGGGGTATTTTTGCTCCCTGCACCAGCTGGCAGCCCCTGCTGCAGGAGTTCAAGAGAGTGGAGCTTCTGCAAATGTATAGTCTCAATATTTTGGACCACTTTGGAGTTGTAACTACAGGAGACAATGCAGAAGAGCCGGGGGAGAGCCTGGATACCTGAGCTCCCACAGAGTTAATGGAGAAAGAGACAGGACCATTCAGAAGGCTAGTTAGAGCACATACATTAGATGTCTAAAATTAGAGAGTGTGAACACATCTCTAGGGAGCTTATGTTGCCTAGATAAGCTCTAATTGTCTTATGAAGCATCCTAGGAGTTGAGCTCAAAGGAGAAATTGAATCCACAACAACCCTCACTTTTTTCATGGCTGTCTCACTTCCCTCTCCATCTAGCCCTAAAATGTCTCTGTGCCCTGGGACCTGTTGGAATATGAGAAAGAGCGTGAGAGAACCTGCTGTATGTCTGTGACCTCCCTAGCAGGCTCCCCAGTTATAGCAGTCATTCTTCCAGCTGGTCTGCAATGGGGCAAGAATGGTGACAGAGGAAATGAAAATTTAGGACAGACCTGCAGTGCATTGGGCAGGATGTGCTTTGGGCAGGAGATGCAGAGACTGTATACTTAAAAGTCATGCCTGGAAGAATGATTCATCCATCCCAAAGTAAAGGAATAGTCTCTGTTTGCCAGGTCACTTAGAAACAGCAGCACTGTTGCACAGAATACACATAGGGTGGGGAAGTCAGGACTGCAACATCTTGAGCAGGTTCTACTGCAAAAAATTCATGTCATGAAGCCACAGATACATGAATCAATCACCTTCTGAAAGGTGCATGAGAAAGAAAGGGGAGAGGTGACGTTTTAGCCTCTCATCCTAAGTCCACCTGGCAGTCCTGAAGTGTTCTTGGATCAACAGCTCCACATCTGCAGCAAAGAGCGCTCCTGGAACAGCCAGGGACTCCCACCATCTCATTCGCTTAGGCAAAGCTGGAGTCAAGCGGTCATTAGTTCTTCCTTTCTTGATTTGTCTTGCTAGTTTGCTGCTGTGTCTTGGAACAGCCCATAAAAATAGACTTCCTACTTTTATATCCTTTTTTGCTACAGCAGAACAATAATATTTGGTCTAGATGTACTTGTGGGGTATTCCCCAAAGAATCAGTAGATTTTATTTATGTGTTTTGGATAGAACCCTAGATAAGTAGATTGCAGCATATAGGCCTAGTTCTTACAGTATCAAAATTTTACTTTCAGTGTGCAAATAATTCTCCAACCACAATTTACTGAGAGAAGATTTTCTCAGCTTTACAGAAAATTACAGCAAAACACAGCACTGTAGTTCCTCAAACATAACCCAGTTCTTGCAAGGTGCTGAATTCACCGATCCTCATTAAAAAGAAGAAGTGAGGATGTTCAGTCCCATGCTTTGTAGGGGCCTCTTCTATTCCCAACCAGGGAAACTATGATTTGAAGAGTTAAATAGTGAAGCTAGTACTCCAAAGATGAGTCACTCTCTTCATTGTCACAGCAAATGTCCATGCATCAGTGTTTTGCATAATCTGTTCCCAAGCTAAATCTCTTCTCACCAGGTTTTAAAAGGTGTCCAACTTGTGATTTGAAATTCTAAATTCAATATTTAAGTGCACAGGTTTTGTTTATGTGATTTTGTATTGGAATTCAAAACCATATCAAGTAGAGGTGAGTCTAAGAGTCTAGCATAAGAGTCCTGTGCTAATTCTTCCAGCTTCTGATCTGCCTTCGATGAGTTGCCCCATATGCCTTACTTTAGTACATCAGGTGTTTATTTTATCCCAAAGTCACACATTTGATAAAAATAGTACTCTATTGCTACTGGATAGAAACTCTGTAGTTTAATATTCATCCTCCTCTTATAGTTTTTATCTGATTATAGGAGTGGATTATGCTAAAATAAACATAAATGCTCAATAAAATAACTTTCTATGTAGGATGGGGCGGAGATCCTACTGTTAAAAATTTTTGAGGCTGAGATGTAGCTAAACACAGAGCTTTCAAGAGTCTGTAAAACTTTCCCTTTTTTTGAGATGACATTTTCCAGAATTAATAGGGCCCTCCTTGGGATTTGAAATGGGCCACAATGATATACTGCAACAAATTATTTAAAACCCACCAGCATGAAAATACTACTAGCTGAGCTTTGTGAAAATTCAAAAGAAGACTCTTTCAGCTACCAGCCTCAGCCTTACATGCTTACCTTGTCACATTGCACATCGGAGGAAAAAAAATTGTGTTCATATATAGTTATGCTATTACTACACCTGTTTTACATACAAATTGTCTGTAGTCCTCTAAGAAAACAGATTTTTTTTTTTTAATTTCACTGCCTGGTTGGCTTTACTCCAGACAAGGCCCTTTCCAATTGGCAGAGCAGAGAGCAGGCTTTCCACCTGAAATCCATAGAAGTGCCTGTCCCTAGGGACCATGATCCAGACATGTACTGTCCTCATCCACCCTGAAATCAGGGTCAGCATCATGTTACGGACTGTCCCCAGATAAAATTCACTCTGTTGAGAGAGGGATACTTACCCAACATTCTTTGGCATGACTTAGGGTTGGAAATAAATCCAATATGGTTGAAAATAAATCTGAATCCAGGCATGCATGATGTAGGAAAAAGCATGTTTCAGCAATTAGTTGTGTGGAGCTTCTCTGTCCCAAGCAGCAAAAAAGAATAAAAAATAACATAATTTTTTGGTATTCCAGTTAATAGACTAAGACTCAATAGCTGGTGTTTAGTGTGCTTTTTAAAATCAATACATTTTTTTAAGACTGATCCCTCCCCAGAGATCTTAAGGAAAACAAGACTATTTAAAATGTTTGTCATTTAATTTGAATTGGAGCATTTTTAAAAGGTTCTTTTTATTTCTTTAGGGTTTTGACTGTTGTTAGTTTAGTTCTTTTGAGTCTCAGTTCTCTATTCTCGCTTTTCTGCAATTAAATCTGAGATAAACACAATATATGAAATAACGTGGATTTCTGAGGAGCAAACTTTGTGAACAGCTACAAATTTTAACAAAAAGTGTCCATCCTGTTAGATTGCTATATTAATAGAACTTTTCGATTTCCTGTGGGGTATTTAGAGGTTGAAGTATCTCATCCATAGTTCCACTCAGTGATGAGGCTCAGTGTCTGAGATATGTGTTACCAAACCAGCTGCTGTGTACTAGAAACACAGTGCAGTCATTTTTGAAAAAAGTCCTTCAAATTGAAACTACAGGAAAATTGAAAGTTAACACAATAGAGGTAAATCAGAATTTAACCAGGACAACATGTAGTAAATCTCTTATTATTGTGCAAAGTGCTGATGACTTTTAGTCAAAACTTTGAATGCAGGGTTTTTTATCACCTTGCCTGAGTGCAAATCCTTGCTTCAATTAATAATCTGTTACTACTAAATTATCAGCAATAAGGCTTTGGAATAGCTTATTAACCACTTCAGAAAGTTGTTGTGCTGGTCAGGTAGTTTCACAAGGAGCTCCACAAAACAGTGGGGATATTTAAGTGTAGCAATACATTTTCAAGGAGAGATTGAAAGACATGTTTGTGACATGATATATTTAGTATGAAAGAGCAGTAAAGGCCTTTAAAAAACCCTAGACCTTCTATTTGTCTTGCATGGCTTATTTATTTTCAGTTTTGTTTCATGTTTTCTACAGCATCTGAGTTCAAGCTAACTATATATTAACACACTCATCACTTCAAAATTTGAAAGAATATTCTTTAGAGACTTTGTGCTAGTTTTGCATTTATCTTACAGGCAAGGGGAAATTCAGGTTCTCTGTTTCTTATTTAGCTTGCATATGCATAAAAGATCAGCTATAGTCTGTCTCTAGTTGTGGGAAGGAATTTTTCACATGGGTGTTTAATTAGGAATAGTGAGATTAAATTAGGAAAAGGAAATTTTTGGATGGATGTCAATAGTACCTCTGTGACAGCAAGACATTTTGAATTGTGGAATAGTCTGCAAAAGCAAAAGCTGGAAACTCCAGTACTTAGGACTTTAAAGATGACTGAACAACTATGTAGTGGAAATTGTAACACAGGAAACAAGCTAGCCATGTGGGCAGAAAGGTGTTATGCCTGAGATGACTCTTGTATTCTATATCTTCATTTCATTGTGTGGAACTGCCGCAGCTCAATGCTGCAAGTTGAGGTCCACCCAGAATTATGACAACCCATAGCAGCATGAGCAAACAAGCCTTCTGCAGCCATTGGGGAACCATGGCACAGCTGGGGACAGTGGGAATGCAAAGACAAGCACCAGGCCACCTCTCGTCTTTCTTGCTTGATGTACAGGAGCGCATCTGTATCTCAACACTGGTAGAGCTTCACTTCCACAAATGCATGTATCTCCTTGCTGTGTCTTCCCACTACTGTGGGAATGGTGGAAAACTAACATAAAGGTACTTTGATTGGAGCCTGTTCTCTGGTGATGAAAGTTAACCACAGGAAATGTGTAAGTATACAAAATCTTAGTAAAACTGATGAAAATACCCATGCTGCTGCCTCTGATTCTGACTCCTAAATGAACTCTGCAGCTTTCTCCAGAGCACTTTGTCTCAACATCAAAAATTTTTTGCCCCCCTCTTCCTGTGGAACCAATAATACAAAAGGAAAAGACCAAAATACCTGTACAGGGGTAGTCTCTGTTAGGAAGAAAGACAGGGCTCATCTGATGCTGTGAGCACATTGTAAGCCTTCCCATTTTGTTTCCCAGCTCCCGTCAAAAACACAGAAATACAGGACTCAACCTAGCACTTCACAGCATACCAGTTATTGCACTGTATACATGAAAATCACTGCTGTTCCTCTGGAAATCACTTAAAATTCATAGGTCATTGATGAGTGAGCGGTTGTTTTTCTCCTGGATGGGCTCTGCAGTATGTCAGTGGTTATCTAAATATGACCCCTAGTGTTCAACATGCATGACAATAATTTCAGAAAATTATTGTCCTTACTAGACTTCCCTTAAGACGAGGGTCATCTTTTCTGGTTATCCCAATATCTTACCTGAAAAAAAAAATTACTAAATTATTCTTGATCATAAAGTTAAATTTGTTGAAAATATTGCTTTCAAAGCACAAAATACTGGAGACTCACTTGAGAATTTTAGAAACAATTATTACAGACTGGAAATAATCTACCTTGAAAATTTATATTCCTGTCTGCATGGAAAAATATTGTTAATGGTAGAGCATCAGTGGAAGCAGTTGTACACTCCTGTGCATTGCATTTAAGGACAGTGGTGAAGACTTTATAGTATAAGATGGCTGCTGAGAAAGGACTTCTTTATTTTTTTGTTTTATTCTTGGTTCTGCCACTAATTTTCTGGTATGTTTTTCATATGGTCATTTAACCTCTGTGTCCTTGTGTTTTCATCTGGACAAAATGCACAGACACATTTCTTGTATGAGGTTTGTGACTTTTCACAATTATCTGTAAAGTTGCATGACATCTGAATAAAAAGCAAAATATAACTGAATTATTACCTGATTTTTTTTAATTGTAGGAAAAAGCTGAGAGAAACCCTACATATATTCTATTTGCTTTAAACAATCTGAGACACAACATGGGACCATAGGCTGCAGAAGAATGCAAGGCCACTAGATAACACTGGGAGTTGCATTAGGTTAGGGGAGGAAGGGGAAAGGTGCAGTGCGTCCATGTCCAGGCTGCAGATGTTTAACCCCTGCTCTGCTTTGACCAAGGATTGATGCAGTTAAACTTCTGCTTTAGCGATGTTTCTTTCTTCCTGATACTTGTGATATTGCTACATGTTTTTTAGAAGGACAGACAGTAACAATATGGTCAAAACAGAGGTCATGGAAAGCTTAGAGAATCAGCAGTGACAACCTGCTTTGCAATGCAGTCATTTGCTGATTGTTTTACAGTATGTGAGTCTGTGGATACAAACTAACAGTTTATCACATCGTGGTAGAGAGGAATATGCATGACATGTATTGCGAAAACATGTAATAGAGCCTCCTGCTTCCTGATTGTCTCTGTTAGCTCTGTGCACACAAGCATCTTGCAAACTCTACTACTTTGCATCTTGTTCAGATATGGAATAGCTCCAGCAGGCTCATTTCCCATCTCATCTAAGTGCCTTAAGCAGTAATGCATATCTTGGATGTGCTCTCAAAGCCCTGTGGTTTATTTGCTTGAGTATTGTTATCACCAGAAAAATCAATGTCACTTCAACTCTGGCCTACAGATCCCTTTTACAGTATGCTGTTTCTTACAGTCTTGTAAGAAGCAGCACACTTTGTTGTTATGTAAATGTTTATTTGTGCCCATTAAATTTGATCTCCCTGGTAGGAAAGCATGCATCTCCTGGGGGCAGAAATCATATATTATTTTTAATTTCATTGACATACTCTTCTTACTTTTGAGCTTAAAAATGGAGTGCTACCATTTCCCAGTGCTCCCATCTTACTTGCCTATGTCAGTGAGACAGGAAACGGGTCCAAACTGTTGCTTTGAAAAGCTGTTGGTGGACGTTGTAAAGGCTTTCTTCTTTATGGCTTTTTCCTTGATTCCTCCTACCACAAATGGGGAGGAACCCCAGGGGCATGGACATACCTTGCACATAGATGTGAACCAGTTTGTTCTTGCAGCCAGGGTAAGCATAGTGTTCAAGGCTGGAATTTATTTTTCCAGTTAACATAACCAGTGTCCTTTCTGTCTCAGGATAAAGCTCGTTCTGGGTGGACACAGTGTGAGAATCTTTTGCTTCCTTACAGCATTCAGCTCAAGGGTCACATCCCTCAGACAGCCTGTGGCACCAGAGTCAGAGCAGGGAATTGTCACCAAGGACATCATTCATGACTTTCCCTGCAAGGAAACATTTTGGTGCAGGACCAGAAACAAAGGGTCAGCAAGGAAGATAACCAACCCACCCTGATGATCTCTCCTGCCCTGCCCTGACGCAGTTCTGGTACAGATGGTCCTGGTGCCCCAGTGTGAGTGGTGGGTCACATAAAGTGAAGGAACATCATCTGCACGGGATACCAGCTCCAAGGCCAACTCTTATGTAACTATGGGATTATGGCTGGGACATATGATTCAGATAAGATCTTTTAGGAACATGCAGTCTGCTGCAAAAAATGCAGAACTGTTTGGTTCTGACACTTTGCCATTGAATGAAAACCTGCAATGGGGTTCAAAGGGAGAAGTAAAAGGTCTCTTCTGTCTTTCTCTTGCTTTGACCAAGGATCATAAACAACACTCAAAGCAGCAGCAAAATTAACACATTAGAATGCTATCAGCAGAATCTGCAGTTCTGTGTTCTGTCTCCCAGGCAGAGCAGCAGGAAGCCAGAAGGGGTTTTCTACATGCCAAGCATTCCCAAACACTGTGGAAAAATTTTCCCATCCTTTTTTTCCCAAAGCTGCCTGTTTTCCAAACAGTGATTGAGTGCTGGCAGTGTGTTTCTGAGTGCTTGGATGTGAGCAGACCTGTTTGTGCTGATGCACTGCAAGGTGAAAGCTATTTTTTGTTTTCAGAGGATAAAAATGGCAGAGTTTCAGTTCTCACCCTCTTAATCCAGAACTTCTATTGCTGATGAATGTTAAACAAACTGTGGGTATACCTGTAACTATTGCAATTATTGCTGGTCTTTCCAAAAGTCCTAGATTCACTTCCCCCCCACTCCCATAGAATTACTGGGGTTTTAAAATCTTTTCAAGTTTGCTATAAAGTGTAGAATTTGGGAAAGCTTTGAAAACACCTGTGCTGCTCTCTGATTTGTCTGTGCCATTGCCCTTGTGCTGAGTGGCTGTGAGGTTCTTGCCTCACCAAGTCACAGGCAGTTCAGTCACAGCATTTACATTATGGTACCCTGGTCAGTGCCTGATAATGGCAATACTTGCAGCTCCACATGATTTCAAGGCTAGGTGGAAAATGTTATAGCAGAGACAGGTCATACAACATCCCATCCTGGCACTGCAAAGCCATCTTCTCTCGTGTCCAATGACTGGAAGTGCCTCTAACATTTACCCGAATTTTGTTTCTGTCATCACATACCTGGTGAGAATCTGGCCACGCTATATCACTATCGTTGGAGGGGTTGTGAGGTCTGTTGTCTCAACAACCTGCTGTCCACAGCAATCTCCCTGCCTGTCCCTGAGACTCTTTTTTTGAAAAATCAAAAGACTCAGTTTATGCATTAAATTTTGAGGGCTGAAGATAAAAATTCTGCTACATAATGACTGGTTTAATCTTTAGAGGCAGACAAAACACAAGAAAATATAGCAGCAAAAAATATCTAAGGTAAATATCAACTACTTTTAAGAAGTTTGGTTTGATTTGTTTGTTTGCTTGCTTTCCTGCTGTAGTGTTTTCACACTCCCAGAGGTTTTAATAGAACTTCTGAAATCTGCACTTTGGCCCTGCAATTAGAAGAAGGAAAAGATGATTTGAGTGGATGGATTTTTAAGTTTGATTGAAAGGCTTTGCTCATATAAATTAATCTGCACTGACTTCTACCAGAATATTTGGCCCAACAGCTTAGTATAACATCACAGATGGCATATTAGCTGTGATCTGACAGTCATTTGCTATTCCATTATGGTGCGAACCATGTTCGTTAAATAAGACATAAAAACTACAGTTTTCTCAAGTTCCAGAAAAATGAACAGATGAATTCTGAAAATAATGAACTACAAAGATAAAATGATTATGTTCAGCATTAATAATAATGAAAAAAGAATTTGCATCCTAAGCAGAGCTTCTGTATGTGTTTCTGCTAGAGATTGATGGCACAGATAAAACCTAATGTCACCGAGAACAGGATTTCCTTGAGCAATACAAATGAAAAAGACATGCTATTAGAGCAGCATTGCATTCAGTCAGAAGGTCAAGTTCACTCTAATGTTTTCCATTGAGCAAGATCCGAAGTTGTATAGCCCTGAGCCTGTACATTTCACAAACAATGTAGAACTTCATTGGCATGCATTACCTATCCCTGTGTATAGTGTACAGCCTGGAAACAAACGCAGATCTTAGGAGTCTGAGGGCTTTGTCGTAAAGCTTCTGAGATAGTGTCAGACCTGGCTCCGAGCCCAGCAGGTACCTGGATATAAAAGCAATGGAGATGTAACTGCATGGAGAGACTCAAAAAATTATACAAGAGGGAAAGGAGCTCAAGCACTGCAAGGAGGCCACATTTCCCATCATGTCACAACATAAGATAAGCAGTGCTAGAAGAAAAACAACCTCTGAGGTATCAGAGGCTACTGCTGTTCCTCTCCCAGGTCCCAGCAATGGTCCTAGTAACCATAATTGTTTTTAGGCAGGCAACCATAAAGTTCCCCTTTCTCACCTGAATGTTACAGAACACCTTGGCAAAAGAATCTCTGCATAGAATTACAAAAACAAGTTAAGATGACTGTAGAGGAGAATGAATGCTTTCCCTCTCAAAAGACAACATCAGAAAAAAGTTTTAAAAAGTTTTAAAAGAAAGTTATGTAGTCCATCACTTTTGCTGGATGGGAAAATAAGGGAAATTTCCCATGCTTCTTTTGCTGCTGCCTTTTTCTCTTCTTATGACTCTCTGCTGTTTTCTTCAGTTTTGCTTGACCTTGCTTGGATCCTTTGAGCTTCTTCAGGTCCATATTAAGACAGTATACTCCAGGCATAAAATCTGAGATTTCACTCCCAGTGTGACAGAATGAGTGCTTGCTGAGGGAAGCATCTTCATCTTTCAGATCAGGTCTCCTGTAGTCACAAAATATGACAGGCGTGAAACCATCTGTCAAAAAACCTAAGTGTGAATGTTATAAAATTAGCCACACAAGGAAATATGTACCTGTACCTGGGTGTGCATGTGTACATCTTAGACCAACAGAGAATTACCTCATTTGAAGCTGATCATTTTATTGTTGATTATTGAACCTGTTTCATTACTTGTTATTGCTCTGAGAAAAGCACTGTATCTTAAGCTCAAGTCATAGAGGTAAATAATTGAATGTCAATGCCATCTTTCTATGCTAGAGATACATTGTTGTTTTATTATTTCTTTATCACTTTTTCTCCTTTTGGTTATTTTATTTTTTATAAGAATGTTAGGAAATATGTAAAGGAAACATTTCATTTTTTTCTTGATTAAATTACCATAATCTTAGCTTTGCAGCTAAGAGGAAAGACTGTATTGATTGCAATATGTGCTGCACTTGGCCAAGTCTGAAAGTCAATCCTTTAGCAGTCAGTGTTTAAAGTTCCATTTTAAGGTAAATCTGAGGTTTTTTTTTAAAAAGACCTGGTGGATTATTTTTCATTCATCTTGAGTGAGGTGTAGAGCTGGGGGCACCTTCAAGGAGCATGATGGGGTGGGTGAATACATAGTTTCCTGTCCACCCCTTCCTTTACAGACGCCCACCTCTGACTAACATGAAATTTGCTTTACAAATATCTTTGGAACAACAAGGTACAAAACCACAGGGGAAGTCTTGTAATATTTTCTTAAGAATAGCTGCATCTGGTTTTCTCTGTGATTGCCTGGGAAAGTGTCCTAGGGTGACATTATGATGTTTGTATCCCCAGTCTCCTGTTCTGTTTATGCTGTATATTATATTCTGTGCCTTCAAGACTGGCTCTGAGAGCAAAGGCAGGGAGAAGAAGAAACATGGAGTTTGTTATCAGAGACTGCACTCACCCCTCCACGTTAGGCTGGAACACAGAACTCCACTGTGGTGTCTGGGCGTGGACAGGGCAGAACACGGCACTCCGTGGTTTTTTAGTTGGTTTAGCTGGCTGAGGCAGAGAAGTCCCCTGGACTGGTTTTCTTTCCCTTTTCTTGGGACCACTGCAACTGGCTCAGGACTGGGACCTGGGGAAACACCGAGAGCTCGCCCTTGTAGCCTGCTGGGGCCTGCTCTGGGCAGCAGCATTTCCCAGTGCCAAGGGACTGATAACAGAGCAACCATCCACAGGAGAGACTTTCTGAATTTGTCATCTGGTATTGTTCTTTTTTTGTGCTGGGGTTTGCTTTGCCTGTTAAATAAACAGGTGTTTTCCACTTCTCTCTGAGGAAATTCTTCCTAAACCAGTTGTGGGGAGGGGCCGTTTGGGTTTGCTTTCGGGGGGGGGGGGGGGCTTTTTGGAGGTTTTCTAACAAATTTTCCCTAAAACGGGGACATCTAGAAAGACCTTCAGAAGGCAGTCTCCTCAAGCTCTCACAATCTGAAAGTTCTCTGATTCATGATTCATTATTTTCTTTCTGTAGCTTCTTCTTGTTGTTGTTTGGTTGGGGTTTTTTGATTTGATTTTTCTCATGCAAAGCACTCCAAGTGACCAAGTTCAGAAAATGTGCTTAGTAGTTAGAAGTGTCCAGGTTCTGTGTCCCAGTCAGGCACTGACTCAACTTGGGTGATTGATGTCATTCCTCATGTTTCGTTTTCTTCCTTATACAACAAGACTACTTAATTCCAGAATGTTGTCTTAATGCTTAATTTATTCATGACCATGAAGACCTTAAAATCATCAAACAAAGGGCATTAAGTAAATGCAACATGTTACTGTTGTTCTCTTTACTTATTATTCATCATAACTGAAAATGGAATAAAAGCCAAATGTTAGGATTGAATTGAGTTGCTAAAAATAGATAAGAAGTGTATTTCTAAACTTATCATTTTAAGGTTATCTAATTTCCTTTAGTGCAAATAACAAATTTGACCTGCAAAAATTAGGTCCTGATTCAGTCAATCCATCTGCACATAGGTAAATACACTGTAATGGCGTAGTTAACTAGATGAGAAAGCCAGGTTAGATCCTTAATATTTTCACCTTCCTGCACTGACGTTTGTATTTCATTACATTAATTGAAATATTCTGCTGTATATTATCTCTTTGAACCATATACACAATAGATGTTAATGAGACTTAAGATGTCTCACCACACTACAAAGCTACTACAGGCTATTAGCTTTGAGTCTATCCAGTATGATTTCCACCTGAAAAGTAGTGCACTATATCTTTAGTCTAAGTAAGCTCTTTGCATAAGGACTTCTTGACTGATTTTCATGTATTTCACTGATTGCTTACTATTCTTGTTTTGCGTGTTTGATGAGGAAGTGCTGCTAAACTCCTACATGCTTGACATTAAATTATATCATGGAAATATTGAGAAAGGAAATTATCCCATTTAGATTAAATAACATAACTGCTTTGAAAAGTTATCCAAATTTGACAGAATAACAATTTCACTAAAGCTATTATACTTTAGAAGATGAGATGACAGGAATTCTGAAGCGTACTGTTTGTGTACTCAGGCTGACCTGATGCCTTTTAGTCTATCAGTTTAGTGATATCAATTATGGAAAAAAGTAATAAGATTGATTGATTGATTGATTGATTGATATGAGTGGGACATGACCTTGAGCTGAATGGGATAGGTGAGTAGACTTTGACTGGGTTCTGAGCAGGGACTTTGCACTGAGATGGCATTTGGAATCTGATACTTCATACTCTTTGTCCTGACAACACTGGAAAAGGGCTTGCCATGTTCTTGGAAAAAGTCTGGGGGAAAAGTGGCCCAGAAACAGATATATTATCTTGGGAGGATCTTTTCTAAAGTAGTTGCCTATAACTATTTTCCGTCTGTATTATTAGATTCAGATGAAGGTGGGGACTTTACATGTCTTCTTTGTCCTCTTTGTACTTAGGGAAAATTTGTATCCCACTGCAAGTCTACACTGAAACTTTTGCAATTACATTTTCGTTTTGAAGTAGTGGTGAGTGAAGAAAAGCCCAGAGAATGAGATCAAGCTGTACAGAGGAATTCCCAAGTTCAGGAACCCATCCAGCAGCCCCTAGGCCTCATCACAACTCTGAAGCCATTGGACGACAAACAGGGGCATGGCAGCGAAATGAGGGCAAGGCAGAGCAGTGAGGGCGGGCCAGGGCAGTGAGGGCAGGGCAGTGAGGGCAGGGCAGTGAGGGCAGGGCACAGCAGTGAGGGCAGGGCACAGCAGTGAGGGCAGGGCACAGCAGTGAGGGCAAGACAGAGCAGTGAGGGCATGGCAGGGCAGTGAGGGCAGAGCAGGGCAGTGAGGGCAGGGCACAGCAATGAGGGAGGGGACAGCAGTGAGGGCAGGGTAGTAAGGGCAGGGCACAGCAGTGAGGGTATTGTACAACAGTGAGGGGATGGCAGCTCCTGCAGGCAGAGTGGGCAGGAAGGGCTGCCCTCTGACCATCTGAGAGTAGCGAGTTGAGTCAGGAAATAGACCCAGTAGCTGCTAAGGAGGAACAAATAGGTCCTTTCAGTCTTTTTAGCATACTAGATTAAGCTTCCTCAGATATGGTATTGACATGCCCTGAAGCTCAGTCCCATGCAGCTGTGAGGGCCACTGAACCAGCCGTGATTCACATCACAACATTATTTCAAAAGTGATGGCTAAAGTTAGCACTGAGTCTTGGGCAACTCAGAATCACAGAATCATAAAATTACAGAATATCCTGAGTTGGAAGGGAACAAGAGGAATCATTGAGTCCAACTCAATGATTGTCCTTGCATAGCAACATACCCAGTAGCCACATAACAAGCCTGAGAATGTTGTCCAGATACTTCTTGTCAGGCTGGTGCTGTGACCACTTCCATGGGGAGTCTGTTCCAGGGACCTAACACCCTCTAGGTGAAGAATCTTTTTTTCTAATATCCAACTTACATTCCCTGACACAACTTCAGGCCACTCCTTTGGGTCCTGTTACAGAGAAGAGATCAGTGCCTGCCCTTCCTCTTCCCTTCATGATGAAGATGTTGATTGCTATGAGGTGTCCCCTCAGTCTCCTCCAGGCTGAACAGAACAAGTCACCTCAGCTGCTCCTCATAAGTGTTCCCCTCAAGGGTTCCCCTCCAATAGTTTTGTATCTCTCTTACACAGTGGCACCCAGAGCTGCCCCCAGCACTCAAGGTGAGGCTGCCCCAGTGCAGAGCACAGCAGGACAATCCCCTCCCTTGCCTGGCTGATGCCCCCAGGACATGGGTGGCCCTCCTGGCTGCTGACCCATGTTCAGCTTGCCATCAACCAGGACCCACTGGTCCCTCTCTGTGGCACTGCTTTCCAGCATCTCATTCCCCAGTCTGTCAGCACATCCAGGGCTGTCCCATCCCAGGTGCAGAATTTTGTTCACCTTCATAGAGCTGGTGATTGTCCAGCCCTTCACTTTGTCTAGTTTTTCTGTAGTTTTCTCTGCCTCTCAGACAGTCAACAGCTCCTCCCAGTTTTGCATTGTCTGCAAACCTGCCTAGTATCCCTTCCAGTCCTGCATCCAAATCTTCAATGGAGATGTTGAAGAACACAAAGCCTAAGGAGGAGCCCTGTGGAACCCCACTAGTGACAGGTCCCCAGCCTGATGCCACCCCATTCACTGCAACCCCTTGTGCCTGACCCATCAGCCACTTGCTCACCCAGTACTTGATGTGTTTACCCATCTGTGTGCTGGACATTTTGTCCAGAAAGATTCTGGACAGCCAGTATCTGAAATCAAAAAAGATTACATCACCTGGCTTCCCTTAATCAACTAGGTGTGTTACCTTACTGTAAAAGGAAATCAGGTTTGCTAAGCAGAATTTTTGTCTCATGAACCTGTTTTGGCAGCGACCAATGACTGCATTATCCTTTAGGTGTTTTTCAATACATCCCAGAATAATCTTGTCCATAACTTTACCAGGAACTGAAGTTAGACTATAACAGGCCTGTAGTTTCCAGGGTCCTCCTTTTCTCCCTTCTTGAAAACTGGGACAACAATCTCCAGCTTCCAGTAAGATGGAACTTCTCTGGATTCTAAATACTGGTTAAAAATCATTGAGAGAGGTTTTATGATGACATCAGCAGCTCTTTGCATATTCCTGGATGAATCCCATTATGCCCCATAGATTTGTAGGAATCCAGCTGGAGCAGCAGATCCTGCACAGGAATTGGTCATTCTCAAGCAGTCATCCAGATCTTGGTCCTCCATTCTTGGTCCTCCAGCTCAGGGCACTTAGGCCCCTTTGATGCATCCTCTGTGTTGAAGAGGCAAAAAATGCAGAAGCATTTGCTGTATCACTGTCTCTGTTTGTGATGTGACCATCTTCATCCCATAATAAATTTCTATTTTTACACTGCCTATTGCCATTAATGTTTTTTTAAAACTCTTTTTACTCTCCCCCTCAATTGTGGCCTGCTTCAATTCCACTTGAGTTTTGTCTGCACAAATTTTCTCCCCATACTGATAAGCAGCATTTCTGTATTCCTCCCACATCACCTCACCTTGTTTTCACTGGGCATACACCTTCCATTTTTGCTCTCTTTCCAAGGGAGGATCCTTGTTCAGCCAAGCTGGCCTGCCTTGCCTGTTTCCAACATTTAGGAATTGCCTGTTCCTTTGCCCTTAGGAGGTGATGTTTAAAAAGTAACCAGCAGTGATGGGACCCAGGAGCTGCAGGGCATTTTCCCAGGGTACCTTACTGACTGATTCCCTGAGCAGCCTGAATTTTGCTCTCCTCACATCCAGAGCTGAGGTTTTGCTGGTGTTTTTCCTTCTGTCAACAGAGATTTTAAACACGATCCCTTTATGGTTGCTGTGGCTAAGAAAGCCACCACTCCACTAACAAGACCCTTTCTCTTGGCAAGCAGAAGATCAAGAAGGACATATTTCTGAGCGTGTTCTCTAAGGACCTGTTCCATAGAGTTGTCATGCAGGTTTTTTAGGAACCTTCTGGCCCAGCTGTGCACCCTTCTTGCACCAGCTGTTGAATGCTCCCAGTTAATTTCTGACAAGGTGAAGTCCCCCATAAGGACAAGGCCAGTTGGCTTGGAATAAATCAAAGAATAAATCATCAGAACTGCTGACAGACTGGGGAATGAGATGCTGGAAAGCAGTGCCACAGAGAGGGACCAGTGGGTCCTGGTTGATGGCAAGCTGAACATGGGTCAGCAGCCAGGAGAGCCACCCATGTCCTGGGGGCATCAGCCAGGCAAGGGAGGGGATTGTCCTGCTGTGCTCTGCACTGGGGCAGCCTCACCTCGAGTGCTGGGGGCAGCTCTGGGTGCCACAGTGTAAGAGAGATACAAAACTATTGGAGGGGAACCCTTGAGGGGAACACTTATGAGGAGCAGCTGAGGTGACTTGTTCTGTTCAGCCTGGAGGAGACTGAGGGGACACCTCATAGCAATCAACATCTTCATCATGAAGGGAAGAGGAAGGGCAGGCACTGATCTCTTCTCTGTAACAGGACCCAAAGGAGTGGCCTGAAGTTGTGTCAGGGAATGTAAGTTGGATATTAGAAAAAAAGATTCTTCACCTAGAGGGTGTTAGGTCCCTGGAACAGACTCCCCATGGAAGTGGTCACAGCACCAGCCTGACAAGAAGTATCTGGACAACATTCTCAGGCTTGTTATGTGGCTACTGGGTATGTTGCTATGCAAGGACAGGAGTTGGACTCAATGATTCCTCTTGTTCCCTTCCAACTCAGGATATTCTGTAATTTTATGATTCTGTGATTCTGAGTTGCCCAAGACTCAGTGCTAACTTTAGCCATCACTTTTGAAATAATGTTGTGATGTGAATCCAAGGGTTCTTTTTTTTTTTTTTTAAGTTGTTTAAACTAGAAGGAAAAAAAAAGCTTGAAATGGGTTACCCACCTAGCTAAATCTTTTCAGCCATATCACTCTGCTGGATCCTCCCTTCTAACACATAGGAGAGAAGTTACCCATCTTCCTTTTCACAGGCCTTCTATAGGCCTCTCTGTCTCCATTCAGTATGACAAGATCAGCTCCCAGATCTGATCACTCACAATGATCCTACAGAGCTCCATGATGGATCTTCAACAAAAGCTCTTTTCTGCTTGTTCTGGTTATCATTTAAACCCAGCTGGCAATTAAGACCAACTCATCTGCCCACTCACTCCCTTACTAGCAGGACTAGGGAGAGAATCAGAAGAATAAAACTGAGAAAACTCGTGGGTAGAAGCAAAGACACTTTAATGGGTAACCGAAAACCACACACAGAACCAAAGCAAAACAAGGAATTCAGTCACTACTTTCAATGAGCAGGCAGTAGTTCACCCATTCTCAGGAAAGCAGGGCTCAAGCACACACAGTGGTGATTTGGGAAATGGCATCACTCCAAATGTGTGATCCTTCCTCCCTCTTCCCCCGACTTTATTTGCTAAATATGATGTCATATAATACAATAAATCCCTGTGGTGAGTTGGGCTCAGTTGTCCTGGCTGTGTTCCCTCCCAACTCTTTGTGCACACCCAGCCTTCTTGCTGACAGGGTGGTGTGAGGGGCAGAAAAAGCCTTGATGATGTGCGATGGCTGCTCAGCAATAACCAAAATATCCCTGTGTTATCAACACTGTTTCAGCACAAGTCCAAAACATGCCCCATACCAGCCACCATGATGAAAATTAACTCTATGCTCAGAACTAGGACACTGCTTTATGTTTTGTTGCTCTTTACATCTCCTGCTCTGCCTCAGCTCAGTCTCATGACCTGTCCTCTTGACACCTACAAAAGACTATCTCTTTCTTAGAGCTCACTTAATAAGTCTGGCTCATCAGGCAGGATCTTCTGCCTTGTAATTCACTGTCTGACAATATTAATTTGTTTATTTTGTCTTACATTAATTGTCAATTTTTTGTTAATGAAGTCTCTGTTTGTATGTAGCTGCAAGTTTTGGGACATCAGTTTGGTTTCAGTTCTCTAAACAGGAACATTACCTGCAGGCAAGAGAACTGGAGAAGAGCACCACAGCTGAGCAGATATCACTACTATTATTTACAGAAGGAACAACACACAGCAAGGCTTTGGGAAAATCACAGTGGAATGCAAAAAAGAAATAAACAAGTTAATGGGAAAAAAAAGGGAGGAATAGAACAGAAGAAGACTAAGACAGTACAGGAAAAATGAAGAAATATGAGACAAAAAAGAAAAAAGTGAAGCTGAAACTGAAGTAAGAACAACAGGGAACCTGGGTAAAAGACAATAGGAAAAAAAATCAAGTCTCTGAAAGCTCATTTCACTGATGCATCACTATATTATTAAGTTGAGCTGGTGGATATTAGACATTTTGCCACATTTTTTCTGTTTCCTGTAGAGACTCATAAAACTATTTCCATCTGCCTATGAGCACAGCAGCCAGCCTGGATCCTCTCTCACAGTAGCCCTGTCCTAGGAGACTGGTGGAGCTCAACACCAGATCCTCCCATGTACCCCTGTGCTTCCATCCACACACTCCATCTACTTCTTGGCACAGCACAGCTAATTTTTATGACACTCTTTAGTTTGGATGTTCCCAGTCTTTCTTCCCCCAATTTTTCCTGTACAAACAACAGATTGCATTGCATCTGACATGTCGGTTTGATCTACAAAGGGAAAAACAAACCAATAATCCAGCTTTCCTCTTCCTTCTGTCAGGCCTCCCATGCCTCCTTTGCCAGATGTTTTTTCT
Source organism: Calcarius lapponicus (assembly GCA_039654755.1). NCBI lineage: Eukaryota > Metazoa > Chordata > Aves > Passeriformes > Fringillidae > Calcarius > Calcarius lapponicus. The sequence continues at coordinate 26,534,073 of CM077481.1, read as the reverse complement.
TGGACTTCTTCCTAAAGATTTTTATTTCAATTTCAGTACAGCAATTTTACTTGGCTTTCTATTAGCTGTCTGTGTTTCTTCTACACTGCTTTATAAACACCTTGCTAGTTCTTCCATTCTGCTTAAAACGTGAGACATTCCTCCCATTTCAAATACAGGGAAAATGAAGGAGGGAAGTTGTGAAGTTCACAGAAAACACTGCCTGCACCAGACCCCAAGACCACAGTACAATCTCTTATTATTACTGCAACAAATGTTTTGTGTCAGCTTCTCATTCCCAGATTTCTCCCTCTGAGTATCATGCACACAAAAACTTCAGTGCCTATATATTTTGGTCATAAACAACTTTCTTTGAGCCTGGATTGCAGTGCCATTCATAAGTTAGGAGACACTCAGTGAACTCCATATTGCCTGGCAATATGAGTACAAAATCAACTGTACCCTGGGAAATTGAATAAACTGTGTTGTTTCACTCTGCCTTTTTGCAGGAACAATGCAGTCTTGAAGATGTGAAAGGCTCAGGTTGGTGGCTTGGGTTTTGGGGGGTTTTTTTTGTTTGTTTGCTTGTTTCTTTGTTTGTTTGTTTGTATGGTTTTTTTTTGTTTGGTTTGGGGTTTTTTTTGTACTCTTTGACCAAATGGAACTGGAGAGAATTTTCAACAGCATGGGAGAGTAAAAGCTACTAATTCAGCTTAAAATGCTTAAATATAGAGCTAATTTATGTACATGATTATTTGAAATATTAATACCTGTGGAAGTACATATTTGGCAATCAAGTAACATAATTTTTTTTGCCCGAGTTGTGTTCCAAAATGCTGTTGTGACTACTACAGAATTAATTTGCTTCCACCCCTCTAAATAAAAAATCAAACAGTTCACACATATGCTCCCTTCTATCTGAAATAAAAATTCTGCTATATGTTGATTTCAACTCAAAACTAAAGCCTACCAGCTTTTACACGAAATTCTCATTATATGAGCTATTGCCATTGTAGTTCATAAGTTCATAAGATTGCCTTTTTGCATGCTGTCCTGGTTTAGGGCAAATTTGGGAGGAAAAGGACCAAAGGGGTCCCTCTGAGAAACAGATTCAATTGGTCCCTTCCCCTACTGGTTTGGGAAAATATTTCCTTGGAGGCAAGTAGAAAAATCTGTTTCTTTAACAAGCAAAGTACCCACAAGTATAAAAAATGAATAATATTAAACAATAAAACCTCCTCCTGTTCTGAAGAGATAATAAATTCAGAAATTTTCGTCGGCTGTATCTCAGCCCACTCAGTTTCTTATCACTCCCTCCTGCACTGGAAAATACCATGTCCCAGGCCCGAGTGGGCCACAGGTGTGGGCTCTCGGTGTTTTTTCTGGGCTTTCAGTCCAGAGCAGGCCAATCAGTTCCAAGAAAAAGAAAAACCACGGATCAGGGAACTTCTCTGCCTCAGCTAGCCAAAAAAACTAACAAAAAGCAAAGGAGACCTCTCTCCTGCTGTCCATGCTGCAGACAACACAGTCCCTGAGAAGGAAATCTGAAGCTCTTATCTCTATATTTTTGAACACAGTCAGCTCAGACATTCCACTGCTTCTCCTTCTGCCCCTCTTCACTCTCAAATCCAGTTTTAAAGGTGCAAAACTTATTTCTGGGCTAAACAGATGAATGGAGATACAATTCAGCATCATAAAGACACCCCAGGACACATGCCTAACCAAAACCTGAATTTTATAATTGCTATCAAAAATGCTGTCACATCTGGGGACAGAAACAATGTTAGTGCTAAAATTTCACTGTTTCATAAGAACTGAGTAAAAAGTTTAACTTAATTATGTGTAACCTCAAAGTAAACAGCACAAACTGAAACTGGCTAGATAAGTTTGAAAAAAATCCATTCTAGGACATTTCAGCAAAAGGAACTAAATTATCTGATTAAATTGCTTGGTCTTGTTGACCTTTTACAAATAATGTATTCTGGATGGTCCTTAATTTTTTGGGAAGGACACGATTCTTAATTCCACTTGCACTAACGTACATTCCATTCTTTTCTGAAATGATCTTTAAAAGAAAAACATTGTTTGCTCCATTGAAGCATCTCTTTTAACAGAAAGGTGTTTTTCTAAATCTTGTCTCTTCTTCAGGGTGCTGGAAAAGGCTACTTTTTCTCAACAAATATTACAAACACTTGGAAGGCAGATGATTTGATCAGATGATGAGTAATGGAGTACATATTATGAGCAAGTTGGGGGATACTTGTCAGCAGTTGTTTTTTCACTTGGATCTACAGTAACTGTTTTTGCTTTATTAGAGAAAAGCAGTTTAAGTTAACACCTGCCTGACAATATACAATTGAGTCAATTCTGTAGTAAAATCACCAGCACCATCATTACTGGTGTTTCGTTGACAATTTCTTTCCAATAGTAATGAAGAATATATTTCATTCATCATTGTGAATCTAATTTTACACTTATTTTTCTGATTCATCCAGTCTTTCATGACATTCATATCCCTAAAACACAGAACTCTTTTTTCCCCAGGCCTTCAAAGGAGAATCTATAAAATGCTCATGCAGAAAAGCAGTATCAGGTCAGATAACCTGAAAGGAGGTCCTGTGTCTCTCTTTACACAGCTCTACAATACATTAATGTACAGAGAGCCCAAAGTACCACTTCTGGCAGTAGAAGCCTATTGACACAAATTCTTGGTGGCTTTCAGAGCTTTCTTGAGATTAGATAAATTGAAATAAGATAATTAACATATTTTTTAAATTAACATACAATTTCAAAGATTAAAAAAACTCATGGAAGGACATGAAATCCCCTAGTAGTCCTTGTCTTAGTTGCAAATGCATCTACTTTTCTCTCTGTCTCAAAGCAATTAACTTTACACATAACTCCAGCGGTCCTTATAGGAAACACATTTCTTCTTAACATTTTCTCTGGGAATAAATTAGAATTACATCTGGCCCTGAAGGATTTCCCCTGCAAATAATTTCTAGCATTGCGTTGGTCTGTGTTGAAAAAGAGATACTGTGATTATCGCCATCTGATAATTTCTGCAGCAGGAGGGCTCTTGCAAATTCCCACCAATAATTTGACTGCATAACAACATTTATACATTTATTTAATGAATATTCAGACTAGTTCAGTCCTTTGTGATATGCTTGTATTCACTCTACTGGAACTCATGTTTAGCCATATTCTCAGGTCACTCCAAGAGAGAGTGATGCTTGGCTAGACTGCTAATGTCTTGAAATTGATACTACAAATGGCACAAAGACTTTTTGGCTAGGTTATTCACCAAATGCCTGTGTTCTGGTTCAAGAATCCAAACTTTCATTTCCTCATTTTATTTTACTTAAGTTTAGAGTAAAAAAATCCCACAAATTACTTGCAAATGTGACTGATGGTACTTAATTCTTCAGAGCTGCACTGCTTAGCTGTTTGGTATTGATGAGCCAAAGCCAATTTTTGGCAGTTTGATTTGTCTTTGTAAGGTGGGTTTGCATGTGGGTCAGCTGTCAGGTGGGAAGGTACCAGGATGGTCAAGGTACTCCAAGAGGTGATGGCTTCATTGGCATCACATCATGGTGAGACACATTGCCAGAAGGTAGCAGTGAGACTCCTATCTACCCAGACCCTTCACGGTAAATCCTCTCCCAAAGCTCATCTGAAAAAGGGACCATAAATGTTCTTCCCATATTTTATTTCCTTTGCTGTATTTACCCAAAACATGATAAATACATTCAGTATTTACATTCATCCATCGGTGAGTTGTATGGGGCATCCATGCTAAAGTATATCTAGAGACATAAATACACATTGTTCAAACCTTTATTTCAAGACCAATATACATAATAAATACTTCACCTATTTTTTAATTTCTAAGTCTCTGTAAGGCAGCTGAAGTGAGGGTTTCCTGTATTTGTACAAAGCCCCTCTCTATCACAGTCAGTATTCCTCTTTCTGAGGCTTCAAGTTGTTAATTAATTATTATAATTATTTATAAAGAAGCTCAAGGATCTCTCCAACAAACAGAAAGATAGTTCCTCACATCAGCAGTTCACAATCTAAATAATGAAGCCCTGAAGTCAAATCTACTGCTGACACAGACTGCACAGCTCCACTTTATTTAGCTGAGTTGCATTTGCACATTTTAGCAGCAAAAGCTTAACCTTTGTGTTCATAAAATCAGTTGTTGTTTTGATGTAGTGAATTTGATTAAATTATTTTACAGCAAGAGGAAAAGGCTGCTCATTTGTTGAAGCGTCCTCATTTACTTCACTGAAGTTCCATAACTAAGATCTGAAATAAAGATTTTAAAAGCTAAACAATTATATGGCTGCTTCATCAGGGGCATATAAGTTAAAAACCAAAGTGTTTACATTGTTCTTCTTAAAGTAGAAGAGCTACAGATTAAAAAGATATAAGAAAATTAAGCTGTAGCAGCACCCTATGGTTCCAAGTGCATATGTGAGCCAGATCACTCTTTGTGATGAGCCGAAACTTCAATTTCTCTTAAACAACTTCAACCATCTTGATCTGTGTTCTGCCATTAACCTCAAAGAAGAAAAAAGGCTTTACATTCCTTATATTCCATGAATTATCATTACATCCTTAGTACTGCAAGTATAAGCACTAAACTTTGAAATGTGTTAACAGTCACGAGAATTAAAGTTTTCTCAGTATATGCATACGATGGGCAAGTAAAAGATTTTAGGTATTTCATACTTGCAGTAATATACAACACCATAGCTCTCAGGACTGCTGTCTCCATAAGGGAAATAATAGAATGTACACTATATATTTTCCAGATCAAATTTTCACTGTTTGACCATTTTGGACAGTCCTTGGTTTGCTTAGTGATTACTGTCTTTTTTCTGCTATAATTTTTTTTTCTTCTCTTTACCAGATCTTGGTGGGACATCACTGCTCAAAAGGACACCTGAGCCAGCCTCTGAAACTATGAAGTCTTAAAGAAGAACAGTCAACATCTGCCTCATTTTGGTGGAGCGGCTTTTGGCCCCTGCTGGGTGGACAGAGTCAGGGCCCAGACATAAGGAACAGTGCTCATCTCTGTTTAGCCCTACCTCAAGATGACGAGGAGTTCCTGGAAGTTGCTACAGATGATATTTTGCAGAACAATTTTGCCACTTTTTTTTTTTTATTATTTCTTCACAGAGAGTAGGAAGGCTCTAACACACAGCCCACCCTGCAGGAGACCCCGCTGAGGACACGGCAGGATACAGTGTCAGAGGGAGTCACTTCCATGGGGAGCTGCTAGCTCTTTCTCTGAACAAAGAAAGCAAGAATTATATAAATCTCCCTTTTTCATTCTTAGTGCACTTAGAACTCTCAGAGAATAACAGTAGAATCAAAGCCACATAGCTCCTGCCCCAGTAATCTGTGTCCAGCGATGGCGTCTGCCTCTGAGTTCTGAGCTGGAATGACAAACGTAGTGCTTGCATATACTGTGTATACTCTCAGCCATTTCTCAGATTTTCAATAATCTCAGAATATTGATATCATGTCTTTTGCTCAACAGTCATACACTAAGTCAAGAATGACAAGCACAATCACCAAACTATTTCAGATTCTTCTATCATTTTCACATCCAATATTCTTATTAATTTCCTTATTGACCACTGAAGTAGGATGTTTATTACTCAACATTGCAAAATACACTAAATAAAATGAAAACCACCATTAAAAGGCTTTTGTGAATTTATGTCAATTACAAAGAACATAAGTTTATTGCCCTGAGATGTACCTGCATATTTATATTCTGTCAGATGTTTTTATCAGAGGCTTAAACAGACTGCATCATTGCTGCGCCTCTCTCCCAGGCTGTGCTCTGAGGTGTGCCTTCTCCGAGACCCAACCACTTCCTACTCCGTTCATAGGACTGATCTCAGGGTGACAATTCCACTTTATCCATCAAATCTAGTGAGATGTCAGGGTCCTAAAGAGCAAGAATGAGATGAGCAAAACTTGTCTCTGAGTGAACACAGCATTGCTAGCTGGAGTATACTCACCGAAGGCCTTCCTGCATCCTTGGTCCACCTCCATTTGGTGAAATCAGTTCTGCACTCTCTCATGCCAAGTCTGAACTTGTCTGTGGTCAGATAAGTGCTTTGTCATACAGTTATGAACAGATTTCTACATCTGTAACTGTTTGTAGGCTCTGACCCACAGGTTGGTGGAACCACCACATTCCAGACAAGTTTTTAGATTGTTTCTTTTCAAGGGTTTAACATACTTGGCATCTCAGTTACAGTTTTTGACTACATTAATTTAGATATCAGTCGCTGCCACCACTTGGTCACCATGATGTGATCTAAACTAGAATTTTATCTACTGCACAGCAAAGTCACCAGAGGCATTCTAAAGTAACTCAAAGCAGCTTGGAATTGAGCAAAAACATATTTATTCTCATCAACCGGTTTTGAAATAATTTTCAAATGCAATCCTCTTGCTCATATGCCTAATGTGACCTGTAGGCACATTATGTTATTAGAATGTCATTGCAGATTTTGCTTTGATCTATACTTTTCTTTTCCTGCAAGTTAGATCAAAGCCTACTGGATCAGAAACAAATCTGAAAGGAAAGAAAAATAAAGAGTGGACCATTTTTGTTAAAATATTTTTCATTATTATTGCTACATTTAGTTTATTTGAAGAGGGAGGGAGAGGTGGCACTCGTGCAGACACTGTATATGTCCAACTCATCCACAGCTAATTGTCATGAAGCTCAAGAAAATGGCAACACAAAAGGCCTGCACTTATTTTGTGGGTAACATGTTGTACTTTCTGTCAACTTCCAAAAGAAAACAAATACTGTTTTTCTGTAGAAATCTAGATGGACTGGAAAAACAATGGAGGGATGAACAGAAAAGCAAACAATTTCTACCAAGTGGATGTTGATTTTACCTCTCTCTGAACAGTGTCCAGGAATTAAATAACTGAACCATGAGGTTATACTGAAACTTCTTAGATATATATATAATCATGTTTGTTTTCAAACTTTTTCTAACATATAGATGCAAATTAAAATGAATTAGAAGATGTAATAATTTGCAGAAATATATTTACTATTGTGTTCTTGCGACACTTATAATCCATACTTCTGGACCCTGGGGACATGTGGACTATTTCTACAGTTCCCAAATAACAGAATTAAGGATGTCATCTCTGCAGCCCATAGGTTTATCTACTCCCAACATTCCCTGGAAAATTTTGAGGGATCCTGAAACTGTGCTCAGTGAAACCATGAGTCTCCATTTTATGCTACTTCAAAATAGAGTATCTTAGATTGTCAGGACCCAGGACATCCCTCTGGCTGTCCTGAGCAGCCGAGACCCCTGCCAGAGGTCTCAGAGACCCTGGCACGGAGCCCAAAAATGCCTGTTGTTTTGATTAATGACCTGTGGAGCAAGTTACCAACCTTAAAAGAAGATCTGCAAGCCATGACAAATTAAGTAGAATGATAGTGAATTTATCACAGGGTGAAAATGTAGATTTTGGGATTTTCTAGAATGAAGGTTCAGGGAGCAAGATGGAGGGATCTGGGCATGTCCAGCCTTTCTCCTCCTTCTTCCTAGCCTCCATCTTCTGCTGTGATGTTGGCACTTCTAGGTTGGTTTAGTGTAGAAGCTCACTGTCTAACATAGGTGATAGGTATGGGAAAGTAATTGTAGACATTGTGTATGTAGTTTTTAGTATAAAGACAACACTGCCCTGTGGGCAGGCAGAGTGCCTCGGACTGTCTTGGTGAGCTGACCTCGGCAGGACCGGAGAAAGAATTTTATAGATAAGATACAATAAACAACCTTGAGACCGAGGAATGAAGAGCTCTGACTCCTTCTTCAAGTGCTGGGCTGGGAAAACAGACTTTCTAACTTTTCTCAGGGTCACTCTGACAAGCTAGAGACCGCGACAAGGCATCAGAAATAAATAGAGCAATCATAAATAGAGCAAGTTCGAATTGCTGGAGGCCCCTTTCTTTAAGGGGCAGCACTGATCAGGTTTATACAACGGTAAAACACACCCAAGACCCCAGGGACCGTGTGCGAGCAGCATCCCTGCTCGCAGGCAGTGAGATCAGTTCTTCCTCTGCGGATCCTGCCGGGACCTCTGCCAGCCCCAGGGATGCAGCAGCTGAGGGCGTCTCCTGGGTCCCCGCCTCCTTTCCCAGGGCCCCAGGCCCCTTCTGCAGGCAGCTCTGCTGCGGCTCCCTCCGACTGCCCGGTGCCTTCCGCGCCGGCGGCCCCGGAGCGCGGCGGGCTCGGGCTGCGGGCACCGCCCGGGCGCCGCTCCCGGCGCTCTCGCTGCTCTGCCCCACCGGCGGCTCTCGGCCCGGGGCGCCTCATCTCTCGCGCTCTGCGTGCCAGCAGCACACGGTTTGTGTATTTCACCTCAGCCGGGAGTTGCGTGACCTGGCCAAATGTCAGAAACTGTGGCAACAAATGTACAGATTCTTTTTTTCCCTCTTACACAGCAGAGCTGTAACAGCTGTGTTCATGTTTACTCAGCATGAGCACGACTGTGTTACAGTGACTAGAAAGTTGAGGGGGTTGGTTCAATTTTTGTTTTCCTTTCCACTTTTTTTTTTTTTTTTTTTTTTTTAAATAGAGAGGAAAGAATGGCTTTAACCTCCCTAGGAACACAAAAGCACTTCTACAATCCTGTTGACAATGCATCACCGCTAGATTTTTTTTTAAGCTTCTTGAAGCACATAATCAGATTTCTAAGAATAGAGCATTATTACATCTTATGCACTTATCCAAAACACAGGAGGTTTTCCAAGTGTCAAGGGATGGGATCAGTTGCTAATAAATGTGATACTTTTAGAGTCATTATTTTTTACATGGAAATAGAGCATTCTGTCATGCACAGAAGGATTGGTGTAAAGCTTATGCACTGGTGCTACAGCTTCATTGATATTATTTTTCAAATGTGTTCTTGCTTTTTTTTTGTCTTTTGATCTTGAAAGAGAGAGAGAAATCCACACCACTCAGATTTTGACACAGAGAAATATTAAGTTATATGCCCATTCCCAAAAGCCTCATTTTTATGAGCATATAATAATTATTATCTATTTTATAATATATAAGCTGTATACATAAATAATACTATAATATAGAATAAAAATGTGTTCCTAGAGTATTTATTTGAAATAGAATTTATGTTATTCTCGTAATTCTAGCAAATTTTTTTATTACAGCCACTGTGGATCTCTAATTCTGTTTGTAGAATTTGCCCAAGCTGGTTTTATTCTATTTTTTTAAAGGAATTATTAATTATTGTATGAAAGAAAACTTTGTCAGTATTTAAAGTGACATCACATCATGCATATTACTGACTACATGATAAGTGAATGACACAGGAACAGTAGCATCAGCTTCTCTATTCATTCCAGTGCCTGGAGACACTGATTGGTTTTGTCCTCTGCACTTTACAAAATATGAGTACCTCCAAGGAATGAATCCTCATAATCTAATCTGATCTCATGGAAAGGTGTTCAATCATTTAGATCTTTTAAGAAATACTGAATTCATGCAAAAATGTGTCAGATCAACAACTATTTCATCTGAGTATCATACACAGAGGAATATTTCTGCAAATGCATTACATCCATTAGATCCCATTAGAGGGGCACTTTATTAAACCCAACTATTTAAAAAGTGATAAATTTATTGTTCTGTTGGGAAAAAAGATGGAAAACCAAAAGATGCTTCAACTAGAGGGGGGGAAATTCATTTTTCTGTTTATATGTGCAGTGAAAAACTGCAATATTTTGAAGTAATCTGATCATTTAATGAAAAGTAATGGGTGCAAAAATAATAAAGCAATTTCCTAAAAGTAGTGATCTTTTTTAAATGATATTTTCACTATTTGAGTTCAGAATAGGTTTACAATAGGAAAGCTATTTTCAGTTAGTTGTGATATTCCAGAAAAACCGGCTAAGAGAATGACTCTCAATAGTCAATCACACAGCAAAATCTAGGACAGCTTTGAGTCCTAGAAAGTATTTTTTTGAATTTTTTTCAGAGTTTGAGCTTATATATAACTGATTTGTGTTGTCATAAGAATGCTGTTAAGTACCTCCAACCCTAAATTTCCAAGAAATAATTTTATTTGTGAATTTTGTTTTAGACTATGAACTGCCTTAGCAAAATGTGCCAAGTCTGGCTAATCCACTAAATATTAGTCTGCAGAGAAAATACTTTCTCTTGTTACTCCTGCTACAGTTTGTATCTGCTGAGTTAGATCTCCACAACCTCCACGATGGGTGCTTCATACAGAGAGCTTGACCAGATAACTTGCTAGTCTTGAGAAGACACTGTGATTTCCAGTCCCCTTTGGCAGAATGAATTAATCCACATAAAATTGAAACTTCTTGGTGAAATATAAATGTGGCCACAAGAGTGGCTGGAGCACAGAAGCTGGTCAACTACAATCAGTCTGGACTGTTTTCCTTAGCAAGGCACCAGACAGAGACTTACAGTTGTGCAAGCCAACACAGGAGGTGTGCTGCACCTTTCCATGGTGAGGATCACCAAGACGAGATGAGCAGGGCTCCGCACGATGGTGTTCTGTTGATCTGAAGGCTTTGCCAGTGGATGATCCACAAAGTGGGTGGGGAACTTAGAATCAAATCACCTGTGGGCAGCTTTGAAAGAGCTCTGGCTTTGAAGCAGGTGGCATAGTTATGTTCCCATTCTGCCTACTTTTGTTGTGCACAGGGCCACGGCATTGTGCCATTCATAGTAGGATCTGCTGCGTTATCTGTCGTCTTGGTAAGGCTCTGGGATATGAGTGGTTGGGCACTAGCTGTGCTCCTGCTTCTGTGCCAGATTCATCCCAAGCTGAATTAAACATCATCACCATTGGGGTCCTGGTGGATAGCAATAACAAAACTCCTGCTGACCTTGGCATTTCTACCATTTACATTGTCTAAATACTGGAGACATGGGAGTCTTTATGAGCATTACCAAGACAGGAGAATGGAGTGGCTGGAGGGCATGGGGTTAATGGGAATATGAAGATGACTCAGAAGCAGCTTTGTCAGGGCTGCTACAGCTGTTTGTATCATTGCTTCTTCTCTTTAGCTGGAGAAGAGCTTTCATGATTAAAGCTCTTCATTTTTCCCTGCTGGTGTAGTCAGCCTAGAAGATATTCTTTCATAACACTCCAAGACTTGCAGCAGCAGCCTTGCCTATAACTGGATGAAATCCAGAAAACAGCTCTTAAACCACTCCATGTAACAGGAGCCAAATTCCACATACCAGTTAGAAAATTCACACAATATAGAGATCATCCAAGTGCTTGAGTGTTCTGATACTGACAAATATATTCAGCTATTCCATTTTAATTTGCTGCAAAATCTTGGCAGAGCTTGAAATGTATTCACTTTCAGACTTGGAGTCACTACAGCCTGGGGTGGGCAGCAGATAAGGCTCCTTTCACAGGATACCTTTCAACACCATCTGTGCTTTTCTTATACCAAAACTATACTTTTAATTCACTGATTTCCTGACAATTTTCTTAAACTAGAAGCACAATATGTGTCTTGTGAAATGCCTATGTCTTGCAATTACAGAGAATTCTGAGGCTGTGATATGCAATAATTGCTCTGCAGGACTCACAGTAACTGTTAAAAGACTTAAATGTTCACATTTCGTTACTAAGAAAGACTTTTTTATTACTTTGTGTTTTCTTGACCATGCAATGCAGTCTCTGATTCAATGTGCAAAGTACTATTCATTTCAACTCAGATCTGTGCATTAGCTGTTTTAAAAAAGAAAATGGTTAGTCAAACCTTTGTCATGTAACAGTAGATGGAAAGACTTTAATATAACCTTGTATTTGTTGGGACCAGAGGAGAAAACTGTGCTATGGAGCTGTGTACTTGGGAACCAGGGTGTTTAAATGATAATCAGATGAAACCATTTAACTAAGCTGTCACTACAAATACAACCTAAGGATCTCAGTGTTCTTTTTTTACAATGCACAATGCTACACTGCCACCTAAAATCCTCATTTTAAAAGAACCGTGTAGAACTGTGTGTTGTAGCATCATAGGGGTCACCTATTAAGGCCCATTACATTACAGCACATATGGGCAATTATTTATAGTTACAGATAGATAGATAGATAGATAGATTGATTGATTGATTGATATGATATGATATGATATGCAGTGATAGTCACAAAAGAAAGATGCCGCCTTCTTGAGTTCCTGATAAAAAATCTAGGACCATGAAAGTTAAAACAAGCCATTAACATGGAAGGGATTTGACAAAATATCAAACAGCTTTATGATCTGTTGTCCACAATCATACATTCAGCTATTTTGAAAACTATGTCCCATTACATATGATCTATGCTTTCAGCCTGTTGGTGCCTTTCTGATTTATTCAGCTCAGTGAGAGACAGCCAACATGTTGGCATTGATTTCCAAAGTCACCCAATTCCCTTCAGAGCTGTGAAAGCCAAGGCATCTCTGCAAAATCACAAAATGGTTGAGATTGGAAGGGGCCTCCTGCTCAAAGCAGGGTCACCAAGAGGAGCCTGCTGAGGCCATGCAGAGTTTGGGTTGTGTTTATCCAGAAATGGAGAATCCACAACCTCCTGGGCAATCTGCTCACTGGCTTGTGTATCCCTCGCAGCCTTTATTCAGAGTAGAAGTTCCACTGAAGTCACCAGAATATTCACTTCTAGTCCCACAGACTGAGATGGAAAAATATGATGACAGCAAGACATTTTGAGGTAGTGAGCAGTCAGCTAGACAGACAGCATAGTCTCAGGCAGATATATTACTGACAAAACACAGGAACCAACCGCAATATTAGGTGTTTAATATTAGAAAGCTTTTTAAAGAGCTTGTGTGGGAAGAAGCTATAATATATGAAGGAAAAGTATACCATTACTATCATCTCATTTGACCGATAGTTGCATTACAGTTGACCTATAGCACTGGCTTTAACCCTTTAATCACTGTATTTAACTGTTACATACTTTCAGAGCTGTTTCATCCTCAGTCCAGTTGGTTAGAGATCTACAAAGCAAAAATGTGAACTTTTTCCTACTAAAAATTATATAATATGATATCTAAATACTCAATCTCTTTCTAAATGTTCAGCTTCTATAATTGTAAAAAGGATCTTCTGGACCATACAAGTGGTTGCATTCTTAAACTCTCCATCTATAAAAGCTTTTCAACCCCATTTTTTTATATTATTGTCATCCTGGAATTTGATAGTGCTTTGCAACAATTACAACAGAACTTGACATATATTTCTCAGACTTAGGAAGGAAAGCTCTGTAAGCCATCACCGTAACTCCTAATAACAACAGCTTAAAAGAAAATATCAGGTTTTGTGCTACATAAGTAGTGCTTAAAAAAATGCTAGTAATTTTTAAGTGTCATTATAATTGTCATTCTGTTTTTTTGTTTGAAGTCTTAATGTCCATTTCTAACGTCATTCTATAGTTATGGACCAGTTACTTTTGATACAGCAGTTTTAAAATAAAATTTAAACAAAATAAAACAACACCTGCTATGGATGACCAGATAGGAATCCCATTGTAGCAATAGAAACAGCAACTTTCCTTTTAAGCGCAAGATGTAATACTGGTATCTAAACCCACTTTAGCTGGAGATATACCTGAATTCATATACACCTGTATCTATATCACTGCTCAGAGTACAAATGTTTCTCTACAATAAGCTACTTCCACATGAAACGTTTTCAACTATATTAGAAATAGGATCAACACTGTGTCTATCTTCTGCTGCAGATTGCAACAGCCCCTAGTAGAAGGTCTACTTGTCTCTGCAGAACTGACCTCTCAGAGAGCAGAAAGCAGCAATACCTCAAAGGCAGGAGGTATCAGCCATAAGTGACATAAGTCATAAACCATGTGGTGTTAAGTCACACTCACTAAATCTAAATAGCAGGAGTTTCAGTACAGTACTATTTTAATTCACATTTCCACTCCTTGAGGGGCTGGAGTGTGGCCTTTGGAGCACATGTTTATGTGGATGTGATATTCAAACTCAGCTTTTATACCTGGAGTTTCAGTGCTCATGTCCATCTTAATAATTTATGGTCATTTTCTATTGCTTCAAAAAGCCTCACAGGTCTTTCATTTTTTGTCAGCTTCAGAATACGGTGAGGTGTCAAACCTAATTCTTCTCACAGCTCCCGCATGGCAGTAGTTTGCCATCAGAAGAGATGCTGAACTTAGTCACTATGCAATTTCCATCACCAAAAAAAAAAAAATTGCTGTAGGGGTTCTTGCCCTCAAATAGATGGCAAAGAAATGCAAAACAGTGTCATTCAGCAGCACAGGGTACTGCAGAGTTTCATGGTCAGCTATGTTTTGTGCTGGGAAGCTGTACTTTATGGTAATTGATTACATACAAATTTCTCAAAATTTAAAGTCAGCTTGAAACAAAACAGAAACGTGGTTTGTACATGGCTTCAATTTGCCAATTACATGTAAAATTCTACAAGCAGTTGTCGTAGGTGTTGGCTACTTTACTGCCAACACTTCCATCTGAATACTGGTACTTTGAAGTTGGTGAGCTTCATTTGGTGGAGACCCACAGCAACAGAAAGAATTAATGAGAAAAATGCTTTGAATGCACACCTGAGTATTTGCACATGCACATGCAAGCAGTCAGGGTTCCCTGAGCACGAGTCTGCTGAGAGGTGGCTTGGCATCTCCTCACGCGGGTTTGGGAGACCTGGGCTAGCTCTCTCACAGCCCAGAGATTGTTGGGTGCCATCAGTGGTAGGGACCACCCCAACCTGCATCCCTGCTGATTGTACTGCAGGTGGCAAGCCTCTGGTCAGGGACAGCGTTACATGGCTCAGGGCATAAAAATCTCACCTTTTTCTGGAAATTGTTGTGGTGGACCACATCTGCAGGATCCCTGCTTCTAAACATCTCTGGAAAAGAAAAGAAGTTGTCAAAGTTGTTTGGAGAAGAGTAAGACCTCTAAAAATGCAGGCCCTTGGTCTCACCTTGGGGATATGCTAATAGAAAAAACAATCTTAAACAATCCTTGATGATACAGTAATTGGAAATTAGGTAAATGCTTAAACACTTAATAGAGCATCATATTGAATGGTTGAACAAACATGCTCTGTAGCTGAGGGGGTGTACGCACTTTCAGCTCATCAGTATCTATATGGGCCCCAGAACCAGTATGTACAAAACCACCTTTGCTCAAACTCAGGTGAAGGTTGAGGGGCAGGATGAGAAGCTGAGATAAGAGAGAAAAGATGGAAGGGGACCAAGAATGTCTTACCCTTACAAAAAGATGAAAATAGTTTTCCTGTCATCACACACCAAACAGATCTCCAGTGATGGCTTGAACAGCCAGAACTGAGGATTACCTAAGTAATTGCATCAGGACAGATGCGAAGTTTCTATACTGACTGTCCCAGTTTTTAGAACACTAGGCATTGTTCCCTTCATGTAAATAACTGCATATATGAATTGTCAAATAAAATATTGTGTTTTATGTATTACAGAAATGATGTATTGATATCTCATAATTGGAGCTTTAAGGTATACATTGTCCAAACAAGCAAATAGATGCCTGATTTTCTCACCATTTTCAAAAGTACTAATATACTAGTTCAGATATTCTCATACCTGTGTATCTTGGCAAGGGCAGTGATGTAACCTCTGTTTGTGTAAATAATTGTAGTATAGTGGTTTGAGCCTGTGTAACATAGTTGAAAAAAACAGAGATCACAGTAAGACAAAAATCATGCAGCTATGTGATGGCACCAAGCTTGCCCTTGAAGTGCTGCTGTTTCGATTGCTTTTTTCTTTACTATTTTACAGACAACAAAAAGACCAGTGAAGTTACTGAAGCAGCAAATAAACAAAAAATAGAAAGGATTAAAAAACCTCATAATTTCTACTGAAAGAAGATAGTCAATATATTTGTGTTTCTCGTTAAGTCAAAGCTTATGCACAAAACAACTCATCTAAACAAAAAAACTTTAAAAAGTTTGTATGGACATATGTAGGTATGTGTCTGCATACTTCCACATGCACACATGGACACACACGTGTAAAGTACACATGGAAGTTTCATGTGACAAGATGTTAGCTTCATCTGCTTGTATTAGCTTCATCTGCTTATATACAGATAAACCCATTTTACTATTTTCATAAATACAAGTGCATTTTCAATAGCTGAATGCTACACTCTCCTGGATATTTTTCAGATGAGTTGCACTATGCCACCTGAATTTAACATCACGTCAAATTCTGGCTCCTTGCAAGACTGCTCAGATACTGTGAAAGGTTCAACCAAATGAACATCTAAGGTCCTTTCCAAAACAGGCTGATTTATGATCCCATGATTTAGCAAGTGAAATATGGATCTCTATATGGCAAGTGACAACAAAGATTGAAGCTGTTGGCCAAGCTCATTCCTCAGGCAATGGATTTCGGTGGGACTGTAGAGCATCCAATGTCTGTGGATATAACTTTACCTATTTTGTTTCACAAAATGTTCAGTAGGAGCAACTAGAGGATTTCACAGAGTAACATGAAATGATGAGAAATTATGGGAAACAGAATGGAGGTCATCATACCAGGTTAAATTTTTAATGAAATGCAGATTCTATATAAATGTTATTTCTCCTATTGGTCTTAGTAAACGTAGTAATAAAGATAAAATTGAAAACCTGAACAGATTTCTGGGCCTTGTGAATTTCATTTTCTGAATTAATAATGAAGAGAAAATGTGTTTGAAAGTGCTTGTTTCCCCTTAACAGGACATTTGGAAGGCTAAACAAGACAACAGGATGAAGTAGCAAACTGAATAAAAAGGAATCAAATAAATTTAACTGATGGAATGAAGAAAAAAATAACACAGTATGAATTCTTCTGTGCCTGGATCTTCCTGATCTTCCTGGATCTCTGAGTTTAAGTTGAGATATTGGTAGTAAACTCCCAATCATCCTCAGGTAACAAGTTGGTGAAAAGTACTGTAAAAGAGATCTTCAACAGTTTAAATAGCAGACTGTTTAAAAACAAAATCCAGATGGGAAATTTGGTGACTTGACAAACTATTTGTTTTTCAGATGCATTGAAAAAGTACCATAACCTTTCACAAGACTTAGCAGCCACGATAGTTTGAAAAATTAGCTTAAGTGAAGGTATCTACATCTGTGCACTCATTTCATTAATCAGGTTTAATATGTTATCTGCAAATCAAGATTCAAGCAGTTTGTGTCTACATTATCTCTTTGCATGGGTTTTGTCTCTGAAAAAAAACATGTTTCACAAAATGTTGAAGACAGCTTCCATTTATGGTTTTGTGATTTGGGTTGAGTGCTTGGAAAGCTAAGAATGCCAGACTTCCTCAAAAAGAAATGCATTTTCACAGACAAAGCCAATGACTAGGTTTTTGGGAAGAAGCAGAAGGAGTAATGGAGGAAATTTTTCCACATGTCTCTAACATAAGACCTTCCTCACATCTCTTGCTACTATTACTAGGCAAAACCAAAAGTTATCATCACTGCACCCACCAGCTTGACAAATATTCCTTCTTCTTCTTTGCCAGTAATACCTTACCTGGCTGCAGACACGCGACCCATTGCTCATACTGTCTCTTTGCTACATTTGTTTAATTCACAATTTCAAGTAATGTAGAGCACAAGTCTGTCTACTTGTTAAGACCATGGCAATGTTGAGAGCTGCTTCTGTCTGTAGAGCCCCTGGGAAGTTGTGTAAACAGGTATCTAGTCAGGATTCTGGCCTCCAGCCAGAACACTGGTCATGTGCCACTGCCCAAATGCAACGCAATTTTCTATCTTTCTACATTTCTGTATGATGCTACAGAGCATTGCTTGCCACCAAGATACTGTTCCAGTTGGTTTCATTCTGCAGAGGTCACCCTGCATGAAAATTGCACTGCAAGTTGTGCCCTACATGGGTGGCTTTGAGCACACCCATGTTTGTTCAAAGGGTGTGCTCATAGGTTCAAGTATTTAAAAAAGCTTCTAGTCCTACACTTCTGGTCAACAGCACCACAAGCTTTCTTTGAGAAACTCACCTAGATGATACATTGAACTCCAGGAGTTGCAAGTGCCCTGAGCAGATGTCTCCCCTTGACCCATAAACTCAGACCAAAAGTTAATATAATTGACAGATAAATTTCTAGTTCTGAGCCATACAGGGAAGATTCTATTGGCCTCAGAAGTTCAAAGACCATGAATGTACAGATAGGCATTAGGAAACACCTGGCACAGGGAATTGAATGTAGGCTGGGTGAGAAAGATATTCAGGAAAATTCAGACAGGCCAAAGTTCCCTGTACTTACAAAAAGTGAATGTGGCTGTTGTCTATGATACTGATAGAATTAACTGACACAATTTGCTGCTTTAAGTAATTTACTGCTAGTTGTAATGATTCTTACTGCCATTGCATTACCAGATAAATGACTCATCACTTAGGGTAGGAGCAACTGGCTTTTCAAGCCACTCTTTCAAGTGGGCAGAAAGCCAGCCAGCTGCTTTGGCAGGCATGGTGTAGTCTCTGACTCCTGGATCAGCATACCACCCTAGGAGCCTCTAGCTGAAACATGATGAGCACAATCTGCTTCAAGTTAGTCCCAATTACAGATAACCTTCCATTACATTTTTATTATACAACTAAGAGAAGGTTGCTCCTCTACAGCACTTTGTCTGACACATGAGTCTTTCAGAGTACAAACTGCCTATTGAGGCAAAGATTGAAATAAAGAATTGGTCACACCTGTACCTTTCACCTCCAAAATGGTTGGAACATTTCCAGCCTCAAAGCTCTACTAGATTGCATGTTGTCGTGATTTGCTGCTGTTGGAAAGGCTTGGTGATCAGTGCAGCAGAGGCCCCCGTAAATGCCAAGGCTGCAGGCTGATGACAGCGCTGAAGCTGTTGAACTCTTGCCAAAAAAGCTATGTCTCTATAGCTATTGCACTGCTGTGCACTTGTTAAAAGGTTTGGAGTCAAGTAGACAAACTGTTCATTCCTTTTACTCACATATTACTCAGCTAAGTAGCAGTTTTTTCTAAAATGCTTCTAATGTTTTCAAGGGTCTACTCAAGGAGTAACTACTACAGAGGATGACTAATAGCATTACAGTTCAAGGCTTTGCTCTTAGTGGTATTTTGCAGCTTTATGGATTTCTCTTATTAAAATAATATGGACATTTTATAGCCAGTTTCAACATGACTGTGTGACTGTGTGAGTTTATTTTGAATTAAATAATTCAAAATTAATGCAGTGGTATAGGAAATTATCCATTAATGCCCTGACTATCTAGGAACTCTGTTCATCACAAGACAAGAATTTTGTGCAAAAATATTGCCCAAGGGTGTTAAAAAATTTCATCTTTAGAGAATGTTACCATGTATGTTTTGTGAGCTACTTTAGTCAACTGCTTCTTGTACCAGTTTTGACAGACATTCGGCAAAATTTGTCCTTCTGCCCAGAATGCAAAATAAGTCCCAGTTCTCAGAATGGCTTTCTCTCAATCTTTAAAGATTTTTCTCTTAATGGTTGCTGTTATAGTACTATACATAACTTTCATGTGTATCTACCATCTATCATATGGAAGGCTTCAAATCATATTTTTAATTTGTAATTATATTTTTGGTCTCCTGCAACAGAAATTAAACAGGTAGTCTACCAGTAGGTGTTTCATATGTTTCTCTGCTCTCAAAAATTGTCTCCTAAACAGTCCCCTGTATCTCCACATAAAGTACTACCACTGTAAATTTCATGGTTTGTAAGAGCAATCACAAAAGGAAAATATATGAGCTGTGATAGAGAGGGCAGTTGTTTTGTTGCTTAACTTAAAATAGAGTGACAGAACTTTCTTAGCCCTTCCAAAAAGCCCTTTAACAGAGGATTTATTTCATAATATTTTATTTCTTTGGGTAAAATAAACATGTGTTATGTATTTTTATATTAAATAATTCCACATTAAAATGCTATAAACTGACCTGATGTTGACTCAACTGCAGGAAATCAGATTTTTAAAGGGAGATTTACAAAACAGTTAACAAGCAAAGTAGCAGTTAGAACTTCAGCACTTACACTGACAGACTCAAATTAGTTTCTAGTTTTAGCAGGGAGGCTTGAGGTATAAAAATACAAAATTTCTGATGAGAATTGGCATGAAAGCATACTCTTACATTCATGTATAATTCCTTTTGCTGAAGGCATGTACGATACCAAAAATTTCTAATCCATTCAAAGTACTGGGGCCTACAGTGGTGGTTCTTGTATACATTAATAGATTATATATGGAGAATTTTATATTTCTGTTTTGATCCTCATGGGTACTGCCATGAAATAAATCATAACAAAGTGAATTCAGCTGGAGAAATTCTGTAAAACTATGGGACTGGGGCACAAAGATGAGTGAGCAGAGGTTTTCATGTCCAATTTGTAGCTGGCTAACTGTGCATAGGCAGAATCTCTTTGGCTGAGACTCTAAGCATTGCAGCAATACAAATCAACAAGACTAGCAGCCGCTTTTCTGTCTGTGTTTCAGGAATAAGCATGAAATTCAGGAACCTTTTAGGTGCTGGTCAGATGCCTTAATGCATCCAGAGTCAGAATGAAAATCAAGTTAATCAGCAACACAGAGAAATAGTCAAATTGTGGCAACAGAGGGTCAGTTTTACTTTCCTGCCAGACAAAGTGAGAAACACGAAGGAAGAATTATCCTTAGTATGTTCTCAATCTCTTCCTTATTCTGACTCTTGAGTTTCAAAAACCATAAATCATAGTCAGAGCTTCTGAGGTACTTTTCTTTTAAAGAGTCTCCTTTAAATACTCATAAAATATTTAATAATTCTTCAGTCTGGCAGTGAGCCAGGAAAACATCACTAGGCAATGCTGCAGTCCAGTTCAAGACCCCAACAGAACTCCAGTAGATCACTAGACTATGGTGATACAGAAACTGAGCAAATGGTTGCAAACAGGAGTCTCTGTCCCAGAAGAGGAAGGGACACTGTTCCTTTGCAAGTGTGTAAGCAAAATTCACAGAACACAACTGAACCACAACCCATGATGCAGATTTTTAGCAGGTACTTATAACACATAGCATTTTCTGCATAGGTATACCTTTCACTACATTCCTGTGGGAAAATTGTTCTAAATGACCAAATTATTTCTGATTTGTTTATGCCACATACATAACACACCACCCCACAGATAAAACATAGCTTTGGATTAACTTCCTAATGCACTGAGGTATTTCCCAAACTACTTTTGCATATTTAATCTTCTATTCAGCCCCATCTTGTGTTGCATTCAATCTTCCCCACGCTCAACACAGAGCTGTCAAATATGGCAGTGTAGCATCAGCTTATTTCCTCTCCAGTTTTTTGATTTTGTCTCTGTTCATACTGCCTTCTTGCCTTCTTTCTATTTAGATCTTTTCAGAGACCCAGTTTATTTATATGATCTCACAGACACAGTAATCAGCTGTCTTCACCACCCACATATTTAAGATGAAGAAAGTGAAAAGTGGTGACATTTTCTAAGGGAGTGTCAGAACATTCTAACTTGTCTGCATTTATTTCCTAAATAGCTCGGACAGAGACACTTGGGTTTGGTTCGTTTTTTGTTTTTGTGTTGTTTGTAGGGGATTTTTTAATACAAAAGTAATATAAAACATAATAATAATAATAATAATAATAATAATAATAATAATAATAATAATAATAATAATAATAATAATAATAATAATATAGTAATAGTAATAGTAATAGTAATAATAGAATTACTATGTATTTCAGAACAACACAGTCTAAAAATTTGTGTGTTCTATGCAGCATGCATGTTGCATTTATGCATGTTGCATTTATGTATGTTGTATAAAATAGGTATGTTTATATTCTGTGAATATATTTCCTTGTCATGAAAGTCCCTGCCTTAGAGAGTTTATACTGTGAGGCTTATGGATGTGTATTTTTCTTATTTCTTTATCAATACATGTAAAATCCATTGTTTTGATGCCAGTCTAAGAAGGTTTTTCTGAGAATAGGGTATGCTGAGCTGGTTGAGGCAGTGACAACTCACTCCCTTTGGCAGGCATGGTGTAAGGGCTCATCCACGCCCTTAAAGAGTCTGAGGACCTCTGTGCTCAAAGCCTGCAAATCATAGAAAATCTCTTCAGTGAGTGGCAGCATAACCTGTCTTTTTCAAGAGAATGTTATCACAGTTTCTAAGGGAAAGAAGATTACTATCAGTAAAATAAACCAAATGCTGTCATGAGAATGTATTTGTGACACATTCTGTACCTCCCTGCAACTTTATTTTATTGTTTCGTCCCCCTGCTTTCTCACCTGCTGGGGATGGTGCGAGCCCTTTGGAAGCAGCTGCTGCTTCCGACAGTAAAGGAGGGCCATTAACATGTAACTCCTCCTGCTGCACAACTCCAGTTTGGACTGCAAAGACAAGTCATCCAGAGTTTTAAACCATGAAGCTGCTAACTCTGCTATAGCAAGAACACAATGTTCTATTCTGGGAGATGGCTGTTTCCCCAAAGTGTTCTCATTTGCCTAATGCATTTGCTGAAAGATAGGACATTATCAGCCTACACAGAAAATGCAGGAGTGGTGTTATTTCTCCAATATGCATTATTCATTCAGAAGGAGAAAGCTTTTCTTGTTAAAAGGAAGTTTGTTGGGCTGAGTTGATGTGCCTATTACTAAAAAATAACTGAAACATTCTTTTAGTCATCTAAACACAGAACAATGCATTTTATTTGTTTAAAAGCCAGAGCCAAAATAATAACCAAAAGTTAATTTTAGTAAAAAAGAATACAGTAAATCCTACAGAAAGACAAGTTTGAATCAGCAACACATTTACCTGTAGAAAGGGAAGGGGGGGAAAAAGAAACAGTATTCTGACAGTTTAGAGTACTGAAATTCTACTTTTGATACTACTGTTTGTGAAAACAACAGGCCATAGAAGCCAGGCAGGAGAAGGCCAGGATCAACCAGAATAGGATCATAGAATAGTTTGAGTTGGAAGGGACATTAAAGGTTGTCTAGTTACAAGCCCCTGCCATGGGCAGGGATGCCATTCACTAGATCAGATTGTCATAAGTCCCATCTAACCTGGCCTTGAACAATTCTGGAAAGGGGCTTCCATGGCTTCTGTGGGAAATCTCTTCCAGTCTTTCATCACCCTCTGAGTAAAGAATTTCTTTCTAACATCTAATCTAAACATGCCATATTTGAGTTTCATTCAAACCATTACCCCTTGTCCTGATACTATCTGCTCATATAAAAAGTCTCTCTCCCTTGTTTTCATAAGCCCCCTTAAGATACTGAAAGACTACAACTGAGGCCTCCCCAGAGCCTTCTCCAGGTAGAACAATCTAGTCTTCACAGGAGATATGTTCCATCCTTTGGATCATCTTTCTTTCCATCTTCTGGACCTACTCCAATAGGTCAGTGTCTTTCTTCTGCTGAGGACCCCACACCAGGATGCAGCATTCCAGGTATGGTCTCATGAGAGCAGAGTAAAGGGGGAAAATCCCCTCCCTCTCCCTGCTGGTGCTCCCTTATGGTGCATCAGCAGGAGGAGCTCAGGAGAGGACTGGCTTCTGGGCTGTGAGCACACACTGCTGGGTCACGTCCAGCTTTTCATCCAGGAGAGCCCCCAGGCCCTTCTCCACAATGAGTTCTTCTCCCAGTCTGTACTCATATCTGGGACTGCCCTGGCCCAGGGGCAGCACTTCACGCTTGGACTTGTTGAACTTCAAGAGATTCCCATGGGCCCACTTCTCAGCCTTGTCCAGGTCTCTCTGGATGGGATCTTGCCTTCTCAGTGTCTCAGCTTCATGTCATCTGTGAACCTGCTGAGGGTGCACCCAATGTCACTGTTGATGTCATTGATGAAGATATTGAAGAGCACCAGACCCCACACCTCTGTCTGCCCTGAGAAACACAACTCCTCACCAGCCTCCACCTGGAGGCTTCAAAAGCACCATTGACCACAACTGTCTAGCTGTGTTTGTCCGGCAAATTCCTTATTCACTGAATAGTACATCCATCAAATCCATTTCTCTCCAATTTGGATGTAAGTATGTCCAGTGGGACTGCATCAAAGGCTTTCAGAGTCATAGGTAGATGACATTGGTCAGTCTTCCCTTGTCAAAAGTTGCAGCCATTCCCTCACAGAAGACCACTAAATTGCACAAGTGAAATCATGCTGGCTGCCCCAGATCATGCTCTTCTTTTATGTGCCTTAATATATCTTCTAGGAGGATCTGCTCCATGATCTTCCCAGGCATGGAGGAGAGGCTGTAGTTCCCTGGATCTTCCTTTCCTCTCTTTTAAATATCTAGTCATCAGGGACTTTGTCTGACATCCGTGACTTTTCAAGTACAATGAAGAGTGGCTTGGCAAAAATATCAGCCAGTTCCCCAGGTCTCTGACACATCCCATTGAGTCCCATTGACTTGTGGCTATCAGAGATGATCAGAGCCAGGCAATGGTCTGCAGAACAGGCTCTCAAGTGTTCATTGTTACAACCCTTCGTGTTCAATGGCAGCAGCAGCCAAAAGTTCCGTACATCTATTATGGTTTAGAAACAGCAACACAGCTGCCCTTCCTCCCCCACCTCATCGAGACAGACAAAAGACAGAGATTAAGGGTTGAGATAAGAACAATTTACTGAAATCAACAATGAAATAAGAAAATGAGCTGGAACAACCTAATATTAACAGAAAAAAAAGTGTACAAAGAGAGGGTGATTTACATGCAAAATATGCTCACCCTGACCCACTGTAGCACATCCTCAAGAGTGGTGAACCATGCTCAAAGTGGTGAACCAATCCTCCCCGCCCACACTTTTCTTTCCAACTGCAACACACGTCTCCTTGGAAGTGAGAGTCCCTCAATTCCACCCTCAGCGGTGTGTTCATGGTATAGAATAACAACCTAGACATGCCCACATAGCTGCAGGCTACACCATCACACTGCACTGCTCATGTGGAAAAATTAACTCTGGCCTGGCAAAAACCAGGACAATATCTCACAGGACTGTGACATTTGGCACTGACGGGTTTAACATGTGAAGTACTTTTTTCACATTTTACAAAAGCATAAATTTGGTATCACTCCCCCTTTCACAGGAAGCAAACTGCATAGAAATTAAATGCTTTTCTCTTTGTCATGCTATCTTAACAGCTTTTTACTATTCTGTTTTGCTTAATCAAGTCATAGTTAGAGCTTGAAAGTGTGGGAAGAAATATTTGAAAATACAAAGTTAATCTCTTCTCCAACATTATTTAGCTGAGGCTTTGATGGGAGTTCAAAGAGACTGGAAAGGGTCTTGTCCCCTCACTTTCAGGTAGTATGAACCTCCTCTCTGTGGTGACACTGTTTTGTGCTACTTCAAAGAGTGTGACCTAAATTTATCTCTCTGTCAGTTTTCCTTCAGTAGTATTAAAAGAAATATTTGTGATAATGTTTGATATTTAAAGACATAAGAGAGCTAGATGAAGTAGATAAAATTATTATTTGATACTTTATAAATATTACTTGATATTTAAACATGCAAGTTTAAGATAAACTGTGTTGGCCAAGAATTTTGTTCCTAACGTGTCTACCTGCTGTATTTCCTACAATCTGGCGTACATATGTGTTTCTGTAGTTATGGTAGTAGTGAGATGTTGCAGTGATATTATGCCTGTTAACAAGTTGTTGTGTCAGTTTTGCATGACACACATGACAGTAAAGGAATGGATAGATGAACAGTCTGCCTAAGCCTGCTTGCACCAGCTTTCCAGTGGGAAGGCCCTTCTGTTTGGTACTAATGCCACAGTGATGCACCATGGGTTTGACTGTAGCTGTGAATATTGTGTATTTGTACTTCAGAAAGTGCTGAACTCATGGACTGTGAGGATTACATATTACAGATTTATTTCTTCGGGAAATCTGGGAAATCTATTAAGAGATAGAGCAAAATACATGATACATTCAAAGAAATTCTGCAGAGTTGTGATGGTTTAGCCCAGAAATGGGATTTCTGGAATGCTGTAGATAGGGCCAATGAGTCTTCAGATTTTAATATTGTCATCTGGCCCAACCACTGGGCATTGGATCCACCTCTGAGAACACAGGGTAAAAGCTGGGCTCTCCTCCTGCAGCTCCTCTTTGGATTCCGGCGGGAAGGAGTTCGATCCCTCCCCCGGCCCTGCTGCTGGCTGGGCGGGGGGACGGGAAAAGCCATGCGGCCCAGCCTGGGAGAGGTAGGCCTGGCCCCCCAAGGGTGGAAGGAAGAAGTAAAGAAATGCCGGGAAGCAATGGGCAGCCTGTTCCCCTCCTTGGAGACAGAGAGAGAGAGAGAGCGCAGCCTGTGCTTGTGGCTGTTACCTTGAAATTTGGTAAACATGTGCTGGCAGCAGGCAGCCCGGCTGAGGAGATGGGGGGGTGCAGCCAGGAGTCCGGCTGCTTGGAGGAGTTTTTAACCCTTCTTGGACAATGAAAACTTTACAGAACATTAACCCTTCCTAGACGAGTGATGAAGGTCTGGACCAGAGGGAGAGTGAGAGATGTTGGAAGAATAGAAAAGATGGAGTGGCATTTTATGCTGGACTCTTTTGTGTAGCCATGGACAGAGCCGTGTTTCCATGTGATACAGAGACTGAGTCCAGGGGGAGAAATGTCCCAGAGCCAAGAAGATTCAGTGCGGGTACCCCTGGGCCCCAGGGGGTATATAAAATATAGGGGGGACAGATGTCCCAAAGGTGAGAGACTGTGCCTTTTTGGAGTGGGACGAGGCATCCTTAAAAGGAAAACCCTGGAAGCAGCCCTGGTCCGTGTTCAGGTGGTGAGAGCACCTGGACAAGATGGAAAAGGCCACCACGACGCATGGAAGGACTCTATCTCCTCTTGAGGAACTGAAAGTTGAGCATTGTAAAGGGTGGTGCTGGACCCAGAATTGGTGATTTTGGAAGATGTATTGTATTGGGAATTTAGGGGGAAGGAGGAGGAGAGTGTTTTTGTGAGGTTTTCATTTTCCTTGTGTTTTCTTTTCTTTTGTGTGTAGTTTAGTTATTGTTTTGTAGTTTAGTTAATAAACTTTTCTGTTTTTTTCAAGTAAGAGCCTGCTTTGTTTATTCCTGGTCAAAATCTCACAGCAGACACCAGAGAAAGTGTATTTTCATGGGGGCATTGGCATTGCGCCAGTGTCAAACCATGACAAGAGTATGGCCAACTTAAGCAATGGCTTAAACAAACAAAACTGAAGGGCATTCAGGAGTTACAGGCTCACCCTAAAAGCTAAGGATAGACACTTCCTTCAGGCTGGTATTTGATATTTAATACTTTTTTATGAGATGCTTGAATTATTGGGATTTTTTTATTATTCCCAGAGCACATGTATTTTCAATGCATCAGGTGGAAATAAGTTACTAAAAAGTAACTTATTTTAAGAAAACAACACAAAAGAGTACAGTACAAATATAGTCAATACATTCCAACACTCACAGTCAATGGCAACTGTAGTGGCAGGTCTAACTCTAAGGTACACATAGCCCATTCCTTCTAAGAAAAAAACAGCTAAGACAAACATGTCTTAGCATGAAGTCATTCTCACAGCAAAGTACAGGTAAGGTTTTCTATCTCAGCAGAGGAAACACGTGTGTAGGGTTAGTTTCTGTGGCATCATGGAGTTTTCCGCTTCACAGCTGGTAATTTCAGGCAAGCCACTATAAAATAAACTTTTAAACTTTTTCTTTCTCCTGTGGTTTAGGATTTGGTAGTTTTTTGTTTGTTTCTATGTGTTTGGTTTGGTTTGGTTTGCGGTTTTGTGGGAGGGAAACTTTCTTCGGAGTCCCAATTCCAAAAATTCACACATACTTTTCATGTTTTAGACAGATAAGAGATTATCAGAGTACCAGTATCACTTCACTTGTCTGTAACAATCTTGGGTACCAGGTCTGCATATTAGGCTTTTTTTAAATTTAACTGCACAAAATCTTGGCAAGGGGCAAATTTCTCGATTTCTTTACCTACTGGATTCTGGAGATCCCTTGTCCTACTGAGCATGTCACTTGTCACTAGCCATGTCTGCCCATATCAAAATAAATATTTTCCTGCAACAGCAAGCAGGTAATAGTGTTATATTTTCCACGTTGAAAATAAAATTCTGAAAACATTATCTGTAGTGAGTGCTTTCACTCATTCCTTTTTTTACATAAACTCAGTGTAGCCAAAGGAGCCAAGCTGGGGCATCTGACACAATGTGAAACTAATGTGATTTTTGACAGGACATGGAATTGTCTGAACAAACATGTTTTATAATACACCTCCATGGTCATCAAGACAGAGTGGAAGTTGAGATGCCCTTCATCACCATCAAAGATCAAAATCCTAAAATCGTAGTCAAAACAGATCCCTAGTTGCTGCAGCAGCTACTACCCTTCACTGTCTTTTCAACCCTTTCACACATTTTTGGTGGGAAAGAGACTAACAGAGTGAGAAAAGAAGGTCGATAAGGGTGGTAATTCTGGCACCAAGTGAGCAAGCAGGCTTTCACTTGGCTGTGAGCACAGTTTTTGCAGGGTCTCTAGAACAAAATTAGCTTCCAAGAATTTTTGAAGGCAACCTTGCATGTCAAATGATAGATCCTTTCATTTTACCTGCTCTCTGTTCTCCCTCACTTAATTGTACAGATCCTTGTCCATTAGGTCGTGAATTCTTAAAGCAGCGAATACAGTGAAATACAGTGAATAAAATTCTTGAAGCACTTTGTTACAGTGGGTGTAAGAGACCAGAGCCTTATGAATTTTTTCTTCACTGAGTACCCTAACCTCTCTTCAAAGGAGCAGAGCAAGTCTATGTCAGAACAATTTCTGGGATCAGAATGGCATTTACCCAGCATGAGACAAACTTGTCTGACGAATGACTTAAACAGCTATAGCCAGGGTTAGGCTAATTCTTTCTTCCTTAATTTGAATAGATAAAAGTCATGTGTCTTGTAAATGTTCAAGTTGCTCCATCAAACAGAAGACCGATAAACCCAAAAAAGTCCTATGATTTATTAATAGAGTCTAAAAAAGCCAATTTAGCGCTGAGAATAGAGTGAAGGCTGAAAAGTAAAAGTCTTCCTCTTCTAGCCATTTTATGTAACACAATCCTGTACATGAAGAGGAAGTAAAACTCCACACTACTGGCATACAGCATCAATGTGTCATTGTTGACATTCCTAGAGAATTAATTTTCCCAGCTTGGGTGTGTTAGCTGTAACAAAATAGAATTTGGATTTGCTATTCTGGTTATTGCAAATAGAGATCTTTACTATTGGAAGCCAGCCTCCTAAATACCCACCATTTGAAATAGTACCTCCTTTTCTTTCACAAACCATATTTTCTGTTCTTCAGCACTCTTATTTGTGATTTTTTGGGATATTTTGGGAACCCTTTTGTAGGATGGTTTTCCCAGCATTATGCTGCATATAGGATGCCTCAGAATTGACCTCTTGAAGTTGCAAAGGACAGAGAGAAAACAGGAGATACATGAAGGAGGTAGAATGGGCATTGCTATGTATGAGGAAAAGAAGTGGAAATAATTTTACAGGAAACTAACTGTACCTGTAGACTTAGTCCATCCCTGGTGTCTCATTCTTCCAGTAATGCAAATATATATCTTTTTATTCTATTGAGTCAATGTAATTATGTACACCTCTGTCACAGTCTGTCTAATATTATTCCCAACCATTTATTTTCAGATGGAACGTCCCACAGTTGAATGGTCCATAACTTTAAAATTTTCATTCTGGTTTCATTCAAAACCTCATCAGCTCGTTCTTGATTGCGCCAAAGACTCAAATATCCTTTAGCACAGAGCCAATGTAAACTTTTTAAGCAAAGTAACTGGAAAAAAAAAATCAATTTGCCAATTTGTCTAAAACTGCTTTTCCCTTTTTATACTCCCAAGAAAATCCTGCAGAGGATACTAAATTATAATTTTAATAATTACTGGGTCATTTTAGTATACAAGCTTCCTTTGGTTGCCTCATTAATTAGCAGATAGCTACAATTAGGGAAAAAATATTCTTAAAAATATTTACCATTTCAGCAAACAATAAATGATATTATCAACACTGCAATTTTATACCCTCTAATTAATAATTGGAATGATATGCTATTTTGTCGTAAAATTATGCCAGTATTCAGGTAAAATGCATCCTAAATTTTTATTGCATTTTTATTATATGGATTTCCAAAATATATTTAGGAATTTGCAAATCCAAACATCATTTTTAGTGTCTTGGATTTGTTGAAAAACAGTTGAACTATTGTCCTAAGAAACAAACCACAGAACAAATTCATCAGATTTGATGAGACACCTCAAATATTTACTTGCAGGGAAACAGCAGAGTACTTAGAAGGATAAATTAGTTATTTAATTGAAATTTCTTTATGCAAAAAAATAATGCAAATTTCTTATATTAAACAAATTGTGGTTCTTATCCTTCTTTACATTTTTATGTATATTACAATGTTCCTAAAAAGAGTTTCAAAAGTTACTTTTAGATTGTAAATCTCATTCATTCTATTATTAGGGGATAAAATCTATCCAATCAATTAGGTCAATGTGTTCATATGTGCTGAAACAAGTTAATCTTTAGAAAGTGAAGTTATTTCTTATCCCATGGCCAAACATTCTCTTTACGGACTCAAAAATTAGAAAAATTATTATGTAAGAAAAAGATACTTAAATAAACATTTTTTAAATTATAGAATGGGACAAGGTCCTCTGTCATAAATAAAAGGCACCATATGTTGCTGTCATCTGGCTTTCCTGATATGCTATTTTCAGCCTTTATTTCATTAATTTATTACCAGTATAATTTTTCTTTCAAATTCTGATGTGGAGCTGTGCCTTTTTATTTATAGTAAAGACTGTTCTCTTAATTACATTGTTAAAAATAGCTTCATGAATGGACAGGAGCACAGAGTACAACACAGCGCAGTCTGGGTTAGGGTCACCAACAGATTATCTCCAGATCATCAAGATTACGTGATTACCCCTGTGAAATGTAGGTGTGTTACAAATTAAAAATTAATCAGATTTCTACAAAAACTATTATTAGTCAAGATATTATTAAATCAAGATAACAAATGTTGGCCTACATGTATTTAAGTCAGGATGTATTTTAGTGTGGATTGGATCAATAATACAGTGAAGCATAAAAAGAAAGCCCAAATTTTTAAAAGGTCTTGCACTGACTATACTGAGTAGTCTTGGTATAGGGGTTTTGCTGTTATTACCCTTTCCATTCCCAAGTGAATTTCAAATATGTCTTTATCATGGCCATTTTTCCCTCCTACAACATTCTTCCAACACTTCTAACAAAGCCAACTTCATTTTTTCTTGGCAAGTTGGAGATTTGATTCTCCTTGGAATATAGAACAGAAAAAGGCTCCGGCATTTCCCCAGCTATGTGAAATTCAGTGTAATGGATCACAAATGTTATTAAGGCAAAGAACTCCTTTGGAGTTCTTGTGAACCAAAATGCGCTTCCATAAGATCTCATGCTCTCACCAGATGAAGCAAGTCCATTTCAAGGGATTTTCCAAGAAGTCTGGCTCATAAAAAAATTCTATTCTGCAGCAGCAGTCCAAAATTCACTGATTCCTCTTCTGGGGAGGAAATTACTTGATGAAATTGTGATGAAGACAGAGTTCTTCACTGTGCACATAACATTTACACACACAGATATTGAACTATTTTTGCACCTATCATGTAACAGGAATTACCTTCTTAATAAGGGATTGGAAAATAATTGAAACACACCTTCAAAATTAACTATACAATTTCCTTGCACTCTTCACTAGGAAAACAATCCATGTAAAAATGGTATTGGTAACATAACTTCATTAATTAGGATATGTACTGGAAAATGGAAGCACAGAGATGTTTAATGCTGCTCTGACTGCAGTATGGGACCTCAGCCAACAAAAGGAACTACATGAAAATACTGACTTAGATATGAAGTTCAAATTTAGTTCAGTCAGATTTACAATAAAACAATTGTGAAATCAATGGAACCATTAAGAAGAGACAGTTGAATGACATGAAAATATATGAAAATAATATCTTTCTGTTCTTAATCATTAAATACTCCATGTGAAGGAAAATGTATTCCTCCTGCCCAAATAATTGGGCCCAAAGTCTCTGGGTTAGCAAGGTTAATAGAGAAACATAAATGGACCATGATGGAGTCAACTTGAAAGCTCTTCTGGGCATGCTTAAAAACTACTTTCTATTTGTAACTTATCTATGTGTGATTTATTCATAATTTCATTATTTTTAATGCAATCTAATTATTATTTGCATATCTACCACTGAAGATTTTCTCTACTATTTGTTTTAATTGGCATGGTACTTGTGTTTTTGACAAAATAATTTTGATATACCCAGATGTCATCTTTAGGAAGTACTCTGACAAAGACAACAGCTGTCAGAGAACCTCAGAAGTCCTGGGAGAGACTGAGGGGGTCAGAGGTGATTCAGGATTTGCACCTGTAATAGCCTGTGGTCATGAAATTCTGAGTTATTCGTCCATTATGATCAAGCCTGAAAACTTCATTTTTTTTGGCTCAAAGGCTTGCAAAAATCAGCCTGCAATTTTCTAGCTGTTTAAACTTGAAAATCTTATGCGGACTTTAATAAGTTAAGAGCCTTCAATCTGCAGTGTATACTACCAGCTGTTAGATGCTACTACGGAATCTGAGAATGCCAGCACATCAATGGATATAAGCAAGATCTTCCATGCTTGCTTCCATGCATAAAAGGCTTAATGGCCTGGACTTCACTGCCATATATTTCTATTTCAGCTTTTACAGGGAGAATAGCAGTCATATATTTCACTGTTGTGATATATTATTACCTGGAAAGAGAACATCATTGTTATATAAAATTTTCTATCATCTCTTACTTTCTTGTTTTCATGATTAGAATTTTTATTAAAAGGAAAAGTATTGGCAAACTACCACTGTGATATTTTAATTTCTACTCCTACTAGGATAGGATTACTGATACCATTTCATGGCACCAGCGTACATGTCTACAGGATTTATTACTCAGCTCATGTCCACTCTTTTATGGATTTCATCCAAGAGATGTTTGAATACCAAGCTCTTGAAATGTCTCCCTTGTGGTGATTCAACTGCACTGAGCTGCATCAGCAAATAGCATTGACACGAAGGCAGCAACTGTTACATTCCACCATAGTTTGATTTAGAGCAGAATTTTTTTAGATGTGTTTCACTGTAACCCTTTTCTACCCAATACTCAATGCAAGTCAAGTCAAAATATAAGTTTAATGGCTTTAAAAAGATTCTGGTATTCCTCTGAAATTTGTCTTGCAAATATGAAAAAAATAGCATAGTTATGATTCATCACGTGAAGAATAATCCAAATGCACTCTATTTTTTTCAAGATATGCTTAAATGCTTAAAGAAAAAATGGTTTAAGAAATCTTAATTATCAGAATATTTTTAAAAGTACCTCAAAATATGTAAAGTCTAGAATGTGAGAGACAGAACCTCAACGCAACTAGCATTTTTGTTTACAGATTCTGTTTCAATGATGAACTGAGGATATCAAATAACAGTCAGTAAGCCTGCTGCATGCATAAAAGTACTTGTGAGTGAAAATTTGGGTGTGGAATAATTGACACATCATTAAATATTTGGCTTTAAGCTTTACACTGGTAGGTCAACATGCAGTGAATATAAAGCCGGTTAAAGGAAGAGGTCAGTATACTGCTAGTTGACTAATCAGCCACTGGCCTCTTACCAGAAACAGCACGTAAATCTCATTAAACTGCTCTTTATCTAAGTGGGGGAAGAATGTACATCAGCTGTGTTCGTTGAAGGACAAATGGCATACAAGCACTAAGACTCTTACTGCTCTCAGTGGTAGAGGCAAAGAACAAAAATAAAAACACAAATAACATCTGCCAGGTATCATATTGTAATTGTTAAATAATAGAAAACACTGGAACAAGAAAAGACAGTGGCTAAAACTTGGTGACAGATATGAATAAAGCATTCTCAGCTTTGTAATTATAAAGTGCAGATAGATCTGACAGATTAAAGTCAGTTTTACCTTGGCACAAGTTTCCACAGCACTGTATGAACTTCAACACTAAATTCTGCATGCCAATAGTAATTAATTTATACATCTTGTTCTGGGAAATTATTAGCTGTGCTGAACTACAAAACTGATACACTAGAGTTGGGGTATTACTTGGAAACTATCTCTAATTATATACTACAGGTTAAAGAGTGAAGTAAATCCTGTTTATGGTTGTTTTTAGAAAAATCACTATCATTACATTGTCCCTGAGAAAAGCACAGGAATAAGAAAAAGAATATTTTAATTCCGGGGGGGGGGGGGGAGGGGGGGGGAAGCTACTTTTCTGCAAGCAAGTCTCTTATAAAAAAACCAAAACAGTAAAAGAATGTGATTTGTTATGTAAAGACATTGCTGCAAGGAAGGCTAATGATACCCTGGGCTGTATTAGAAGTATTGCCAGAGAAGGGATGTGAAAATGATGAGGGGAGAAGAGAATGTTCAAGGGTGATGTCATCAATGTATGTATATAAATACCTAAAGGAAGGGAAGAGGTGTCCAGGCTCTTTCCAGTGGTGCCCAGTGACAGGACCAAGGCAGAGCCAGAGAAGATTCCTCATGGATGTAAGGAACAACTCTCTTACTGTGAGAATGATTGAGCAGTGGCCCAGGTTGACCAGAGAAGTGGCGGAATCTCCATCCTTGGGGATTGTCAAATGCCATCTGGACATTTTCCAGGGAACCAGCTCTACATGACTCTGCTTGAGCACAGAGGTTGTACCAGATGACTTCCAGAACTGCCTTCTAACATCAACTATTCTATATATGAAATACATTAAGATTTGAAAAATATCTCCAGAATAAAGCCATTCCTGTAGTTTATATGGAATCATATGCTGTTATGTATTCAGAAATGAAATTTTTCTCACCTAGAACAGCCATAGCCATATGCTTCTTCTCTTGACAGCAAATTATTCACTTCATCAGTTCTAAAATAAAGCATACCAAAGGAATGAATGAAACATATTAAATTGGCCTACTGTACCTAAACACATTTGCTGGTTTATAATATTTTTTTTTTCTAATTGGTATATTGAGGGAGTTTTTTATTATTTTTCAGAAAGGATTAGTACAAACATGGGAAAGCAATCTTGAAAAATTATATCTATGAAGAACATTCTAAGCATAGGTTTTAAAGAAAGAAAAAGAAGCCCTTCTCCAAGTGGGCAGTAATGCAAATCTTGTGAGAAGAAACTTCAGTAACTATTTCATTTATAATTGCGAGAGAAGTGAATATAGTTATATTTGATGACTATAAATTAAATTTAAGATGACAGGTGGAAAGGATTCTCCCCTCTTTGTGCAGAGAAACAAATAGGTTCACTAGAATGTAGTATTTCCTATGGAGTAGGCACACTGCCTGTTGAGCTCTGCAACAAGCTGTCTAGGGAAATTATTTCCAACATGAAACCACTGGTGATCCATGGGGTCATGATAACTGCCACAGACATATAGGGAAGGAACAATGTAAGCCAGCAAACCCAAAGATGTAGCATTAAAAATGTAATGTTAAATTGTACAAAAAAAGGGAAAAAAGGCCACGTGAAAATTAGAGAGGTGACAGAAGTCAGTCAAAGTCTGTAGGAAAGAGTTTGTAGTGATGCCAGGAAATTGATAATAGTCTTAGGTCTGAAAAATTATTACAAGCTCCCCTTATGACAAGAGGACCTATATATAAACTAAAAATTCACAATCTGAATATGACAAGGGATGAGACATGAAAGAATATCTCAAGACACCTAAGGAATCTTCTTAAAGAACAGAGAACTGCTTGGAACTTAAAACTACTATGTTAGTAACTTGGAGAAGAAAAATACATTTTCACAGCATTGAAAGATTTCAAACTAGAAATGTTAGTGGCTAAATTTTTTATGCTTATATTTATTTTTAACAAAAACAAAAATTCCAGTATTCTAAAATTTTGCCCACTGTGGCTGCTCTTCCTTTCAACAACCAAGATTAGAAATTAGTACTGGATGAAGGTCATGGGAGCCTTTTACTGTAGGCCAGTGAAAGAGAGCCACAGACATTGCATAAGAATAGATTAAGCATATAGATTTTCTCTTTTGTAAATAAAAACATTATCTAATAACAGTGCTATGAAGATTGAAAGATACAAACAGCTGACTTTCATCCCTAATGGGGCACATTCCTTTCCTCAGCTCCTACATCTCCAAGGGAAGTCTGCAGAATGAAATACCACCCTGAGGGCATTTGTGTGTCTTCCTGGAAGTATCCTTTCCAAAGTCTAGGTTCTCAGAGGCATTGAAAAGGCATGTGGGATAGGACCACAGCTGCCATGTCCTCTTCACTCCTTTACCTTTGAGATGGAAGTGAAAACCAGCCATATTAAATGTCCGAATATATGCAAAGGGAATGAAAGGCTATCATGTAACCTCCACCCTTCCTTTTATATCTACAATATGATCAGGCACAATTGGTTCACAAACAGTGAAATTATCATTGCTTTCCAGCTTCCACAGTGAGTTCAAGGGAGATTGTGCAATAAATGTCCTCAGTAGTCTCTGAATGGCTCTGGACAGCAGTCAGAATGCCTCTGGAGATCAGAATGAAATACATTTCAAATCAAGAGCTCTGCTGCCATTCAACCAAACTTAATGTCTCATATATTGCAAATTAAGTTGGCTTGGTTAACATCTGTTAAGGACTATGATATTTTATAAAAAGATATTTTGCAAGGGAAAGGTCAGTAAATCTATTTCCAAACATGTTTCCTCAGCAAGAATGTTGATAGCTTTTACTGGAATGCTTTCCATCAACGCTTGTCCTTTGACAAAGATCCAATATTCAAGTAAACTTAAGTCAAATTACTCATTCTTTCTTTTGGGGGCTTAGGGAGAGAGAAAGATTTTTTTCCCTCATGCCTAACATGTTCATAATTCTGTCTTCTTTTTTTTAAAGCAGATTTTAATTCCACATTTCAACAGTCATTTTTACTGGGAAGAAAAAAGAGTGATGCTTTTCAGTTACAGTGATTCTATCTTGCTAAAGAGATGCTATTAGACTTATCAAAGGTGGTTGCCACAGCCTTTGTGATAACACAGAGTTCTTTTGGAATTATTTTTCTGACTTAAACATAAGAATTGTATAAATACTTGAACATCATGATTATATCTAGGTGGATATTCCCATGTTTAAAAACTTAATGCCATTGAAAATCAATTCTTTGGCCTTTTGATCTACACTGGGCACTGAATGAAATCCTGGTACCACATAAAATATGGGAATGGTGCCAATGCCTTTGATGAAGTCAGAATTATTGAGGGATTATGTCATAATTTTGTATTTACTATACAACTTTCCTGACTATCTAGACCCAGCTGTGACTTGAATGCTCTAACATATTTTAAATTGCAATTGTGAAACACATATATTATCTTCTTTATGTTAGTAAGCATAACAAAAAACCCCAACAATTTAAACAGAAGAAAAAAGCAGCTTAAGTGTTTGTTTATAATACTGGGAGACTTGATAATATAGTTCTTATACTTATTGAAAGTTACATGTCATGCCATGTCATCATTTTAGCTTTTAGTACCAAGTTATTTGCAAACATGACATGCTGGAATGCAAACAATTGATTTCTCTATTTTTTCTCATCATGGCTAAGTATTTGGGATCGTGTATCCTAATGGTTCAGTAATTGTATTTTTTCTTAATGCAGCATAATGTGTGAGAGGACAGACAAATGACAGCTGTGTGAAACCTGGCACAAATCTACAGATAGAATTTTATGGTTTGAATTTTTTCATTCATTAAATGAAAAATCATTAAGCAGAGTTCTGAGAAAGAAATAAAATTATTATATTACTTGAGAAAAATACTGCAAGTATGTTTTTTTATCAGAACATTTAGGAGCACATACAGTTGTGTCCTTGGGTATCTCTTGTATCCAGAACCTTGAAAATACCTCTGATAATTTTTTAAAGTGTTTGGTATTCACTCTAGATGCCAAAGACAGTGCACTGTGTGTGGGACTTCCAGTTATCACACAAACCAGTAACCTCTGCAATTTCTAGGCCACTCTTTCCCCAAATCTTTTAGTCAAAGACTCTTGTAAAAAAATTAGTGGCATTCCAGAGCACTCATTCAGCATCCCATTCCTGTCACCACCTGTGCTTTTCCCTGCCAGCTGTACTGCTGGTGCTAAGAGAACTCTCACCCAGCCAGGCTGACCAGGCAGGCAGGCAGACAGGATCAGCGCTGCAGACAGGTCTGCCCAGGCTCCCCAGCACACCTGTCTGAGAAGCAAATGCAACAACACCCAGGCTGCTTCTCCAGGCCAAAATGACTTCACCAAGTATACTCCATACTTCATCATTTGAAAAATTGTGCTTTCATAGAATCACAGAATCATGGAACAGTTTGGATTGGAAGGGACCCTTAAAAGTCATCCTGTCCAACCCTCCTGCAATGAGCAGCAATGAGCAGCAATCTTCAACTAAACTTAAGTGAGGCATAATAATTTTTGGTTCCTGTTGTTACCACAGCCATTATCTTGAATAATTATAGAAATGGGCATTAAAATAAGCAACTTCTCAAAATCTCACGGAAGGTCTCCATTTCCTATACAGTTTTCCATTAAGTTTACATCCAATTGTAAAAGCCAGTCATTTAAATATTTCTGAATTTGTAGCTGTCATGCATCACAATTCTGAATGTAACACTTAATTCATCACACGCAAGTGACTGAAAACATAAGAAAATCCTACCCTAAAACTTGACCCAAACAAACAAATAAAAACACTGAAGATTAATGGTCTTGTTGTTGAATTCTGTTGAAATTAAGCTCTTTTTAGGCTTAGGTTCTAACAATTCATAGAAATGGTAACCAAGGAGTAACAAATTAAGTTATAGAACTCTTTATCACAAGAAAGTAAAGTAAAAGGAAAATTAGAGACTTGTCAATACTTTCCTTTCTCTGAGTCCTTATTCCAAGTTATTCCCAGCTTAACTGCTCACAAATCTTAGACACCTACCCGACATCTTCACTAATTAACTCTAGTTATTTTCTATAATTTTTTTCATCTTTCTCAAATTAGCTAATCTCTAGCCTCTCATAATATTTTCTTTCAATCTCTAGCACAACTGCCTTGGAGATAACTCACATCCCGACCTTCACCATTGGTTAATGTAGTCACTGTCATTGATCCTGAGAAGAGGAAAAAGTGCTTTCAGCACTCTTACTGCTGTTGCCTCCACTCCCTGTAAAGACAAAAGCAAGAGGACTATGCCTGTGTCTGTACAGCACTCTGTAAATTTTGTCATCCCCACAAAACAAATCTTTGACCAGTAAGCTCTTACATCTTATCTGCTGGTTCTACTATTTTATGCACATGGCAATGTAGTTGGAAAACAAAGTCACAGTGACAACAGATTACATTCTTCATGCAGCTCATTCAGGTCTATCAAATATCTCCAAGGATTTCTTCTCAGAATTCCTGCTGTTTCCAGATGGACAAACTAACTTTATGAAACATGAATCAAAAGTTTCAGTGTTCCATTGAAAAAACTTCAGTGGCCAACCAAGAACAAGAAGATTTCAGAAAATGTTCATAAATAATTTTCTGTTAAAAAAGGTACCTAGACAGATGATAATGGTTCTTTTGTCTGCAACTGCTAATGACCTTGATTTATGTGTTGATGGCCTGCTTCACAATTTTTTCCCATTCATTTATTCAACATGGCAGTTTTCAAGCCTTCTGACCTTCCACCAGCCCAATGAAATATATGATTTAAAGCATATATTTAATTTGTTTTAAAGTTTAAACACATTATAATCAATACAATTTGACATTTATTCCAGAACATTTATATTTTAAATTCCACTTAACATGTACTTGGCATGTTATGACTAATCTCAGAGAAATGACTGGTGTAGATTGCTTCAGGCAATAACAGCTTTAGTTGCTACTGCTAAATTTATCTTCAATTGTGAAGCAAAACCTTTAGGAAAGCAGCTTATTCCTTTGTAGTGATACAAAATAGAAACTAAGTTGAAAAATATCTCAACAGCTAACACTCAACACCATCTTGCCAGTATGTAGTTGAAAAAAATATTTTTAGCTTAAAAAAAAGATCAAATTCCTACAAGCAATTACACAAACACAAAAAATTGATATGTAAATTCTCTTAACAGTGAGTCCCCATTAGAATAAAGATAGTTCATGAAACTCTCTAGAAAATACTCTCTGAATAGGCAATTTGTGCAAACCAGGAAAAACTTAAGTTTGTAACTGCACATACTGAAAATCTATTCAAAATTTTGTCTATGATATTAATTAATCATGCCTATGAAATCAATTAAGTAATTTGTGTTATTTCTGTCGGACCAGCAAAGCTGGCTAATCCTGTATTTCTCACATTTAGTGACAAGATCATGGCCAAGATTATCTTCTTACTTTGTCTTCATATATAATGCTTCCAAAATATGTAAATTACATACTGTTGAAAAAAATCTGCTTTATTTTATGATAGGAATTAACTGTACATGAATATGTATATTTTAATTTACTACTTACATATTCCTTCCTTCCTTCCTTCCTTCCTTCCTTCCTTCCTTCCTTCCTTCCTTCCTTCCTTCCTTCCTTCCTTCCTTCCTTCCTTCCTTCCTTCCTTCCTTCCTTCCTTCCTTCCTTCCTTCCTTCCTTCCTTCCTTCCTTCCTTCCTCCTTCCTTCCTCCCTCCCTCCCTCCCTCCCTCCCTCCATCGCTCCGCCTATAAGGAAGCCTTAGAGACACAATTTAGCACCATTCACACTGATATGGAATACACATTTCCTTACAGTAGTTTTTTGTCTCCACTGTCTAGAGGTGCAACACGAGGTAGCACTTCTTCATTTTGCTCTCAGAAAGGACCTTTGTAAAGTGCCCACAGAACTTCAGCTGTAGCAAAATCACTGGATACTTTGGGAAAAGTGTCAGAAACTAAAGGACAAAAAGTGTACAGCAGCTGGGCACTGATTGAAAGAAAAGATAAATTCATACTCTTTTCAAATTAATCTTGAGATAGAATATCAGGTTTCCAGAAGTAGTTCTATTATTAGATGTAACAAGGTAAGAAACATCACAATACAAGGAATAACATGCATAAATGCCTTTTCTTTATATTTTGTGGACAGTCACACATTTTACCACATTAGATGCTCAGCCTTCACCTCTAAACATATTAAGTAATTTCAGTACTACAGTACATTAATCAGACATTAGAGTCCATAAGCATACTTAACTGAGTAAGATAACCAAGAAAGACCAGAACAAATGCTGGATTTATTTTCCCATCTAAGTAGAGGTAAAACTGCAGTCAAATGGCCATTTTGAGAAACCACCAAAAACCTGGTGAATACTTTGTCCATTTCCACATGTCACAGATCTTCATTGTCACACCAAATTCAAAGATAGTGCCCAAAGCCAGGTTCTTGTCCACCTCTGACCTGAATAAGGCTCACAGTCCTGCTCTCCTAACTTCATGCATGTTAAAAGATAAAAACATATCCTCTTGGCTTTGATGATCAACAAAACAGTGATATTAGCATTGAAACATGGTCCATGACTATGTAAATTTGTATCTCACTGATATGTATTTAGCAGTAATACCTATTCCACCTGCAGCTTTCAAAATTGCAAATTCATAAAAATACCAAAACACCTTCACATTAATTTCTAGGTTTCATTCAATCCTAACTTTATGCTTACTTATGAATGGAGGACAAAATTGGAAAAATTACAGGACACATTATCTGTAGAGCATCTGTACAGCATCACGCAGCATCTGTAGAGCACCTCAGGTTGTTTCCAATTCCTCTGTACAACAACTCAAAAATTCAATTAAGTCATTCTTTGTAAGCTGGAAGACAAATTTTCATGGGAACTGTACAGCTTCCTTTATTACTAAGGAATTATGTATCTCCATGCTTTGAAATGATGAATCTCCATGCTTGATCCTGTCAAGGAAAATCAGGCGCCTAAAAACCACCTGATAATGATAAACCACCTGAAAAATGGTAACAAATGATAATGAAAATAACAAAGTATGCCCCTAAAAACAATTTGCAGTCATACAGGCAGACTTGCAGTCTAAAAGTTAAAAAAAATTAAAGGTATGTCTGTATAATGCATTATCAGCACAATGTAGAAGCTAGTTTCAAATAAATTTAGGAATTGTTTAGCACAGACCTTTGGCTTTCTCAGTCAAAATCAGTATACTCAGAAAAGAGATAAATTAGCTCTGGCTTGCTATATGCTATCATGACTGGGCTGCATCTAATATCCACATACCTCACCATGCCAAAAGACTTCAGTGACATGGAGACAATGCTAATTTTGCAATAACCTGTTTCATTCATGTTTTGTTGATAGAACATAATCAGCAACTGAAATGGACCGCCTTCTTTTGTATGGAAGATCCCTATCACAGATGATTTCTTCCAAGTGTGCATAGAAAGCGAAACTATTTAAACATAATCTATCACTAGAATAAAATGGATACATAGATTATAGTTTTATTTGCCTTAAGTACAGCAGACCAGTGCATCAGGTCTGAAAACCCATTTCAATGAAGTATAGCTAACTGAAAATGCATTGCTTGTTTCTAATATTTCATTTTATTTAAACAAAGAAATCTTCAGAAAGTTGTCAGGAAGTTAGTAATCCGAATTTATCTTAAATGTGGGTAAAGTCAGGCAATGGTAGATCTCATCTTTCATGTTTCCATTTCTTGATCTCTAGCCAGTGGAAGGACACACTGGGCCTGGATAATTTTAATTGTGCCACCAAAAAAGCAGTTTGGCAATTGGAGATTGTGATGTACAACGGTAGTGCGACCACAGTGACTTCTCTGTCCCTTTAGAGGAATACTTGAGTAGTTGAATATGCTGCTTTTGTAGCTTTCTTGTACTATGGTTTAAAATAGCTGTTTCAGGTACCAGAACATGCACCACAACTTGAGTATTTGTAGCTCTCCTCTCCATACCAAATAAATCCTGTTACCATGAACCCACACCCACATCTTTGGGCAGACAGCTGGGCCAGAAACAGTACTGCAACTCTCATTTTAAATTATGTGTGTGGGCTGAACCAACCAGTATGTTGGTACTGATGAACTGGCAGGATATCAAACAGGCAGAAACTATCCCTTCCTTTGATCAGTTCCAACATTTCCTCATAAGCATAGGCCCTCTTCTGTACATGGCTCCCTCCTGTTTTATCTCAAGACTTGGATTTTTTATCTTCTGGAGACCCTCATGTGTCAGTTAGATTTGACCGCAGCTGACTAACACATTGAAAACTATCAGAAAGAGAATAGCAGAGGATTGGGCATCCAGGCAGACCATGATCACACAGAATCTTTTCAGAAGGAAAACAAGCCAGGACTTTGCCAGCAGATTGCTGACAAAGGTGTAAGTAAGCCATAAGACATATGTTCTGTACTCAGGAAGGCTGAACTTCAGAAGACACATCCCCACATACCTACTTTCCTGTTGGCTCAGAGATTTTATTATGAGATAATGAATGTACAATGATTGTTGCAGGTGTAAGTATTAAGGTTCTAATCACAATTCAGTATACAACTATATTACAATCTCCTCAGAACAATACACAGTAAAATATTATTCAAGAAAATAACTAGTATTTAATTTGACTGTGGGCAGGAGCTTCAACAGAGGGAAGAAGAATTTTGAATGTGCATATAACAGATCTTCCTGCACGAGATCTTCCTTCAGTACCTAGTACTGAAGTGTTAATATTTGCAAGATTACCAAACAGATCTTATGAAAACAAATTGAGGTAACTGTTGGAGTAACAGACAATGAATGTATTATGAGTATAAAATTCTGGTGTTCAGACCAGTTGTGTTTTCAAATTTTCCTCTGCAATAATTAGGAAACGTAGTGTGGTGCAATACTAGAGCTGAACTTTCGCAGCAACATTCGAGTGCTGACTTAGACAAGTGGCTGGGAAGCCCCGTTTATGGAAGACACTGTCAAAAGCTTTTGTTGTTGTGCAATCACAGTAGTATGTGAGGTTGTGGAAGGGTATGTGTATGCCAAAGAGGCAGACTGAGAGATTGTTTTAACAAGGATTGAGAGAAGACCGTGAGTTCCAAGAGCAGAAGACACACAATGGGACCATAAGCAAAGTTTGTCTCAAGAATGTGCTTTTCTAAATGGCCTATAAACTTTAGAAATTGGGTGAAAATTATCAGCTTTCACTGTTTAATAAAA
This sequence comes from Calcarius lapponicus, assembly GCA_039654755.1. Classification (NCBI taxonomy): domain Eukaryota; kingdom Metazoa; phylum Chordata; class Aves; order Passeriformes; family Fringillidae; genus Calcarius; species Calcarius lapponicus. Next base: position 26,489,645 of record CM077481.1, on the reverse strand, counting down.
AAGTAGCTAATGCTTACAGTCAAGGAGATAGGACTGCAGCACAATTAGAGATTGCTACTGTAACTTGTTGGGGTGCCCACAGCCATGAACAAATGCGCAGTGGTCTTCTTGCCATGACAACTGTCCACACATTAAAGAATTACAGAATACAGTGGTTTGGGTTGGGAGTATTCTCCTCTGGACCTGTTCCAACAGGTCCATGCCTTTTTGACATGAGGGCTCCAGAGCTGGATATAGAAGCCAGAAGGGAGGAATTGCCTTCCTCAATCTGCTGGCCTCATGATTTTTGATGCAGCCCAGTATGCAATTGTCTTTCTGGGCTGCAAATGCACCTTGCCAGATCATGTCCTGCTTTTCATACACCAGTACTGCCAAGTCCTTTTTCAGAGGGCTGCTCTCAATCCATTCACTCAATCCATTGGGAAGACCCTGCATATGCACTTGCATTACCTGCCTAAGATGAAAACCAGGATACCGTACCTTTACCCTCAGACTCATTTTTATTTTCTGTTCTTGTTTTTAGGCTCGTGTGTCAGACACTTCCTGTAGAGCAGCCGCAGCCGGAGGGCTGCGGGGAGAGGGGGCCGGCCTGGGGAGCCTGGCGGGGCGCAGGGGAAAGGATTGCTATGAGGAGCCCGTTAGCGCTGGGGGGGCCACGGCCGGGAGCGTGAGGGGCCAGGCGGGGCCGGGCGGCCATTTCAGCGCCGCTCCCTCCCGCCCGCCGTTGCCAGGGTGAGCGGGGCAGTGGCGCCCCCGCCCCCGGCCCCGCCCCGCGGCCAATCGAGGGGCGGCGGCGGCCGAGCGAGGTTCCCTTTGTTCAGCCGTTTCGGGGGCCGGAGCGGCGCCGCGCGGAGCCGTGGAGGGAGAGGTCGGGCCGCTCCCTCGCCACTCCCCTGCCGCCGGGCTCTGGGATGGTGTGGGTACGTGTCCGGGTTGCGAGGGGCGGGGTGGGACGTCCCATCCCCGGTAGTCGCCATCACCGCCGCGTGCCCTGGCCGATGTCAGGGACCTCCGCGCCGCTGTTCGGCGGGGAGCTGTGTGGGCTCTGCCGTGGGCTGCCTCTTCCGCTCGTACCGTATGGATGGACATAGATGGACATAGATGGACATGGATGGATGGATGGATGGATGGATGGATGGATGGATGGATGGATGGATGGATGGATGGATGGATGGATGGATGGATGGATGGAGATACGGGGCAGGCAGCCGCTGGAACCTGAGGATCCGGGCAGACCCCCGAGATACCCCCTCCAGCCCCCACTTTCCGCCGGCTCCTCCCGGTGTCACGGCTGGCGCCGTCTCCGCAACATTGTGCCGGAAAGTGAAAGTCGCTTCAGGATAGAGGAACGTGGTGCTATTTCCTACCGTGGTTTCTGGCGTGTGTAGGGTCCCGGCTGTACAGATTTGCCTAGGCGGGGTTTTAAATTTTTGTTCCGAAATGTTAGAGAGGCGAGAAATCTCGTGATTGTCTAGTACTGTCGTTTGCATAGGAAGGTCGTTAATTTAGGTTCTCAGTGGAAATTGACAGTGGAACTTGTGAACCTTCTGTGGGGTGAGAGTACAGAGGACAGGAACGCTTTCTGGGTTGATTAGTCTGCAAGATACTTGTCTCCTTGCTGTGAAGGTTACAATTCCTCTCACTTGACTTTCCGCTCAAGACCTGAGAAACCCTCCTACTACTGTGAGGATTGTTCTGCGATGATTTCAGGCCACCACAGCTTCTTAACCTGTTTGCTTGTCCTCTTGCATAGTTAAGTAGTCCTTAATGTGGCATTCGAATACATCAAAGGTATGGTTAAATCCTTACAACACACATTGAATAAAAATTTACTTTGTTCCTTCTGTAAATGAGTAATTGAACAGAAAAAAAATATAGACATATACCCAAACTCTTAAAAGGAGCCTTTGATAGAATTGGAAACTGAGCCCATAAGTCTTCATTCTACATCTGCTGTGTGAACTGTAGTTATTTTTGAATGGTATGTGGGAGGATGGAGGAAAGGTGCCTACAGTTGGGAAGAATAATTTCTGTATAATCAAAATTACTTAATGCATTTTTCAAGATTTAGCTGGTCACGATAAGACAAAAGAATAGTAATGATGGTGTAGAGACAGTTTACAAAAGCAGTTCATTGACTGTGTTAAAGGAGGAGAGCTTAGGTTAGAATGAATATTAACTAAGGACCATGATTACTGTTGGATACAGCCAATGACAGGTTTCATTGACTAATACAGGTGCAAGCACAGCTGCCAAATTGAGCTATGCCTTGTGACAGGGAGGTTAAAACAACATAATAATGACTTTATGAATGTAGGCTTTTACTGGATTATCTGACACACTTTTCTGTATATTTATTTAGAATCCAGTTTAGGAGTCCTTGTATGTGGATATTCAATAAAGCAGATACGTGTGCCTAATTTTTAGCTTCAGGATGGGGCCTGAAACCTTTTATAGTCAGGCGATAGGTATGCACAGAACTGTTCAGCAGACTGGCAGAGCTGTGGTAGAGTACATCCTGTTCATACTTCAGGCACCCCAAGATGCTATGGCTACAAAGGAGAGTAGAGAGAAGGCCACATATAATCCTCCTCCACCAAAGCTGATGTTCAGAATCTTTCCAGTTAAAGATCAGGGCTGAAATAGAGACTGATATTTTATCTTTTAAATGTCTTAATAATAAAGATCTTCTGTCATGGATCCAATGTTGTCAGAGTCATAAAAAAGGTTTTTGTCATAAACAATTTTACAACAGTTTTATGAACTTGATATGCACTGATCAGTGCATTATTATCAAGTTGTGCTGGTAACATGAAATAGGGAGGATTTTTTCTTTTGTTTGTGTTTGAAAGGCTAGGACTGCTTTTCCATTACTTTCATGCCTTAATATGCTGTGATCAGTTTTGATGACAGAAATAAATTTTACCCATTAATTTGGTTCCAAATTCTACAAGTATTTAAGTACATGTAACAGTAGTATGTTTCAATCATTGAATCCACTGCTTTCCACTCACTGTTTTACAGTATTGATTTGGATAATTGAGGTAGCTTTTCTACATCCATTGATAAATTTCAGATATATACTATGCAATGTTTTTATTGCATGTATTGTACATATATAAATAATAATATATTCATATACAGAAAGATACTAATATAGCTATATTATACAAGTCATACTGAAATTATTTTAAATGTCTCATTGAAAGAGATATAGTTGTGTAGATCCACTGTTTGGTTTATGTATCTGACCTGTCATGTACATGATAAAACACTGTTCATATTTATGCATGTATACATGGATGCCTTGGAATATGGCTTTTTCTAGTAACAATATGAAATAAAACTCCAAATGTCACTTTTACCCTTTAGGGGGTTTTCTTTTCCAAACCAGGCTCCAGAGTGAAATTTAAACAATTTAAAAGCAATTGTTTGTTAATTTCCCATGTACTGACTGCATTTGAAATTTTGAGTTTGTGTATATGTCTGCATCTAGTGCGTTATGTCCTTGTCTATGTGAGTCAAATCTCAAGGCATAAAATCAAATAAAATTCGTGTTTAAAGAAAATTTTTGCTTTTTAAACCTTGACTATAGAACAGAATCATACTCTTAAATTATTCTCCTATTAAGTAATTTAATTTTGTAGAGCATTTTCTACAAGTCATTGTGAGATACCCTTAAACACTGAAAACATGCTGCTTATGGTGAGCCTTCCACTAAGTGCATTAGTTTAAATATTAGGTCAGTTTTATATATGAAAGAAGAAAAGACAAGACAAAATGTTTTTGTCAGAGAATAGAAAGTAGATAACTGGTGGTACAAAGATGCAAGAAAACTTACTGTCTTAGAATTCAAAAAGAACACACCTGCAGGAATGATGGTGTGATAGTACAGACCAGACATTCCCAAACCTATTGGGTATATGATCATCATCAGTCACTTCTGGCATCCTGGCTCATGCTTTTCCAACCATGCCAAACCAGAGCCTCATCTATGGCTCTTCTCCCACCTTCCCTACTGCATGTTCCTATCATTCAAGCTAGGATTGCAGTCCAATGCTCACATTTAAGCTTTTCTATCTGTTCTTGCACCCATAGAAGTTTATTCTTTATTTCAGACTTCAGTCACATAATTTCTCCTCCATGTACCCATATCATCTACCTTCACTTCCAGAAGGAAAAAGTGGAACCTTGGCTTCCTCTGCATTCATGTACCTCCTTAATCCTGTTCTTCCTACATACCAGTCTTGGTCCTATTCCTCTGTCCTGAACCAGAAGTGCACTCTGTGTGGGGACAGCAGAGCTATGAATTGTGTTGAATATGGGTGGTGGCTGCAGTAGTTCCTAACTGTTTCCTCGGGTTTTATAGAGGCCAGGGGGCCATTGCTGTGCTGGCTGTGTAGGAGCAGTGAGACCCAGAATCTGTGGCTCAGTTAAGTTTTGAAACAGGCATAAGTGGCATTTGTGCTACACTTTGGCCACTTTTTTATAGGCAAGGAAGAAAAATCAGTAGCAGACAAGCATGGAAAGGCAAGAGTAATTTTTGTCAGAGACTAAAAAGCACACATTGCTTCTTCTGCTAGATAAGCTAAATCAGTGCAAAAAAGCAAACATATATTTCAGTCTGTTTTACATCAGTTTTGCTCGAGTCAATTTATCAGGGAAAAAAAGCCAACCTTAAATTAAAATAAATTATTCTTTCTTGTACAGACAGTCCCCAAGCCATATCTTTGGAAATCAGGAGTGACTGCAGTCCATTAAATGTAATGCAAATAGATGAATTTTGCACAGGAGGCAGGAGCTTCAGTTGTTGAATCTGGCCCATGAAAAGTAGTTAAAACCAAGCAAGATGAGCTTTGAATGGGAGCTTTTGAAGAAATGGGAATCATGTTAACAAGAACACGGGACTCATGTAATTGCATTCTTTGTTTGCTTGTGAGAAAAGGCTCCACATTGGTGTCTGGAGCAGAGATACTTTTGGAGCCCCTAGAGAAAGGAATGGAAGTAGGTCAATTGATAAGGGGAAATGGTTGGTTTAAAAAAACTTAATGTTGTTTCATTATTCTCTGTAACACAGAGAACATGTATGCCCTAAGTGCAAGTATATTTCAGACATCTTCCTCTCTTAACATTTTTAACCTCCCATAAGTAAGAATTTATTTGGTCATTTGATTACATTGGCAATTGACTTCAGACACCCTCCTTCCAAAATCTTCCATGTATCTGTAGAAGACTTTGTATAGTCTTCTTCTGTTTCTCCACTAAAAAGTGGGTAACACACTGTAACTTCACAATTCTTTGCTTCTGGAGAATCCCTATTCCCCCAGAAGATAATTCTGTTAGATTTCTGAGCCAATGTGTACTTGCAGTATATTTTACAGTCTGTGATGATAGTATGTTTTTCAGTTTAGCAAGGAATCCTATCTTAAGCATTGTCCATTCCAGTGGTTCTCTTAATTTCTTGGTGATTACACAGAATCAAAATAGCAAACAAAAATCAAATACAGCACAATTGGCAGTATTCAAAGCATTCCTCATTTGCATTGTATATTTCAAGGTATGCTGTGTTTTAGTTGCTACTTCCAGTTGCAGTCTTTTCAGATGTGGGTGGAAAAGATGATGCTGATAAGGGAATTCTAGGTTAGTCTTGAATATAAACACCACTGAGTTCAGCTGTTGGGTGGATTGTTTTGTTTGTTGGTTCTATTTTTATTTTCTGCTATTGTTTTATAATGTTTTAAAAATAAATATTTATTTTAGATATAAGAAAATTAATAGACTATTTGAAAGTGCATTTTTAATATTTTAAATGTTTTTAATAGTTAATAATATGAATTTTTGTATCAGCACATCAGATTGAGAATTTCCAAACATTGTGAATACTGTTCTTACTTTGTATCTTTTGTTCTACATAACACAGCCAATGGATCATAGTGAGGCTTTGACAATTTTAGTTCCACTGGGGTGCGATTTTCTCTCTTTTTTTTTTTTTTAAATTTTATTTTTTTAAGGTTAAATGAGATAGCAGAGGCTGCCTTTTGATAATCTCTTTGTAGAGCTTGCTTTCAGTAATAGTGCCAATTTAATTTAACATAAGGACAATTTCTTAACTGCAATTATTTCTTGGAGCATAGGAGAAATAGTATACCCCCGGAAACAAATAACTATCCTGAATTGTACGAGGACATACAAGTTGGACCTAAACTGTGGTGGAAATTTTAAATGTTGGCCAGTGAATTATTCATAATCTGACTTGGTATTTTTGCAAATAAAAGGTGATATTTCTATATATTTGGTTCTAAAATTTTACAAGTAGCAAGAACAATAATAGAAAATAATATCTTTTTTCTTCACATTTTCTTCTTGCTCTTATTTTATCAGAGATATTAGCAAAAATCCTAAGTCTTAGAATTAAGTGTGATAAATTGATAAATAAGAAAGTAAGACATTAAAAATTAATTTTAGAATTTGATATTGCTGATAAAGTATTACATGTCAGAAGGAATTTTAGAAAAGGTACTGTAATACCTGGTTCTGAGCTCTGCAACATCCCTTCTAGTGTCCTCTGCGGAGCTTACAAAGAGGTACCTCAAGTTCAGAGTGGTTAGATATAATGTAATATTTTCACTGTAATTTAATCCTTGGGTCCTCCAGACGATGATATTAATGTAAGATAATAAAATTCATTACTCCATAGCAACAGTAGTATGTAGGTTAATTACTTCATCCCTGTTATAGGTAGGTTTGAAAGAAGGCAAACAAATGTTTACCTTAGTGAAGTTAAGCTATCCTGCTCACTTTTTCAGTAAGTATTAAATAGAGAAAACTATTTATTATATAAACATCCTTTAAGATTATGCAAATTTAGTTGAAAATGTGTTTGAAACTAACCTCTGTTTTCCTCAGTTAGACTTTTATGTTTGATTTTGAAATTCTGAAAAAATATTAAAGTCAATATTGGTTTTGTCCATGCTGACCAGCTTTAACGCTCTCAGTGTTAAAACATCAGGCAAGACCATTTTTTATAGAAGTGTTTTCATTTGTGTATAAGACACCGTGTATATAAGACATTCAGTACATTGTCAAACACTCAGTTTTGTTATTGAAGCTAATTTGAAAGAAGTTTAAAAAACTTGGCTGCCATATTATGCAGAAAATATCTTTTTTTTTCAATTTAATATATAATTTTATATTTAATTTTTACTATGGTAGTATCCAGAAGCCGAACATATGAAGCTCTAACATGTCAGGTGTGTAACAAAACAGCCCTTTCTGCATATGGTTTACAGCTGAATTAGGAAATAGAATATAAATGTTTTCCAGTAGGCAAATACAGGGAGAATAAGAAGTATGAGGGAGACTTAAGACCTCTGTGAACATTTCACCTAAAGAGAATTTCCACATAAAACGTGAGAAAGGGTAGAAGGTATCTTGGAATGCCTTTTGCATTGCACATTTTAAAGGGTGTCATATGAGAAAGCATGGTGCAGGTCAGTAAATTGATCCTCAAGGTGAAGATCATAAAATCATAAATGGAAAAAAAGACCATGTTCTGCTTTATGATAATGTATAAGAACTGTTACATAGGGGGGAGATATTAATTTATTCTCTTGGCTATAGCCAGTTTAGCCTGTAACTGTAGTTTAAACTCTTCATAGGTTTATGTTTCATGTACTGATTGCATTACTTTTGTAAGACAAAGATGATATGTAGAATGCCAGCAAGTCTATTTAGTGGAGTTGGTGAGGTGATTTGCAACTGGATTTTATTAAAAATGTATTTAAGCGGCCTTCAACTTATTATATGACTTATGCATTTGAGGCAGATTGAATTATTTTAAATTACAATTTCTCCACTAAATAAATTTATTTTATCTTTGTGCAAGGGAAAAAGAAAACCAAACCTTTAAAAACCTTGAATTTTTTGTTTTGTATTGGTTGTTTTGTTTGTAGCATTTTAAGGGAATTAATTTACATATGTATCATTTAGCCTTAGGAACTGATCACGGCAAGTAGTCTCTGATTCAAATACATTTTAATATCCTCCACAAATCAACATAAAAGTATTTAAATTACTAAAAAACTTACAACTTAAATAAGAATTACAAATAAATTCCTTATCAAACAAATTCCTCTTCCTCAGCCTGAATTACATTTTTAAATGTCCAGATTCTTTAAGCCTGTGTTGCTATTCTAACCCAAATGCATAATCTACTTCTAATTTAATTTTTGGTTTCTAATGTTTCTTCTTTCATGAAATGCTGCATTTTAACCAGAGAGGTAAAAGAATTGCTAAGGAGACTGGTAGCAAGTTGATTAAGGCTGCATTAAACTGCCCAAGGAATTTTATGGGATCATTCATCTGTACAGTAACAATATCTATCTGTGCAGAAACAGCTATGTAGCCACTTCAGCACAGGAGCTTTAGGTAAGGTGAATTCCTTTCCTTCAGACTTGCTTGCAATTTCATTTACACTGGTCTGACATTGCTTCAAAACTGATCTCACAGCTACAGTTTTTAAAGTGAGAATACTTAAAAAAAAAAAAAAGGCTAGAAATGAGAGAATACAGTGAGAATTAAACTGTTATGGTTTTGGTTTTAAATTGCTTCCTGTATTTGTGCCTTTTTTTAAACTAGACTGTGTAAGTCCACAGCCTACCTGTAATTAGTCAGTGATCTCTTAACACTCATTGCTGGAAAGGGCCAGGAAGATGTGTGTAGAGGAACTCCTGTAGTTTTCTTCTGTGATGTCTGTTGGCTTCAAACTATAGCAACTTGAATATCTTGTTTAATTGGAAATTTGAGACCTCTCTAAAACCTCATCTTCAGATGACATATCCAAGAGCATTTAGAATATGACTTAATGTGCTTAAACTGAAAAAGTTGAAGCATTTTTCCAGTGGCCATTCTATTAGATATTCACTGTGCATCTAATAATTGAAACAGTCTTCACTCCTAAGATCTTTCCTTGCCACAATATTCAGTCAGTTTTATTTCTTTGGTCAGATGAAAACTGGAAATTTTCTTTAGGAATTTTTAATACTGTTTTAATTTGTATCAATAATCTGTCTTTAATAAGACAGACATTTCTCTGTTCTTTTGTAATTGCCTCACAAAATTTCTGCCAAGTTAATCTTGAAGCACTTGGATTGTAACTGTTGTGTTAAAATCATACATTAAACTCATGTAATTTCTTACCATCTGAAAATACTGATATTCAGAGAAGGCAAAAACATTGGTTTTGATGTGTCTGCAAATTCCACTGTGTATATAGATGGAGGAACAGTTTGGGGGTGGCAGTATTTCTGTCTTTATGCATCATTGTTTTTTACTCCCTTGTTCATCTGAGGCTTCCAAAGGAGTGTGCAGTCATTCTTTAGCATTCTCATTAAGATCAATAGGTCCTATTTCCTTATTTACTGTAAAAGTTTTGATTCTCTGATTAGGGTGGGTAGTGTGTAATCCTTTTGTTTATGTGTATGATTGGAGCAGTTGACTGCTCTCACTGATGAACACATTCTCTTTTGGAAGGAGCTCCATTCCAGATCAGTAATTATTTCCTCAGCCTTTTCCACAAGGATGTAATTTCAGAATATTTATCTGACATTAGAGATTAGAGAGCACCCTGAATTTAGGCTTACTGGATAAGATTTAATTCCAGTTTCTTTCTGAAGGTTTCTGTAGATCTTCCATTTGTGTATCTGCCAGCTTATATATGACGCCACCCATCTATCCCTATGCAGGACAGACAACTGCTCACTGGAGACATACAGGGACTAATAGAAACTGAAATACTACCATTTCCTTGAGGCAACAGCGTCTTAAGAACCTTAGATAAGCCACTCACTGCAGTAAGGAAATTCATCAGCTATGCAGGGAAAAATACACTAGCATTCCATTACAATGACCAGTGATGATGTTTTAGCCAGCACTGTTGCTGTCAGTATTGCAAGTATCACCAAAGCACCAGTGTTGTTACCAATGACAGATCAGACAGGGGTAGTGTCACTGACAGGTGCATGTTCTGTGTGTAAAGGTTTTAAAACACACAGAGTGCTCAGAAAAAGACTGTGAGGAAAGTAGATGAGTGTGTGGTTCTGAATTCTGTGTACCCTGGGATGCAAGGTTTTGCCAAGAAGTAAAAATAACACCTAATCCTGATTAATCAGGTCTTAAGGCTTCCAATATCATTTTTGCCTTGAACTCTGTACTGAATTCCAAATTATGCCTGATGGGCTTTCCAGAGAAGACTTTTCAATATTTTGAGTTTTCTTTCCAGTTGGTTTCTTTACAGTGGGTGCATACTATGAAAAGACAATGGTATGATTTAAACAGCGTAAAATAACTAATTTTAATAATTTAAATTGGAAGACCAAAATATTTAATTTTTTGTATTTAGTTTTAATTTAGCTTTTCTTTTCCACAATAGATTGTTTTTTCCTCATTTATGCATCAAAACATACTTTAAAATACATATGCCATTTGAATTGTATGTTACTTCATTCTACTAGCAAAAGGTCTTCAGCACCTTTACAAGTTCTCTTTCTTATTTAGTGAGATTCCTAATTTTTATCCTCAAATGTATTATTATTTTTTATGATTGTTAAGATAGCATTGTACAAAAAGGAATTTAAATTAGTGAACTGTTTCATGGGGTATATATCAGTACTTTATATATATTTTGCACAAAACTTTGTTGGTTTATAAGCACCTACATATTGACAACAGTTGGAGAACTATGATGTATTTTGGTTCATTGTTGTGCAGATTTTTTTTAACACTAGCTTAAAAACAGATCGCCACTTACTTAGATTAAGTTTTTTTTAATAATGGTGAATAATTTTATTTTAAATAAACAATGCATTCTTTTCAGGGCCAAGAACTTCCCCAAATTTGACACTGTTCCATGATGAGGTGTAATCTCCTTTACATTTGCTGTATTTAATAGCGGGGATGATTTTGTCTGCAAACATTATTGTAAAAGAAGAGCAACAGATGATTATCATGTGCCTATGCCACCAGGGCTCACACACAGGCCCTCTCTGTCTTGGCTGAGCCATTGTGAGAGGAACAGGCACCATGGAGTCTCTCACTGTATGACTTTCCTTCCAAGATTTGCAGAGACCACCTGCTCAACCATGCAGTAAGTCAAAACAGGAATCATGCATCTGTTAGTGTCTTTATTTTTATTAATCTCTGTTAGTTGATAAGAATGAATGTATACCTGAAAGAAAGCGAATGCTAGAATTTCAGGGACTGCATCTCTTTTTTCACAGCTTTATACCCATCCATGCATATGGTTATTTTCACCTGTAACTTTGTAAGTTAAATCTGCTAGTTTCCTCAGATGTTTTCAAAAGTCTGTGTTCTGATCTTCACAAGTAACAGGTTCAAAAGCTGTGTATAATTTTGATTTTTGTCTGAATCTTGGGGAAGCCTGAATTAGAAAAACTGAAATTCAGCAAAAATCCTCCAACAGATGCCATTTGCTTTGCATCCTACAGCTCAAAGCAATCTTACTGTATACTTAAGAAGGGACTAGAATAGGGTTCATATGCACTTGACACTAATAATGCTTAAAACAATTTTAAGCAGGCAAAAAGTACATGCTGGACTTCAGACATAAAATTTGACAGTAGAAGTTTAAATAAGACTGGACTCGCAAGAATGATGCCTTTCATCCTTTGTACACCCACTTACTCCCTCTGCCATTTAAGATTTTAACTGATTGATCTGATATTCTTTGTCACAAATTCATGAGGTGATGTTTTTCTCAAACAGCTCTCCACTGAATTTTAGATTGTTTTCTGACTGCCAGCATTAAAAGCATGTATTGCCATTTTAGTATCCAATGTGTATGATTACAGTGGGGCAAATCATTAGCCACACATTCTTTTTCCACTTCGTATCTCTAGCTGTGGAAATGAAATGATCATAGAATCATCAAGATGGAAGGGACCTAAAAGCTCATCCAGTCCAACTACCCATCCAGCACAACCACTGTCACCACTAAACTACATCACTCAGTGCCCGGTCCAGATACCTGTTGAACATCTCCAGGGATGGTGACTCCACCACCTCTTTGGGCAACCTGTCACAATGCTTGACCACCCTAACAGTGAAATTTTTTTTTCTAATATCAGAATCTCGCCTGTCTCAGCTTAAGGTCATTTTCTCTTGTCCTCTCATACTGATACATTTGAAGAGATGGTGCATCCTTGTCTAGATTATTTGATCAAAGGCATTTTAAGTCTAGATCTTTGCAGTTTTGCACTGTCTACAACTTCATTCAGCTGGACATTTCATTAATGATAACAATGGTGTTATCATTAATGTGTTTCATCCTGTCAAAGCAGAATTTGAAAACAAAATGCTTGTAATGATTTTGTAGTTGGTGAAAGTTTGGCTGGTATTTGTCCCTGTAGCTGAAAATGTTGTGTGTCTAATTAAACCCATGAAACAGCAAGAGATTTGGGTTTCAGTTCTGACCTGTAATAAGCCTGTGCTGTATATTGGTGTTTGTTATCCTAATTTGAATTGTCTTAATTGTTCTACAAAGCAAGGAATATTAGCGCATGCTGAGGCCGGTCATCCATTTTATCTGCATTGGTGTGATGGTTTTGTGCCTTCATATCTATGGAAATTTTATTGTTATGCTCTTTTCTCTATGCTCATTTGATGCATGAGAGGCAGGGGTATTTATTAAATAAAGAGGGAATGTACTTCTGTCAGTAGAGTGGAACTACAGGCTGTCGGTTTTCCTGAGTACTATTTCATCTGCTCAATGGGATTCCACAGTGCAGGCTTTTACAGACATTATCTGCAAAAAGAAATACTGCTCCTCACTTTTGAGAAAAGAAGCCATGAAATCGTGAATGGCGACTGCAACAATAATGAGCCATAACAGTTCTCCCTTTGTTACACTGGCAACAGTGTAACAAAGCTCATGAGCAGATACCTTGTTGTAACTGTAGATACCCTCAGAAAAAGTCAAATTGATGGTGTTCCACAGGCAGCACATCACATTACAGATTTATTTGCCTCGAATATTGAAATCCCAGTGCTCCAGGAAATTTGAGTTCAGCTTCATTATGAGGTGTTGTACTATGGGAACATTTGTACACATACACAATTTCTAGTTTCATACACAACATAGGACAGAATGAACTCCAGCTAGAATTATCTCAGGAGGGTAGAAAGCTATAATTTCTCTCATTTTCTTCAGCTTATTCAGCTCCTAGACCTACTGACCAGAGAGAATGAATAACAATAGGAAACAAATAGTCAGGTACACAAATCTGAAGTTATATTACCTCAAAGCCCAGATATTTGCTGCTTTGAATGTTGTTGTCAATTTGCTCCTCAGAGGTAGAAGAAATTCTGTCTATAGATAAGAAAAAAGTTATTTTTTAAGATAGTCTTAGTCCTACCAATGAAGCAAATTCTTAGTTTGTACATTTCACAAAACTTTTTTCTTTAGACCAAGGCTTATGATAATATGATGCATCATGTTGAATTTGGCTAATCTTCTGCTAGGTGTTTTCCCTCTTGGTCTTTTGTCATCCAGTGTGACATTGAAGAGCTCTTAAAAATGAGGATTTTTTTGCAACCTTAGTTACGAGGAAGAGATTCCACTCCATTTGGCAAGTTAATACCCTTTGTGCTAGTCTTAACCACAAAGTTCTACCTTAATCAGAATTACACTTGCAGTATTGGAATTGGTTAGTGTTGCATTAGAAAACAATAAGCCTACAGCCTCTTCTGTCTCTGATTTTTATACAACACAAATTATAGTAATGTTGAGACTCCATCTTAAAAATATTTTTCTAAAGTTTGCTTTTTTTCTGTTTAAAACAATCCTTATATCATAACCAATTAGCCCTGGAAAAGTAGAAAATTAATTTCATAGACATTTCAGTCAGGCACACAAAATCCTTTCAAACTGTCTTCATAGCATCTCCTTAGTAGCTTCTCTGGTGTGTTTCACAGGGTCAAACTGTCTATTTCCTAAGACTATTCAAATTAATTGTGTAATAAATGTTAATTTTGTATCATATGGATGAACTCAGACTGCATCAAATGTTTTAGAATGGTTGCTCATTTGATATGTTGGATGTGAGGACTACCAGTATTCTTCTGAAATGAAAGTTTAGGGCATGTCTCGAGGCACAAAGCATTGCAAAATAGTACAGCAGTAGCTATTCTGCATGAGCTCCTTCACATTTATTCTGTGTTTTCAGAGCTTTTTTTCTGCTTTCTTAATCAACATCACTCTTAGCTTGACATAAGAGGGTTTACACAGAGAGCTATTATGGAATATGTGTTTTTTCCTCAGTGCATATAATCCTTTGCAGAAAAACACTGTAAGCAGTTTGTGTGGAAATTCTGAAGGCTGGATTTAGCAATTGATTGAATGATTGATTACCATTATTAAATACCAATATTATGGGTTACAGTGCCTAAATTTTATGGCAAGAAGAATGCTATTAGAATTCTCTCAAAATTAAAAAAAATTCCAATATTATCAATAGAATAAAACTAAAGAATGGGAAAAAAATTCTAAAGGATTAAGTGGCTAAAACTGTCTAACAGTTCTGAAATTAGGACTGTTTTGAGAATTAATTTTTACGAGAGAATAATTACTTGAAAATAGTTTCAAAACAACTGGCAGTGAAAAGTTGTAGTTTCCAAATGTATACCTTGGAATCTATGGCATTTGAGGGATGGGACATCTTCCTAGCAGTGCAGATCTCAGTCTCTTTTCTGGTTGATTGTTGGGAGGGATTTGCACCAGTTTCCTGTTTCTTTTGTAAGTACACTGAGACTATGGAGGGATGGGGTGGGTATTCTATTATGAATCTCCTATTTGTTTTATCTGTATGTGTTTTGAGTGTCAATTAGTACATATTGCTGATCAGAAACCAGATTCTAAGTTCATCCAACTTCCTGTTAGCATCTGTTTATAACACATAATGAAAAGAAACAGGAGAGATTAAAAGACCTAGAACCAAATGCATTCTAATGTGATAGTAAGGAGACTTTGCAGAAAAAATGTTGGGTTAATCACCTTGGGAAGAAGCAAGAATCAAAGCTTGTCTCATACATTCACAGCTACTACTCTAAAAAAACCTGGATTTTGAATAATTTAGCAGCAGTACATATTGTAGCAATTTCTTTTGTTTCCTTGTTTGCCAGGTATGTGTCATTTCAGCCTTAATGGGGAATTCTGGGAGGGAAATGGAAGAGGTAAAGAAAACAGAAAAAAAAATTGTATAGCCTTTTTGTGAACACTTAAGTAGAAAATTGCAAGGTTTGTGAAGAGATAAATATCCTAAAGATATAGGTGTTTGGGCATGTAATTGTTTTGTTTGTTTGTTTTCAATATTACACATTGTGGCAATAGTCGATTATGGCTAGTGCATTACTATGAGGTCTGGATAACAGAGAAATCAAATATTCCTCAGCATTTATAAGGCTTCTCTCTTCAGAGAACTTCTGTAATCTTAAATTATATAGATGAAGTGTGTCAAATTTAATTCTGCTGCATTTTGCTGATCAAGTGGGATGAACCAGGCTGTGTTTTGGAGGGTAGCATTCATGCCTTGAGTACTTTGTTTAACATTGATTCTGATTTCCTTTCTATACAAGAAGATTCTTGCTTGGGAAAAACAGGTAGTAAAAAACAAAAATGGCATAGCATACAGATATATAAATGTAATACAGAAATAAACAATTTTCTCTTTTTTTCTGTAATGCTTTCAACCTGAAGATTTTTTCCTTGTCTCCGTCAAATTATTTTGATTTCTGCTTCCTTACATAATTTGGAGGACTAGAGATAGGTTCCTCCTCAGGTTTCATACAGGTTTCATATATAGAAGCTGAAGGAGACACCTCATCTTGCAGAATACCTTCTCATCTTGATAATGTCTCATAAATTATTCTAACCTGTCTTGGAGGATGGTCATGTAAAGCGCTTAGACATCTCTACTAGAGGTCTTATGTAGAAGCTCCCATTTAGACTTCAATTTGTAGGCTTTTTTCTGTCCTTTCCATTGCAGAAGTGGAAATTCTTACCAGGACTGAATTCTAGTTACATTCTTGGAAAGGAAACTTACATTCTTCTTGGTTATGGATCCATGCTATGCTTCTCTACCTGCTCTTTCCTGTTCTGTCTCTCAATCTTCCTTTCTTTCCCTTGTTCCCCATCTTTAATGTTGTTCTTCTTTAGCTTGCTTGGTTTCCAGATAATATTAGACAGATATAATCCTTGTGTCAAAATTTCTGAATAGTAACTTTTGAAGCTCTAATCAAGTTCAAACAAACTTGACAGATGTGGGAGAAGTCTCAAAGAAACATCAAGTTTCTACAGCCTTACTTCTAAGGCACAGTTAGGTAAATGAGGCCCATATTAGCTCTTTCCTGATTTGTTGGACTTCAGCTTTCATCTGTTCCAGCTATGCACGTATCCCAGAAAGATCTCTCCTGCCCATACAGTGGGAGCCATTAGCATCAGTTTTAATGGTCTGTATCAAAATCCTTTTGTTTTGATATGTTCCTATACTGGAGGGAAATGAGTGGAGATTCACCCTGATCAGAAAAATCCCATGTAAATCTTGTGCCTATTCTTTCCTACTAAGTAGTGGCATGTCTTTATGTACCTGCCTTACTGACTTCATCTTTAGGTACTGCAAACTCTCAAAAGGTGCTCAGCTTTTGTAGTCTCCCAAAAAGTCCTGTGATAACTCAGCACTAGTTGCAATACTGATTTTGTCTCCTTCAGTAACATCATCGCATAGTAATAGAAGACAAGTTAGCTAAGGACACTTCTTAGAACCTTGGGCTGGACAGTCAGTGTTAGTGAGGTGAGACAAAGAGACATACAGCAAATTATCTGGGATGCACCCTTAGGAATCAGTATTGTTCCCTGTCCTCAATGCCTCTGAACTGTTGTTACAGCTGAGATTGTAATGTTTCAACTGAGTTCTGTACTGCAGCAGAAACTAGTTTTCATGTCAAGTGAGGTGCTTACACAGTGACTAAAAGTAAGATTATAAAAACCAGGGAATTACTGGCTTTAACTTTCACGTTTTAGACCAGTTTTAAACAGCATGTATTATTCTGTTAGTATATTACATAAAAATAACTGAATACATGCAGATGTAATGCATGTTTTACATATATACATATGTATCTAAATTATCAATTTTAACTCGAAATCTCCCGTGATATATTTTGGGTCTAAGTTTAAGATACAGTGGATATTCAAAGCAGTTTCTCTGGAGTTTGCACGCCCCAACCTTCCCCTACTTCCATGCGTACTTTGTCCTGTTCCCTCTTTACATGTGGAATTGGGTACTTCTGAGATCTGCTCAGCGCTCAGCCAAATGACGTAGAAGTGCAGCAGGTACCACGTTCCTGACCCCGGGCTTTGATTTCGCGCCCGCACTTCTCTTCCGTGGCAAGGCGGGAGCCTCGCACTCGTTGCTGGGCGCTATCCCAGGGGGCTGGGCCGCGCCCGGGGCGTCCCTCCTCTCCTCGCCTGTCCCGTTCGCTGGAGGTTTCTGGCTGTTTTTGGGTGGGCGGCGTGGGGTGCCCATTTCCCGTAGGCCAGGATTGAGGTGCTCGCGTTCTGTCGCCCGCAGGCTCCTGGCAGAGTGGGACGCACCGGCGAAAGGCGGACGGCGGCGCCGGCGGCCCCGAGGCGGCCCGGGCGGGCGGAGCCGTGCCCGGCGCTAGGACCCAGCAGGACGCGAGGCGGCTCTTCGGGCCGGATCACAAATTCGTCGTGACTCAGTCTCTGCTCAGCGCGGAAGCAGCGGGAGCAGGTCGGTGTCCTGCGTCTCTCCAGCGGCTGCTGGGGTGCGTGGGGGCACGAGAGCCGGAGCGGAGCGGGCACTGCCGCGCCCCTTCCCTGGCCCGGCCTTCCTTCATCTCCGCCCGCCCCCGCCCGGGCCCTGCCGCGCCGCCAACCGCGGCCGCCTGTTGTCTGCTGTTTTCCAGACAGCCAAGATGGAGTACGAGTGGAAGCCCGACGAGCAGGGGCTCCAGCAGATACTGCAGCTGCTCAAGGAGTCCCAGTCCCCGGACACCACCACGCAGAGAGCCGTGCAACAAGTATCCTTGGCCGAGGCTGGCGGGGCCCTGAGAGTGGGCCGGGGGCGGCCGTGGGCGGGCGGGGGGAGCGTGGCCTGCGCGGCAGCGGGGCCGGCGCTGCGGCAGCTGGGCCTGCCCGGCTCGGCCCGGTCGGGGAGCCGCCGCAACGCGGGAGGCCGAGCCCTGGCCGGAGCGGGCAGCCGTGGCGCGGCGTTTGAACCGCCAAGGCGGCCTGTGGGCCGCGGGGCCGCCTTCACCCGGCGGGCACTGGGCACCTGTTGCTAGCCCAGAGACAAGGGCCGCTTTGGGTTTGACCGTAGGGGCCCTTCTAAAAAAAAATATTTATTTATTTTCAAAGCTTGCGCTCGGGAGCGTCTCCGCCGATAGCCGCCGCTCTTTCTGGTTCCCCCGCCCAGCCCCCAGGGCGGCCAGGCGGGAACGGGGCCCTCGGCCCGGCGGATCTCGCCGAGGGGGCCGGGTGTGCCCCGCGGGATGTGCCCGCTGTCCCCGCGGCAGAGAGGGGCCCAGCTGAGGCCTCTCGAAGCAATCTGGCGCCGGGATTCGAGGTGAAAGCCGTAGCTGGGGGTAGTGCCGCTGGCAGAGCCGCTGCCTGCGCGCCCTCGTGGGCCTGCTGGTTCTGACACTGCGCATTTTGGTGCGTGGTCAGGATGTTTTTATTTATCTGGAAGCTTGATCCTGAAACTCGGCTATTTAAAATTCACGAAAATGGAGCTCTATAGTACGTATAGCTTCTTGTGCTGCTTTGATTTGGTGTTGTGGATTGATGTTTTTTCACTCCCATCCCTCCTCTTCCCCTTCCCACTGCGGCCCTCCCCCCTACCCCTCCCTGCCGGTTACTCTTCATTGTAGACGTAATGAATGCCAAGGTTTTAAGGAGTACGGATTGAGAAAGCAAAACCTTAAATTAAGACTGATAGAAGCATAGGCCTTAAAAAATAAAGGCCTCATCTATTGTTTCCTGCTCCTTGCACTAGCCATAAGAGCTATGAAATTTATAGAAGTGCTGGAATTCTATGAGGAGTATGTTATCTGGATCTCTTTTTATTTAAGGCATTTTCTTGAAGGTCTTCACAGAAGGCAACAGAGTTTATTTAAGTAGGTAAGAACATATGTGTGTCTGTATACATTTATATTAAGAGTTTAGCTTTAAGCCAAATTTGCTCCACTTCTAGACTTTTGTAGCAAATGCAGTGACTATCAGGAAGGTTTCTGCTCCTGTCTGAAAAGTGAAGGTCAATTGCATCTTGATTATCTTGTTCTTTCAGCTGTGTTCTAAATTTTAAAAATATGTTTGCTTTCTTTTAAAAATCCTAAACAGAACAGTCTAAAGAAGTAGTCTTCTGATAATGCCCCAAGCTTAAACAGATGCTCTTTAGTATTTAACATATCAAAGTGTTTATAGGAACAATGTTTATAATGTAGCTTTAGTGTAAAATTACACTTTAAAGCTTTGCTTCAAATAATTTAATTGCATCTTGTTTGTTTATTGAGCTATAGCATCATATATGCATGATGGGCAGTATGTGATGCTGTCTGTCTTGATGATGTATAGAACTTAACTGAACAAAAGTCCTTTCAACTGATGCTTGAAATTCTTTTTAAGTGATAGTGAAAACTCCCTGCTGTGTCGATGTTGGCTAGTAAAGGTTAGAGGTATAAGGCTTTGTGTGTGTGGGTGTGTAAAGGTTCCACACACAAAAAGGAATTGTGATGTCTGTTGTGTTCTAGGATGCTGTTTTTAATAGTATGTCCAAGTGGGGTTGTGATTAATGGTTTCAAATTTTAAGTACTTAGTCCATAATTTTTTGTAGAAAAATCAAAAAAGTTGTGCATTTATTCTGCAATGCTGTTTCTTTATGATGCTGTTTTAGCACACTTGGGTGTTCAAATGTCAAATACAATGAAGTATACATGGGAAGTATACATTAGCTAAAACCCTTTGTTAGTAAGGTTATAAATTAGTATGGTTTCAGTTATTTTTCAATTTTATTTATTGTATGTTTCATGGAATGAAAAAGTAAAAAGTGAAGTGGGTGAAGAAATTGCTAAGAAAATTGGTCCAAGAACTAAATTTCGTAGACCAATTAAGTGTTTTCCCATTAAGTTTCTCTTAAATACTGCTCTTTTTGTTCTTTCTTCTCCTTTCTGTTACATTTTGATCCATTTGACTACACAGTTGTTGGTAATGTTCAGCTGCCTGTTCCAGTGATACGGCTTTACAGATACCTTTAAGGATCTGTTAATTTTTATGTCTGCCCATGGATTATTTTTTAGACTTCCCCATAAGTAAAAGCTATTGCTTCAGTGAGAAAATTGCAGAAACTGTTTTTAGGTTGTTCATGCTCTGTATGTCATGAGCTTAGTAGTCACAGCTGATTGAATTGATGTAGCAGTACATAACAAATATAACAAACTTTGTATCCAGAAAGCTATAAATATTGTATGTAAAAATTCAACTTTCCTTAACAGTTTTTCTCTTCAGAAACTAGAACAACTTAATCAGTATCCAGATTTCAACAACTACCTGATTTTTGTTCTTACAAAGTTGAAGTCTGAAGGTAAGTTCTTGAGATAGTGACTTTTATTTTAATTTTTTGGCCTTTAAAAATAAATTTATTGTTTTGCTTCAAAGATAAAAAGACCTGGCTCTAGTCAGCTTCCTGGTTGGTTGACCTGTCCATAGTCATGTAGAATTCGGGGCACTCAGTGGTCTTTGTGGGGAAAAAAATCTGCTAACTTATTAGTACTTGCAGTATCAGCCTTGGAATGGAATCCATTCTAAATGGCCTATGAAATCTTCTGAGAATGTTAGAGCTTCATACCTATATTGGACTGCAGAAGAGTTGTGGAATAACTGGTGAATCGTGACTATATACAGTCTAAAACGTACTGCTAAGTTCAATTATGATAATTATCTGTTGTAAGGAGACTGCTAAATACTTTGAAGAGTACATATTTAGAGTTGTCCAAAGATGTCTGTCATAATTGTCAGTCTGAAGATTTAATTGTAGTAAAATAGTTAGAAATCAATCATGTTGTTCTATTGTTATGGACATTACAGTACAGCCTGTATATGGCATAGTGTATAGCCTTTACCAGTTGGTAGATTCAGCCAATTACTTTGTGCTCAGGGTGTGTGAAAGATTGTCTTCTCTGTGGACTACAGCTGTTGTTTTGAGGCGTCTTTGATAGAGAAAGGAAAATTTGTTTCAAAATCTGCTTTAGCACATCTGTTTCTTAACATGTGTTTGTGATTGTGTTTGGTTGTTCAGGTACTTTTCTAGGTTTTTTTCCTTTAGTGTTCTGCTACTAGTGCTTTCTCTGCCACTTGATGTTTCACGTCTTTGTTTGTGAATGCTTGCTTTTTTCCTTTGAATTAGATTTTACTTATATGTGGCCCTGTAATGTTCAAAGAATTGTCAAGAATGTTTGTCTACATTTTAAGTACTATTTTGGTTGTATCAGCTTCAGGAGGAGGAAAACAGAGAGGAGTATGAAAGTATATTTTCCTGTTTCAAGGCTAGAGTATATCTAAGTGCTTTTGTGTGTTCTGTGTAGGAAGTCATCTAGTAATCTGTAAAGTCTCTTAAGTCTGAGAGCATTTTCAAGACTTGAGTCAGTCAGGATACAGTCCCTTTGAATAAGGTGCCAGTGTAGATTCCACGTCCTTTATACCATTACCAGAAAAATTTAAAGCAAAACAGTTCCAGTAGTGGGACATGGAATCTGCACAAAGGATGTGGCAAGAAGGAGGTTTCACTCTTTTTTTGGTCCATGAATTTGTTTTCTGACACTTACACAACTTCTTGATTTCTCTTTCTTCATTCACCATTTGAGCTTGAGGTTCTAGATTGTCACTGATATTTGGTGTTTAGTGGTGTGTCCAAATCTACCTTCCTAACAGAGCTATTTTGGTTATTCAGTAGTCATCTTTTCCCTTCCTTATGTTTAATCACATCGACCTCTGTAGAATTTGATAAAGAGTAGGAGCTGTTATGGAGTGTAAAGCTGTTTTATCTGAGGGGAAAACAGCAGGTTGCAGCAGGTTGAGGGGCCAAGCAAGCTGGGAAAAAATAGCAAGTTAACTTCCAGGGAGCAGTGTTTTGGATCAGATTGCACTGATATCTCTCACAAATACATCAGGTATATTGTGAGACTGTTGAAGAACATCTGTTACTCTGGTGATGCTCTTGTCCAACATCGTGACTTTTTTAGGGTCATAACCTTTTGTCCAAAGCAACTAGTTTTTACCTTTGTATCTCTATTTCTGGAAATTTGCAAAATTTGAAGGTACCATAACTGAGTCTGGTTGATATTTTTCATAGTGTTTGTCAGATTCAAAATTCTAAGTATTTGAATTCTGTCGCATTGCTTAAATAGGACTAATGAAGAATGGCAGGAGACTGTTGATTAGATTTGCTTTGAATCCAACCAACAGCCCTTCACCTTCCCTCATGCTCAAGTAAGGTAATGAGACTGTTAGAACTGCTGGTCAGCAGTGCAATACTTGGACGGACTCATCGCAGTAAATAGCTGACTTCAGTACGACTGAGAAAGCATTCTGGTTTTTTCCTCCTGAAGTGGTTCTGTTGGCTGTCAATCTCTACATCCTTCCCACAGAACAAAGCATAGGTATTCATACCGTTAGAAGTTTGTTTTTATTGTGTCCATACTACTCCGTCAGAAGGAGCAATGAAACTAGGCTTATAACATATTTGACAGCTTTTTCAATAAAAATTAAGATGTTCTCATATTCCACGAGAAAAAGATCTTGGCTTGGTAGCAGATGGAACTGAGATTTGCTTCAGTTTTTGCTACTGTTGAAACTTCTGTTGAGAAAATAGTGCTTAAGGATACATTTAGGTGACAGCTCCTGAATGTGGGAATTCAGTCATTTAGTTAGTTGAAATGTGTGTTAAATAGTATCATTCTACTGCAGTGAATGGTATTCTACTGCAGTGAAGATTGGTTTGTCTTTGACCTGAGTCTTACACCTCTGTGGACAATTAACTTTGCAAGAAAACTTCTACAACCCTTCGTTTACAAAACTGGCTTTCACTGAGCCCTGCCTTTAAGATACTATGGTAAACCTTATGTGTAGGAAATTTGCTTTGTTTTCAGCACTGTTACTATTCAGTTGAAAAAAACTAAATAGTAACAGTGATAGTTACTATTATAAACTGAATAGTAATAGTAATAGTTACCTTCTTTTCCTCTAGTTATAGTTTCATCAGACTTCTTTTTCTGAATGCTTATGACTTACAGGTTTAAGACCTATTGTGATAATCCTACATGTAAACAGGGGTTTTCGTGGTTTTGTTTTTAAATTTTTTTGGGCCCTGTCAAAGCTTGTTAAGCTTGGGTCTTTCTGGAAGCAGGAATGCCCTGCTGCCATTTCATCAGTGAAAATACATGGTGTACTTTGCTGCTACAGCATATAGTCCAAGGTTTAAGCACTTCAGTTTTTTCTTCTTATTTTTTTTGGGTTTGGCTGATGGTTTTTTGGGGGTTGTTTGGTTTTGTTTTGGTTGTTTGTGGGGGTTTTGTTTGGTTTTTTGTTTGTGGGGCTTTTTCATTTTTGTTGAGGGTTTGTTTTGATTATTTGAAAATTAATGTGCATTTCTAAAGATAGAGTTGGGAATCTAAATGAACCCCAGTGTTAAAAATATCACAATATAAAACTTGTTAAGGAAACAGCATTTAGTTAGACAGTAGCCAGGGTGATGAAATAAAATAAGGTCCCAAGCCATTAAAATTTAAGATATAGATCTCTGGAGTGTAGTTCCCATGAAGTACAGTGCTTAGAGGTCTTCCTTAGGTAGGTAAGATGGAGTCCAGATTAACTGAAAAGTAGTCTGAATGAAAAGAAGAATTGTTTTGTTAATTTATCTGTAAATGAAGATATTATGTGTAGGCACTGTGGTCTAGTTGTTCCTTCTTGGACTGGAAGGTATAAAACCTCACAGGTAATGTAGTAACACTGCCCTGTCCTTAGTGTTGGGTTTGTGGTTGTGTTCTTGCAATGTTCTCTGAGGTGAGCTCAGAATCCTCTAGTCTCCTGTATTCTGTTAATAATTTGTTTTCTGGAGTGTTGTGTGCATGTTGCTTCTCAGATAATTTTCTGGTTTTTGTGTGTTTGACTGAAACAGTCTAGTGCTACATGGAAGCATCAGTTCTGTTTGTTGCTTTTTGCGTTTAACTGCAGCTTCCCTTCTTTGATCCAAGTCATGCACCTAATCCCCCTTTCCTTGTTTGCATTATTGCATCCCTAGTCCAGGTATGTTTCTTTGAAGGAAAGTATGAGAATGTATTTTCCTAATTTCAGCCTCTTTGCTGTCTTGCTGAGGCCTGTTCTAGTCTCTGCCTAAGGTGTGTTGAGGTAGTTCTCCAAGATATATGAAGCCTGAGGCAGGTCAGAACCTCTAGATGTCATAATATGGACAATTCTTGCTGCAAGCAGAAGTACTGAGTTTGTTTCAGACCTTGCTGACTGCAATGATGAAATTTTGAAAGTTGCCTATATGAAAACTTGCTTTGTTTATGCCTTTTCTAAATCAAGATTTGTAAGATATTTTTTTCTCCTTCTACTCTAAAAGAGACAGAAATAGCATCCTTCTTAATTTGCATTGTCCTGTTGTAGGACAACTGCATCAGTTTCCTGGTGTTTTCTACTTAGTTTCAGTCCAGAATTACACCACACTTTTATTTTGGACAACATTCTGAACTTTGGGAATCGGAGATGGATGTGGCTTGCACTAAACTTTGAAAAGATGATGTCCATTGTTATTTAATGAAACATGGTTAGTTTTGCATTATTTCTGTAAAGTTCTGCATTCACCTCCCCCCCTCGTCTGCTGGGCTCTCAGCAGGTGCCTACGCTAATGAGGAAATATAGAGATAAATGCATCATGGTTCTGATAATTTCTGCTTGCTTGTAAAACTGCAGTTGTCTTTTTTTGTTGCAGTTCACAACTGTGATCTTGTGAAGGTGCTTTAGGGACTGACTTTTCACCCCATCCAAACATGGGAACTCTACTATTTATTCTCCACAGAGTGTTATCTGCATGGATTGATTGGTCACAGTCAGTGGTGTAAGGCTATTGCAGTCAAGGATCAGAGTCCTTAAAATGATCTTTTACTCTGAAGGTGAATAAGCTGAATCTGAGAACACTGCTTTAGTGCTGTTTTTGTCACAGGCTTTAAGGATGGTTTTGAGCTTATTTCCAAAATACTTCAGATTTTTATAAACCAG
Organism: Calcarius lapponicus; assembly: GCA_039654755.1. Lineage (NCBI taxonomy): Eukaryota > Metazoa > Chordata > Aves > Passeriformes > Fringillidae > Calcarius > Calcarius lapponicus. Next base: position 26,464,279 of record CM077481.1, on the reverse strand, counting down.
TTGAAGATAGAAGAACATGGTGTCTCCAGTTCTTGGTCTTGTTCGTGTGATGATCTAGTCACTCAGAGTACTTTGATCTGGAACATTACCATGGAGACAGGTCCTGTCCCCACCCTACTTTCTCCCCTCCCTCCCCCTAGTTTTTGTTTCAAGAGAGCTTTTTACAGATAGTAATTTATGTTCTGGTAATCATAACACTAATAATTAATCTAGTTTTGCACATATAATTCAAAACGGCTTTTTATCAGATATTACTGAAATCTGAAATGTTCATGTGAGTTTGATGTGAATGTTTTCTGTTGAGTCTTGAAATTTAAACTTGATCCAGAGAGCAGTTTTCATGAATCCATTCCATTAGGATGTTTCTTGGCATGTTGGTATTGAAAGATAATTGAGACTGAGCAAGAAAAAAAACATGATGAGAGATTTCATGTAAATTTGCCGGTTACCCATTTCAACAAGATACCTTTGAGAAGGATTAATCCAGAAAAGTGATTCAGGAGTTTTAATTGTTAAATCAAAACAGAAGCTCCCCTCCCCTACCACTTCCCTCTAGTACAGCCACCCTACATATCATTATTAAATATACAAATATAATTGTCAAGCAGTGAAACTGATTACATTACCATTAAGAAATCAAGTCAGATTAATCTGCCTTTACAGTTTAAAATGCTGCATACTCTGTATAGTGTCCTACTTAACAACAGAAAAGTATTCTCTGAAGTTCAGATACATGAAGAATTATGAAAAGACTAACTTCTGCTAATGAATGCATAAATATAATAGTTAAGTTGTCTAAATATCTTAAGGGAAAGAGTAGAATCATGGAATATCCTGAGTGGGAAGGGACTCATTCACAAAGTCATGAGTCTAACTCCTGGCTCTGCACAGAATATCCACAAAAGTCACACGATGTGCCTCAGAGCATTGTCCAAACACTTCTTGAACTCCGTCAGGCTTGGTGCTGTGACCACTGCCCTGGGGAGCCTGTTCCAGTGCCCAGCCACCTTCTGAGTGAAGAACCTTTTCCTGATATCCAACCTACACCTCCCCTGACACAACTTCAGGCCATTCCCTTGGGTCCTGCCACTGGTCACCACAGAGAAGAGATCAGTGCCTGTCCATTCTCTTCCCCTCACCAGAAGAAGATGTAGGCTGCAATGAGGTCTCCCCTCGGTGTCCTTCAGGCTGAACAGAGCAGGTGACCTCCGCTGCTCCTCATAGGGCTTCCCCTCAAGGCCTTCAGCATCCTCATGGCGCTCCTTTGGACACTCTCTAGCCTTGCATGAGGCTACTGCGGCACCACCCAGAGCTGCCTCCAGCACTCGGGGTGAGGCTGCCCCAGTGCAGAGCAGAGCAGGACAATCCCCTCCCTGGCCTGGCTGGCCATGCTGGGCCTGATGCTCCCAGGACACGGGTGGCCCTCCTGGCTGCCAGGGCACTGCTGAGTCAAGTTCAACTTGTCATGAGCCAGGACCCACTGGTCTCTCTCTGTGGCACTGCTTCGCAGCATCTCATTTCCCAGTCTGTCTGTGCATCCAAGGTTGCTCCATCTGCAGCGGCAGAATCCAGCACTCGTTAGAACTTCATACAGTTGGTGATTGTCCAGCCCTCCAGTTTAATGAGGTCTCTCTGCAGGGCCTTTCCACCTTTGAAGAAGTCAGCAGCTCCTCCCAGTTAAGTATCCTCAGCAGACTTACTTAGTATATGTACTATCAGATAATTAATTTTGTAAGGCTAGTAAAAATTCCATGCCTTTCCCCAATGTGCTCACTAATTATTCCTTTCCTTGCTTCTTTAGGGATTTTGTAGTGCAGGTTTAAATAAAGTCATCTCCTAACAGATTATTTATTTTGAGTTTTGAAAGAAACTGAATTTGATTGTGGATTTGTTATGTGATTCAGTGCTTCAGGAACACTTTCCTGGAGCTCTTTACTTTAAACATCCAATATTGAGAATATGAAATCTCCATTGTTATTTCTTTCCTTGTTCCTGAAGACCACAGAAGGAAAGAATTGTTATGTCGTTGTCTGAAGTTCAAGTAGTCTTGAATAAATCTGTTTTTGCCTTAAAATAAATCTTTAGGTGTAAGATGGAGGTATTAAATCAGCTGTTTCAAACCTTTCCTTTATGTTTCTTTACAGGCTGCAATGAGCAGCTATTTTAGAAAGTAAACACTCATACTCAGTGATGTTTGGGTTTTTTTTACATCAAACCTAAGTGTACTTAAAATGCCAGTATCAAGCATTCCTATGGGTTATTTTCCTGAAGAAAGCCAAAGTGTTGCCAGTGTTTCTAAAGGGATTCTGTTCAAACCAACACCAAGCAGTGTTTGATTCAATGCATTTCAAAGGTGCCTCCTATTTGGAAGGCTGTATGCTGGTGTCTCATTTAGGCTCTTCGGAAGCAATATCACCACCTCTTTCTAGATTTTTAGAAAGCTTACTTACTGTTAAGCATTGGAGTGATAAAGCTTTTCAGGATGTGTGTTGGGCCAGATGTAGTGCTGGCCAGATGTAGTTGGATAGCGAACCATTTTATAACACCAAATCTGTTTTAGTAAAGAAGTGCCCATTACCACTGTTCATGTACAAGTTAAACATCTTTCCTTTAATGTCACGAGAGAGTGGAACCTAGAAGAAAAAAACCAAAATACTTTTAATACTACAAATAATAGTATTCACAGTATATTTTACCAGCTCCGGAATTGAGTATCTTTACTGTCCATAGAAAGGGCACATATTGACACCACAGTTTCATGCTAATACCAATAATACAATAAGCATTTCTACAGCTTTTGCAAAACTCCTTTCTTCTCCTTCTGTAATAACATAATACACATTCTTTAGAACCCCCATGAAGCTCAGGCCTTCCGCTTTCAATGGGCATTCAGGAGCAGCTGTGCCATGACAGAGCTGCATCATCATCAAAGAATGATACAGTAGTTTTGGTTGAAAGGGACAGTAAAGATTAATTACAACTCCCCTGCCATGGGCAGGGATGCCACCCACTATATCAGATTACTTAGGGCCCTATCTAACCCTTGAAAAATTTCAGGGATGAGGCATCCACTAATTCTCTGGGCAACCTGTTCTTTTTCCTCATCATCCACTGAGTAAAGCATTTCTTTCTAACATCTAATCTAAATCTCTCCTCTTTTAGTTTAAAAATCTTCTCCCTTGTCTTACTACTATCTGTCAGTGAAAAAGGTCAGTCTCTCTGCTGAGAGGCAGCAATTGAGGTCTCCCCAAAGTGTTTTTTTCTTCAGGCTTTACAACCCCAGGTCTCAGGCTGTCTTCACAAGAGTGGTGTTCCAGCCCTCTGACCATCTTTGTGGCCCTCCTCTGGACTTGCTCTTTGGAAGCAATATTGTCCTTCCTGTGCTGGAGACAACAGAGCTGGATGCAGCACTGAAGGAGGGGACTCATCAGCACAGAGTAGAGGGGCAGAATCCCCTCCCTCACCCTGCTGGCCACACTGCTTTAGATGCAGCCCATGATGTGGTTGGCTTTCTAGGCTGTAAGCACACATTGTTGGCTCGTGTCCAGCTTTTCATCCTCTAGTTTCTTCTCCTAGTCTGTACTCATCTAGGATTACCCTGACCTAGGGGCAGCACCTCCCCTTGGACTTGTGGAACCTCATGAGATTCTCATGGACTCATTTCTCAAGCTTGTCCAGGTTCCTCTGAATTGCATCCCTTCCTTCTGTTTTGTGCTATTCAGCTGCACTGCTCATCTTTGTCATCTGCAAATCTGCTAAGGGAGCACTCAGTCCCAGGTAACAGTGACTGTAGTCTGCACTTAGACTGTATAGAAGGTTGATAACTGCTTTGCCCTATAACAGTTGTCTGCTTCATCTGAAGTGTCACACACTGGCACTTCAAGCAAGTGTAGATTCAATAGGACAAATTTTTAGTTTGATATCTCCAAGGAAAAAGCATTCACATAACTTCAAGTGATGGATGTTTTTCTCTGAATCAGTAGATATACTACTGATCAGAGAAAATTCTGACTGGCAAGCTGTAAGTCTCAGGAGCTTTGAACATTGCAAGATGATAAGAGCTCCCAGTTTTCCACATGTTCATTCCCCTATAAAGAAAGAAGACTGATGAAGTCATAGGTGGAAACTGAAAACTAAAGAGACTAAAGATGGATTTATAACTGCTCAGAAGAGGAGCATGGTCACCCAGCAAAGCATCTCAGATAAGTCTCATTTTCACTGGTATTCTTAACCTTCCTGGTAAGAGCTCTTGTGTAACAAAATTTAAAAAAAAATCTAAGGTCCTAAAATCACAACAATAATAAAATGTTAAATGTATGAAAGTGTATTTTCCTATTTTAGCTAGAAACCCAGCTGCTTAGGAAAAACACTTCCAGTTGTGCCAAACCTATGTTCTGATGTTAACCAGAGTGTAACCTAATATTTGTAATTAAATGTCTGATGATAATGTTCAGAAAAATCAGCCACAATAAAGGGAAGACGGAAAAAAAAAAGAAGCACACTGAGTACAGATTTAGTAAATAAACAGGAGAAGGTTTTCCTTTCATTAAGTCCTTTCATTAGGGGAAGAAGCTTTACTGGCTGGTAAGGGTATCAGAGAAACAAAGCAGTCTGGCCTTAGAACATTTACACTTGTATGCTACCACACAACTTTCTGTTAAACTATACCTATAGGATATAGACAGAAGGAAAACTAATCAAAATTTCCACTGTGCAGCACCCTGTACAACACCAATGTTGTATCCTGTATTTTGTGTTTCCCAATACTCAGCTGTTTGAATAGGATTCTGAATTACTCTTTTTGATAACACAGTCTTAGTTTACCCATTCAGGTAATCCTTGTGTACCAACAGCTATTCAAATAACAGATTATCACATATTTTAAAGATTCACCTTTGATATATTCAGAGAGTGCCAAAACTTCTACTCATCTGACAAGGCAATTTCTTCAGATAGATTAATGACTCTAAATCTGTATTCATTCACTGCCAGGTGCTGTCTAAGCAAGTTCCATTGGGAATGTCATAGTTTCCTTTTCCTGTGCACTTGACTAAGCACAAAAGTCCATGTTGTCATCTTCCTCCTCACCCTCAAAAAGTAAATGCCAGAGACATGACATTACTTTTGAATGTAATGTTCTTAAACTACAGCACTGTCTTGCATTTGTTGTATAGTTTGGGACCTTGCAGTGAATCATGTTCTCATCATGCTAAATGCCAGTTTCTTAATAATGATTATTTTGCTCTTGATAGAATTCTGGGAGTGGTTTAGATGCTGAATCAGGAGACAACACGAGACTTCATGAGAGAAGAAAAGTGCTGGGACAACCAGGTTGTGGAGTTTATTGATGGAGAAGCTGAAAGTAGAAGTGAAACCAGAAGATTAGTTCTTTAACCTTTTTTTTGTTTTGTAAGTCTGTAGAGGTATACAGAATTTGGCATTTTGATTGACATGTGGTAATTATTAGTTAGAATACAAAACCTTCCAAAACTAATTTTAGTGGGTTGACCTGGCTGGATGCCAGATCCCTGCCAAAGGTGCTCTGTATTTCCCCATCTCATCTGGACATGGAAAGAGAATATAACAAAAGATTGAGATGAAGGCAGGGAGATATCATTTGCTGATTACTCTCACAGGCTTGGGGAAATAATTTTCTCTATGACCAGTCAAATCAGATTAGGGCTTTGACAAATAAACCCAAATCTTAAAACCACCTTCCTTCCACCAGAGCCTAACTTTACTCCCACTTTTCTCTACTTCCTCTCCCCCAGTGATGGAGGGGCACAGGAAATGGGGGCTGTTATTCGTTCACCACATGTTCTCTCTTGTCACTCATTCCTCATCAGGGGGAGCACTCCTCATACTTTCCTCATGTTCCAGTGAGAGGTTCCCTCCCACAGAAGAAAATCTGCCACAAGCTTTTACAACTTGAGTCCTTTCAACAGGTTGCAGTTCTTGCCAAACTGCTCCAGTGTGGTTCTTTTTCATGGAGTGCAGTCCTTCAGGAGCAGACTGCTCCAGTGCAGGCTTCCCACTGGGTCACAGCCTCCTTTGGACACCATCTGATGTAGTGTGGCATCCTGCATTGGCTACAGGTGGATATCTCCTCCACCATGAACCTCCATGGGCTGCATCTCTTGCCTCTCCTTCAGTTACCTTAATATCTGCAGGCCATTTCTCTTACATATTCTCATACTCCTCTCTACTCTGGCTACAGTTGTTCTTGCATAGTAATTTTTTTTCTTTCTTAAATCAGAGAATCATAGACTATGCTGAATTGGAATGGACTTGTCAGGATCATAGAGTCTAGCTAGCCCTGCACAGGACGCTGCAGGAATCACACAGTGTGCCTGAAACTGTTACCCAAATGCTTCTTTAACTCTTGTCATGCTTGATGCTGTGACCACTTCCCTGGGGAGCCTCTTGCAGTGCTCAGCCACCCTGTTGGTGAAAATCCTTTTTCTGATATCCAACCTAATCCTTGCCTGACTCATATTCCTGCCATTTCCTCAAGTCCCGTCTTGAGAATGAAGAGGTGGCCGCCTCGTCCTCTGCTGTTTCCGTACCATCGCTGATGCGCTCAGCCTTGGCCAGCAGTCAGGTCCATCTTGGAGCCATTTGACACTTGTTCTGTTGAACTGGGGGACACTTCTTGAAGCTGCTCAGAAAAGTCACCTTTGCAGGTCCCACTCTGCTACCAAAATGTTGCCATGTAGGCTCAAATGTAATAACTAAAAAGTTTATTTTTGGTAAACAGTTCAATACTTCTCCCATATTGTCCACAGTTCAATTTTATTTACACCATCATCTTAAGAAGCATAACTTACTATTCAATAAATATGCAAAAGTCAGTATCAGCAGAACATTTCCAACTTTGTTTTGGTCTCTTACAGACATACCTAAGCTTAGGCAATTGAGTTAAATTATTTTCCATGACTCACATAAGTCAATGGAGAGCACTGATTAACTTCAGTCTAGTCACTACATTTCAAGGTCATTTATGTGTTGACATTCCCTGAATGTTTTGAAATACCATCACTCCACTCCTGACGTGATAGTAACCATAACCATTTATGTCAGAAGTGTTATGCTTAAGGCATAGTCCAGTATCAAAAAAAAAAGCAGGATTTTTTTTTCTGCTAGAAAGCTTGTGAAGATGTTTTTGTGCTGTATTCTTATATATTAGGACAAAAGAAATTGTTCATTTTCTGCTTCCTATATTACAATTCTGGTGGGATTCTTATTTTTTGGGTTTTATCTCTTTTAAGTCAGTCTTATTAATACATCAGAAATTTTCGTGTGCAACTGTGACACTAGTCATTGTCAATACACATTTTATATATGTACATATACATATCCATATTGATAGTTAAAACACAGAATGACAGCTTATTTTTGAAAAAGGCTTTACAGCTTTAAGATGGAGATTGACTGACAGGCACTTCTGCCTTAGAAAAAGTCTCACCCTCACATCTAATGTTGCCAATATCACAAGATATCAGAGCAAAATAATAGCCATGCTCATAAAAATAAATCATTATATCACAGCTCGTGAATGGAAAAGTGTTCTTATCCCAGTCACTCAGTTCTTTTAGCAATCCTAGCAAGTTATGTTTGACCTGCTTGTCAAACTAAAGGGCAGGAAGGAAATGCACAGACAGTGGAATTAGCGGCACAGCATGGGAAAGACATGGAACAGGTCTAGAGGAGGACCACAAAGACCATCAGGGGGTTGGAACACCTGTGCAGTAAGGAAAGACTGAGAGAGCTGGTGTGATCCAGCATGAAAAGGTAACGCTTTGAGGAGATGTTACTGCAGCTTTTCAAGACTGGAAAGAAGGCCTGTAGGGAAGACAGGGGCAAATTTCTAAGCCAGGCCTATTGTGATAGGACAAGGTGTAATGATTTTAGGAAAGAAGGATGGTTTAGATTACATTTATGGAAGTGCGGGTGGTAGAACACTGGAACAGGTTGCCTAGAAAGTAGTGAGTGCCTTATCCCTTTAAAGATTCCAAGTGAGATTGGATGTTGCCATGAGCAGCCTGATTTAATCGAAGATGTTCTTGCCCATGGTGAGGACGTTGGTTAAGATAACCTTTTTAAGGTACCTCCCAACCCAAATTGTTCCATGATTCTAAAAGGCATGGTGAAGCATGTGCTTACCTGGGCTTGCAGGTGGGCTACAAAAAGCTTGTTGCTTCCACATACACAACCTTTGTTGTACAGACTCTTGGTAGAGCAAATGTGACTGTTTGAGGACACACTTTGTTTCTTAAAAGCACTGCAGTAACCCTAAAATAATTTGTGTAATGTGGCTGTGCATCCATTTGCTCTGTCTGTTACTAAAATTTGGAGCTAGTATGAGAATCTTAAAACAGAATTGAAAATTTACTGAGAAAAAAATAATAATTGTTATGTGGTTTTATTTTAAAGTGTGGCAATGTGAGAGAGGAATCTTCAACTGATGAACTGATTTGGCACCAAAGATGATACTAAATGCTAGAGGTCTGCTTCACATTCCTTCTTTTTCTTGTACTATATGTTCTTGTCGACTCTATATTTCCAAATTGACTGAGACAAAAGGAGACAAGACTGTGAGCTTTTTTGATGGGAGAAGCATATGGCTGACAGAACTAATCACAAAATCTATGAAGACCGAGGGGTGTCTTACTCAGCTCTTAAGCCATCTGCCTATAATTTTGGTGTTACAGCAAGAATTCCATCCAGACCTATATTACTATCTTCTGACAGTGTAGCTGTTAAGTTGGTGAACAGCCTGTATTCCATAAATAACCTTCTTCGGTCATATCTGAAATTTTTTTTCTTAAACTAAGATTTTAAGATGCAGTGTTATATCTTTCTTTATTTTAATGCTTGGATATCAGATTCTGGGCTGCTTCTCTGTCTCAAGTAGTTGGTGTTTGTTTAGCACAAAGTTCTTTGTGATTTCTGCTTGTCACCTCTCAAATCTTTGATACTTATCAAAACCTTATCAAGGGTTTTGCGTTTTTTTTTTAATTTTTCTTCTCTTTTTCATTTTGTTACTTCTTTTTCATTTGTCAGAGATACCACTTCCATTATGAATCCCATGGAATCTTTGTTGCAGATATTTGGGATAATCACTTCCTATGAAGAATAGTTTTTCTGTTGTCTTGGCTAAAAGAATGGATTAAAAATATTTCATACTTCTGCATACCATAGAATAGTTTGTGAAGAAAAAAAATGGTCCTGAAGTTTCACCTGCATGTGATCTTTATTTTTATCTAAACTGGTTGACTAATCTGTGTGGTTTTGACAAAAGTAACTTAATAATGTGTATCTCTGCTCAATTAAATTGAAGCTGTGGCTTTGTCCCTTTTGTACCTGTAGCCAGGCATTCTAATGGATTAATGTTCTTCTATAATGCAGTGTTTAATATTTTCATTCTAGAGTATATCCTAATAGTAACCTACTGTAATGACTATCCTAATGACTAACCTACTGTATTCTAATCAGACTTTGGTTCTCAGTGATTTCTTTCACAAGAAGATAGTGCTGGATGATAAGGAGTTACAGTAACTATTGTGTTTGGTGTCTGTGGCTGTTAATGATAATGGTTTTTTGTGGTTTGCAAAAGTTTTAAAACATGGAATTAAAGGAGGACTCCTTTGGCTTCTTTTCTCCCCAGGCACAATTTTAAATCATCATAACAATTTATGAGTGACTGAATTTCTTAAAGATGTGTGTACCTACCAATGGATGACAGTTATGTAAAGCAATCAGAGTTTGACATACTTTACTGGTGCAAGAATTGATGTGAGGATTTTACTTTTAATTTGAAGACTATCTCAAAATTACTTGATTTGACTTGCCAAGTAACTATAGTAATACTTGTGATGGCTCACAACTAAATTGTGAGGTTGAGAGAAGTTTGTCCACTCATACAATCTTTAGTTTTTTATTTAAAATAATAAACCCTCTTTTCCCCTCCCTCTCCCAGAAGAGGTGCTGGCAAATGTAGTGCTGTGCAAGTGAAGTGAGTTTTATTTTTTATGTTGTTTAGAAGTTGGTATTTAAATCATATAACCTAGGTAAAGTTGTAGAATTGTCTCAAATATATATTCATTGGATGGCTTCCTGATTTATAAAGTTACTGAATTCTAAAGGACATGTTTGTTTCTCTATCAATACCTTTGTAGTTCCAGAGCATTCTAACTAATGCTTCTTTATAACTGAAATGTGTACATAAAAGACAATATTAAAAAGTCTATGAAGGCGCTCTGGTATTGGCACTCAAAATCAGTTGATAAAAATCAATTTTAATTTCTGATCAGACAAACAATTCCCTATTTTCTGAAAAGCATCCCCTATCTTCTGAAAAGCTCTGTTTCTCTTCTAACTGTCATAAAGTGTCCAATGTCTGTCAGTCAGTTGTCAGTCAGACATTGCAGTGTTGTGAGAGTCTTGGTGTTGTGATGCAGTAGCTTTAGTTTGAAAGTACTTTATATTTGAAAGTCGTATATCTTATTTTGCTTATTTCTGTTAGGTTAATAATAGTTTTGAAGGGCTGGAATAGATCCCTGTGTGGACTAGTTCTTGGCACAAAGGAATTTCTTATTTTGCCCAAGTGAGGACTTCATAGCAAAAATTCAACAAGTAGCTAAAATTCTGATTAAAAATAGCTTCCAGTGTTATTAGGGTTGCTGTAAACTAAATTTAAATTTGTTTATATTGTAGACTAAACCCTGCTATATCAAACATTCAGATCTTTCACTTTCAGCATATGTCAGATGTAATACCAAGTTACTCATGTCCTTGGTTAAGAACAAAACATGAATCTACTCCACTAGAAATGGAAAATCTAGACCGTTCTTTTTCCATTCCTCTACTTGGCCGAGTATCTTAGAGAAAGCTCAGTGAACAGAACTGAAACTGTTGCCTGAGCTTAAATTCTTACTCAATTCAGGTCAGTTCTGGTTGCATTTATTTTTTAGCTCATACTGTGTAACACTTTCCTGTTAACGTTGTCTAAAGATTTTTTTTTCCTACGTCCTCTAATTATTAATTTAATATATCAGAATTTGGCATTTTTAAAGGGATTGAAGTCCCTTACTACTTAGAAAAATTGAACACTATATTCATGTGGGAATAGGGGTAGAGGTTTTACTGCACAGTCACTACATCATTTCCATATCCTCCTGTGGTGAAACCGGGTTTGTGACTAGTTCCTTACAGTAAGAGTATTGCAGCAAGCCTGTCAGTATAATCAGAATATCTGAACGTCTTTGGCTGACAAACACCTTTAATAGGGTTTCTTGTATCACATGACTTTATATCTGTTCCTTGCTTGTATGTCTATTCAAAACTTTCTCTTAAAATGTAAAGTTTGTAATCCAGTATTCTAACTTTGTATAAACAGAAATGATGTATCACAGAATCACACAATATGTTAAGTTGGAAGGGACCAACAAGGACCACCAAGTCCAGCTCCTGGCCTTCACAGGACACCCATGTGCAGAATCACACCATGTGCCTCAGAGCGTTGTCCAAACGCTTCTTGAACTCTGTCAGGCTTGGTGCTGTGACCACTGCCCTGGGGAGCCTTTTCCAGTGCCCAGCCACACTCTGGTTGAAGAACCTTTTTCTGATATCCAACCTACACCTCCCCTGACACAACTTCAGGCCATTCCCTTGGGTCCTGCCACTGGTCACCACAGAGAAGAGATCAGTGCCTGTCCATTCTCTTCCCCTCACCAGAAGAAGATGTAGGCTGCAATGAGGTCTCCCCTCGGTGTCCTTCAGGCTGAACAGAGCAGGTGACCTCCGCTGCTCCTCATAGGGCTTCCCCTCAAGGCCTTCAGCATCCTCATGGCGCTCCTTTGGACACTCTCTAGCCTTGCATGAGGCTACTGTGGCACCACCCAGAGCTGCCTCCAGCACTCGAGGTGAGGCTGCCCCAGTGCAGAGCAGAGCAGGACAATCCCCTCCCTGGCCTGGCTGGCCATGCTGGGCCTGATGCTCCCAGGACACGGGTGGCCCTCCTGGCTGCCAGGGCACTGCTGAGTCAAGTTCAACTTGTCATGAGCCAGGACCCACTGGTCTCTCTCTGTGGCACTGCTTCGCAGCATCTCATTTCCCAGTCTGTCTGTGCATCCAAGGTTGCTCCATCCGCAGTTGGATCTTATCCTTGTTGAACTTTATATGGTTGGTGATTAATTTGTGTACTCTGAACCTGGAAAGGTTTACTACATGAATTGATGGGTGTAGCTGGAAAGAGAGATAAGGAAATAAAGATTAATATCTATATATAAGCTTTGATCTTGTGGCATTTTCTGAAAATATGTTTTATTTCTGTGAGCTGATTGAAGATTGACTGTAATTACTTTCTGTTGCAGATGAGCCAACACGTTCCTTGAGTGGTCTTATCTTGAAGAATAATGTAAAAGCACATTTTCACAACTTTCCAAATGGGGTAACTGACTTCATTAAAAGTGAATGTCTGAACAACATTGGTGATTCCTCCCCCTTAATTAGAGCTACTGTAGGTAAGTTTGTTCTTAATGCTGTCCTCTGCATACTGAAAATGTTTCTGGTGTGGGTGAAAGCTGTAGTAGGGACATAAAGAGTTACTAAATTAGTAAAATTTTTTGTTTCTCATAATTGTCACAACCTCACCATGTTTCAATGAAATTTTTCTTTATTTGAATATAAAGATGTCATACTTTAGATTCCTGTTATCTTAGAAGTGATTTAGCAATTCAGTTCATATTTCTTGAAATGTAAGGTTTTAATCTTCCTAAATTGAGCTTACTGCCAGCTTATATACCTAAAACAGGAACACGGTAAAGGCCTGACTGAAGAGCTATTGCAGTGCTCTGATTGCATCAATAAAATGCTTCTGTTAGCTGATTTTCTGCACCCCACACCGTATATGCACACATACGCACATCCCCTCAGGGGATCATCATACCATGCATAAGGCATTCACGTAAAGAGCTTCTGTCAGAAAACAGTAGGTAGGTGTGGTGTACAGAACTTCATAGTATCATAAAATCTTGAAATGATTTTAGAAGAGACCTTAAAGATTATCTAGTTCCAGTGAGAAGTTTTATTTGTTACATGAATTTTTGATTTTGTAAATACCTTGTCTTGATACACATCTTTCATAAAATACATATATTTGTATTTTTTTTACTTAGTTCAAGGTAAAGTTGCTTTTCTGTCTGTTCTTTGATAATATGATTTCCTTCAATGCTACAGTAATTTTCCTGGTCTGATCAAAAACTAGAAAAACATAAAGTATGTATTTGAATACTGAAAATGGGTATGGGTGTCAGTTCAGAAAGAAATTCAGCTTTTCTCAGATGACTCATCTTTTAAAATAATCTATCAATTACTATTTAGAATAATTTGCTTTTTCTGTAGGATTCCTTGTCCAGGCATTCAGGTTACAGACTAAAGACTAGAGGAAATTACTCATTTCTTTAAGTAATTTTCTGTTGTCTTGCCATTGTGAAGCTGCTTTACTATTAATTCTATTAATGATCAGTGTTCCTAATGAGAGGAGAAATAAGTCTTTGAGTGGCAGGTACTCTTTGAATTTCAGGTTGTAGAAGTCATGCTTACTTCTTTGTTCATAGGGGTTCTCAGTGGAGTACAATAGAACTAGCTAAGGAACATATTCCAGCTCCATTTGTTTTGCTATCTTGGGGTTGTTCAGTGATGGTCTGTGGGGTATTTTTTGAGGGAGTTAGGGGTTTGAGTTGTTTGTTCTCAAGCAGTTACTCTTTAATTTTTTCTGATGGGAGATGCTTGTGGATTAGTAGCTTAATTATTGTTCAGCTTTAAGTGATCTTTGCAGGGATTATTAGGCATATATGAACTCTGAAAATGAGTAGCAGCTGATGAACTGCATGCTTGCATAAGTGTTGCTGTTTCGCATGCATTTGGCACCTTTCTGTTTGAATTGCTGGATCCTTGTCGCTATCTGAGCTTGGTCTTATACCCACTGGATTCTAGATACTAGTGAAGTGTAAAGAGGTTACTGTCTAGCTAGACAGCCTTCTTAGCATGAGTTGGCAGGTGGAGATTAGAGCTGCTCTTTCTGCTGAGTATGTGTTTTTGCAGTTCAAGCACTATCAATTTAATGAGTCAATTGCAAATAATATCTCAAGAATTCTGAGAGCAAGAACATCAAAATGGCATCAGAGAAGATTTAATGCGGTATTCACTCTCCTTTGTGGTCTCTAGCATCTAGTGCTAATCAGACAGAAGGTACCTTTTGGCCCAGATGGAGGCAAACTGGTTAATCCCATCTTCAGAAGTCACCTTGCTGAGGAGAATGAGCACATGACTTGAGACCAAATGATAACTGCACATTGTTTTATCGTTACTTAGCTTGTCCTTATTCTAATCCCCAAATGAATAACACAGTGTATCTTTCTGTGCTGTTAACCAGTTGTATAGGTTTTAAAACCCCATGTGCTAATTTTGAAATATAGATTCAATCTGCCTTTGTTGAGGACCCACAAATCCACCAGGATATAAATACATCTCTTAAGATAAGTGTCTGCAACTGTTCTTAAAACTTTCTAGGGACTCTAGTCTGGGCAGGACCTTAGTATAATTCCCAATTGAAAGCAAGGAGGGAAAAGAGTTTAAGTATTTTAAAGTAGTGGAGGAACTAGAGAGTTGAAGGCTAATGATTGCCCTTTGAGAGGGAATTTCAGTATGAAGTTCAGCTTTTAAAAGTTAAGGAGTTCAGAAATCAGCCTCAGGAGTTACAGAGGCAGAGCATCATCTGTACAGAAAGTTCATAATGGCATGTATGGCCTGAATTGCAGGCCAGACCGTTTCATCCTCTGAAACCAGTTCTGGGACCTTGAAAAGATCCAGCATATTGCATCAAAGGAATAATGTGAAATATTTATTAGTTACTGTGTGTCCTGTCCAGGATGTCCTTTGCTCTGTAATGTTGTCCTTTATTCTTTTGTATTTAACCAGAATTTTTGCATTTTATTCCAAAGAAAAATGATATGTTGTGAGTAGCTCAAGGAAAATGCTTGGGAAACTTCTTCCATCACTTTTTGCTTGGGAGATTACTAGCTGTTGTAGTGTTGAGTTCTTTTGTGTTTATACTTATTAGAAGTAACTGCCAGTAGAATTAAGGATTGTGCTAGGTGTTACATTTTGCATTGAGGCAAAATAGACTCATACAAATTCAGTTCTAGTTTATAAGCAGCTTTCTCTGTCCCTGTCACCTAATTAGTTTTTCCCAGGATTTCTGTATGTGCTGGAAACACAATTAGTCATTCTTTGGGCTGACCTGTGTGTTTGCTGGCTCTTACAGCTCCTAACTGGATGACCTACCATAGTGTTTAAGCTCTTAGTAGGTATCTTGGTCTTAGAATGTGTCCTTAATGTTTTGCATGAACACAGTAAAGTTGTAAACATGTAATTTATCACTAGGTTGTAAGTTTATTGAATGACAGATTCCCACATTCATGCTTTCACATATCATAGTAAAAAAGGAAGTGACTTGGGATGGATACTCTGTATTTATTAAAGGTCCAGGGTTGCGCAGTGTTTAGTAAATTTAGAGCCAAAACTGCCCTGCTGTGGTATAAATTATACAGATATACAAATGTTAGAAATTACAGTTTCCTTAAGTGAGGTTACTTGGTGCTTGATTTCTAATACTTGAGCCCTTCATAGCAGCAGGAAGGAGCAACTCACCTTTGCTGTTCAAAGCCCTTCAAATAACATTTGCAATTAAATGTACTTCCTCTTTTTATTCATGCCAGTCCTTAACAAAACCATAACTTTCTTAGCTCTTTAGATATTGAGAGGAGAAAAATATGAAAAATGTATATGAAAGAAGTGAAAGCATGTGAGATCTCATTTTCTCCATTCTTCTGTTTCTTTTAGGCATTCTGATAACAACCATTGCCTCAAAAGGGGAGTTACAGAATTGGCCTGAACTCTTGCCAAAGCTTTGCAGCCTGTTGGATTCTGAAGATTACAATACTTGTGAGGTAAGGAGATTTACAGAAAACAGAAGAGGATCTGTCTGAATGTCATTATTTTTTTCTCTATTTGGGGACACTGCTTATATGTATTGTGTGTATGTCTGTATGTGTTTATGCATGTCCATGTCTTCTCCTTGCAGAACAGTGGCTCAGATTTGATACATTTTCTTCTAAATGTGGGCCGTGTTCTTACTGTTCATTCAAACAAATTGATTTTCTTTGCATAAAAGTGAAATAAGATTGCAGATGGATAATCATCATATCTCAGCTCAGAAGTCTCCTGAAATTACTGCTCTGTGATGCCTAATCTTTTAGGCACCATTAGCATCATCAAGCTGGTGTTGAATTTTGTCTTACATAAAAAAGATTTTGTTCATTCTTTTTGTAACTTAACCTGGAAGAGTGATAAATTGCTGTATCAAGGTTAAATGAACTGTTTTGTTTAGTCTGTATGAAGGGAAATAAGTAAATAACAGTTTTAAACTAACAAAAAATATAAAGCTATGTCTGATGTAAAATAATTAAGATTGTGATCACAGCATTTGAATTACTTGATAATGTCTCCATGAAAGTGTGAAACATGTAGTATAAAGTAAACTTCAGAGACAGCTAATGATCCAAGATACCACATTGTTTTGTAGGATTTTGTACTTTTTTCTCTCCAGAAAAAAACCACACATTTGAAAATTAAACTCAAATTGACCATATCTCTCTTTTGTCCCGTACGTAGTGAATCATGAAAGGAAATACAATTATATATGCAATTAATTTGGATACTTCTGCTCATCCTACTTACTTCTCAAATAAAAATTAGCTTTTAAGTGTTCTTTGAAAAATATTTGGATAGATAAGCATCAAGTCAAAATAAAATTATCACTTAGTCATTGCTGACTCTGCCAGCTTGAGCGCTGACTGATACTCAGATGCTGGTTTAAATAAAATGCCTTTAAGAATATTTCAATTTAATCATTAATTAGTTATCTGCATTTACACTATTAATTAGCTACATTTACTGTGTTGTGCTGAAATTACCCGTTCTATATGAAGTCTTAAATTTTGTTTTCTTCAGAATGTGAAAGAAGATACTTATTTGTTTATTCATTTTTAAACAGGGTGCTTTTGGTGCTCTTCAGAAGATATGTGAAGATTCTGCTGAAATTTTAGATAGTGATGTGTTGGACCGGCCACTCAACATCATGATACCTAAGTTCTTGCAGTTCTTCAAGCACAGCAGCCCAAAAATACGGTAGGTTTATGAGTTGTACTTACAGTTACCTGTTAAAATTCTTTTACATTAGCAGCAAGGCTGCTATTTTGTAGATCTCTTTAAAACCTGCTTAGCTGTTTTAAATGATCGTGCAGAAACCCCCAGAGATACCATGCATCAGTAAATTTCATTTTATCTTCGAATAAACTAAACTTAAACTATGAAGTTTTATCTTCATAGTTAATACAAGAATCTCACCTTTTCATACAATCAGTAAATGATTCTGAAAATCAAATAGCTTAAGTTTTTGCATATTATTACAAAAATTCAGTGCTGTGCTTAGAACTTATTATTCTGATTAGAAATAACAATTTTACATTCCTTTTGTAATGGCTTCAGCAATGGGAGAGAGAAAATTCTTTTGCTGACAAAAGTTTCTGTTTCTGACAGAAGAAAAAATTCTGCATTTAACTGAACTTCCAGCTGAATCAAATTAAATGGATTAATCATCCCTCCCCTGTAAAACCATATTAATCTCTCCAAAGTAACAGTATAAAAGAAAAATTCCAGAATTATATTGTTACTACTAGTATTCATTACAAGGAACAAAAAGCTTATACCCTGAATTGAGGCAATGGAGTGCTCCTGCCACAAGGAAGGCTAATGGTATCCTGGGCTTGAGTATTGCCAGCTGGTTTAAAGGGGGTGATCCTTACCTTATTCTTCCAGGTGAGAACACACCTGAAGTACTGTGTCCAGTTCTGGACTGTTCAGTGCAAGAAACACATGAATATACTGGAAAGACTCCAGCAAAGGGCCGTATCAGTAAGGGCCAAGAGAGTTGGGGCGCACCAACATATCTAAATACTTGAAGAGAGTGAGAAAAAAAAGGCACAGGCTCTTTCCACTGGTACTCAGTGGCAGAACTAGAGGCAGTACAGAAACAGTACTCAGAATGTTCCTTCTGAATATCAGAGAACAGCTTTTTTACTGGGAGGATGACCAGTCCCTGGCAAAGGTTACCCAGAGAGGTGGTGGTGCCTCCGTGCTTGGAGATACTCAGTAGCCAGCAGGACATGGTCAAGGGCGACTGGCTGTAGGTGGCCCTGCTTGAGCACAGATGTTGAACAGATGACTTTCAGAGGTGCTTTCCAGCCTCAACCATTCTATGATTCTTTGTAATTCTGTGAAATGTGTTTTATCTTCTCTTGAAATTATATTTGACAGCTTTAAGGTGGCAATTCTTTATTGCCAAGAGTAGTAGATAGTGAAGACCAGGACTAACGATAGGATTCTAACATAGTTTAGAAAGTCATCTATAAAAGATGCTTGCTAAATACGTTATGAAACAAAATGTGAACTTGGTTTTGTGGAAAGATAATAATTATCTGCAGCTGGGAGAGAGGCAGAAAAACATGCTTTTTTCCTTCGCACTGTACAGTCTTTCACTTTTTTCCTGTGTTGCTGTGTTCATGGCTTTGACACTTAAACCAGTTTCAAGTTTAAAGGCTACCTGCCTGCCCACAGCCTAATTTCAGTACATAGTGCTGAGGTATGAAAACGACTAGTAATGCCAGTGCAATACTTTCAATCTATTAAAAGACAATTTTTGAACAATGTTTTATGACACAGTCTTCCAAGAAATGTCTAAACAGAACAGAAATTTGAAGTTACAGTAGTAAAAATACTGTAATGAATCTACAAAGGGTTCTGTAGGTAGTTTTGCCTTATGCCTCTGCCTTGAGAATTTGACTTTTGTGTCTGAGAATGAAAAAGACCTGTAAGTAATGGCTTTGCATTAAATGGAATAGAAGAACAGTCCTTCATTTCTTAAAATGTTTCTTCCACAAGTGTTTTAGTGTGTGTCTAACTGCAAGTGTGTTTTTTTTCTAAGCTACATCTATATTGTAAACACATTCTGGTCTCAGTAAATTGTAAACATATTGCAAAGACAGCTGCATACTTAACAAGAAAGAACATCAAGCTAAAATACTGCCATATTGACTTGTATGGAATTATTATTATTATCTGTGAAGATCACAGTCTTAAAATGCTCAAAAAGAACATATATACGGTTCAGAAAAAATATGCCAGCTGTAGTCATCCTAACCTATTTACTGAATATTTTTAATATTTATTAGGTATATCAAAGTATAAAGCAGTACTTAAAATGTAGTTTAGTAATTTTTCTTGGTAATGCTAGAGATGCACTGATTTGTTCTCTCTTGCCTTTGAAGATATTTGGTTTATGCTTTTGATGCCTGAGTACACATTAAAAAATGTTCTAACTCATGAAACACATATATTTTAACTGTTTCTGTTGTAGGTCTCATGCAGTGGCATGTGTCAATCAATTTATCATCAGCAGAACTCAAGCTCTTATGTTGCACATAGATTCTTTTATTGAGGTGGGTATATATTCTTGGTTGGAGGTTTAAGTCAAATTACCTATCTGATTTATCAAGAGGTTTGAACTATGTTTTACAACCACCTCTACCCCTAAACTCTCCATTTCTTATTGCCCATTCTTAGCTTAAGCCTTCATGGATTGAAGTTAGCTCTGTATGCTTATGCTCAGAGCTAACCACAATGTGAGCAAAAGAAGTAGGTGTATTTCATGTTTCCTTTTCCTAAGTAGGGAAAGCTCTTGCTGTGTAAAGGTGCAAAAGTAATGGCAGCAGTCTGTCCTGTACCTATCCTGAGGAGTGCATGTCACTGGGCCTGTCTGCCTGTCTGAATAGTGTTACTGAACTTGGATGAGAAGGTTCTGGGTTCTCTAGAGTAATTTATTTGCTCTTCTTATGTACAGACACAATTTATATTAGAACCAAATATAATCCAGAAGTACTGTTCTTGTGCTAGTGTTAATACACAGTGTCATATTTATGTATAAAAATATACACTGAGAGACCGAAGAGTTAATTTGCTAACCCGTATGTCTTTAAAAAATAAAATAGTATTATAAAATGTGTGTTGGACAAGTACAGAGATACATCGATCTCCTTTAGTCAGCCAGTAATGTAAATTCTAATAAAGTTGAACATGATGAACTGAGGTTTTTCAACTGTTACTACTTTCTGACAGAATCTTTTTGCGCTGGCTGGTGATGAGGAGCCTGAAGTACGCAAAAATGTTTGCCGTGCTCTTGTAATGTTGCTGGAAGTTCGAATGGATCGCCTCCTTCCTCATATGATTAGTATAGTTGAGGTGAGTGTCATTTCTTAGATGTTCTGCAGATTCCCCTGTTTGACATTGCAGAAATAATAAATAAAAATCATTCATCAGAATATTGTTGCTCTTGCACTTGCTAGCTCTTTGTTTCCCTTTAAAACTGAGATTGCAAAACATTATTATATAATTGCAAATTGACATTGTGTTTGACAGGCAGTGCATATGGCAGTTGTTTATTCTTCATTAAATCAATTATCCCAAAATGCCTGGGATCACAGCCAGGCATTGCATGACCCTAAGTGGAAAGATTATGTTAAAAATCTAGCGCTAGTGCTGAAAGTGCTAAAGTTTACACATTGAAGCTGTCACTTTTTCGGGTGTGTTGACCATAACCAGGATAAAGCACGTTATTTTACGTTGCTGAGGTGCTCTTTGAGCTGCAAATGAAAAAGTTTGAACATAAATGTTCTATTTTATATGAGTAATTAATTTTTATATTGTGTAGTACATGCTTCAAAGGACCCAGGATCAAGATGAAAATGTGGCTCTGGAAGCATGTGAATTTTGGCTGACTTTGGCTGAACAACCAATTTGTAAAGAGGTATTATGTCGGCATCTTACTAAGTAAGTATCAAGAATTACAGCTCATATTTATTTTCAGACAGTCCTCTTAAAATTTCAGTTGACTTGTTCATAGATACTCTTAGAGACAGTGTATATGGCTTGCAGTATGCTTAGAAGAATTCCATAGCTAGTTCTTGTGCATAGTAAAATTGAAAAGACTTCTGTAGGTTTCAGACCCTGTGAACTCCAGAAACAATTTAACTGTGTCACTGTAGTGCTTACCTCGAATTTAACAAGCTGTTACACTTCACATGAATGCAAAGATATGATAAAATGCACTTAAGTGAACAACTCTATGTGACATTACCCATAACATCTGGTGTATGAACACGTCATCTTGACTACTGCTATATTGGCATCTCTGTGCAGTGCTTCAATGTGCATTGTCATGCAAAGGGTTCTTCATTTTAAAAAGAGCATAAAATAAAATTACACAGGTTGGATTTAGAAATCAATTTTGTATCAATTACTCTTACAAGTTAACTTGAAGAAAGCCTGTACAATTTGTTCCTTCATACTTCTGCAGCGTGATGGTTTGAGTTTCAAAACCTACTTCTTCAAAGTTTTCCTATGCCACAAGAGATAGATCTTTGATTGAGTAGGAGTAAATATCCTTGTGTGTAGTGTAAATATCTTTTTTTTTTGCAATAGTGCTTGCAATTTCCTCCAGACTAATTTGAAATCTTTTACAATAGGAAATTAGTTCTTCAGTGTTGCCATCAAATGAATACTCTCTTTTCATTTATGAAGACTTTTTAAATATGGACAGAGTTCTCTCAAAATTTTGAGTGGAAGAACAGAATGACAGGAGACACATCCTTTTCAGCAGAAAATAGCATTATAGATGTGAAGTAATTAAAATAGAAAACAAAATTTTGGTTTTCCTAACCAATTAACAAGTAGAAATTTGAGATTAAAACATGTACTGTTGCAGAGAAAGACTAGGAGTTAAAACCAGGAGAATAAGTTTTACAAGAAATTATTTTTAAATTTCAAAATGGTCTGATTTAATTCCTACTTCTGTAGTTCAAAAGGCAAAAGAAGTCTCTACACACACCATGTGGTTAACAACTACTAGTATTAAATCTCTTTTGGCCTACATGAACCTTGACACTGCAGCAGCATCATGCACTTTTTTTTAAAAGCTTTTAAATTTCTAGAAAAATAAATTATTACGAGTCACATCATGTTTTTCCCATGATCTTCCAATGTCATGTGTGTTTAAGGCAACTTATTTGTTGGTGAGTCCTGTTTGACTAGGGAGCTGTATAAGCTTGTCAGTATTTGATAATCTTAAAATTTTGTATGTTAAATTAAAAGTGGGACAGGATCTTCTTAAAACTTGTTCATCTGGTTTCTAATATCTGTTCCATTTTATGCCTGTGAACTTTTTTATAAAATGTATACTTCACAAAGTATGCTGCAGAAATGCCAATGATAAAATTTATACTTACTCTTCCTTCATTTAAAGTTTAGAACATAATGTGGCGCTACAGTGTGTGAATATTAGAGCAAGCTTGATACCTTCAAAAACAATACTCACCTGCAGAATATAGCAAGATTGAGTCTGTCACTGTTGCTGCGTCATCCCTGGTTATTAGTTTCATTTGGCTTATATATGCTTACTTGTTTTTTCTTTTGTTGTGGTGAACATGTTTTAATGGGAAGTATTTGACTCTTTTCCTTAGTACTTTTTTAGCTGTAAATCTGTACAGTTGGAGCCCTATAGCCATAACCTGTTTAATAATTAAGCAAATCTTAATATGGATTAGTCAAGATTTCTGCAATGTTGAAAGCTTGTCTTACTGAAGTAATAGTGAGTTGATAGGAGAGATTAATGTAGTTAGGCCTCTGTCTTTATTAGTAGTGAGGTAGAGTCTTCATCAACAAGTAAATAAAGTGACAAGCACTATTGGCAAGAGTCAACTTATCATGCATATTATGGGAGTTTGAGTTCTTACTGAAAACCTGTAGATGTACTTTCTAAAAGGTGCTTCCAAATAAATTCATCAGTTGTGCCATTGGGCTACTTCTGTTTAAAAGTTTGTCATTTGAAATAACACTTCTCATTACAAAGTATTGATGAATCTTATGACATAGAACTTGGCTTAGGTAATAGCTCTTTTTATCAGGCTAAGGTATTTCTCTTATGAGTTGGGAGGTGAGGGTTACAACCAAAATTTTGGCCCATATAAATCCAAACTATTTTGCTTTTATATGTGTTACTTTAATATGTGTAAATATTTCTTTGTAGGCTGATACCTGTGCTGGTAAATGGTATGAAATATTCAGAGATTGATATTATTCTGTTGAAGGTGAGTATATGTTTCTTTTACTCTGTTGGAATACTTGGTTAGGTTCTGACCTATAAATCAGAATGATTCAGGTCAGAGTGGGCACCTAGCCTACCATCTCTTCAGTGGAGAATTAACTTTCTGGGGCAAAGTAGGCTGTTGCAAATACTAAATACAACTGATGCCAGGTTTGTTGGAAAATAATCTGTGGCTCTCCTGCTTTGTCCCAGTCCCCTCTCACACAATTTAGGCAGAGCTGTGATACTATTACCATGAACTACTTCAAGAATTCAGCTTTAAAAAAAAATGTTCAGAACTAATTCTAATGCTTTCCACGTTGAATACATAACTTTTTCCATCACTACCTATGTCTGTGTATCAAAATTTCTCAATCACTTCTTTTTATTTCATTCCCATTGAGTAATTTCTTAACAAGAAGGTTACTTTGGGGGTGAACATACCTCTCTTCCTTGTATCTTTCTATTGCTTTTCTGGCAAATGCAGCAGTAGAACACAGAAACAGTGGCATTTTTTTTGTTGAGTAGCTCAGGTGGGATGTGAGTCTTTTATACACTTAAAAAATCTTGAACTAAAACTACATTGTTAACTTCCTTAAGCAATACAGTTGAACTAGTTTATCTAATAAAACAATTTCGTGACAGGGGGATGTTGAAGAAGATGAAGCCATTCCAGATAGTGAGCAGGATATAAGGCCTCGTTTCCATCGTTCAAAGACAGTGGCTCAGCAACATGAAGAAGATGGTATTGAAGATGATGACGATGATGATGATGAGCTTGATGATGATGATACTATTTCTGACTGGAATTTAAGTAGGTCAAAGTAATGTGTGAAATGCTTTGAACAAGAGCTACTTGCATAATACAAGAACCACAGTAAAAAGACAAGTTTGTATGTAAGGAATACCAAGGCTTTTTTTTTTGACTACAAAAAAACCTGCTGACATAATTGGTGGGTTTGTTGGAGGGGGGAGCCTTTGAGATGACACTTTGACTTTTTAACTATATTGGCAAAAGCTATCCATCTGTAAGCTTATTTTGAATATGGCAGATTGAGTTACAAATATTTATTTGATACAATTCAATGGAGCTTTCAGGCCTAATATTTTAATTCTATGAAATAATATAAATCCTGTATCACTTGGTTAAATTCAGTTTAAAAAGAGAAAAAAAAAGCTTTGCACATTGATAACTGGAGCAAGCTTAATTAATGCTGTCTTTAATTTCAGTCTTCCCTCTAAAATTGGGTTGTGTTTGATTTGGTTTGGATTGTTTTTTATTTCTGTGTGAACATTCTAATGCCTATAGCCCTTACAAGTATTTCTTTTCTCAGTGAGGAATTTGCTTCTCAATATAGTACTTTAGTTGTGAAGGAGATGGCTCTGAGGAGACCAGAGTACAGATGTCCTGTTTTGGGGGTCATAGGACCTTTAGGTTAATGGGCTATGTTATAAGGAAAGAAAACACCACAAACTTGTTTTTTAAGTTCAGTGACAGAAAATAGCTAGTGAAATTCTGACAAATCTGATTTGAATTTGCTTTGCAAACAAATTCATTGTGAAATAATGCTTTGAGATGTGGGAATAGCTACATAGGGTCTTTCTTCCCAAGACCACAAGTTTTCACAACAGGTGAATACTTTGGTCTTATGAACAATTTTGAGACATATCTGAAGAATTATTGCTGTTGAAAATATGCATGCAAATGTGCTTGTTTCTGT
The DNA here is from genome assembly GCA_039654755.1 of Calcarius lapponicus. NCBI lineage: Eukaryota > Metazoa > Chordata > Aves > Passeriformes > Fringillidae > Calcarius > Calcarius lapponicus. The sequence continues at coordinate 26,439,238 of CM077481.1, read as the reverse complement.
AAAGCTGCATCTTGGAAAAAAGTGTAGTTTTATATTCTTAATATTGTTTTGTCACTGGTGTTTGTAGAGATTGCAGAATTAAATATGCATTTTCTGAAAAAGAACTCAAATGACATATGGTTCCCTGTGATGCACGGTTTTGATTAAAACAGTGAGGAAGCTGATGTTGTTCGGGAATGGTGGCCTAAAAGAGAAAGAGTAGAACACTTCAGAAGTCTGTAATAACATATGTTATCTGGATTTGAGAAAATTTGTATTATCTGAAAATCAGAATTGCATGCCCTATTTCGCATCTAGTGTTCCATATTTGACTTCCAATTTGAACAGAGATGAAGCACCAGCATAGCTTGACAATTACCACTATTGCTGACTAATGAGACCAGTGCAGTTCTTTATGGCAGATTAAGAAAGAATTTATATTAAAATAGCTTTCTAAGAGCTGTGGCTTTGCCCAGGAGCACAGTGGATCCCTCTGTAGTGTAATGGAGTTTATGTTCCCTCCTGGTGCACTGAGAATCCATTGGCAGTTCAGAGTTAAAAAGGGGATTATATTGCCTAACTACAACTGTTTGTATAATAAGCAGAGATTAACACTCTTAATTCCCTTCAGGGAAATGTTCTGCTGCTGCTCTGGATGTCCTAGCTAATGTATTTCGGGATGAACTTCTACCACACATCTTGCCACTGTTAAAGGAATTGCTCTTCCACCCCGAGTGGGTAGTTAAAGAATCCGGTATCCTTGTTCTTGGTGCAATTGCTGAAGGTAAGGCAAGAGTTCCTATCAGGTTGCTGATTTTTAAATTGATTCTAAAGTAGCTCAGGTGAACATACTAATGCAGACAAATGTATGTCCTTAGCTGGTTTGGTTTTGGTGATTAATCTCTTGCATCTACTGATAGGTGACTGCAGTTATTTTATTTTGAATTTTCAAATTTATGCGCATTTGGGAAGCTAAACAGATTGCATAATTTCTTTTATTATTCATTTTCTAAACATTACAGTATAGAGGTGTTGATGTCTCTCAAAATACTAGCTTGATTACATAGAAGATAAGTATTTAATAAATTTTATCTTTAGATTTCAAGTGTTTTCAGAAATGGAGAAGACCATTCCTGTGACTTCAGTACACTAAGATGCCTTTTGTAGATGGTCCTCCAATTAAAATAGGATAACTTCCATTCTTATTTACTTACTCAGAGTCTTGCTTGGCATTTGCCTGAAGCTTCAGCATCTCTGATCTCTGTCCCTTTTGCAAGCTGAAGAAGCAGATTTGGGTTCATGCCTGGATTATCTTTTTTTTTCCCTCGCTGTCTAATGAACATAGTTTTTTTACTGTTAATAGAAAAGTTTTAGTTGGTTTTGATTTGAAGTCCAACAAGGTGGAAATTAGTACTTCTGGCAAATCTCAGTGTCTAATTGCCCTTGCTGACTTGAAGGGTGGAGCTTTTATTCCTGGTCAATATTGGTATGATTTTAGGAAAAATGAAGAAATTTTAATTTCTTAAGGAATCCTTTCTCATGTGATGATTTGTTGTCAAGACAGTCTTTCTCTGCTTGGTATTTTCTTGGTTTTTCTGAGTAGACTGAAGTAGGAACTTAAAGCTTTAGGAACTTTATTTGGATGTACTTGCTGTACAAATTCAATAAAGCATTTCTGGAGATTGGGGAAGCCCTGAAGTAGAAATGTAATTGAAAATAATGTAACTTTAATTGATGATGTAATTGTTATCTAATAATTTTAATATTTTCATTATTATGCAGTGTTATAATAATTAGAATTATTATTTATGTAAGAGGGTTTCTTTTAGAACCCTAAAAATATATTTTATTATAAAATTATATAAATTAGATTTGCTTTGTTAAAATATTTGTATTTTTAATTGCATGTTGTGTTCCTATGTGATAGAGAATGAAAATATGTCTCTCATAGGGAACAAAAAACAATGGAATTTTTCATTAATTCTGGTACTGCAATAGCTATATTTTTCTTTCCAGGCTGCATGCAGGGTATGATTCCATATCTTCCAGAGCTAATCCCTCACCTTATTCAGTGCCTCTCTGACAAAAAGGCTCTTGTGCGCTCCATTACATGCTGGACTCTTAGTCGCTATGCACACTGGGTAGTTAGTCAACCCCCAGACACATACTTGAAGCCATTAATGACTGAGTTGCTAAAGCGTATCTTGGATAGCAACAAGAGAGTACAAGAAGCTGCCTGCAGGTAAGCCAAAGCTTAAGCAAACATCTCTATCCATTACACTGCTTTTTTTCCTATGGGAAGCTATTTTCATGCCCGTATCAGTCACTGCATGACTCCTTTTCTAGCTCTTAACGTATTCTTCCTCTTAAATTAGAGTAGATGCAACTTTCTCCCAAATTGTAATAACATGAAAAAAGTTAATGTCTATTTCTCTTATGCAGTTTGTTTGCAGAGTATCTAAAACACCAGCGTAAAAAATTTCTTGTACTACATTAGCTGTTTGCAACAATTACTTTCGATTTATGCTGTTTCATTGACCAGAAATTTGGTCTTTTTTAAAAATGTCTGTGAACAGCGTCAGAACTGAATACAGTGGAAAGCTGTCCTATCATTAGATTACTTAAAGTGTTTGTACTTAGCGTTACCAAAATATTTTGCTTATGATCATTTCAAGAGATATTATCTTTCTCTTGAAATGAGGTGTTGGGAGGTAAAATACCCTTCTCCCCCATGTCTACTTCTTAAAAAAAAATTGATTGCTTAATTAATGGATGCAACATTAATAGAATGGGAATGTGTGCACCCCCTTGTGCATCAAAAAAAATTACATGTCAGTTTTTGTCAGATTGGAGTGTACACAGCAGGCTTTCAATGTTTCTTCGAGAAGCAGTTACATATGCCTCTGAACACCTGAAACGTAATAATAGTAGTAGTAGTAGTAATAACAATAATAATAATCATAATAATAATAAAAGCTACCCCCAAATGTCAGTAGTGCCTAAGGAGAGTGATGAGTTCAGAGTTCTTGGGCTAAGCTTTGCTCTAAAGGAAAATATATCCTTGCCTGGGGACAGATAAAATGACTTTGTGAAATCTACTTAGTAAGATTTAGGAATTAAATACTGTTTCCTTTTTGTCTCCAAATGTCTGCAAAAATTTGGCTAGCAAGTTTGGGTAGCTTTAACGTCTTCTGTATTTATTCTATTTAAAAAAAAACCAAATGGAAAACCCAAAAAGCCAAACAAAACAAACAAGGAAGCAAAAAAAAATCCCCAAAGGAAAATTTTCCACTTCTCCTCAAGCTTTCCTGGTCCAAAACATGGCTGAAAATCTGCATTTAGTTGAGCACAGCTGTGTTGTGGTGTAGTTAAATAACCTCACCTGGTGTTTATGACAGATGTGCAATGGGCCATGGAAACCAGGAAATCTAGAATGAAGATACTAAAAATTACAGTACACATGATTTTTTTTATTATTATAAGTCCATTGTCAGACATGGAGTGTGTTTTGAGATACTTTCTTTAGAGCAGAAATTCACTAAAATTACTGTTACAACTAAAAATAAACTGGGAAACTTCACTGTAAGGAAAATGTAGAGTTGTCACAAGTCAAAACGTATTTACTAGCTTTTTTAATTGTAAGTAAAATACAATGAATCTTCTTGGACAACAACAAAGAGGTTCATCCCAACACTGAGTAGTTGCACACATTGTTATGTCTACCAAATTGAAGATTGAACACAGGATACTGTATGTTTTTGTTCCTAAATTCAGTATGGTAGCAGATGTCTAACACTCACTTCTGTACTTTCAAGAAACTGCTTCTTTAGTTGGTGATGCACAGGAGGATATTTTACTGAAATACATTTATTTTCCTGCTCAAGGTGTATGCTTTTCTGAAAGAATACTTTTAATAAGATAAAAAAATAAAAAAATCAATAAATAAAGTAAGAAAGCTAGCTATTTAGAGTTCACAGTTCTCTTGTGTTAAAAAAACTGCATTTCTGTATTTGGTGGCACACAGTGGAGTGTTCATCTCATGCAGTGATGCATGCATTTTAGTGCAGAGACTAGCTAATAATAATCTTGTTGAGAGAGCTAGGCCAGTATATTGCTCAATAATTCTTTCCTTAATGTTTCTCTGCTGTGGGGGGATTTTTTTTTTTTTGTTTCATTTTGGATGAGTTTCCTTAAAGCTGCTGCTGAGACACTGGATAGACAAGCTGAAAAGTTTCCATGATGTCATGATGTGTGCTTTGACCAAGAGCAGCTAAAATGTTCATCGTCTGTATTTGCTTTTAGTTTTCCATGTCTTTCTATGTACTTTTCTGTGTTGTGAATAACTGACAGTACAAGGTGATGTTTGCATTGTACTGGCACAGCAGCATCAAAATGTCTAACTGCAGCTACTGTATGCATTAAAGATAGCTGTCCATTTTTAACTTAAATAATCAGCTTTTGTTGTGGTTCCTTCTATTTTAGTTAGTATATTGTAACTTTTTGGCTAATGATTTTCTTTTATGTGGGGGACTCCCTAAGGAATTTTATGGCAATACTTTAAAATTTTGTTCTTCACAATGTAAGAGCTGGATCCTTATGGGTGATTTTGTTAAAAAAGATCAAAGTTATTTAAGTACTACCTTTTTGGAAGTATATCTTACATGAATTTGAGGACTTAAATACAGCTTTATGTTTAAACAGATAGAGTTTAAGTAGGTCATTTTTTGTTGTCTTGCTTCATTATTTCCAAGGTACTAACCTGTTTTATTGTCCTTCAGTGCCTTTGCTACTCTAGAAGAGGAGGCTTGTACAGAGCTTGTTCCTTATCTTGCATATATACTTGACACTTTGGTCTTCGCATTTAGTAAATACCAGCATAAAAACCTGCTCATTCTTTATGATGCTATAGGAACTCTAGCAGATTCTGTGGGACATCATCTAAATAAACCAGTGAGTATACCTTATGTTCTGTAGAAGGACTTACTATATTTTAAAAACTTGTTCAGTGTTATTTGTAGTGTGTTTTAGATGTTATAAACTAGAAATGCTGATATTTCCGTGTACCTTTTATTAGTGCTGCATGCTTACAGATAAAATACATAGACTTCACGTAATTCTCCCAGTACACAAATATTTGAGTAAAGAAGCAAAAGTGTGTGATTTGTTGTGGAATTTGCAGTTCATCATGATTTTCTTCATGCTTCAAGTTTTTTTTAGCTCAGAGGAGATATCACTATAGATAACCCATTTGGACAAAGCATGGATAACACACAGGCAAATGTGGTGGGGTTTTTTTTCGTGTACCTGTATTAATTAGTAGAAAATGTACATGTCATGTATTTGCATCTTATGATGGGTTTTGAGACTTGTTTTATATCTCTATAGCGCTTCAAATTACATATATGCCCTAGAAAAAAAAAACATTTTTCATTGTTTCCATTTTACTTGCCATCTGGACCCCACACCGGCAAAGGACCTGTTTTTCAGTCTCTCTCTGAGCCTGGCAACCTTGATATTTTACAGTACCAGGAGGAAGCTAAATGGCAGCTCCTGATGAGGGTGGGACTTTAGTCAGTTAGAATTTTGTACCTTTGGACATAGCAAAATCAGTTGCCTCTTTGGATACCTTCTGCAAGCAACAGCACTTTAGAGATACCTTGCTTAGTGTCCTTCTGACTGTAGCTGTGCAGTGGCAAGGAATCCAGCTTTATATAGAAGGGCTAAGTGCCTCCTTCTTGAGGGATGGGAAATTACTTTCTTTGTGTATTGTTAGTTTGAAGAAGAAGTTTCAGAACTTGTGATCATGGATAATAGGGTTGTAGCATCAGGGCAGTAAAAGATGGTTGAGAATAGCAGGTGGCACATGTAGAGCCACAATGTAAATATAAAAATGTTTTCTGCACACCTTGTGACAATCAGATAGATAACCTGGGCAGGTGCGCTAAAACCAAACCAGGAGGAAAAGATTCCCTTTGTAACAGTATTTATGTGCTTTAGGAAAAAATATCAAATGCAAATTGTAAAATCCAGTATTAAAATATTTCTATGAATTGCATAGATTGAATTATAGTACGCCTGTTTGTTCCTTTATTTGAAAAAATAGAATATATCTCAGTTCTTTTTTAACTTTGAAATAGAATAGTATGCAGTAAAGTGTTTTAGCAGCATTTTCATCCTAAACAGGAATATATTCAGATGCTAATGCCTCCATTAATCCAGAAGTGGAACATGCTGAAGGATGAAGATAAAGATCTCTTCCCTTTATTAGAGGTAAATGTTAAAATGTGAACATTTTTTATGAGGTTTTCTGGAAACTATTTTTTTTTACTAAAAGTGTTCCTCCTAGGAAATATGACTATAAGAGCTGACATTTTTAGCTATTTTCCATTAGGGAAAAATATTCTGACCGTGGTAAGAAAATTTTATGACTGAGTAAATATCCTTAGGTTTAGCAGAAATAATTTAGGGTTTTTTTCTGCCATTTTGGAGTGTTTTCTTTAATAGGATTCTTATACAAAAAAAGGGTTCTATCCTCCTTTTGTTCTTGTCTTCTCTCTCCTTGCTCTCCCTTCATCCCTCCATTAAAACTATTGTCAGACAAGCTGAAGGTATGAACCAGGCCATGTAGTTTAATGCTCTCTACTTGCTGAGTGTGAAGCACCTCTAGAGGAAAACACCTCTAGAAAAATTAGTTTTGTAACTCTTAGGTTATATTAGGGCTTGTTTATGGTCAAGATACTGCAGCTTAGTGTAAGTGCTGTCTGAACTCTTGTAACTGGTTTTGTATGCATTTTCTTGGCTAACTCTTAAGAAGATGTTGCTGCTGAGAAATTTTCTCAACTGGTGTACATAGGAGCAAGTAACAACTTGCTGATAGTTGCCTTGACTCAGCTAAATCAATACCGCCTTTCTAGGTTGTGTTTGCTTAATCAGCTACATGTTGGTGTACTTAAAATCCTAAGTTCCAAATTCCCTCTCCCAAGTAAAAGACACTTCAGGCATGTGAAGAAAAGTAGTGACTGCTTTTTCTCTCTCCATTTTTTTTAATTCCAGTGCCTGTCGTCAGTTGCTACTGCCTTGCAATCTGGCTTTCTTCCATACTGTGAACCTGTGTACCAGCGCTGTGTAAATCTGGTGCAGAAGACACTTGCACAAGCCATGGTATTTTGCTATAACTATTCCATTGTTACTTCACTAAACCAAAGTGTTAACTATGTAAAATTAGAGATGTGCAGGGAAATTGAATATCTGCATGAAGGTGCAGTTCTTCAGGTTTTTTATTGTACTCTTGAGAAAATCTAGTATAATTTTGAAAATGTGTACTTATTTGTTGCAGTTGCATAATGCTCAGCCAGACCAATATGAGGCTCCAGATAAAGATTTCATGATTGTGGCTCTTGATTTACTAAGTGGTTTAGCTGAAGGACTTGGAGGCAACATTGAACAGCTGGTGGCTCGCAGCAATATCCTGACATTAATGTATCAATGCATGCAGGTGAGATGATACGCTATCTGATCTACATATATCCTTTATTCAGAGAATCAGAAACTCTTCTAGAATTGTAACTTCTTTCTTCCTCTCTTTAGGACAAAATGCCTGAGGTACGGCAGAGTTCTTTTGCATTGTTAGGTGACCTGACAAAGGCATGTTTTCAGCATGTTAAACCTTGCATCGGTATGTTTCTTTTACATGTTTATTAACTTGTTTTTCAAATGTCTAAGAGGTTGTATTGGCCATTGTTATGCGCCCTGTTCTGTGGGTTGCCTTTTTATGGTGTGATACATGGTAATTTACTGCAAAAGTCTGTAATCTTTTGTCCCTTTAATTGTATGTTAAGAAAGTATGTTCCTATTTTTGTGGACAGTGTGAAAGTTCATTTTTCTTCTTTATTTTAATAGCTCTTTTTGTTCTACTTGAATTTATTTTCAAGTAAAAATATGTCTAATATAAATCCAAAATTGGGGTAGCAAATAAGGTTTTATTTGTTTTTCTGCTTTTTTTTTCTAGTTCTGTGGAAAGTAGCATCAGGGATATACTACCACAATGTTTGGTCTTCATTCCCACAGATACTGTTGAGATGCACTTGCCATATGAGTGTTTGGATAGCCTTGGAATTTAAAATTATTTGACAGATGTTATGATGACCTTTTCGACTCACTTTTCTTAAAATTTAATCAAAGATGTAATTGCCTTCTAGTCTTTGATGTTTTTTCAGGGGCAGCTGAATACATGGTTATCCCAGTGATTTACCCAGGGGGATGTTCAGTCATATGATAAAACTAGTGCTTGTAGCCGTGGTTTTTTCTTCTCTTCCTCTCTCTCCTCTCACCTGAGGAAGGGAAGGAGAGAAGATTTCTACATAAAAGTTACATAAAGATAAACCCTTTTAGGAAGATTCTGAAAGCATAATTTGAAAATATTTAAGTTCATCTGCTTAGGTTCTAAATTCCAGGTTAATCTGATAAATAGCTGGAATATAGCTCTTGTTAATCTGAATGTAATACTTTCCAAGTATTTAAATAAGCTTACATTATCTTTTTCTTAAACATCCCTTCCTCCCCCGCCCCCCCCCCCCATCCTAAAGTAATGGGACAAGATGGTCATATTGAATGATGAGTTTTCAAACTGTTGTTCTTTCTAGCTGATTTCATGCCAATTTTGGGAACCAACCTAAACCCTGAATTCATTTCTGTGTGTAACAATGCCACCTGGGCAATCGGAGAAATCTCTATCCAGATGGGTAAGATTTAATTTTTTTAAAATCTCCGCACCTTTGGAATTACTTGTCTGGGTGTTTTGGGTGAATTTTTTTAAAGTGATACCTTTACAGTAATATATAAATTACCTTTGTGATCCTTGTCCTTGTTACATGTACATGTTCTGTTTACATTATGTATATTAATGGTCATTTTCTTCTGATTTTTTTAAATTCTTGTTTCAGGTATAGAAATGCAGCCTTATATTCCAATGGTTTTGCACCAGCTTGTAGAAATAATTAACAGACCCAACACACCAAAGACGTTGTTAGAGAACACAGGTACCCAAAAAATAACCTGTACATGGTGAAGGGAATTAAAAGATTTTTTTAATAATTATTTTTTGAAATTGCATAGGGGAACCGCACCAGAACTGATTTTGTTATGTATTTGGCTTTTATAAGCAAAAGCAACTCTGTTTTGCACAAGTTCTTACAAGTCTCAGTCTTGCAGCAAATCATATATCTAGATTCTAATTGCTTTCTCCTTTTATAACATTTATTATATCTATTTCTTATCTATTTAATAATTCTTCCAGTTTTATTTATGTATGAAATATGACAAATGTATGCAGTAACACTTAAGACTTAATTTCTCACTGATTTTGATGTATGCATGTCCTTACACGTGTACTGTATATATATGTCTAGTGTTGGAAAAAATGTAATTGGCCTATATAAAACAATGAACTCTTTGAATTTATGAAAAAGTGCACTTTTATTGTAGGATAAACTTACAATATCATACACAAAAATCTAGATCTGTGATGGCAGTTTTACCACAACATAACTGAAATAACATTTAATTTCTGTTACCTGGTTACTTAGTAGCAAATTCCTGAAAAGAATTCAAATAATGGCGTTCATATTTTATGTTCTGACTTTGCATTCCAAATTGGGAGTAATTCCCAAATGCCTTACTGGATTGGAATTTCTGAGGCTTGTTTCTTTTGCATTTATAGAGGGCTTGTTCTGGTATGAAAACCACCTTCCATACTTGAGCAAAAAATTATAGATAATGCAATAGGTTTATTGTTTATTATTTTACTAATTGAGGATTTTTTTCCTTCTGTTTGAAAACCATTTGTAAGAAAATGACAGTTTAGTTGCTTATCTGACATGATTGAATATGATGCAAGTACAATGGTTCAGTTATATTTTTGAGCAAAGTAAGAGATAATTTGGAGAGAGATTTTTCAAAGAATTTTTTTCTTTCTGTATTCTCTAAACTTAAAAGCTGCACTTTCTCTGCCCCTCTATCTCATTTAGTATGGAAGGTGAACTTGAAGGAAAATTTACCTAGTTTTATGGCATATCATAGGGACTATTTTTGAAAAGAAAATTTTGAATCAAATACCTAGATGTGAAATACACTATGGAATAGTGTAACAGTATAATACTGTACTAGTATAACCATATAAGATTTTTTTACCCCTGCCCTGATTCCCCTTCTCTGCACTGATGGATGTGTAATACCTGTAACTGAGAGGCATCCAATAGTTTTAAATGTATGTATGCTTCCATCATTAAGAGAATTTTTGGAAGCATCTGAACATTGATTTTTTTTTTCAATTATCTTAATAGTTATTTTAAATGTGGATGGATAACTGCAAATAAATGTTGAGTGTGGTGTACTTATTATAAGTTTGTTGTGGGATATTTTGTTGTGTGCCACTACTATGAGCAAGAATAGTACTGGTTTTGCTGTAGCTTGCTGTGTAATTAATTATTAAAACAATTGTGAAAACACACTTCAACAGGGATTTTTGTTCCTTATTCAGGCTATAGCTGTTAGAATTTACAGATAAAACTTAAAATTGTATTTTCATTTGAACTTCAGTGAAGTTTTGTAAGATGCTAAAAAATTCTAGACACTCTGGAAATTGAGTAATACCAGTACATTAACAGTGAGCTGCATCACATGAAATTAACATGTTTGAGACTGCTAGTATATCCTACACCAAACTTTTATTTGAGAAAGCATCATCTGCTTTATTGCATGTTTCATGAAACTGTTCACAAATGCCTGTTAATTAGAGTGTTGCATAGTATGTCCCTTGAACATAGGTTTCCTTTTTCCGCTTCATACAAATCTGCTGGATTTTAGTATTATTCATGTATTTTGCTTCAAGTAATTCTGATACATTATTCCCCCCCCTCTCCTTTTCTAAAGATTAATCTTTCGTGAGTTGAGCAAACACCATTAAAACACATTTGCATAATGATACTTTCTTTGGTCTGTCCCTCGGAACAAAGAACCAAACTACCTGATCAAGTGGTGAAGCAATTTTGCTTTTTGTGTGTCCTCATGCTTTGGTATCAGAAGTCAGATTCTTGTACATCTTATGAAGAAAACTTTTGTGAGCAGGAGAAGTACTAGGATGAAAGATTTAATGTTCTGCAGTCAGTTGCTTTGAGTTAGCAACCATTTTTAATTAAATTCTTATTTAATTAAGAATCATGAAGAAGACATAAACATTTGAGAAGTGTTCCATCTATTTAGGGTTTTCAGACAGACCACAATATATTCTATGTAAAAGTATTTGGAAATGTATTTTTACTGATACATTAGGTCTATAGAAACCTTGAATTCTAAATATTGGATAAAATAAAATGTTTAGAATACTTGATACTAATACTGAAAATTATTAATTTACTTTTTAAAAAAATATCCATTATAGTACATTTCAATAAAAACTTCAGATGTGTAGAGGTGAATTTACCGTAAATGATTATTCTAAAGAGGGACCAAATGACTGCTTACATCAGAGAGCCTTTGAATTTAAAATTGTGTTTTTGGTGTTCTCTCATACTTCTTTAATTTTTTCTTTTACCTTGGAGAGTATACCATATATGTTGCTGCCTCTTATTTAGGGGGTGGTAATAAACAGCACTGGTGAAATCTTATGTTTATTATCATACACAGATTCTGTTGGTTTCTGTTTCTGAGTTATTTGTTGTTTTTTCTTTATTTTTTCTCCTCCCCCCTCATTTGCTCATGTCTTGGTTGGCGTTTGGTGGTGTATAACCGTGATTGCGTTACCTTAGCAATAACAATTGGTCGTCTTGGTTACGTTTGTCCTCAAGAGGTGGCCCCCATGCTACAGCAGTTTATAAGACCCTGGTGTGTATTATTCAATCTTTTTTTTTTAATTCATTTTTCTTCACTCTCTTTCTTTCTTTCTTTCTTTCTTCTCTCTATCTCACTTTTAGATATATTTTCAGTTGGTTACAAAATCTCAATCCTTAATCATTGCCAACCATGTGACTAATCTTGTCCTATCAGGTTTGTGAGTTTTTAGTAGCACCGTCATGTATTCTTTATGTTGTGGCTAACGACTAATTTATGCATGGGATAAGATTGTCACATGCTTGCTGTGTTAAAGCTTGACTATGAAAGAGCATTTTAAAATCCACCAGAATGATAATACAATGCATGCAAATACTGTAAAATTTAAACTGTGCATTACCTAAAATTCAGTCTGAGGCTTGAAATGCTGTAAGGAATATATGTTTATAGATTTGTTACGTATAAAATAGCTTGCTTGCTGCTGTAGAAGTTCAATAACTGTTCTGTAAGTGGTATCTGACATAATTCATACTGTGACAGTATTTTATGTTCTGCTTCTAATAATGATAATTTCTATAAGTATTTCAGATACATGTTTCTTTTGTATTTAATGGAATAGAGGTCACACTTTCTGACTACAGTATAACAAAAAGCCAGATTCTGGAAGTGATGCCTAATGGTATTGTGCTAGTAAAAACTGTGTGCAACAAGTGTTTTTCTAAGTGTTAAAAATTGTGTTTCAGATCATCTTATCAGTGTGACTTATTCCATCAGATACTGTCATCTAGTTTTGACTTCGCTGAAGAAAAGTAAGAGTGATCTAAGTTTTGCTTTCCAATTTGTTAGGTGCACCTCTCTGCGAAACATAAGAGACAATGAGGAAAAGGATTCAGCATTCCGTGGGATATGTACCATGATTACGGTCAACCCCAGTGGAGTAGTCCAAGTAAGATACGTTAATAGATGCTAACTTTACTTACGTGAAATTTAGTGAAAACTCTGTATGGAGTATGAAAAAGTTTGCTTTGAAGAGATTCCCTGCAGTACGTGATGTAGCTTTATTTTGAAGTCAAGGAGCCTAGAATGTTTATATTGTGAGTGATGTGTGTCATGATCCTTCAGTAATTGTCATCTAAAAAGGAAAGGGGAGAAGTACTATTAAAATGAGTTTTTGTCTTTTACTTGCAATGAATATGTAAATAATGAACTTTGATTAAAATAACTGATACTTTGATACTTCTGTCAGGTTGTGGTCAGGATCTGTATGCAAATATAAGGTAAAAGTTGACATTCTTAAACCCATTTTCCACATGTAACCTAGGTTTTTAAAACAAGAAACAGAACAAAACCAGTAACCACCTCTTTGTTCTTAACACTTGGGTAGGAAATATTCTGTTCCAACTTCGGATCAATTTTTCCAGGAGTCAGTGTGACAATGAACATGCATCTCTTTAAAAGAAATGGTACAATTGAAGAGTAGAATATGACTTGATCTTTAGTCTCCACATCTCTAAAGTAAAGCTGTATCAATGTAATATTTTTTAAGAGGAAAACAAAATTGATCTTTCCCTTTTCTCTACCTGGAATTCTTCTTCCTGAAACATAAGAATTGAGCAATTTCCTTGTTCTGAAATGTGTGGTTCATTTCATTTAGGCCTTATTCTGTATTTCACATTTCAGTCTTCTATTGTCTGTTCATTCATGTAGCTTACAGAGAGGGGTTAAATAAGGACCCATTTCATTAACTCATCTTTTCTCTCTATTTATCCTCAGTTCCTATTTCTTGCATTAGCAACATTATTTTTAAAGACTGGTGTTCTGTTGGTGTAGGAGGAGGTAATGCGTGACAGCAGATGAATGGGGTATAGGGATTTTGAAGTGGCTTTAGTTTTGAACCTGTATGATAAATCTTCTCTGTGTCGCAGAAAAAAATTACTTTTAAGAAATAAAACAGATTTTTTTTCCCTAACTGAGAGATACATTTGTTGCTTGTGAGTAAAGGAAGTAGATATTGCATTAGTAGATGTACTGAAAGAATTAAAGTTACACTGCAGTGGTGCAGAGGGGAGAGTTATGGTTTTTTCACTGTGGTTTAATTTGAGATACTTAGCAATTTCTGTAGCTGAACATTTAGGCATGCAGTAATTTATCATTGTCTGAATTAAGTGGAAAATAAATACATAAAAGCAAAAGCAGTTGTAAATTAGGATCAAAGACCATCCACTTCACAGAATGAATGCCAAGCATTGTTTTCAGATGTATAAATAGAGGTTTCTAACCTATATGATTGTTTAATCTTGTAGGACTTTATTTTTTTTTGTGATGCTGTTGCATCATGGATTAGCCCAAAAGATGATCTTCGAGACATGTTCTGTAAGGTAAGGTTACTAAGATAATAGTATATCCTAGTGGTGGTTTCTTTCTTTCTGTTTCGCTTTCTAGTGAAAGTGCTTTCTAGCATTTACTATGTTTATGGTCATGGAGGCAAAGCAATATGAAAATCCTGACTTCTTTTTTTAACCTGTATCTTCTTATATGCATTTGGATTATTCCAGAGTTTTTTTAAATGGTTGCAAAGTTCACTTGAGGTGTTTTTTGAAGGGATAATGATCCTCAGACAGCTTTCCAGCCTACCATGTTTTTCCTGCATTTGGAAGAACAGGCAAGTTTATACTACATGTAAGACTTTACTTTTCAGAAAATTAGATTTGTATGTTCAAGACTGTTTTTTGCCACAAAGATGTCTACTTTATTTTGGAGACATACATAAGTTTCAAATAAAAAATATCCTAGTTGTATCTTGTTTCTCATAACTCCTGCTGAAAATAAGAGATTGCTTAATCCTCCTCAGAATCCCTCTCGGGCTGAGTAAGTTTCAAGAAACTAACATGGCAGTTATACCCAAGAATGGGTATAAGAATTTGCTTATCCCTAGGCAAAGCATCAGTAGAATTTAAACTAAAAGACTGTTTGCCTTGTATTGAGTTAGTAAAAACAAAAAAAAAAAACCTCACCCAGAATGTGCTACATTGTATTTTGGCACTAGTGTCTTAAATAAAAAAAAAAAAAAAGAAAGAGAGAGAGAGAAAGTGGTTTACCTCACAAGCTCTAAAGTGAAATCCCCATTTTCAGAAAGTTCTATGTCAAAAGTAAGGTTCATGGTATTCTTAAAGCAAAAATGGAGCATATTCTTAAGCACTTATTAGGCTCATGGATTGGTATTGGTACTTCTTCTTCAATTAATGACATCTCTGAGCATCAAATCAGAAGCTAGAACTTTTCTATCCCATCTTTAAGAGCAAAGGCAGAAACCTTGCTGTCCTAGTTAGTCTCTCAGATAACCGGCTTCCTTCCAAGGAACATTAGATCTAGAAAAGGTGCAGCTATGAGTATTCTAACATCAGCAGAATGAAACAGCAATTACAACTTAAAAGGGGGTCCTGGATAGAGTCTGTGATGGTTGCCCAGAGCAGTCTCACTGCACGTTTTTGCACCAATCCTTCAGCAGGTTAAACTCCTCTTTTTCAGATTCTTTCCAAGTGATCTGTTTGGGAAACAATGCATTCAAATCTAAACACAGTGGTTCTTGGTCACTTGGCAAAAGGACATCCTTGCTTTTTTAAGCAAGCAATTTTAAAGTAGTTTTGTGGGATTTGCCTTACAGAAAAGGAGACAAAGCTTTCTTCAGTGATAACACACAGGGTTTTTAGACAACTTCTTCACGAATATGTGATTGCTGTAGTCCAAGTAGATGTTTTCAAACAGTAATTATGATTTCAGGAACAAGGGAAATAAACTGGATTTGTCCAGGTTTTGGGATTTTCTTTAAAGTTTATTTATTCTTTAGTACTAGAGCTACAAGAGAAGATACTTTCAAGAGCATGGATAAATGAGCTGCCAGTGTTAAAATCTGACTCATAACCTTTTGTCTATCACTGAGCATTCTTAGATTTTTCAGCTGGTTAATGTGACTCTTTGGGTTTAGGAAAGAGCCTGCTTGTGGAAGGGAGAAAAGCAGTAAGTTAACTGGTTGCATGTAATGCCATTACCACTACATCTGTTTAAAAACAGATCTGCTTGACAGTCTTGTGTTGAACTTGTTACCATGACCCTGAATTTTGACATTGCCTTTTATTTCAGGATGTGTTCATGACAGACTGTTCCACAATTCTTTACACTGAGTGTAAAAAGGGAAAACAAAACTTTAGATTTTCTTGGTATAATTTTCTACAAGGAAAAGTAATTCTTTCTGCTTTTGTCCTTTCTAATGTTTTGCTTTTACTTGTTTTGAGAGATAACATATTAAGATTTTTTTTTAATAGTGTAATTTCATTTTCAGGTAGTTTATTGCATCAAACAGTCCAAACAGAAACCTGTAGATTATTTGTTTTCCTCTTTCGCTGGATTTTGAATGCCATTGACTGTGGATCCCTGTTATTTCAAAACAAAGAAGGTTTTAAGAGCTTCATTTTTAGTGAAGTTGTCTTAGAGGTTCCATGCAGAAAACAGAGTTCTCAAAGATTTTATATTTGTGCTAGAAATTGACAGGTATTCATTCTGTCAAAAGCTGGCTGCCATTTAACTCAACTTCCCACAACATACTTCACATCTGTTAAAAAACCAATGTGAACATTTTAGTCTTAAAATATATGTCAGTTGATAAGATGGATGGATGGATGGATGGATGGATGGATGGATGGATGGATGGATGGATGGATGGATGGATGGATGGATGGATGGATGGATGGATGAAAAATGAATTGAAAAAATTATAATTAAACATTCTGAAATGGCTTGACCGTAAGTTTTAAGTTACCTATTAAAAATATATATAAATACGTATACATACACTACTTTCTTTGGGTAACTGTATTCTTTATGTCACCGTTAAAGAAACACATTAGAAAGACCTGGCTCCACTTCTTTGCTTCTTTGTAGCATTTCAGTGTGATATTGGAGAATTCAAATTGCCAGATGTACAACTCAGCAGTTTGTGGCCTACTGCATATGAGGCTAGTAAATAATGTAGCCTCTTTTTTTTGCTTATTTTGACTTCCCCTTTCTCATTTGTAGATTCTTCATGGATTTAAAAATCAAGTTGGGGATGAGAATTGGAGGCGTTTCTCTGACCAGTTTCCTCTTCCCTTAAAAGAGCGCCTTGCAGCTTACTATGGAGTTTAACCTCATGCACTGTAGCTGCAGTCCCATAATTAGAGGTAAGCACATGAGTCTTGCTTGCCAGAGAGAACTGGGACTTCCTCCCTGTTTGCATCATATGAAACATCATTAATTCATCAGTCTAGAATTGCTGAGCTACTACTTCGTATATGAAGGAAAGAAAGAAGGGATGATAATATACCTAAATGATGGGGATTGTAGCAAAAGCATTTGTCTCATTTTTTCTATTGTTACAGAGAGAGAAAGAAAGAAAGGAAAACTGAGTCTATGTTAAAAACATTAGTTTATCAAGAAAGTTGAAGTATAGGTATGACAAAGTGCTGGTTCAAGTTTAATAAGCAAAGCGATGAATATGATCCTCAAGTCATCGTACTAAAGACACAGGCTACCTTATATGTTGTGAATTAATAGATGGCAGATGTGGTCTAAGACAGAATACTCTCCTAGGATAAGAAAGCAGGTTTGTTAACACACTAGCTGTGAGAAGTCTAATGGCCTCCTAACTACGTACTAAATGATCTTTCCACTGAATAAAGAATACTATGCTAATAACTACAGTAACTGTAAAGCTTGATGTTTGGGGGAGTCTGATATGTGTTTATTATTGCCATGTTCCATTTTGTGTGTCAGCTCAGAATTGTTAGACACTTCTGTGTGGAGAATGATTCAGCTTCGACAAAGAACAGTGAAAATGCATTCCAGAGAGCCTCCATTATTATACCACCTTGCTTTGTATGCTACCTGTGTATGCTGTATAAAGCAAATTTCCCATGTATGATACTGTGAAGAGATTATTATATTACCCAAAAAATAGTTAATTAAGTTTATTCTTTTAGTCTTTATATAAATTTGATACTTTAAGTAGAATTTTTTAGTGTTGGAATGGACAACTATTTAAAATTCAGCCTAAGATTTTTTTCAAAGTCAGTGGCATAAAATTACGTGTTTGATCGGAACAATGGATTAAAAACAAAACAGCTACATACTTTTTAATGAGAGCATTTTAGTTCTGACATGAGGATGTTTTCTCTTCCTGATGAAAAGGAAACAAAAGTGATAAAATCCACCATTGTTCTCAGTTTCAACTGCAGAGAAGGTATGGCTATCTTGTTTAATCCACTCAGAAGAGAAGCTTCTAGGTCAGGTGCAGATATGTTTAATATTCTTTTTCAATGTCATAACTACCTCATAATTTTGTGCTAAAAATGGAAAAACTGGTTAGAATATATAGGGTGCTTTTATCTTAAATCTAAGTTTAACGCAATAGTGGAATTGTCAATGTAGTTGGAAAGCATATATTGTTGTTTCATGAATAGTAATTTATCTGATACAAATGGGCTGGTTTCTTAGCAGACTTAAAAGGGAACATTAGGCATAAATTGATTTTTAAGTTAGAGGTTGGCACTTAGTGCTTGAAAAAGACTCTTTGTTTATGTACCTATCTGCCAGAGGTTTCAGGTAAGATTTAATTATACCATTATCTTTTCCCTTTACAGGTCCTTCAGTCTGGGAGACTATGAGGGAGCCTCTGCACCCAGGGAAAATGTTACCCTTTACTGGGGGGAAGGGTAAACCAGTAGGGAATACAGTACAATCCCAACCCTACTGGGAGGGGCGGGAGGGAGGTGTTGCCGTCACTGTATTAAGTCGATGTTGGGAAATGTTTTAACATCTGGAGCCTTTGTGGGTGGAAATCTGTCTCCTATTGCACCTCTGCACTGGATGTGAAGAAGAAAAAAAAAGAATCTAGTCACAAAACAGCACATTCTGGAATATTGTGGGGATTTGTACCAAAATAAGAAACCATATAATTGAACCATAGGGATACGTAAAGAGGAAAAATATTTTGCGCACAATAAAGGAAACCTAAGAATGGGGGTCACAAACAGTAAAAGGCTTTCTTTTTTGTTTTCTGTTTTTTTAAGTAAGGGTTTTCTACATTATTTCATCCTGCTTGGGGATTCCTAGATATTTGCATGTTAATGAAGAACTACACAAACGAAGTTAGTACAGTTAAAATGCAGCTTGTTGTCTGTATTAGGAACAGGCACTTGCAGTGTACAGTATAGAAACCCCATCATAAAATAACTTGGACAAAATGAAGCAACCTGCTAGCTGCCAAATAAGTCACTCCTTTCATTTTTGGGGTAAGGAGAGGTACACTGCAAAGGAAAGATTGACATCTTAATTTTTACGTTAAGAGAAACAACCAAGGTAGTGGATATGATTTTATTATTGTACTTTGTTAGTTTTGATTTCTAGAATAAGGCATTATTCCTAACTTGCAGTTTAAGGTTCAGGCATGCGTTCTGGCTCATAGTGATCAGAAGTAATTTTAATTAGTGGGAAAGTAGCATGCTTGCATCACATAGAGTGAAATTGGTATACATTTACCTATGTTGCGCCAGTTTTGTGTTGCAGTTTACCAATTCAATATAGCCCTGCATTTAAAATTCCTTTTTAAGATTCAGTGGAATTTATTTTTATTAAGAATATAGATATAAAGTACTGTAGTTAACAATTAGGCCTTGAAATACCTTTTTAGGATCTGTTAAGATTAAGATTGATATTGTATTGTGTGTAACCTGCACAATGTGGAAAGCTGATATAGCTGTGCAAAATATTTGCCTCTGTGCTGTCAGTGTGATGTGCTTTCTGCATGGTTATATACTAGTGATTTTATCAGAATCTCTAAAATGAGTTACATGGTAAGACCCGTTAAAGGCTGCATAAGTGTTAGTTGGCACGTAAAGACAATTGTAGAAGTTGATGACAAGATTGCTATATTTGTGTTTATTCCCACTCAGCGTATTATCTTCTACGCTTTCTTTTTGTTCAAAGCATGATCTTAAGAGATGTTTAAGTTAATGGATGTAATGCAGGGTATCTATACTGTATCGGCGCATGTTGGTGGCCCTTTGTGATGTAGTTAAATGCACAAGGGTGCAAGTTTAAAGCTACAGAGTGAAAGTTGGTTTGGATCCTCTTCATTTCATTTGTTTAGCTTTTCTGTTGTGTTTTTTTTTCTCTACTTACATGTATTCCTGTGAATAAATCCTTGTTAAGTTAACGCTTTACTTTTCCTTCCATGTGTATTTTCTTATGTACTGTGAATGTGAAATCCTAACTGGTACACTTGATCTTGTGTCCATCTGAAAGTGGCAAGTCTTTATTAATTTAGATTGCCTAAAGAGTATCCCATGATGATAAAGGAAAATGGAGAGATTTTTAGCTCTGCTGGTCAGAGGTGAAGCCACACCTTTCCATTTTTCAAGTGCTGCATTATTAATCTGCAAAACAAAATTAAGCCATAACAGCCTTTTTTGTAGATTTAGTTTCTCACCTTTGCATTGCAGAATGGATACTGGATAACAGGTTTTGGTTTAGTTGGTGTTTTCTGGTTTTTTGTGGGATTTTTTTTTGTTTTTTTTTTTTCTTGGGGTTTTTTTGGGGGGTTGCTTTTCTTTTTTGTTTTTCTTTTTTTTATTTTTTTGTTTTATTTTTTCTTTCTTTGGTTGGTTAGTTGGTTTTTGGGGTTTTTTGTGTATTTTGGAGGGGTCTTGTGGGGGTTGTGGGTTTTTTTTCTTTGTTTTGGTTTGGGATTTTGGGGGTGGTGGGTTTTTTTTGTTATTTTTGGTTTGATTTGATTTTGGTTTTGTTTGGTTTGAGGTTTTTTGGTTGGGGCTTTTTAAAGAACTTGCTCTTCTTTGCATGGTTCTGTTCTTTGACTGTTGAATGATTTAGCTATTGCACTGAAGTTTGAGATGTGTGAGTGTGAACTTTAAAATGCTGTTTAAAGAGTTTAGACTTTTTTTCTTTTTCAGTGCATGATCACATGCATGTTTTATGTCCTGTCCCCATCCACCCTCCCCCGTTTTTTTTTGGCTTTGCAAATTTTAGTGGATTATGCCTGAAGCATAGTTTGGACATGTATTGTATGAAATATATTTGATAATGCCAGTACATAGTATTCATTCAATTTGATCAAAATTGCATGTGATAACTTGCTTTCAAGTTACATTACTTTGATAGCAAACCAAAAATACCTTCTCAACTAATAATTCTGATAAAAATTAGTAAAATTCAATTTAAAAAAAATTAATTTGAAAGGGAACATCCCTGCCCAACATTTAGCAAGGTGGGATATTATTTTAGACCCAAACTTGCTTTAATTTTAAGTGTGTTTGAACATTAAGGAAGAGTTTCAGAGAAGTGACATTAAAAAGTTTGTAGAATAGAAAACCTACCCGAATCATACAGTAGCATAACAAGTAAAATCTGGGTTTAAATAAACTTCTTAATTCAGAAAGCCCCTTTAACCAAATAAAACCACTCCACCTCACCTTGGATTAGCTTAGGATGCCACTTTTGTACATATTTGTTTTAATACATACTTGTACAGATGTGAACTGATCTGTTATGACAACAAGGAAAATAATTTAAAAGGGCAGGAATAACTAGTACAGGAATAAACAAAATAGTGTTTTGTATCAGTAAGTTCTCTCATGGTATGTTTTAAAGCAAGTAAACCATATTACTAATGCATAATATAGTGCAGAGATTTGCAGAATCCTTTTAGGGTGTAATGTGAGGTAAGAGAAGTTCTGAAACAGCATTATTATTTAAAATTGAATTATTGCATCATGGGATATATAAAATCATCTTAATTCTTGTGGTGTAGTCTTGACAGTTCTTGAATGTTGACTGGATGTTCTGGTAGAATTGTGAGTTTGTCTTTGTTACATTCCAGTGTTTCTGCCTCTTGGCATGCTAAAAGCACGGCTTACTTCATTTGCTCCTTTCACACTGAAAAAGTGCTGTTAGTGTGCTAAACTACAGAAATAGCCGCTGCTATGTAATGGTGTAGATTTTTCTACTTGAATAATTTTGTTGTAGGAACCTCAGGAGGTCAGTGTTTACTGTTTTTATATATGCCTTTTTCCTGTTTTGAGTTTCCCTTTTTGAAGGATTCTGAGAGTGAAAAAAAGCTGCTGATCAACCTAAGTTGGTAACAGAAAGTGTATTTAAAATCCTTATAAATGCATCTTTTTGGCAGTTCAAAATTGCTGTTAAATTAGTCTTAAGTGAAGTTCAGTATTAAATTTTTTTCATAGCACAGTCAGGAAACCGCTTATTTCATTTTGGAAAACAGACTAGTTCATTATTTTAACCAGCGCAAGCAAAAGTAATCAGTTTTGTATTTTTTTTTCCAAAGCTTGATTATTTTCTTAATCAGTGAGTATGTATATATTTAAATTGTAAGAAACTAATTCTTATGCTTTAGTTCATTGCTTCTTGAAGCTTGTACTCAGAAGATCACTTTTAGAAGAATAGGTTAAAATTTGTAATCATTATAATTTTTGAAAGTTATGAAGTAGCATAAATTTTGTGACTAATAATATTGATACACACTGTGATTTTTTTTAGGACTTTTCATGTTAGCATCAGTCTTAATTACTTAAACTGCATATATTGTATAATAGTAAAATGTATATTTTAAAACTTCAAGTGGCTTTCCTCAAGCAAAGCTCAATGCTATTTAGAAATATTCAAATACTAGCTTTATCTCAGGTGAATACTCTCGTACCCTTTTTTGTTCAGAACACATGCTTATAAAAATGTGTTGTACTTTTATCAGTTTATGTATTTCATTTAGGCAGCTCCTCTTGTCTTAAACTTACTCTAAATTAACCTTCTACTGTGGGACAATAATGACTTTTGCTTCACCTATATTATTCATATTGAATGTATTAACAGATAAGGTGCAAAAACGTTCTTCCCTTAAGGAGAATGCATCCATATTCAAACAACTTAATTATTTCTTTAAAAATGCTTTAAATGCAACATTAAATTGGAAATCTTTTGTTTCAGATATTTTCAAGGAAAGAAGTTGTAACTTAACACTAACTGCTTCCATACTAGCTCTTTCATAAGGATGACAGAAAGCTTTCATATAGGGTCTAAAGTGTGATGTTTTATCTTAGATGAAGGTCAAACTCTACAGTGAAATGGCAAAACATCCTGCAGTTAATCTCAGATAGATGCTGATGTAGTTTGCACACATATTTGTTATAATATTACATAATCTCACCTTAAATGAATAAAGCTTGTTCAGTAGCTATGTATTTCACTCACCTATGCATTCTCCAGGATGATTTGTATCCATCAGTCTTCTGTGTATTCTCCAGTAGAAACTACATTTTATCTGCCACTGATGCTTGCTCTTTGCACTTAACAGTTGGAGCAAGCCAGTTTTAAATGGGGAACTGAGGCAAGTACTCTTCTTACTTGCCTTGTATATTCTGCGAAAATAGTGATATTCACTCGTTTGAATGTACATAAATGAGGGAAGTTTGAGATGACTCTATAGGATGAACCCTGTGTGGTGTTACAGTATGTTTTAAGTAAGCCAAATCCACATCTCAAATAATTCAGCACTTACAGTATAGTATCATTTTTCTATAAACTTGTTATGTTGTGCTACTTTCACTTTAGGTATCGACTTCCTTATTTTGAGTGAGCAACAAAACTAACAAGGTTTGGGTGTTTTTTGTGAGGACAGCAACGAGAATAAAATGATTGGTATAAGGAGGTTTATTTAGCTGTTGAAATCTGCAGTGTAGTATCTTTTTTTGTGGAAAGAGATAGTTATGTTGTACATTGTCTGACTTAGTGATACTAGAGACTTCTAAAATTTTTAATTGGATGAATTACACAAAATAGTTTTAAATGAAGGGAGACCAGATCTTTCTGCTGACAACTTAGGTTGTATAAGTTTTGCTTGAAAGCTTTAAATCTATGTTTCTGTATCTGCCACAATGTTGGAATGTTTCCTTCAAACATATCCTCCTGCAACCTCTCAAACTGTACTAAATTGAGTGATATTTCTTGAAGTCTGCCTATGTGCTAACAGAACTTCATTTTAAATAGAATATGGTTTTAATTTTTGATAAGCTGCTGAATTTTAAAAGAGTTTTTGGGGCCACCAAATATTTTGGATCATGCAGAGAATATATATTGTACTGTAGTAATTTTGTATTTACATTTGTATGATGTGACATAATAGATGTGAATGTTAATCACTGCTTGACTATGTTAATAAAGTTGTTGAAATATAGATGTTGCATTCCAGTTTTTGATGAATGATTGAAATTTATTGTTCAATTTATGTTTTGCCTGACCCAGTATTACACTCTTCTAATTCACATGTGTAGATTCTAGTATTTCTGAATTAAGGATTTTTGTTTTATCTGAAAGAAAATGGTCTTTGGATAATTTAATGTTAGCTTAGTTTAGATACTTCACGATGCTTGAGGGTAGATCAATGTATGAAAAAGGAGGTTTAGGTGGATTGAAATTATAACCTGTTGGGTGATAACTAGTAACTGCTTTAGTACTGAGAAGTGTTACATTAACTGTGTTTCTTGAAACAGTTGATACTTGCTAAGTCTGACCAAATGGGAAAGGGGAGAAAAATTTTGTACTTATTTCCTGAGCTATCAATAATGTGAATAATTAAACAATGAGGAAACTAGAAATAAATTAAAATTATTCAAGACCTTGAACCAAAATTTGCAGTGGTCTTAGTCTAATTTTATCAAGCTTTCATGGGATCATGGTAATACAAACTATTTAAAGAGCTGTCCTTACAGAACTTTAGGAAGTTCTGTAGATTAGAAGTCTCTAAAATACAAAACAACGGTTTCTTTCAATCCACGCATGTGGAGTTGAACATTTTATGTTCACTTCCAATATTTAACAGTTGGTCAATAGCATGTAGACAGCTTAGACCATGACATGTGTCTAGCACAGATTGCTTATCTATGCATAATTTTATTGAACTTAGTAATTACACTATATAAACAACTAACTAATATAGCAGTAAAGTGCATACATATAAATACTATAATGAAATTTATTTCTAATATAACTAATTACTTGCACACTTGGCTGAAACTCTGTTTAAATGAAGGACTTCCATTTCCTGAAACAAGAGAAGGCCATGGAATAGCAGTGTAGAGACCAAGCTGCTTAGCAGAAATACCAGTTCCTGGTGGCTGAACACATCAGTGGCTGTGTAGGAGGGGATTGGAGAAGTTTAGCTTACTTTCAAACAGGGATTCCCACTCACCGTATGTTCAACATACTGCTGTCAGTTTTTTGAAGACTTCTGCTATCAGCTCAACACCGGATTTTAAGCTGTGGCCTCTTAATTTTGAGTGTAAGGTTAATTACTACCTGTATTTAAAAACATTAGGAGGATGAAGCATGTTTTGAGTGCAGAAAATGAAGCTTGTGGAATGGTGCAAAAGATTGAACATAATTTTATGTCATGGCATTTATTAAAAAAAAAAGACATTTTAAGTTGTATTTGAGTGAAGAGGCATTTCAATAGGCATAGAGAGTGTAGAAAATAATTTATGTATGTTAAGTGCTCACTGACAAGTTGTTGGTAACTTTTGTTTTCCCAGAATGATTCACAATGAAACAGACTGCATTATAGAGGACTGATGTTTCACAGGCATTTACCCTTGTTCTGCAAAACCTCTCAAAAGACATCCAAATGTTAATGTGAATAATGACAGACTTAAAATGAAGTAGTTTCTTATAATCCATCCAATCCAAGCAAAGCAGATCTAATTATACTGCACATGTACTAATAAATAGATGTATAAGTGAAGACATAAAAGGAATTATTTCTGAGTCACAGTTTTTTGGGTTTTTTTTTTTTTTTTTTTGGTGACATGAACTCTTTGTCTACCAGACTTCAATTTGAATTGTGAAAATTAAAATGGAGGTATTTATAGATATATATTTATCTTTTTCTATAGATATATATAGGTGTCTTCAGGTATAAATATTACTTTTCAAATATTCATTTATAATTTTGAAATATATGGAAATATGTATTTCCATACTTCAAATTATATTAAAAAATGGAAAAAAATGTTGTTATTATATATATATACACATTTTATATATGACGTTTTGACCTATTTTTTCCTTTTCTTTGTGCCCCTTGGCAAAGTGAATGGTCATCAATTTCCCATATTAAATATACAGGGGAACTCAAAGTCTTCCTGTGTTAAGAGCATACAGGTTAATTTGGATGCATAACTACTGCAGTGTTACTGTAACTTAAGCCAGTATTTTTAAATTTTCCATTTTTTCTCTCTGCACCCTCTTTGTTTAATAGAAATACTAGATAGAATTTTATTTCTTTGATAAATTACACAAAGGGAAGTGAGATTTATTTATCTGTCCTTTTACCTTGGAATTATTATTAAGTAATGTCTTTACAGGGTAGTGTATATTTAATTTACAGTTTTCTCAAGCTATCTTTTATCTTTACATTTATGTTGACTTACTGGGAAGTTTCTGTGACTTACAGGTATAAAAACTGAAGGGTTCTGTAGCTTGAAAACTCAAGACATAGTGAAGGATACCATTTTAAAAAGGATTTTGCATATGAACTAAACCACAAAAAATAGTGGAAAACTTTTGCAACTAAATTTTTATGTAATTTTCTTCCTGGAAACACATCTTTCAGTGTCTTCTTTTAATAAAATCATATCTCAAATGGAGGTTTTGAGTCATTTTACATGGTAGGGTTTTTTCCTCCTTAATGTAATGATGGTCATTGTCTTGCATATATGTTTTTCATTCTGAAATGTACATGCTCAAATAAACATTTTGGATTCATGTGTATAAAAATATACACCTTTTCCTTGTAGCTGTGGAAAATCACATTAACTACAGGACAAATTAAAAATTAAAGTGTTCATTTTCTAAAATTCTTTACATATCTTAGCATAAGGCAGTAAGACAGTTGCATCACTTTCTCTAGTAGTACTCTGCCACAGGAGTATGTAGGCAATTTTAATTTTGTTTATCTCCATCTTTCTTAACCTTGAACACCAAACCTGTTTTCATCATTGGGCCGAAACCAGATGGAAGCCAGCTGGAACCTTAGACCGTAGCTCTCAATTGTGTTGCTAGCATTCACTCAGTCAGGTACATTTCTCATTCCATGAAAAAAGGCAGTGTTTAACACAGGCAATTGCCTGATAGAGTTTGGTTATTCTGATTGAGACCCATAGGCATCTTGACTACTTTTTTACCTTTAAAACAAACAAGCACAAAAAACCCACAGAAAAAATAAAAACATATAAAACCAACAGAAAATAGACCTCCAATGTTTTCTGTGTGAGCAGACAGGAGGCCTACTAAATTGTTACTACACATCTTCAGAAGGAGTTAGGCTTGAAGAGTTGTTGAAGTGACAAGGACGCTGAAGTTCACTTTTTTTTTTTCTGTTTGCTAAAGCTGGTGGCTGCCAGTAGGTAGGCATCAGTGTGTCATGGATGTTAAGAATCAAAGGTAAGAATCATTTTCACATACCATTACTTTTGCCCAAATTCACTGACCATCCTGTTCATACTGACGTTCTGAATTTTAATGTTAAGTGTTAGTTAAGGATTTGTATAGCCAAATCATTTCACTTTTTTCACAATATTTCATTGGCTACTTCCTTCCTAGGGAGCTAAAATACCTGTCCAGACCAATATCTTTCATTATTTCATTTACTGTCTTGCATGAATCTCAGGCAATTGCTCTTCTGTTAGTATAGCAATACTTTAAAACTGTCTTTGGTTTATTAAGAACACAAGTACCATCTATTCTTATATATGTTGTCCTAAAAGCACTTTCTTGAGATACCACATAATCTTATTAGCTTGGCTTCACACCCTTACACCAATTACCTTTTCTGTTGTATATTATAATGAGAGTGAAGAAGATCTTTGTGATCAGACCACCACAGTTGGTGGTGTACTTTGGAGCACTTTGTTGCTAAGTAGTTGTACAGTCAGAGCTTGCTCTTCTGAACACTTCATGTTTCTTCACTTTTCATTGAATTTCAGTGTATCAAATACATCAGTCTTCTTTTTCTCATTTAGGTTATTATTACTAGTTGACTGCAAATAAGCTGCTGCTCCAAGTTAATTGATTGACATATTGGCAGGTAAGTAACCATGTATGTAATATTAAAAATATTAAGGTGTCAAGAATATGAGTTCAACTAACCACTGAAGGTACTCCTTAGGGTACAGCTGCATAATAATTATCCTGTTAATTCCCCGTCTTACATAGAATATAGATTTAAAACTTCAGTGTGGTGTTACTGTAGTAATGCACCTCCTGAATATGTTAGTCCCAGTATTTTTCATGCAGGACTGAAATGGGACAAGAAGTCAAAATGGAATCTTCAATCACTCAGCTATTCTGGTGTGTTGTTGCTAATGTTTACTAACACTTTCTGAGCCTTCCATTTGATTGATGGTTGATTTACTGAGACATGCTTTTGGCAGAAGAGTTATAAAGGCAGACCATTAACAGCAAGTGACTCATTGTGA
Source organism: Calcarius lapponicus (assembly GCA_039654755.1). Lineage (NCBI taxonomy): Eukaryota > Metazoa > Chordata > Aves > Passeriformes > Fringillidae > Calcarius > Calcarius lapponicus. The sequence goes on along the minus strand of CM077481.1, from coordinate 26,410,841 downwards.
AACAATGCTGTTGGCTTCATATCTTAAGTAATTGAGTTAATGAATGGGATACGATCAAGCTTGGTGTCCAGATCAATAGAAGCATGCAGTTAACTATACAGTGAGTCAGATGATGCAGCCTAATGGAATCCATAATTCCAGGAATGTAGGAAACAGTGCCATTAAAAGTTGCTGCAAATATTCAACAGAACATATATGTTATTCCTTACTTTGAAATAACTTTGATGAAATATTGCACCAGGTTTAAAGAAATTAAGTTGATCTCTTACTGTAATGACGTGGCTATGACTCTGTCAACAAATATGTTTGTTCATCTAATATGTAGAAATAACATTAGAAATGCCCATCCTACCAAAAGTGTGATGTAGGCCATAATCCCAGCAGTGTTCTCTCATCAGACTACATTTTCAGTTTATACATGTATTTCAGAAAAGGACTTAGCCTGTATTAAGATTATTTGGGAGAATTCCCTTTGAATAAATTATTTCAAGTTAGCTGTATTTGCTGCTAACTTTATAATCTCTTTTTCCAGATTTTTTTTCCTAAGTTTTACCAGCGCTAACATTTTGCCTATGGGATTTTGTTACACTTTCTGTATGAAAAGGCTGCAGTAAATGTCTGGTAATGAATGTAATGTGTAGGTCATAAGCAAGTGAATTATTAAACTTCTTGGTAATGTCTGCAGGTATGCAGGTATCATTTCTTGGTTAGAACATAGTCCTGGTGGCTTTTTAATCCTACAAGGTAGCCTGACAGCACTGACCAAACTGAAACAACTCTTGAAAAGGACTTTGCTAACAGTTCACTCTGTGTTCACTTCATCTTTTGTTTTCCACCCTAGTGGTAAACAGGTCTGGCTTTTTATATCCCCTTCTTCTGCTTGCAGTCTTCCAAATCCAACTATAGACTTTTGAGGAGTTCTTTTAGTAGGGACAATAAAGAAAGAAAATGCCTTTTTCAAGGCATATTCTCAATGTAGTATACGAAATATGTATATGATATATAAAATACCTCCATCTACTTCTTCAGATCCTCTTTAAAGAGAAAGTGCTGTGTTAGAGTATACATTTTATCTGAATCTGTTTCTTAATTCTTAATTTATAAGGGTCTTTAAATGTCAACTAGCTCATTGGCAACTCATTATGGCAGTAAGTTACATAATAGTGTTATTTTTGATAATTGTTTGGATTACTCTTTTTTTAAGTCTTAAAATTAGTAAGTGCAATTGACGTATTAAGGATTTTACTGGTAATTGGATACGGTTATTTTACCTAGAGTTTATAATTTATTTTCATATGGCTTAGACATAAAACTTTATTTATAGCAACTTAGTTGCTATAAATAAAACCAAAATACAATCTTTATTTCCGCTGAAAATAATATTTATTTTCTGCTAAAAAAAAAAATAATTAACACTTATAAAACTAGAAGCTGGAAGTATGGGAGAATAGGTATGTGGAGATGCAGATAGTGAACTGCACAATCAGGGATACTCTTTCTGTAAGAGGAACTGAGCTAAACGCCTCCTTTAACATGTATTCAATCCATATTAATGCCAAATGCTGTACTTCTTAAAAAACCCTAGCATTATTTTCTGCCATGGGTAACCCAGAACGTTACTGTATTCCAGATCTATCTGTGCCCAAATTTTGTTACTGTCTCTTTAAGACCCCTGCAGCCGGAAAATGGAACTGGGGAGGGTGGTACTATGAGCATTTTTAAAGTCGGTTTTTGCAGGCAGCTCAGCCTCTTTGCCTGATTTTTGCCTTGCTGGGTTCTTCATTTTGCTGAGGCAGAGCTCTCACTCTGACTGCTTTTTTGGCTCTTAGCTTCTTGCTATAGAGCTGAGGCTGTGTGGACAGAGGCTTTTCAGGTCTGGGTTCTCTTTGGGGTTTGGTTTTTTCTCACCTCAGAGAAGCTGCAGTTAGTGGTCTTGGTCTGCCTCAGGGCAAATTCTGCCAGCAGCACCTGGCTGAGGAGAGAAGAACACAAGCCACCCCAGCCCAGCTGTCCTGCCTTGCCTGCCCTACCATCTCCTGCAAGAGAAAAGTGAAGTCCTTCCATGAGTCCTAGCCCCGTGATCTGGAGAATGCCAGTAGGAGCTCCAGCCATCACGGAGATAAGCAGAGCAGTGAGCAGAGGAAGGACTGGCACTCTTTTTCCCTTTGTCCATGAGGCATGCTCAGCTGGGGGAGCCACCTTGGTGGGGAGGTACTCTGTGAGATGTAGCAATATTGTATCTAGCAATTGTTTACTGTTATTCTTTGCCTGTTGCTGTTCTGATTGTTAGGAAATTCTAGTTTTTTCATTTACTTCTAGTTGTATTCGTTCCTCATCAGTGAAAAAGAGTTGGTTAAGCCTATAAGGGGAAGCAACTCATTCCATAGTGTTTCTTCTAAAATTCTGTAAAACCAAGACATAAAATATAACTAGTAAACTAGTCTAGCTAAGTTGTGTCTTTAGTTCTTCATACCCTTCCAGGAAGGTTTGTTGTGATGGTTCTTTAACCTTACGTTCATGTAGATGATGAGAACTGCTTTTTTGAACTATTAAAAAATCAGCAATCCAGAAAACTATTTTGATCTTCCATGAACACTGCTGAAAATATGCAAGAAATTCTTGTTTTATTATACAGGACTCACTGTGTATTTATGGCTTTCAAAATAATGTCCCTTTCTCTCTGCCTCCATTACAGAAAGAGAACAAAAGAATGACTGTACTGGGACAAAAAGTCTACCTAACCTAATGTCCAGTCCTTGGCAGCCAATAGCTAGGGAAGAAGATAAGATTAAAGAACTGTAAATGACACTGTTGCAAAGGCACTATTCTCAAAGACTTCACTAACATGCAGATCAGAGACTTCCAGAATAAGGGACATTGTGTCTGCATTTAGTAATCCATTATGGATTTCTCTGTGTAGAAAAATCTCAAAATGTAATCCTAATCCTGATCATGGTACAGATCAAAGTGTTTTTCTGTATAACTGTACCTATGTTGGAGTGTGCCTTTACATTAAGATTGTGCATTTCACTCAGATTTATGTGGAAAGTGGTTGAAAACCTGAGGTTGGGTTTGATATTTCTGTCATGGATTCAGATTGCTGAAGAACTGCAACAGTTGCTTCACATTAGCACATAAGGGAGAACTATATAGCTTTGAAAATATGGAAGACAGGAACTTTTCTGTGAAACGTAGAAGTGAACCTGAGACTCCTTCCATCATAGCATAGGATCTGTCCCTGTGAAAGGTGTATGTCTATCTGCTATGGAATTAAAAGCTTCAGCTCTGCTCATGTGGCATTTATCTGTTGTCTGTCCTGGTGTACATCCTTATAGATTGCAATACACTACAGAATGTACTATAATCATGTCTTTTTTTTTTTTTTTTTTTTTTTTTGAACAGATCATAATGCAGACTGCTTACTTATATTAAGTAAATAGAGGACTAAGGAAGTGTTCTTCAAATGTAGTCCTATAGTGTTACAAAGCAGAGCAATGCAGAGTCCCCAGGCAGGCACAAAAGAGAAGTCCTTCATTGCAAAAACCAGGTCTTTTTGAGCAGTTAGGTTTTTATCAGTTACATACTTCTAAAATACAACAAACATCATCCAACTAACCGCCATACACAACGATGCGAACACACAGTGGTTATACAACTTGTTTTTTCCATCTCTAATACAGTTGAGTCACTCCCAGCAGTCTTTTCTACTTAGCCAAAGTAACAGGAGTGAGCCATGTTTTCACAAGGCTTCCTTCTGTAAAGTTTTACCTATCTGCATCACTACAGCATGTTATTAATGTTTAAAATGACAGTACACATGCTCCTCTTATCAAAAGACAGAGATCCAGATCTAAGAGTCTTGGGACTTTTAAAGAAATTTGTCGTGTGAAAGTTGCAGGAGTTTTCTCTGTATTAACAATTTATCAACTTGGCATACACTGGAACTTTGGGAGAACATTGCTAGAAAGAAAGGAACTTCTATACTCACCATGGAGCTACAGAAGTGATGGAATAAAGGTACAGCCATTTACCAGTAACTGTAATACCATTTCAGAATGATACTGCTCATCCTCCATGAATATATCTGTAGTAAGATAGATGAAATTCTATAGCTTTGTAAACTTCTGAATGACATTTTTCCTAACCATTGTCTTTTATGGAAGTCTTTAATCAGCCTAAATTTTATACAAGTTGGTGAATTCATCAGGTTCTGAGGGATGACTTGGAAGTTCTGCTCTATGCCTTATCTGATAACATACAGAACAAAGTACAAAAACTGTTAGTGTCAACATGAAAGAAGGCGAGGTTTTTCACACCAGAACTAGCAGGGTTTCCATAAGGGAGGGGAGCTCCTTGAACACCTATCTGACAATAACACCATCTTACTTTTTCTGGTTTGGATAAAACTTTGTGCTGACAAAACCACAGGTCAAGTTGGGATAAAGGACTTACCACATGTTTGCGTTGGGAAATGAGCTGCAGCCCCTCACATTGCTGCTTAGACCTGGCCCTCTATTTTTAGTCAATAATGAAAACATAACTGCTGTCTTGGGCAAGGAATTGCCCTATTGAGGTAGAACAGGAACTCTCCAGAGTTCCCCAAAAGTCCAGTGGTGCTGACTCTGCAACAAGGTCTATCATCTATCTATCTATCTATCTATCTATCTATCTATCTATCTATCTATCTATCTATCTATCTATCTATCTACACATATATATATGTATACACACACACACACGGAAAAGGAGCACTCCAGGTACAGATTGGCCACAGGTGGCACTTGAGTGGCCCTGTGTTCTGGACCAATAATTGGCATCAACCCCCCTGGCTAATACTCTATATTGAGTCAATGAAGGGTCTACAGACTGAATCATCACTGAAGAAGGTGAAGACCTGAATCAATCAGTTGCTCCAGACACTTTGGCTTTAGATGAGGTGCATCTTTGTTAGGAGCATGCCACTGGAACTGTAAAATCCTGTGGGACAATGCTGTTAGGAGGGCAGACTATGCTTTGTCAGCAAAATTCCCTGCAGGACTAGTCATCATCAAGGACCTTGCTTTCAAGGACCTTACCCTACTTGGCTGGAATAAGACTTGGTTGTGAAGCCACTTCACCGAATCACAGAAAATTCTGAGTTGGAAGGGACAGAAGGATCATCGGGTCCAACTCTTAGCCCTATAAAGGACATCCTCAAGAATCGCATCGCGTCCTCGTGACACGCGTTGTCCAAACGCTTCTTGAACTCCGTCGGGCTTGGGGCTGTGACGACTTCCCTGGAGAGCCTCTGTCCTGTGGTGAGGACCCTTCCAGCAGGAGGCCTCTCGTCTCCCCGGGGCGCGGTGGCGCCAGGCGCGGCCGTTCCGCGGGGCTCGCCCGAGCTTTCGGCGCGCGCCTCCCGCCGCCCCCGACAGAGGGCGCCCGCCGCCCCCAGCGCTGCCGGGCCTGCGCAGCAGCGGCCTCGGCCGAGCGCAGGCGCGGGGCCGGTCCGGGGCGAGAGCGGCGGCGGCGGCGGCGGCTGCTCCGTCACGGGAAGGGCGGAACGCGGCGGCGGCGCCCGTTTCCTCCGTCGCGTCTCGGCGGCTGCGGCGGCCGCGGCCGGGCTCGCCGGTGGCCGGGCGGCGGAGGAAGGATGGCGTACTTCGTGGAGAGCTTTTGGGTAGGGCAGCGCCGCGGGCCGGTGACGCCGCGCCACAGGCGGAACGGGCAGGGCGCGGCGCGGGGCAGCCGCAGTCCCCGCTGCGAGAGCAGCCTCGGCTCTTACGCCACCCCCGGGACTGGGCCGGGGCCTTGCGGCGGGGGCTTCGTGCCCGCTACGCCCGCCGCGGCGGGGCTGGGCCGCGGTGAGCGGGGTACCTGCAGCCTGCGGCAGGGCAAGGGGACCGCCGGCCCTGCCCGCGCCGCCGTGCTCGGGCTCCGCTGCGGAGAGACGGCGGGAAGAGGGATGGGATGGTATGGGATAGATAGTATGGGACAGGATAGGATGGGGTGGGTGTTGCCATGAGGCGCTGGGCCGAGGGGTGCGCGGACGCCACTCTGTGCACAGGGGTCCGACGCTCGCAGTCAGCGCGGTGCCGGGGGGTGGCTTGGGCTGCGGTGAGTCGTGGTGCTGTACGGGAACAGCACGGGCAAAGGGAAAACCGCGCCTCGGCGCTCCGCGCTTTTGTACCGGTAGCTCGTCTCCGTGTGCTCGTGAGGAGGTACAGCCGAGCAGCAGCCGGCTTAGGGAAACAACAGGCTTTCCAGCTTCCTTTGGACATGCGATCTTATAAGTCATCTCTGCGCAGTTATCTGGGTTTTGAAGTGGGTAAATATATATGGATGAAAAAGTTAAATGGATTGAGTTTCCTGTGGCACGCAACTAGTTTTCATTGTGACCTTTGCTAGTTTGAAACATTAAAATAAGTGTTCCCATAGGGAGTGTTTACAAAGTTGGTTCTTACTTAATTTTTTTTATGTGCCTCTCTACCAAAAAGTAGCAGAAACATAAAAATTGTTATTGTTTGAGCCTGAAGTGAAAAAGAGACAAAATATCTTTAGACGCATGCATTTTCAGTTGTAAGCAGCAGTTATGCTTAAAGTTCAGGAAAAAACTAATTTCACATTTACATTGTTCTGGAATATAGGGCATAGCTCAAGTTTATGTTTTATTTGCAATCTTGTGTTTAGTTTTGACTCCTTTGCTTTCAACATACTATTAAAATTTAATGACCAAAAATACTAGATTTGCTCTCTTGGCATACAAATCTGCTTAATTTGAAGTCTCAGTGTGGGAGATCAGTATTAAACTAATATGTGGAAGAATTTAATCTTTCATTAAAATAAGATTAAAGTTAATATAAAAAGATGCATTTTGGTTAGAAAAGCTTCTGTCTTCTAACATTAAAGCAAAACAGTAGTTGTTTATTTAGCTATCACAACTGAAATTGAGATTTTCTATTAAGCTTCGTTATGTACCATGCTATGTTCATTTAACTGTCTGATCAGTTGTTTTGTTTTGTTAGTAAGTCAGTTAAATTGGTGAAGGCAATGGGCCATTCCCATATGTTCTGTTTCCACGTCTATGTCTTCACAAACACTTCCAGCAAGTATGAGGTGGAAGATAACTACCTCAAATTCCTATTTCTCTCTTTCTGCTTTAAAGAGTCTCTAGCTATAACTTTGTTATCAAAACCCCTAGTGTGGTTTACCAATGAGTGCCAAGACATGGGTGATTCCTTCTGTTAGTACAGGTTTTTCTCATATGTCAGAAATGACACAAGGTAGGACAAGAAGTTTGTTTGTGTTTGTCTTTGTCTTGCAGTGATGACAAAAACATTAGACAGGGTCTTAACATGCAAAACTTAACCACGAAATTTTTGTGATACCATACACAAGGTTTTATTTTGTATAGAAGTAAAATTAAAAGGCATAAGGAATGCTCCATGTTTCCTGCTGTGGGTGAATATTTTCCAAGATTAACTGTAATGATGGATTTGTAAAATCTGAAAGTATTGAGTTTCTGTATATCCTCAGAACTAGGAATAAATTATAGGTTTGTGCATTTTTAATCATTAGTCATCTTCATTTGCACTAACATTTCAGAATAGGTTATTGTTCAGAATTGCTACTGCTTTGGAAGACTTGGGAAGCAATCCATGTAGGCTCTGAATTGTGAGAAAGTTAAGATGGGAATTAGAAGATACGTGAAAATGCACTGAATGCATAATGGCTAAAAATAATTAATAGAAATTTGTAAGGAGAAAAGGTAGTATGTAAAACTTCAGAAGGATTGTCTTGTCATTTCTTCCTTGCCCTTCTAGGTAACCCCAGACAAAATATTTTCGAAAATATGGAATAGGATCGTTATGCTTTTTAAAGCACTGATTTTAAAATGTATCCAAAAGATAATTAATATTCAATTATTTTACATAGATGCTGTCATAAATTTGAAATTGTGCATTGGAAATGGAAGTCAGGATCTTAAGCTGTATGATGCTCTCCTTGATTTAGTAATTTGCTGTAAGTAATAGGAAAAGAGATCAGAAACTGAAGGGACTTTAATGATTTCTCCAGAAAAGGGGAGTGACATGTGTATGAGTGTATCAATTTCTTACACAGTATTTAAGCTGCTGTCTTCCTAAATGTTCTCATGTAAACAAAACAAATCTTACCTTCTTTGTTGTAAGTCTTGAAAATTATCCTGAGGCTTTCCTCTTGCACTGCATTTGAAAATGTTTAAATAATTGCACACTTTGGTTTTGTTGTTGTTAGAGGATGTAAGAAAATTGGATGTCTTCAGTGTTCTGTTGGAGGTCAATGAGAGATAAATAAGACTGTTTTCACGATGTGGAAAGCTGAAGTACAGAGACCTGTACTGTCACTTTAAAAATTTACTATCACTTCAGAAATGTAAGGGTCTGCTAATAGCAGCACGACATTCTTGAGCAATTTTCCAAGCCAGGAGGATATTTTTGGGTATCAAAAGTTATGAACTAGTAGTACAGGCTGTAAGTGACTTTGATTCTTATGACTTGAGTTTTATGCGTTCAAGTCACATGTCCAAGTATTCCCAACTCCTAATTAGTATTGTCATAAAACACTGCACGCTTGCTGCTCTGTATGTGCTACATCAAAACAATGTCATAATTTAAAGGTAACACTATCATAAACTGTTTCTGTTAAACATAGCTACATTTTGTCACTTTGAGTACACTGTTACTGGTATAGGAGTATAGAAAGTGTCATTTATCATTGACTTACTGTTTTCTTAACAGAAAATATTGCTTAGACTTTGATGTTGTATTTAAACTGACCAGTGCAGGTGATTCTTATGACAGTTTAAAGGCAAGTCAAGAAAAATAAGCACCTTTCAAACCAGTCAGTGATTGTTTATAAATTGTTTAAAATTAACCAAATTAATTAAACTGTTGGAAGTTCTGTGAATAGCTGAAGCTGGTTTCTGTGTAACTCCATGCTTGATAACTTTGGAAGTTCTGGCATATAAAAACATATGTATAAATTGATTGCTTTACTGGTAGCTTTTGAGAATGGCTGTGTTAAAGATTCGGGGGGGGGGGGGGGGCGGGCGTTCCAAATACTTTTTGTGGAGCATAAAGGTTGGCAGTATTCCGTTTTAATAGTTATAGCTTTGTGAAGAAGCCTGCTCTATTAAGGGTAAGAATGTATTGTCTTACAAACTTGTGAGTGTTTGACTGGCACAAAGACTTGCTATGCTGACATCTGGAGTTACATTCATATGTCTGTGCAGCACTACTCTTCTGCTGGGCATACAGCTGATACTCTGTTTCAAGAGAGCTGTTCAATATTTACTTAGTATCCTCTCTGTATGTGTGCATGTAGCGTGAGTTGGCTGCCTTCTATCTGTTCATTAAAAATATTTAAATATTTTTAGTTACCTATATGTGGTGGGAAAGCTCTGTCCTTCCTCATATGCATGGAGCTTCTCTGGAGTTGATCTTTATTTGATATGTTGAAACAGGAAGGTGAAAATTGAAGTTGACAGGTTGTTTTTGTGTCCAGTCTTTTCAAAACTTTCAGAACTGACGAAGATGCATTACCTGTGTAAGCAGGTAATGACTGCTTTTCTTTCACATTTCAGTGTTCTCAATTTTCTACAGCTCTTTCAGACACTCACAAATTAAAACTTACAGATAGGTAACTTTCAAAAATGTAAGACCATAATACTAATCACATGAGTATTTTTATGTATTCAGGGCCCATTAAGTTAAATAATTTTTCTAGGTAGAAAGCATGGAAGACATGTTACTTATTTGAAACTGCAACAAGAATTAGCACTTTAAAGAACATGACAACAGTGTTTGTAATAGCATCTAAAATGAGTTTGCATAGTCCTGAATTTAGTATCTGACCAGTCAGAGTCACCATAATGTAATCATTTATTTGTACTGGGTAAATAGAAAATGGTGTAACAGAGTACACCTTCTGTACACTAAGAGATGTTAATATTGAATGCTTTTAATCCAAAGGAGACAGAGCTTGCACTCAAACAATTTGATTTGAAATACAGAAAATAAATGCTGCTGCAGATTGCCTAGAAATTTCTGGGTATTTTACTAAATGCGGATTTTAAATTCAGAATTATTTTTATTGCAACAAACAAACTTATTCTTAAAAACGTGAAGTATTTTAAGTAGTTCAGTCCCACAGAGTTCCTGTAATGTGTTTCCTGTTATGCACAAGTCATGGAAATACTGACTTCTGACTACACATTTGCTGACAGGACTACTTTCATTTCCATGAGGAAATCTTTGCAACTAGTTCTTGATGAAGGGAAATGGAAGGACTGGTCGCTCTTGCTTTCCATGACTTAATTTGTTTTGTGTATGAAGTTGGTCAGTAATGCTTCATTGTAGGCTTATTTAAGTGTACTTAATTTTTACTTGTATTTAAAGTCTTGCTTTGTCTAGTGGCTTGCTCTCAGGGGACATCTATGCTGTAGATATGGAAGAGATTTCTTACAGTAGTATAGAATAGGAAATCCCACAACAAACACCATCTTCTGAAGAGAGTTTTGTTAGCTCTGAGTAAGGACAAAACTGCTAATGGATTTCAGAGTAATTAAATGGTGCCTATATGGAGAGAGGACCACTTACATTTTGCACTCTCATATACAGTTTTACATTTGTTTTTTTATTGAGTAATGACAGGAGCACCTTCAACAGACAGTGGTTTACCTACAAAATTACATTCAGAATGGTCTTTTAAACTGATCTGGAAGTCTGTTAACCAAAGCCTGATGTTATACATGACAGCAGAAGGTTGTCTTTCTCCACTATGCAACTTGTGGATGAAGAATCTGGATCTGACTTAACTGTCTGTTATACCAGTGAATGGTAATTGCTTATTAATGTGAATGGAAGGTTTCTTCAGTTTCCTCTGCAATATGCTGCATTAATTTAATTTTAAGTAGGCCAGTACTGGTCTTCCAGTGATCACAACTATTACTGCTGCTACTAGAAAGGAGCAAGTGAAAACACCCAATGAAGAAAAAGTGTCTGAGATGCAAAATTTCCATGTACAGAATTTTTACAGTATGTATGAGAAGGAGAAATGTTGAGAAAAGACAACCAAAACACACACAGTGTTGCTGGCATATGTGCATGTAGGAGGATAAATACTTAGCTTTTGTAAATTGAACAAGTTCTCCTTTTCCCACCACATACATCTGTCTTGTTATGCTAAATACAGAGCCTTAGCTCTGATTGCTGCTCTTCATGAATATAACTATGGAATGGAGAAGTTGTGGAAAGGCTGTATAGCTTTTTCTAAAGCGGAACATCTGCTTTCTGCATTGAGCCACTGTACTTAATTTGGTTTGGCTACGTGTATGTCTCCAAACATGAACAGAATCATCATCAGGTTAGTCTTTGGAACTGTTGGTCATGTGAAGAGTTTTGAAGACTGGGTGTTTGTGCTTTTAGATAGAGCCTGATACAGGTAATATACATTGTACTTCACATTATATTTACAAGTGAAGACGTCTTTTAGGTGTGCCAGACTTAAATCAAATAGGGCCTCAAATCTGTGAGCCTGCTTTTGACTTAAGGCTTGGTTTAAACTTTAATATCTTTTGCACATAGGTTCTTAACCTCTGATAACCATTGATAGTGTATAAGAGATGAGGCTTTCGGGGGACTCAGTTGAGGAAAGTATCTGTTCTGTTTCTCTGTCGTGCTTTCTACTATTCATTGTGAAGTCAGGAAAAATAATAGGACTCATTAGAAAACCTAATTTAAGTGGGAAAATTATTTCCTTTGCAGTAACCTTCAGTTACAGTTAGAGAACAAGATAATGATGGCAGTTCAGGCTCATTTCATTCTCTAAAGATTTGTGTGGTTACATTTCTGTCAGTTGGTTTATCAGGAAGGCTGCAGCCAGAGGCTGGGTCATGGCTGTGCTATCCTTCCTGCATTTCTAAATTGGCAGGATATTTAAGGAGCTCCAGTGTAGAAAAGGCCCCTTTAAAAGCTTCCATTATGAGAAGTTTATAAGCGGCCTATGTTCAGCACATTTTGGTAATGTATTGGTTTAGCTGGAAGAAACATCTTAAAGCAAAGAAGATTTCACAAAGGAGAATTTTATTATTTTTTAAGGAAGAAATGCCTAGCATTTATCTGTAAATGTTTATCTATAAATTTGGGTACAGTAACAACTTTGGAGAAGTTAAATAAGAATTCTATTCTGTATTCTAATTGAAAATACCAGTGAAGTCTTAATTATAATGCAGTGGCATTCCGGGTTTATATTAAGTAAACCTAAAGTTTATTAACCTAAAGTTAATAAGTTAGTGCACCAGTATTCAGAGTTATTGTGGGCTTTAAACTACAAAGGAAAATGTTTAAATAGGGGTGAAAGGGGAAAGAAACTATTTAGACTGGTATTTGAGTAGGACAACATTTGAATAAAGTTGAATTTTCTACTAATTGGTGTTCTTATCTTTCTCTTACTTTTCAAATTTGTAAAAGCCTTGTTTTGTGGAGAGTCCTTTTAGAGTTTGCAGTATTTTCATGTGTTCTGTTTAGTTTTGTTTGTACTTTTTATAGACTGTAATTGCACTTATACCAAACTAATCTGAATTTTGGTGCACCTTTTCAGGTTACGGCTTACTGCAACCATGGAAACTATGATATTTTTTAAGTTGTTTTTTTTTTTCCTTTGGTTTTGTTTTTCCCAGTGCTTGGAAGAAGTAAAGCAAATAATCCTGACTAGTAATCTGTATCAAATTGCCTTCGGTTATCTCTTATTTATAAATTTATGTGTCTCTCTGTGGTGTCTTTTAAGGCAACTTGAAACTTAGTGGAAGTGGTCTTAATGCCATGGCTGCTGTGAAGTTTTTCCATCCACCCATGACTACTTCTCCTTATTTAAGATGCCAGATCCCTGCATGCCTTCTCTTCCTAGCTCCCCCTTTTCTGCTGAGCAATACAGCTTGTTTGTTTCCTTGCAGTGATCTGGATCAGTGGTTCTTGGTTTTATTTGCCAGCTTTATTTTTCAGCTGTATAATTTCCCTGATAAGGTTTGCTTTATGGCTGCATAAACAAATTTTTGCAGAACTGAACAGGCAGAAATGTTTGGAAGGGTATAAGACCAAATTCTTGGGCTTTTCTCACTGACAGTATAGACCTGCCTTTGTTAAAAGTTCAGGATTTTAAGAATGATGTGGGTCTATTTGAATGCATCCAAAAGAGGACAACAAGGTTGGTGAGAGTGCTAGAAGACATGTCCTGCGAGGAGCCACTAAGGACCTTGGGCTTGTCTAGTTTGGAGAAAAGGAGACTGAGGTGTCACATGATTGCTCTCTATAGCTTTCTGAGCATAGGAAATTGGGAGTGTGATGCCCATTTCTTCTCCCTGGGAGATAAGGATAGGACATGTAGAAATGGCTGAAAACTGTGCCGAGGAAGATTCAGACTGGACACTAGGAGGAATTTCTTTACTCTGGGAGGGTGGTCAAACACTGGAATGGGGTACCTAGAGATGGTGATCAGTGCCCTGAGCCTGTCAGTATTTAAGGGACATTTGGACAATGCCATCAACACCATGATTAAACTTTTGGTCATTCCTGAAGTGCTCAATCTGTTGGGCTAAATGATTGCTGTAGATCCTTTCCAGCTGAAATAGTCTATTCCATTCTATGCTATACATCCTGTTCTTCTTTCCCCTCCATTCTGAACATGCATGCAGTTTTCCTGAGGGCCACTTCACACCTTATATAGAAGCATCATTATGGATCTGAAGCTTTTGTGAGAGAGAAGGGGAATGGATAGTCTGACAGGAAAACTTTATTAGTAGCGGTGCTATTATGCTGTGCCTTGCCTTTCTTTTATTTCTGTTGTTGCTTTTTGCTGTAAGGAGGAAGTTCATCATAGTGCCAGAGGTCATAAGCCGGCTGAGTTTATTAGTCAGTGCTTAGAGCAGTGTCGCAGTTTCGATAGTGAGGTGTGCCTCACTCACTGGAAAATAGTCCTAAAACTTAAGAACAGATAGAGAAGCTACTAGTGAGAAGGAAAGTATTAGTGATTTTTTTAAGCAGTTTTATGAAAAGCAGGGGAAGAGAAATGACATGTGAAGGATTGGGGAAGTAGGATATCAAGTAATCCTAACTGAACTTTAATTCATGTAAAATAATGAAAGAGATGAGAGGATAAATGGAGAGTACAGTATTTAGGATGTGTTTAATATGATGGGAAGTGAAAGAATACAAGACCCCTAGAAATCTACAACAGAAATGTCTTTGACTATAGCCTAGAAATATATAGATAGAATGGTACTGGTAGCAGCTGAGGTGATCTTAGTTTAGTTTACACATATGGGATTCAGGGGAACTAACAGCAGTTGCTAAAAAGCAGAAGCATTAGAAACAATTAACTTCTGATGAAGTGATTAAAATGAAAAGCAGTTATAAAAATGCTGTGTTTCATAGTTTTATTTTCTGTTTATCTTCAGGGGGAAAGGAACAATGGCTTTGATGTCCTCTATCACAATATGAAACATGGACATTTGTCAACAAAGGACTTAGCAGATTTTATTAGAGAAAGGTAAGTATTCATCCTATATTTTTAATATAGTATTTGTAGGTTTTATTGTTTGTCATTGTGTTTAATAGTAGCGTGCAAAATATGTAAACAAAATTCAATTATCAAAACTCAATTATCATTTTAAATACCTCTCACATTCTACAGGAATATCTATACTTATTTCATTAGTTTAGAACTGAATAGGAACTCTTAAGCATCAGTTAATAATGAGCTTCTAATTTTTCAGGTTTCATTTAGAAGATGAGAATAAAAATCTAGAAATGTCATATTAGGTGTCAAGCAGTTTATTTAAATTAATCCAAAATTTGCATTGGGAAGAAAAAGGAAGAAAAATGATAAGTTAAAGCTGCAAAAATTATTAGGCTTCCAAAGTTGTTACTATAGATTTGGAATTAGGCTATTAGCAACTGCTGGTATAAACTTTAAAAAATTATACTTTTAGAAGCTGAGACAGGTTTGTTAAAGAAAGAGAATAATACATAGGGACAAGAAAATAATATGCAGAAAATAACACAAGTTCTTCTATATTGGATGGAAGGAACAGGACTGAAATCTGAAAATATGACAACTTTCAAAACAGGTGACCTAGTGCTGCATTTAGTTCTTTGTGAAAGAAGACTGCTGCATTGAACATATGGATTTCCCTTCTGAACAAAATTACCTATATGCCTACTTCGGAATTTTGCCTTTCCTTAGTTACTAACACTAGATAACACATGGAAAACAGTTGCAAGAAATTGATTGAGGACCTGTTTCACTGCTGGCGTCTTGCATTAGAAGCTGTCAAACTGGAATTCTTCAAAATTTAAGTTTTGGCCTCAAATAGATCTCAGTTTAAAAAGTACTTTCCACAAAAAAAAGTAATTTCCACAAAAAAATTTCTCAGTTTAAAAAGTAATTTCCACAAAAAAAAGTAATTTCCACAAAATATAACCACCACAAATCTGACAGATACTTCATAGCACTAACAGCATCATTTCAAAGAGAATTGGAGAAAATTACCAAAAAAACCCATTTCACTAAGTAGAAATGGTTGAGTACCAGAGTCCAAATGTGATGTCTCCTTTTGTAAAGACTGCACAACCAAGGAATCTTCTGTTTTTCAAGTCCCCAGTATCAGAGAATGAATTATGAAGCCACAAAGGGTTCTAGTGAAATCCTGAGTTGGATTGAGCAGAGGGATATCACGGTGTTCACATTTAGTATAAATGCTGAATGCTTCACAAACTTGCACTTTTAATATTTGATTTTTATCATGTGAGTTCTTGAATCTTTCCTTTGATAGCTTCTTTAATTTTTGGAAACATTCAGTTTTTATACCAGCACATCATGGACCTAAGTTGTACCTTACCTGGACACATTTAAGTTTATTGGTTTTACAACCTTTTTGTTTAGATTTACCTCCATATTTACTTGAGAAACTGTCTCACTCTCTCTGCTTCTTGTCTCCTGTATGTTGTATTCTTTGGCCATGCTCCATTTTATTTGTATTGGTGCTAAGGTGAAAGGTCTTACATAAATTGGTAAAAAATAACTTGCTGCTGTATCTGACTTGGTTTCTTTGCTTTATAATACTGACATAAGTAAAACTTGACAGTCCTTTCTGCACAAAATCCCTAGCAAAAAGAATATGGCATTCTGGTTTTATTTTCTATCTATAAACTTCTGCAAATTAAATTTTTAATTTCAATATTTTTGAAATTAAATAATTATTTTAAAATAACTTTTAAGTTATGAGCCTTTGCAGTCAGTAAAGAAAATCTTTGAACCTTTTTCCACATGCTAAAATGTTTCAGCTCAGGTTTCTGCCAATTATTTCTAGTGTTTTAAATAACATTTAAAGATTAATGACCGTGTATGAATACATGAGGATCCCCATGAGAACTTTATCCTCAGTGAGAGTTCAAGAAATGCTTTTTTCTGTGCATGGATCAGGATGTGCCAAAGAGATATGCAGCCATCGTACAGCATCTTTTGTAAGATCTATGAAAAAAATTCAGTTCTCATTAACCACTAAGATAGAATCTGAGTACTATGTTGCAATTTACTTGACAAAGCTGCACTATTTTTCCTTAAATGTAAGTTGCCCATGTCAATGATGCAGATCAGCTGCACTAAAGTCAGTCCTTTCTAGTGACTTATTTCCATTGGGATATTAAACCTGCCTTGTGTATTCTTCTGCCCTATTTTTCTGCTGCCTCTTGATAAGCCAGGCTGCAATTAACAAAAAGCAGTTGAGGAACAAATTGATACTTTTTTTCCATAAGGTATGAATGATCAATCACAGCCTAAACTAGCAATAGTTTGTGACATATAGTTTAGATTCAAGGAGATAGAGAGACTTCAAATATTTGGTGTCCGTTAATAAAAATATTTGAGAGTCCAAATGTGTGCAGTGAAGCCTTTTGCTGCTGTTGTGAAGTTACTGTGGGATGTCATTCACCTTCCTGGGAAATAAAAATGGTTCAGTAGAGCACATTTTTTCACATGGGCCAAATTCTTGGTCTCAAAAAGAAATTGGATTAGACAGTACTTGAGCAGTATTTTACAATGGTTCAGTTGTCTTGTCCGTTATCTCCTTTGCATATTTGTTAATTGAAAAGAAGATAAGAGATGCTGCACACAGTTATCTGTTTTCCTCCTTCTGTAGATTGTAGTCTGAATACTGTTTTACAGTAATGTCTTCTGCTGCGAATATGTTAAGTGGATGGGCAACATGTATTAGGAGCCATCTAGATCTAGTGTTTTTATGCCTTGGCTTTTGTGTACCTGATTTCTGAACTCTTCCCTATGAAAACTAAATTTACATGCATTTGAATTTTGAATCTGTTTTTCCATTTCTTTTACACATTTTTGTTTCTGTTTTCTGTCTTTTTTTTCAGAAGTGGATACATAAGAGGATGAAACTGTTGAATAGGCAGAGACAGATCTGAGTTGGTAGTAATACTTTTAAGAATTTGGAGTACTTACCCTTTCTAGGTAGAGCAGTCATCTGGTCAGCTGGGTTTGCTGGAGTCTCCAGACTAGTCAGAAAATACACTTTTTATGAAGTGATTTTGCATGGAAAGAAGAGATGGGTCAGTGTGTTTGGATGTACAGACTGCTTAGGGCACAGAAACATGTGTTTGTGAAACCCATCTCTGTTACTTATGCTGTTCAGAATGGTGTTTTAGTTGCGTGTAGCCTAATTGGGGAAGAGTATTGTTTCCTTTTCTCCAGCCTTAGAAATGGTAATGAAAAAATGTGTAAAATATGGAATAACTTTCAAAATTATTGTAATCTTAACCATTTCTTTAAAAAATATTTCAAATTTCTGTAAGAACATTCTGACATTGTGAAGTTTTTTTGCTGAGAAAAACAAGCATTTGAAACATATTAATTTGTAATAATATTTCTATGCTGTATTCCTGCCTGATATCCCAGAAGAACCAGAAGTTTTCATCCTTGTCTGTGTTCGGTGACACAGTATTGTTACTGGTCATGTATTAAAAAAAACAAGAGCCAGTTGGATCTGTGGTTCAAAAGTTTGTCATCTGAAGGAGTGAGTTTTCTGGCAGACAGTCTGCTTAATCGTGGTAAATCATGAGTGGGACACGTTATCTATCTGCTGAAAGGTTAGACACCAGTTCTTAAAATCATCAAATCATAGAATGGTTTGGATTAAAAAGGATCTTCAACATGATCAAGTTCCAGCCTCCCCTGTTGTGGTCAGGGACATCTTTCACTAGACCAGACTGCCCAATGCCCCTTTCAACTTGGCCTTGAATAAGGGCCATGCTTCACTTATAAAGCATGTAGAAATTTTTGTTAGTTAAAGAAGTCAAACTAAGAAGGTTGAGCTGCCTGCATAGTTTTTTTTTTTTTCTTTATATTTGTGGAAGATTTTCTAGGTGAACTGTCATGTGTTTGTATGCATTTAAAATCTAAACTTTTTATATATAAGAAATCATGCTGCATTTCTAGGAGAGATGTAGGTACAGAAATGTGTTGTTTTTTCTCCAGGAATCTTTCTAATGTTTTTCTGCACTGATTGCTTGTAAGCATTATAGAAAAAATCTGCTGGATCAAATGAAATTAACAATGCATATGTTTCCATTTAACTTTTAAATGTTTGGCAGATCCCAGGCAAAGACACACATTCAAATGGGTGAAAATTAATGTACTGAAAAAATCATGGTCTGTTACCTGTACAACAGAGTGCTCTACAAAGTCAGTTGATAGGACAAATGTACTAATTGGTCATCTTTCAGTTCTTAGTATTTTTTACTGATGTGTGTTGATACTCTGTAGTAAATTGCAGAACTCCAGTTTTGTGGAGATAGTTCAGGGAAGTATGCTGTAAATGGGTTCAAAGAAAAGGGATATGGATTTTGGTCAAAATTCTTGTGTTTAAACAGGAAAAATAAGTCACTGAGTTAAAAAATCTGGAAAACTTGGATAGACTATACAGATGATTAGTCAAAACATATTGTTCATCATGGCAATTAAAAAAAATCATTGTCTATGCTTGGTGCATGTGTGCTTGCTGTTGTGCAGTGTGCAAGATTTCCAAGTCTTGGAAAGTTGAACTTTTTCTTATCATCTAAGATATGATCATATGTGGAACAAGGATAAAGTGAATTGACTTTCTTTTATGGTGAATAACTTTGCAGTAGATAATATTCAAAATTAAATTTATCTGTTGCATGTTGCAGTTTAATCACCTTCTCCAAGTAGATTTCCAACTAACTAACTAGATAGTTATTTTGGAAGTTCAGTAGGTTTTAACACATGCTCCTCTGTTTCAGGTGAATACCCCTACTTTGTTTTCATATTTTCACAAGACAATTCTTTTTGCTTGTAAACTGTTGTTGTACAGGGAAAGAGAAAACTTCTGTCTCAGGTTATAGTCATGGTATAACTTGAGAGAGGGATGAATTCTTCATCTGCCTTTTTTCTTCTCTCGTGTCCTGTGTAAAGGTATTACCCAGCAGGAAAGAAACTGCTCCGAGTTTTTCAAGAAAAGACAATTACAGTATTTACTCATATCTAGGATGCTTCCTAATCTAAGTTGATACTATATAGTGAATATTGTTTAAGGTGAAAAATTAAAATACTGTGTATTTTTAATAATAGGAGGATGAGGAAGATTAATAGAGAAGGACTTGCAGGGAGTCACTGCTGTAATAGGTGATTCCATGCCAATTGCCCCTGCAGAGGCTCTAAGAAGGGAATCTGTGTCAACCCTTGGATTTGCATCTCTAAAAGACAAGTGAAATTGTGGATTCTAGTGAAGGAAAATATTAGAATACTTTGTGTAGTTCCTAAACTCAAATATTCCTGTGTGAAGAACCTGAAGGAAAGAACAGGCTGCCCCCAACAATAAGACTAAATAAGAGCACATTTTGTTTCATGTGATTGCAAAATATTGTAAATATTTTTTGTTTCTGAGTTTGACTTGTTCTTCTCCCTGCAATGTTTTGTCACAGGGTTCTTAGATTATTTTCAAAATATACTAATCTATATTTCAAAATGTATGTACAGCTTTTGAGAGATCATGTAAATGGAATAATTTTTAGCTCACGTAAAATGTCTTCTGTATTTTGCCTTTAGAATGCATATTCAGTCATCAAAATTTTGATTGTACTTTTGATGGCTTTCTTTGGCAGAGCAACAATAGAGGAGACATATTCAAGGTCGATGACAAAACTAGCCAAATCAGCAAGCAATTACACACAACTTGGGTAAGTAAGTGTACATAAGAGAGAAATAAGTCACTGCATACATAGTAAGAATCAAGTCTGATTCTGAATATTTTATTGATGATTTTGAAGGTTAGTATAACTTTACCTGTAAAAATGGTTGTTAGGTCTTTAGTAACCATGGAAAAATTCATGCAGACAAAGACAGCACCATTCTTTGAACTGAAGAAAAAAACCAAAGCCTAAACACTGATAAACTGTCTTCTGTGTTTAAAACAGAGTTCTTTTCAGACATAGTCACCTCTATTATGTCCTCTCAAACCTATGGAAGTTATTTTGAAGAGAGAACATATAGCCAGCAAATATGGCAGCAAATTTATTTATTTATTTTATTTCTGGTTTTTGGGGTGTTACCTGTTCTCAGAGATGTTCAGAATGAAACTTTTCCATAGATTTATTCCATAGTTAAATGGAGGTTTTGTACTCCTGGTATGTTTTAAAAACTAGAATGATTAATGGATACTTTTCCATTAGATAGATTAGGCGAATGAAAACTCAGACTTCTGAGAAAAAACTAGATTTTTTTTTTTAATTTATAGTAATATAATCTAGAAATGTGGGGAGCTTTCATCAGTGCATAATTTGATAATAGTTGTTTTTGCTCTTTAAATTAACAGGCATATACAGAACCTTTGAACATAAGAACTTTAAAGCCTATGGTTGGTATTGATTTTTAGCAGCATTAACCAGAATAGTAAGGCAGAAGTATGTCTTTGGAACGCTTGGAAAAAGTCCATTCAGCACAGAAATCTGAATCTGAGAAATGATCCTACCTCTTTGTTCATCTTCATTAATCAGTAAATCCTTTTTAGTGGCAGACCATCTTAGCCAATATTTTTCCTCCATCTTGTGGCTGCAATGATGTAAGACAACTAGAAATGTAACTAACCAAGGAATTCCTAAATTATTCACACTGTTCAAGTATACACATAATAGTATTTACTACATGTTAAATTATTTTAATCTGTTCTTGCACCGTCTTGATGCTTGGCATCGTTGTGTGCTCATCATGGTGTTAAATGAACTTTGCGGTGTTTTACTTATTAGAGCCAATACAAGTAAAACATTGGATGTTTTGTTTGTTCAATTTTAGGAGGAGAAGTGAACTGTAAACTTACTGATTATTCTGTAGCACTACTAAAAATTGCCAACTGAAAGAAAAAAAAACAGATTAACATTATTTTCCTCAATCCAGGACATTTGCACCAGTTTGGGATGTCTTCAAAACCTCAACAGAAAAACTAGCAAGTTGTCACTTGGATCTTGTGCGGAGATTACAAGAGCTAATAAAAGAAGTTCACAAGTATGGAGATGAACAGATCAAAGCTTACAAAAAGGTTATTAATTCTTTTTCTTATGTATGCCCAATGACTTGTTAACATTTGGTTTGGTTTTAACAACCATATGATATTTGGCAGACTAAAGAAGATGTTTCAGGAACTTTGGAAGCAGTGCAAAATATTCAAAGTATCACTCAGGCCTTGCAGAAATCAAAAGAGAACTACAATGCAAAGTGTGTGGAACAAGAACGCTTAAAAAAGGAAGGAGCAACACAGAGAGAAATTGAAAAGGTAGCTGTCACATCTTACTTTAATTGTGCTATATTATTATCACCACTTTTAATGAAGGAATGGGACCACCATTGGGCTAAGAAACAACTTACTGCTCAGATAAACATCAGTCTCAGAGGTCATGAGATTTTAAAGGAGCAAGCTGTTGGCCATAGCTCAAAGTAGTCACAAGTTCTTTGTTATGAAACAATATATAACTTTCTAAACCAATAGACAGTCGCCGCAAGGTTTATTTTGCTTTTCTAACCTATCACCTTTACTCACTTCTACTGCACTGCAGATACTTTTACCCAGTGGGCTATTATGACACATATACACATATACTTCCATTATAACTTTTAACTTACTCTATACAATTACTCAATTACTCTCCTACAGACCCTTCACGATCTTACCCAATACATTTTCTTACTTAAGGTATATTCTTACTTACAACTGTAGAGACATAAGTTTATGATTTTTCTACTTAATGTCTGTGTACTTTATTTTTACATCAATCCAAGCTCCTTCCAAGGCTGCAGATCAAACCTCCCTGTATCTGTGGAAGTTTCTATCTTTCCATTTCCCACAGTCCTACTAATTGTCATACATGTTCACCTTGTATTAGTAAGTGGAATGCTCAGAAAGGATTAAACATAGTTGAAAGTTGTGACTATTTTTTAATACGCATGATATTGTGAATATGTAGATATGTATTGTTTACACTTATTTCCTTGTCTGTTCTTACTGTACTATAGTTCTAATTCTTCACTTTGTAAATACCTGCATCAAATGATAGTTTTGTGTAGTGTCTTTAACAGAAATTGTGCCCAATTGTTTTTGCATCTCCTGCATTTTTTATTATATTTTCTTACGTGAATGCTCAGTGCCATTGTAACTGAACACAGGAATAATTGTGTTATCCCTGCAAAGAGATAAAGTAGCTGAGTACATGAATATTTTAAGTCTGTTCAATGAAGAAAATGTTATCAACACTTTCACTGCTGTTTTAAAAGGTTCCAATCTCATGGACCAGAGATTCAAGGGATCTTGACAATGAGTCAATACAATTAGTATCTTGAGGTGTATTTAGTACTGTCCTTGGGTTGTGATGGGGGATAGATCCATTCACAGAATCACTCAATATCTAGGGTTGACAGGGACCGCTGAAAGTTATCCTCTCTATTCCTCATGCTCAGGCAGGGCTGTCTAAAGCCAGTTACTCAAGACCTTGTCTAGACAGCTTTTTAGTATCTTCAAGGATGGCAATCCCATGGTGTCTCTACCTGTGCCAGTTGTCTATCACCTTCACAGGAAAAATGTGTTTCCTGCTATTCAGAGGGAGGGAATCTTTTGTGTTTTCTGTTAGTGCCCATTGTCTCTGGTTTGATGACTGGGCACCACTGAAAAAAGCCTGACTTTGTCTTCTATGTAGTCTCCGTTCAGGCATTTATGTCTATTGGTAAGATTTGCCCTCAGGCTTCCCTGCCCCAGGCTGAACAGTTCCAACAGTCTCAGTTTTTTCTTATGGGTCAGATGCTTCAGTCCCTTCATCATCTTCATGCCCCTTTACTAGACTCTCTCTAGTATGTCAATGTCTCACTTGCAATGAAAATTCCAGAACTAGACGCTACTCCAGGTGGAGTAGCTGTGCTGAGTAGAAGGGAAGGATCCCCTTCCTTGACCTGCTGAGAAAAATAGTAACTTTTTCCTATTTTCAGGAATCTAATTAGTAGAGGAAAGAAGTCACCTTTCCTTGTCTCTAGTTATAACTTCTCTTATTAAATCATGAATCCTCTGCCTATTTCCATTTCAATTAACTGGTCTGTGTAGGACTTTTTTCTTGATAGAATGATGTTTTTGCTTTTAGTCCTGCTGTCTTGATGGAGAAGATAGTATTGGTTATTGTCTTTTCACTGATGACAAAAGTTATTTTGTTGACTATGTTTCAATTGTTTTATCTTGGTATAAATCTAGCTTTTTTCCCCCCAGCTTCTGTCTCAAATGGGAGTTCATGCTGGATTCTAGACATGAATCAGATGTGTGTTGGCAGATGTTTTCCTGCTAGTCTGTTCAAAGTATAATTTTTCTAAATTCTTGTAAATAGGGTTTCAGTAGGAAAGGTTGACTTGAGGGAAGGCTTTTTAAGATGTAGCATTATTCTTCATTTGGAAGCAAAAAATATTCAGCATAACAGATGTCTGCATGAGAAGGCGGAAAGAGGAAGCTCTATAGGAGGAGGGTAATTTTTTTACTGTTTTATGCATCTTCCTTAGATACAATTATGTCATTGAATAGTACTTGAATGCAAGTACTTCAAATATGTTTCTAGTGGGAGTAGGTAACTGACGCTGTCACATCTTTCCAGTCATGCCTCTATTTAAATTTACACTTGCACTTTTGTAAACAGAGTGACCAAAAATGGTATTAATTTATTCTTCCTTTGGTGCAAAATAGATGTATTACTTTCAGTGCAACATGAAAACTATTTGCTGGCAAAATCACAGATTCACTGCTTTCTCAGAAAGCACCAGTATACTAAGAGTTTATCACAAAGCCAAATGTTTGGAGAGATACTTTATTGAAGAATCTAAGGAAGTATCTGAGACCTTGCAAGTCTCATGGCAGCTGGATGTTAATACTGACTTGCATAATAATTTCCTGTTGTTCACTGACATGTAAACTTCTCTATTTATAGTGACTTAACAAAAAAATCAGTTAACTGATCCTTATTCTTTCACATACTGTAAATCTGGTCACATACTGTAAATACAGTTCTAGCAATTGCTGTACCTGAGAATAGTCACATCCTATTTTCAGGAGAGATTACTAGTTAATCATATAGTGTCCATGTGTTTTATCATTTTTTCTGTTCTTCTGAGTACTTAGTTTTTTAATTGCTCTTCAACATGTAATACTGGCATTCTGCTCATCATTAAACGTGATGGGAAATGGAGAATGTTCTTGTTTTGCCAAACTCCCTTGCACATAGCGTTCAATTAAAAATGCTTTACCAAAAAAAACCCCATTTTTGCATCTCCTAGCTTGACATTACTTTCCTTTTTAGTGATTAAATTTGGAATCAACTTCAAAGCAATCATAATTTTAAGAGCAAGGTTTCAGAGAGCATGTTGTATTTTCAGCATAGTAAGTGGCAGTTGAGTTATATGATAGCACTCTGTGCTTCTCAGTGATTTTCCTGTGTAAATGTGTATGAGTGAGAATCATGAAGTAAAATTCAGGATAATAAACTGATAGGTTTGATACAACTTTTCTGAATAATCCATATTTTTGTTATTTAAGTATTTTCACATTCTGTTATGCTGAGTTTAGAAGAGTTTGTGACTAAGATATGATTAGGCTTTCTTTGTAACTGGACAACTACTTTTGATTCCTATTCCTTTGAAGTGCTAATGGTATACTGTTACTCATGATTACCAGTTATTTTTCTCTTGGAAATTGCAGAATCTCTCTCTCTTGCCAGAGGGCATCTTTCTGTTAACTCATTTGAAATTATAGATAGCAGTCAGCTTTACTAATCATTGTAAGTAAAAAATAATTTCAGTTAGACAGATGAAATTGATTTGCAAGGGGGAGGAGGACTACAGCTAGAACAAATAGAAAATATACAATTCTCTTTACTGATCTTATTAACAATTCAGGAATACTTTTGTGTTACAAATGATGGGAAATTTCTGAGAGATAGTAAGCATGTTGAATAAAGAAGCTTGGGAAGAAAATGGTGCTCAAGATGATTTTCACTGGCATTTAATTTCGAAATAGATTATCAATGGTTTGAAAGACTTCATCTCATGCATCATGCTGTAAACTTTGAAAATAGCTTTTTCTCTACCACAATCAGTCACTTCATTTAGTTTTGTTTTCCATGTAATACTGAGATTTTCCTGTATTTTGTTTTATGTTCTACTTAGCTCCCAGAAAGATGATTTTGATTTATTAGCAACAAGTAATGAAAAGTATAAATCTCCAAAGTACTATTAATGATAACACTGACCTGCCTAAATGTGACCTTCACTATACTCTGCACTAGCTTCACTTTCAAATATCTGTTAATCCATTGATGTAACTCCCATACTTCTGAGTTTCTTTCTTCATTTCTAAGAGAACTTCAGCATCATGGGGTTTTTGCCATTGACTCTTTCAGAATTGCACTTGTAATTGTTTGCTGTGTATTCTAACCCTTTTATTTCTGTTTTGCTGTTGCAAATATAACTTTGTTGTTCCTATTTGACAAGAGCTGTTATTTTCAGCAATAAAAATTTGATTTCAAAGTAAGTATTGTTATAAATATTATAAGTATTAAGTATTGTTATAAATATTTTAATAAAAATTTTATTTTAATAAAATTTGCTTATAAGGGGAAGGGGTTTAGTTGAGTTAATTTGTTACACTTGTATGTGATTTATATGTAGTAAAATCTCCAGTTGCTCTTATCTGAGATATTTGGTGTTGAAATTTTGCTATGATGTGTCTCTGTTTTGGTATCCCTCTGATAATTTTTAGAGATCATCCTGGGCCTTCTTTTAATATTAACTTTAAAAACCTGTATGTGACATTTGCCACATTTCTGTATTGATCTATAGGCAGCAGTTAAATCTAAAAAAGCAACAGATACCTATAAACTGTATGTGGAGAAGTATGCTGCATTTAAATCTGATTTTGAACTGAAAATGACAGAAACAGCACAGGTAAGTGTTGCATTAAATGAGTTACTTTTGAAGTTGGTTAATGTATTCTATGTAATTTCTAGAGTGATCTGAAATTAAAGATTTAAAAATACTAGTCCCTTTGGAAATTGATTTTTTTGAAAGGCAAACACTGACTATGTATGTTGTGATAGCCCTGTCCTTCAGTGACACTGTGCTGGCACTCTAGAAGGTGTTTTGAAGGAATTTTTTGGCAGAAAGCAAAATGAACTTTTGGAAGTATTATATATGCATTGTGTTTATGAGAAAAAACGTCTGAATTGCTGGGCACCCTGGACTCATTTACAGGAATTTTAATATTGGGATCCTTTGTGCCTTTTCAATATTATTCCACTGAAACACTAAAATTACAGTTTGTTAAAATGCCTACCCAGGATTTACCTGAGGTTATGAAAAGCCATTACAGCTGTTGAAGTTTCTGGGGTTTTTTAAAAGACTGTATTCTAGAAAATTTCAGGTGCTTTGTATCAATGCATATGCCATTTCTTGCTACATTTTAAACCACATTTGCCTAAGTGTCCTTAGCTCCTTAACTGTAGCTGTCCTTTTATTTAAAATTGAAAGTAATTTTCACTTAATGTTATTATGGACACTGGCAAACTTTCCACATTTGTCCATATTGGAAATGAAATTGTCATTCTGCCATTTAAAGATGTATGTGTGGAATTCAATTTAAGTATAATGGTATAGCTGCATTCACAATTTGGTTGCACAATGGCTACCAAGGTGCATGAAGATGATGTGATATGAAAAATGACATCCATGAATATATGGAAGCCCACTTCTATGTGAAGTACATCCTGTATTGTCTTAATTCAGCATACATTTCATTTGAAAAGATACTGATTAATTCTCAAAACTAAATCAGTGAGGAGTGTGGGTATTTTCGTTTCTTTCAGTGCAAAATCAGTTGGTTTAGATTAAATCTGTCTTACAATGTCCAGTAAAAGAAGTAAAATCATAGGGTAGGCTACAGAGGATGACTGTGTCTTCTGTAATTAAGATGAGGGCTGCTGAAGAAAAAGAAAATAATTTTAATCTCCCTAAGTGATGACTACAGAGGTACATAAGTAGAAGCAGAAGACTGAGGGTCTGAGAAGCTAGAGATATGTGTCTTGTATAGGGAGTCATAGTTTGTGAATCAGAGTAGCAGAATGTTCAAGATCGGGATCTTCACTGAACCCTGTGCTAATTGGAGAGAGGATTAAGTGGTGCACCGAAGTTTGGACACACTTGAAAGGGTAGTTACAGAAATAGGCAGAGAACTAGGGAAGAGCAGAAGTAAACAAAGATTTAAAGACTGTTATGGTTGACTGTTGGGGAGGATAAGAACTTTTAGTTCTTATTTTTGGCCAGGAAGAGGCCATTGAAAACTTTGGAAGTGATTTTAAAATAGCTGTCAGCTGACAGCCTGGGTAAAAAGGAACAAACTGTAAAAATT
Source organism: Calcarius lapponicus (assembly GCA_039654755.1). Taxonomy (NCBI): domain Eukaryota; kingdom Metazoa; phylum Chordata; class Aves; order Passeriformes; family Fringillidae; genus Calcarius; species Calcarius lapponicus. The sequence continues at coordinate 26,382,820 of CM077481.1, read as the reverse complement.
ATGTATGATGAGTTTAAAGATCAAACAAATCATATTTAAAGAAGCAAAGAACATAGATTTAACTAGAGAAAGAGTGTGTATGTTTACAAATGTTCTAAAAAGGAAGTGCAAAATAGATCCAGACATTAGATTTCTTGGTATAGATGAAAAAAAAAAACAAGACTCTTCAGTTTTGGAGAAAAGAGGAAACTTGAACACCTTCTAAACATCTTTTGATAGGAATAGATCAGATTTTTTTGAAGGGCTAGATGAAAGTTGAAAAAGTAAGTAAAAAAGTTCAATGATAATTCTGAAATGATCGCTTGCTTTCTAAAGTGCATTATTTCATAACTGAATTCTGCACCTTACTTTCTTAAATGTAACTATTAGGTTTAAGATGTGGAGAAAAAAAAGAGGCTTATTTGTTATTTTTTCATTTTAGTGTATTTAATTATTGAAATTTAGAATTTAGTGTTTCAGGAAGTATTTTCATTATTATTAATTGCTTATATTTGTTTACAGAAATTTCAAGATATCGAAGAAATGCACCTTCTTCGAATGAAAGAGATTATACAGTCATTGTCAAATACCATAAAAGAAATTCATTTACAAATAGGAGAGGTATTATTGTACTATATTTGGATTATGCTTTCATTTTCCTTAACTGTTAAATGGAATATATCTTACTTTGTGAAATTCAACATAAGGTGAAATTTCCATGGCTTCCTGTTGCACTTTTAAGTTCAGTGCCACAAAGTTTACCAAATAAGACTGGATAAATTTTGTCATCAGGAAAAAAAAAATTAGGACAATTTGAAGAATTCAAAAGTTGAAGAATTTTTAGTGTATTTTAAATTCTGCTTCCTGGATATTATTTTAGCACTCATTTCACACAGATTTAGGATACTGCTTTTTTAATTAGAGCTAGAAATTATATCAGTCTGAGAAGTTTCCAAATGTTTTATACTCTTGGATTTTATGAGCAAAACATATTTAATAACAGAAGCTTTTATAATTAGATGGAAGTTGAGTTAATTAATAATCTTTATAAGCAGTCCTTTTTTTCTTTTTTTGAAGTGTCACTTTATTTGCTTACACTTTAGTATTGAGGTTCTCTGCTAATAAATTATCATCACAAGGGTGATGCTGTTTATTTCTAAAGTATATACACATCCTTCCTTGTTGGAAAAACCTATTAACAGCATGTTGTTAGAGCAAAACAACTTGTTGCTAGACCAGAACTATTACAAGAGTAGGGCTTTTTACTCAAGCAGGTGGAAGTTGTGATAATACAGTAATAACAGTTCACACCCTGAACTGGTGCTGGCTGAAAAAACTGCCTGTTTTCCTTACATTATAGTGGGATATGTTGCCAACAAATTTAGAAAAATATGTATACACAAGTTGTTTAACATGGAAGAAATAGTAGTAAAAGCTAGATCAGTCATTTCATTTTTTGTTTGTAGTGTACCCACACTTGCTAATACTACAGAAAGGAGAAGGTTTTCCTAGATAAAATATCTGTTGGTTTTTCTAAGTCCTATAGTGTATTTTGGGGGAAGGATTATGAATTTTTTACTATTGCAAAAGCTACTTCTTAAAGTTAATAACTTTTTTTTTTGAAGGTGCATGAAGAGTTTATCAATAACATGACAAATACTACAGTTGAGAGTTTAATACAGAAATTTGCTGAGTCAAAAGGAACTGGCAAGGAAAGACCTGGTAAGAAATTAAAACTCGCAGAATAGGAAATGTTAGCTTTAAAATTAGAAATTTCCATTCCTAATGAAATGTCAAACCTGTATTTGTTAATTTGCTGTATTTTTAACATATGTTCGAATTCTTAGTATTCATTAACTTTGATATTAAATGGGTCATAGAAATTGGTAATGCAGAATTCATTATGTGCATATAGTATTTGTGTTCATGATGCTTGGTAGTTTATTGGTCTGTACAACTAAACTGCAGTTTCCTGGAACATCAGGGAAATTGGTCAAGAAGCTGTAGTTCCTTATACAAACTATGTGTTGTCTGCTATGTGTTTCTTGTACAAACTGGGATTCTGCATAAATTGTACTTCAGAACTTTGTTGAATATAAACATATTAAAAGCAGATGTCTATAAAGCTGCTTATTGAACTATTGGAACAGTTGCATCAGTTTGTTCAGCTTACCAAATTATCATTTAATAGATACACAATATCTATTTTTTTATAAAATGTATTTTAATATACAGTAATGTGTATTGCTTCTTTAAGAAGCAAATTGAATAGTACTTTTTGAAGGTACTGTTGATTGGGTGTGGTAAGACTTTCCTGGACTGGTATAAAAAAAGGCATTTTCACAGTGCTGCCTATATAGTGTCACTTCAATATTGGCGTGAATATACAGTCACTAGGTGTGTAAATAAGGAATTAGTAGTACTCTTTCCTTCAGTGCTAGGAGTCCTCACAAGCATCTCTGTCTTCTAGTAGAGGCACACAAAGATTTTTTTTTCCTAGAGCAAAATGTACATACCAGAGTAGATAATGAAAATTTATAATGAATTGTTAACTATTATTAGGTGTCTTGCAATGTGTGTGTGAGGTGTTTTTAACATAACATTGTTTCATATTCTTTCTGTGATCCTGTAATGCTGATATCCAAGTGGGCTGAGGTAAGATTACATATGGAACGATTTTTGAAAGTTTCCTGTGTATTTATCAATTTCTCAACAAAGGTTAAAAAACAAAATGTGTGAACTTTAGGGTATCAAGTTCACTTGGTCTGAAATAGGACAAAGACATGTAACAATTTGGTTCTCACACCTCTTGGATTAGCTGTTGCTGAGATGTCATGGGAGGGATCTCCATCTTGCATTTAAGGTTCTGACTGCCTGGGTTACAAAGACCCTTACTGATTTGTCCTAGAACACTGCACACTTCAAGTCATGCTATCTAGCATGGGCTTTGCCAGACAACATTGTAATTTTTAGAAAAGTAATACTTCACTTTTTAATTTAATGGAGAAATTACACACATTTATTCTTGCTGCTTTACAGTTCTTCAAATCCCATCTGTGCTCTCTGAGGACAAATAAAAACTTCTCCAAATATATTCTAAGAAAGTTAAGCCAAGTGTTTTAAGGAACAGTAACACATTTAGTGTGTAAATATATGCACCTTCAGTTTTCTTTTACAGTATTAAATTATTTTATTGATGTGAATTTTGTCAAGCAGTCACAGTGCAGGGAGAAAGCATAGTCAAATTCAGCAAAAGAATATAAATTCACAAGAAGTTTTGAAGTGTTAAAGAATAACAATACAGACTCCTAATGATGTTAATTATGCTTATTGCTTCTCATATATTTGTTTTATTAACTTAGAGTCATAAAACTTTGGTAATTCATAAGATTTGGAAGGCAAAGTGAGGTATCAGTCTCCTGAGAATGAAAAGGAAACAACCACTGTTAAGGACTGCTTTTTCTTGATTAAACTCCCACTTTTTTGCATCTGAGAACTGTTCACAGTGAAAAGATAATTCATGGAACAAATGCTGAATGTCTGTGGGATGTATTTATTAATTAGGTTGAAGAAGGAGATGGCTCCTCAGAAAAGCTAAATGTTCAATGTAAAAAATGATACTGACTTGGCTTACAAAACAAATGCAGAAAAACTGCATTTGTTGTTTGTCATTGTTGGTTTTAACTGTCACTGTTGGTTGTAACTTAAATCTGTTTAAAGGCAATATTTTAAAATTCCCCAGGACTATGTAAGCCTTTTTTCATCATTTTCATATTATTTGTGGGTTATTATGATAAGTGAGATGGTGGGTACTTTCAGATAAAATAAACTAAAAAGGTGGTGCATAACAAAGTATTTTAGTTTATTTCAGTATATTCTAGCTATTTATAGTTATTCACAGCAGAGTTCACTTGCTTTTATTTGTATCTGTAAAAATAAGAATGAATCAGAAATGAAGAACTGATGAGAACTACAAACCATTTACGGTAAAGTTAATTGCATATCTGAAATGTATCTGTACAGTGATGTCTGTTTTACCAGATTATATGGGCTCCCTCTGGTGGCTAATTTCTGTCACCTGGAGTCAGAATGTAGAGGGATATGTAGAATTCACATCTGTCTTGTACAAATAACAGGTTTTCTTTCAAACAGTAATGCTTTGTGAGAGTTTTTAAAGTCACTCAGGAACTTCTTTCCAATGGCTCTTTTTGCACTGCTACCTAAAAAACTTATCAGCTTTTTAACCTGCTTCTCACTGAATTTGTTTTAATTTTTTCTTTAGCAATTCAGTTTAGAATTTAGAGTTTTTAATAACACAATATTTGGAGAAGTAATAATTTTTATTTTCTGACTTCCATTCAATGAAAAAAAAAAAACCTAACAAAAAACCAAACCACTTGCATCCAGTTGTGAATCTTTAGTTTTAACTGAAAAGAAAGTTAGTGTAAAACACCAAAAACCAAAGCTGTCAGGACCAGTAAGGCTTTAGATCAGAATTTAATGTGTTCCCTGAACTGCCTCTAACACCCAGAGGAGCCAGGATGAGGTCAAGGAATGGGCCCATGTGAACCTCATGAGGTTTAACAAGGCTATTGTGCAAGGTACTGCATGTGGGTCAGAGCAGCCCTGGTACCAGCACAGGCTGGGGATGAACAGATCCCAGCAGCCCTGCCCAGAAGGGCTTGGGGGTGCTGGTGGCTGAGAGGCTGGACATGAGCCAGCCATGGGCACTGCCAGCCCAGAGAGCCACACGTGTCCTGGGCTGCATCCAGAGCAGTGTGGGCAGCAGGGCCAGGGAGGGGATTCTGCCCCTCTGCTCTGCTCTGCTGATTCCCCACCTGCAGAGCTGCATCAGCTCCAGGGTCCCAGCACAGGAAGGACATGGAATTGTTGGGGTGGTCAGAAGAGAGACACCAACTTTATTAAAACACCTCTCCTATGAGGACAGGCTGAGGGAGTTGAGGCTGTACAGCCTGGAGAACAGTATGCTCCAGGAATAGCTGATCGTGGCCTTCCAGTGCTTAAAATAGCCTTATAGGAAAGAAGACAAGAAATAAGAGGGGAGAAATTCTTGTGGGGACAAGAAATTAAAGCCTGTAGTGATATGGCAAGGAGTAATATTTTTAAACTAAAAGAGAATCAATTTAGACTAGATATAAGGCGTTTTTTATCATGAGGGTGGTGAAACACTGGAACAGGTTGCTCAAAGGCATAATGGAACCATTCATCTTTGTGTTTGACAGGACTCTGAGCAACCTGATGTTGTCAAAGATGTCTCTGCTTATTGCAGGGGGGATTGGACAAGATGAGCTGTAAAGATCTCTTCCAACCCAAAATATTCTAGGATTCTATGATGTTCCCGGTTTAAGGTTTAATAGCAGATTTGATACCATGAGTTGGAAGATACTTTAGTTGCTCTTATGGTCCTGCAATGTTCATCAAAACTTAACCACTTCTGATTGATTGGTTTCCTGTTTGTTGTAATCTGTTGCTTTATATTCCTTGGAAAATTAATTTATTGTATGGCAAGATATCTGCTTTTCTTTCAAAGTATATTTAAATCAATAATGGAAGTGATACCAGGGTAATCTTCTTTCAGATTAATGAGATACCAATGAGCTCTAGCTCTAGATACTTAATCTATTAATCTGTTAAAAATTTGGTTTGTTCTAGTGTGCAGTGTTGGTGCACAAGACATAGAAGCTGCTAAGAAGTTTAAGTTCATGTTCTTTTTAGATTTTATATCTGAAATTTTCAGATTAATATCAAATGTCTTTTAAGAGGTTAGTGAATGCCTATATATCTGTAGTTGATAATGAGTAATTTTTAATTTTAGTTACTGAATTACCATGTCCACTTCTCATATATGGGGAACTAAATATGTGTGTTTGTTCTTGTATTAGTTTTTTGCCCACTACGTGGTTCACTTAGAGGTTCCATCCAGCCCAGCCTTGAACACTTTCAGAGATAAGGCATCCGCAGCCTCCCTGGGCAACCCATACCTGTACCCTCACAGTGAAGAATTTCATTGTAGTATTTAATCTAAACCTGTCTTCCTGCATGTTAAGGTCATTCCCTCTTTCCTATCACTACATGCCCTTGTGAGAAGGCCCTCTCCAACTTTTCGTGTAGGCCCACTGTAAGTACTGGCAGGTGGTCTAAGGATACAATTGGCTTTCTGGGTTGTGAGTGCCTCTGGCTGGGTCACAGTAAGCTGCTTGTCCACAAAAACCACCACATCTTTCTTTCAGAAGGCTCCTCTCAACCCATTCTCTCCCCAGCCTGTATTGCTGCTTGGGATTGCCCTGACACAGAATCCTGCTGTTGGCCTTTTTGAATTTCCAGAGGTTTGCACAGGTCCACATTTTGGGCCTGTTCTAGGTCTCTCTGGATGGCATTCCTTCTCTTTAGCGGGTCCACCATGCCACACAACTTCGTGTCATTGGCAAACTTGCTACAGGTGCTCCCAACTGTCCATATCGCTGTCCCCTGGGGAACACCACTTGTCACTGCTTTCCACTTGGACATGGAGTTTTTGATCACAACTCTTAGGGTGCAACCATCCAGCCAATTCCTTATTCACCAAGCAGTCCGTCTGTCAGTAGTTGTTTTTCTTCAATTCACAGACCAAGATATCATGCAAAACAGTGTCAAATGCTTTGCAGAACTCCAGGGAGATGACATCAGTTGCTCTTCCCTTATCCACCAGTGATGTAATCCCATTGTAGAAGGCCTTTGTCTTCATTAATTTGTTGTGGTGTCGTTGTTAGTGGTTGTTGGTAGTTTGTTCCTCTATTTTTTCCCTTTTTACTTAAAAGAATTGAAGATGAAATCAAAACTTTTACTGTAATGTGGATTGAAAAATGGAAAGCCATAATCTTGTTTGCTCCCTTGTTCTGCAATAAAACAATGATGTGCAGATGACAATTACTACATATGCTGTGCTGTTATTTAGTGTGAGTGAGAGAGGCATTGGGTCATTTTCACTGTAGTAATTTTTTTTTAAGTATTGGTTTTGTGCTCACTTAATCCATGTTTCAGAATCTGAGAGCCCGCAGAAATACTTCTTCTCTTTTTTCATTATACATTCAATAAATTTGAGCTTTTTACAGGGCCTGAAAGATATTTGCATTTTTAAAAATATTGAAAATTTGTGCCTGCAGTTAATCTACTCTTTGGATTAAATGATAAGAATAGTTTACAATGTATATTACCAACAGTTGCTGTTGGTCAGCCATCACTGGCTCTTGCACATAAAGTATTTGGCTTTTGTTTCTCTTGTCATTTTAGATAGCTGAAATATAGCATGAATATTTTTAATAAAATGGTGGTTCCACAGATAACAAGATTCAGAAAGGACAGATGTAATATCCCATTCTGTTTCTTCCTGCCATCTAAAACAAAAATTGACAATTTGGTCAGTAATCTATAATGCTGATTTTAAAAAAGTTTGGTTTGTTGATTTTTGGAGCTGTTGAAGACCTATTTCACTTTATTTGCCCATGCAGAAGAAATAGTCTCAAGGCTCCTAGTAGCTCCAGTCATGGAACGGAGTACGGTCATGCATCTCAAGTGGAGACATAATTTCAAAATGACAAAAAAATTCCTGAATTGCTTTCTGGAAATGGTATAAAGTAGACTGAGTAGCAGTCACAATTTTTAGTGAGTTAGGACTGCTATAATGTCAGGATCACTACTTTTTCACAAGGTAGCACATACTAGAAAAAAATACTCTGTCATCTTTCTTAGTGTGCTGGTGATCCTTTTCTGTTCTGAGAGAACATATTTGGGAGATCATGAATCATTAAAGCTTCATAAATATAAACATCTAACCCCCAAATTTTACCTAGCGTTTATTTCAACTGATTTCTTATTCTGTGAACTTAACTGAATTGTTGCTTATTTGATTAGAATAACGTTTTATGTGGCTGTTTGTTGGCAGTGGCATTAGTGCAAAGTTTGGTGTGAGTTTATCACATGTGTTTAGGCCTTTTGTAGTTGCCTATTGTGAACACTTTAGTCCTGAATGTCCATGAAAAGTACTGCTTATGTGTTTTTTCCAAAACAAATACAAAAGTGTCAGAGTGAGCTGCACCACAGCTGAAAAGTAGTGCTAGTAGTGTTAATGCACAGTTGTGGTCACTCCATGTTAATGCTTCTATTAAGTTAGAGTGTTGTGTTAAATGGCATGTTTTGTATCTAATGAATGTACCAAATGAACAAGATTAAGCAGTGGGGAAAAAAAGAGGGTTAAGAATAAATGTATTGCTCCTAAAAAATTTTAGAAACAAGTTAATCCTTTCCCAGACTTTAAGAGTCAAAACAAGGGCTACTGAATATTGAAGTTTGCTTTGATTAGAGCTTACTAGCATTTTATGTGGTTAAATAATGAACTCTGTTTTGAACGAAAGACTTTAAACAGTGCTGGGTGTGGCATTTATTTTTTTCCATGGGTTCATTTGATAGCATAGTAGTTTACAGCACATATAAAAATACTGTTCTAGGACACTAAACAAGTTACAAAGTAGATGTAAATAAACACTGAAAATGGTTAATACTGACTTTTGAGCAGCTCTGCAGGACATCTTTGAGCTTCTTTCCACAGGGAAGGGTAACAAAGCAACTATTTATTTTATGTTCTTATAAATTATTTTCTTTGTATTTTCTTTAAATACTGTGAATACTTTAGTGCTGCTGACGCTTGTGGTTAAATGCACAAATAACTTGGAATGTTACAATTTCTCAAAGATTATGCCTACATATAGTTCTACACAGAAGACTAACTGAGGAATGAGCTTAGTTTATCAACACTGACAGTGTCCATGGGATTCAGCAAAGTATTCTTTGTAAAAGAGGGCAGACTACTGCTATATTTCAGAAATTAATTAAAGAAATTACGTATGAATATTTTTGAGGATTTGACAAGAAGCTGGGCTTGAGGCAGATAGAAAAGTCTTTAAGGGTCTTATGCTGTAGAACTGATTTCGAGGAGGAGATACAAGCTGAAAAGCTGTACCAACAAATGTATCTTAACTGCTGTCCTAGATGTCTGTTTTATTTAGCCTAAAAAATTCGGTCCTTTCAAGAAACTGCCAAAGTGTCTGTGGGTTTCTAGTCTGAAGATCTGCCAGCATAGATTTTTAATAATTGCATATATCTAAGTTGTAAACTTGTTTTAGAATGCAATTTATTGTTTTTTAATGGTCTGGAGAGTTATAAAGGAGCAAGTTTTATTGAAAGAAATATTTGAATACAAGTGGAAGAATCATAGCATTGATAAAAATATCTTGGACAACATCAGTAGACATAATAGGGCAAGAGCTAGATTGTGAATGATCTGAACACACAGTAAGATAAAGTACTGTTGGGCGCACTCAGATTTTTTTCCTACAGGCAAACAATTCAGTTGCAGCCTGCCATTTAAAAGAGTTTTTTGGGATTGCAGGAGCAAAGCAACATCCATTTCAGTAACTTAAATAGGAGAAATATTTTAAGTAAGTGATAGTCATCACAAAATGCAGTAGGATATATGATGGATTCTATGACCAGAAAAATTGAATAGATTTAAAACAACTGAAAACAGAAAAAACACAGAGATGTATTTTATGCCGATAAAGTAAATAAGACCTGGACTTTACTTATTTAAAAACATAACTTTATATATAATTAATATTTAGGAAAGGTTTGATATTTTGAACTTATTTATTTGGGGTATATTTTTCTTTTAAGGTAGGAAATGTTCTTTGTTTTCTAATGGAAAAAGGATCTTTTTGCCTGAAAGTTCTGGATGTTATAAAATATATTACCCTATTTTTGCTCCATAGGGTCATATTAAACATCTTAACTTTTGATGATTTCTTGGGCTTAAGTTCAGAACTTCAGTAAGGAACCATACCTCTCTTCATTTACAGAATATGTGACTTCTAAAACGATGTGATTCTTTGAAACTGTCTTTGAATATGTGGGTTATAACTTGACATATTTACAGTGTCTAGCGTTCCAGAATCTTAGCTAAATCTCCTTAAAAGTATCTGTGCATTTCTTTCATCACTGCATACTTCCAGGATCATCTTCAGCAGATGCATCATGCACCATGTAGTCAAGCAGAGCCTTTTGTTACAGATATTTATACTTATAGACTAGAGTTATGCTGTTGTTTAGTACATTTTCCACCCCTCTCCTTCAATTTTCACAAGAGTCCTGCTTTCTACACAATTTGATGGAAAAGGAGAATGTAGAAATGAGGAGGTTGCTAGAGGAAGAAGAAGCTTCCAAACTACTAGTCATTTAGAGAGTCAGCAGACAGCTGAGTATGTATTTGTACATATTGTGTATGTTGGCCTGCTACTTAGCTTATGAGTACTTAAAACCAGCCATATTTCACATCCTGTTGTTTATGCAGAGAGAAAATATGGAGTGAAGCTGAAGCAAAAGCAGGAGTAGAAAAGGATGAGAAAAGGGGTTGTAATGCTCTGCAGATTGGTGTATTAGCTGATGTTATTTTGCTGCCAACAGACCTCACACTTTCATAGATCATTGCTTTCGTAGATCATAGCAGTGTTTGTTGTCATACTCAGGTGTTGCAGCCTAGACAGATCTCTACCTTGAATCATTGCTTTTGGTACGTTTCCTGTCTCTTTTGAAAACTCTTGTGCATCAGAACAGGAAAAATACTTTTTAACTGATGTTTGACACTTTCTTATTTTAGAGAAAAAAAAATCTGGTCTTTCCTTCTGATGACAATTATCTTAATTAATAATGATTATTTTAAGGCTACTCAGATTATGATCCTTTTCTGCTTTGTTTTTGGTCTGTAAGCCACATAGAAATAGTCCCTTGAGTATAATAATAATATAATGGTGTCCCCTTGAGTACTTGCTGTATTCACATAGTTTGCAGCCAGAGGACCAGAAGAGTCTGAGCTGGATAATGTTGCCTTTGATTTGGGGAACTGAGTGCGGGGCTGGAAGCCTAATAACAGAATCAGAGTTAAAATTTTTCATCTGAAAAAATTCTTCCTAAGGAAGTGCTACATGTTGCTACTGATAATTGTCATTATTTCTGGTGCCACTATCACCTCTACCTTTCCCTTTTTTTCCCCTTAATTGAATACTATTACTGTGCTATAGTTTTCTTTTTTTAATTTTTTTTAAAGGAAGGTTTGGTGAGGCGTTCAACATCTCTAGAGGCTATGTATCAGCTAGGCTGATGTATCATTTTGAGGATATAACAAGTAGTCAGAAATTCAATGACTGGTGTGATTAGACTGTATTTAGTGAATTAGATTAAAGGATAAGGTTTTGCCAGTACTATTTCAGTCTTTTCCCTCAGACAGACCTGTTAGCAGGCCGGTATTATTTGTTTGTCCCTTATGCTCTTTTTGGCAAAGAAGAGTTGATCAAATCCATAAATTAAGATATGTTTGTAGCAGTTTGGTACTAGCATGATAACTGTATCACATGTATGAAATTTAGCTCAAAGAAAACAGCTGCTCATCTCTACTCTGCATTCCTCCAAAGAAGATACGCTTTTATTTGTTTTTTTCCTTCTTTTTTTAAAATGTAGAATAAAGGGTCCTTTTCTAGGAAAAAAACATTCTTATTGTTTTATAAAATAATTTCTTATGTATGTACAGGCAATAAAAATGGGAAGTTAGTGTTAGAAACGCTGATGTTGATGGAATATATTTAGGCTTCCTAGCATCCGAATTTGAAATTTTTTGCTAAACATGTCACAGGATCAGATGATAGCAAGAAAAAGATTGCTTATATGTTTGTGTACATACAAAATTGACCTTTGTGATGCAGCTTGACATCTAAACACTAAAAGCAGTCATTTGTTTTGACAGCAGAATTAATTGAGGCTAAAACAGTCGAAATTCCACTTGTATCAAGCTGTTCATTAGGAAGTGCTGTCTGGCTTTAGTGCTGTCAGAAAAATAACCTGTTCTGCTATGATTAAATAGCAGAATGATGGTCGGTCCACTGAATTTGAGAGAGAGGTTGAATAAACTTTCTACTGCGGAAACAATTCAGAAGTGACACACTGCAAGGGGGGTCAGAATGTGCATTGATATCCAGCTGAGCTGTCAACTGGCACTGAGCCAGGCACGCAAAGCTGCCATTTGAAGCAGCATGTGAAGCATATGTAGTTTAAAAAAATTGTCCTCCTTTCATGCATGATTTACACTCAGAGACAAACTTCTGTTTTTGTTGAAAACAAGAATGTGGTTTGTTACTGCATTTGTAACTACAGGTACAGATTTATGGAGTATTTTTAGAAGATTTTGCTTGAAACAGATATGTTAATGTTTATGTGTGTGCATGCATGAGTGTAAACTGAATCCTCAGGCTGCAGGGAAAGGCAGTTTTGGGGGGTGTTCTGAGGGTCTGAGTGTTTCTAGTTACTGAGAATTTATGTGAAGTTAATACCAGTATAATGTTTCTTTCTGTCATACATGCTCCCCTTAAGATGGAAAGGACACAGTTTTCAAAAGCAGATGCAAATGTAAGGTGGTTCTTATTTGATTTGTTGACTTCTTGATTTGTTTAACTTTTTAGCTCTGTGGGATTTTCCAGTTCATTGGTATACTTACTGGGGGCACTTTTTCAGGGTATGACATAATACTATGTTTTCCTTACTAGTAATATTGGTTGACTTTTGCATTTGACTTGTTTATTTAAGAATCCAAACAGTAAAATATTTTTCCTCTCAATTGAGGAAAGTGGGAGTTATTTTATTGTTTTGACATTAGCAAAACATTCTCCCTCACAGAGGTTTTATGTAAAAGTTATACAGACAGGCTAGAAAACCTGTATCTAAGATTTTGTGGAGAGCGGTTTTGTCTTTTTTTTTTAAGTAGCAGGTATAAGATAGTGGTTATAAAAATAGTTTCTGTTTAGTTACCTTGAGTATATTCTGAAAGTACTGCTGCATAGATGTGAGCTAAATACATAGGAGATTCAGTTAGATAATGTACAGTGCAATTACATCTTCTTCATTTGCCTGTCAATAAGAATATTATCTCCTTATTGCTAGCTATATGTACCTTTAGGGGCATGAAAGCTCACATACTCACATGCCACTTGTAACAAGAGAAACATTTCATGTAGTTACTAAACAGTCTAGGAGATGCATCCTGAGATGCACCCTAACTCACTGGCTCTTAATTTATGCAAGTGTCACTTCTTAAAATATGAAATTATGAATTCAGTAAATTATTAAATTAACTAAAATTGAAATTACACTGTATTATATTTATACAAATTTCTTTTTTCTGTTCCTGCAAACAAAAGCTGTGTTATTTTCAAGAGCCTAAGAACTGATCCAATCCTGGTGTATTTGCTTTAGTCTCTTGTCAATTAGCAGCCGTCTGCCTCCATGTGTTTGTGAAACCATACTCCATTTGCTTTCTCTTCTTGTTCTTATTCTGTCCCCGCTGGTGGAATACTATGAGCATTCAAAAACTCAGTGCAGCTTGCAGTGATGCTTGCTAGGAATTTGTATATACAATTAGAGGACCTTACTGATTTTTAATGTCTGCTTCCTTTGTAGAATACTATCATTTCTCCTTACAGTCCAGATAGCTAAGTATATATACTTAAGTGACAGAAATCCCACTAGATACTCGTGTCTCTTTCTATTACAAAGGTTAACCTTCATTTATGCACTGTATTTATTAATTTTTTTCTATTTTGTGTGTCTACAGTATCAAATACATGCAAGTGTATATAGAGGTATTTGAGGTGTTAAAACCACTGTTAGCAAAGTATGGATTAATATAGCAGCAGGGCAACAGAACATTAAATCAGAGACCTTTGCAAGGATTGAACTAGATCTCAGCTATAACTTTTTATTTACTCTGAAAAAAGTGTTGAAATGTCTTTTTTACACTACTGCCATAGTTTTAGAATTTGGTTTTGTGTTCCTATGAATGCTTGAGAATGGGCTTCCTTCTCGATTCACATTATTGTCTCGTTATGAGAAAAAGAACAAATGAAATTTTAGTGTTTTGATTGCAGTACTGCCAAACAGCAGTGTTACCAATATTATCACCTGCCCTGCAGTATGGAGCCATTTAGATGGTTCTTTCAGTGCCTTAGGCTATCATGTGGCATGAACTCTAGTGACTGCTTCAGGGAACAACTTCAGTCCCCAACATCAACACTACTTCTTAAATGTGAAGAAACTGCTTTTCTTTCTTTTAATGCTGCAATGGACAGTGAATCTGTTTACTTGCATCAAAAATTTTAGCCATTGTAATCATGCACATTTTGAGCTGACACCTTGTTGGTGTTAAGCCTTCATCTACAGTACAATCATTGGGCACAAGCCTGTTCTGGAAACTTTTTGTCTCCTAGAGGTAATGCATCCACCTTAAAAACTTAACGTAGTTGTTACTGAAGTTATTGAGATAGCAGGACATCAGGTTGCATGCTTTGACTTCCATTTGTATATTACATCTGTTTGGCAATCTCCATTAATGGCAATCCACTGGTACTTCTTGACTATAGCAACTTCTGACTTCTTGACTTCTAATTAAGGAATCAGAAAGATATGCATATGGTGTCACAGAGGAGAAAGCTTTCTGAGTCGGGATTTTTTTTAGAGGCTTGGGGGATTTTTTTTTTTCTGTGCTAGTGCAGCTGCTTTTGTTTCCATGTTCTACACAGTCAGTGGGCAATGCTGGAAAACTTTTTAAGAAACTGTCTGAATTCCTTATTGATGCTATGCTCTTATAACAGCATGTGTGCCTAAGGCCTTCTGGCTGACTAGGAGACTGCAGCCAGTTCTAGCAGAGGACAGTGTGCTGACAACACACAGCTCTGTCTGGACAGCAGTATTATCACCTCTTTGGACTCAAAGGCATCTGTCCTAAGGAGACTCCAGCTGTTATGCAGGCTGTTGAAAGCTTCTCACAGCTATCCTGTTTTCTAAGTTAGTACACTATAGAGTGCTACAATAGACAGGAAATGTCTATTTCTGAAATGTTACTTTTATTAAAAATACTATGCCCAAGTCAAAATATGGTACTCTTTAGGCAGACATACAGAAAGCAGAACTGTTGGAGGTCTGAAGTTACAGAACAAAATTTTCTTGTGAGAAAATTTAAAACTGTTAAAAATTTCACTACATTCTAAAGGGCAAGCTGGATGCACAGACTATTCTTAGTTGGAAGAGTCCACAAGAATCATCAAGTCCAACTCTCAAGTGAATAGCCCATATAGGGATTGAACCCACAACCTTGGTGTTAATAGCACCATGCCCTAACCAACTGAGCTAATTAGAGACAGCCACTGACATGAATTTCTGAAATTCTGTAGGAAGAAGTGCCCTATACAAATTTGAGTAGGAAAGGTAAGTTTCTACCAAAATAGGTTTTTGAATTGTAACTGGTTCACATGATATCTGTGTTTTTGTAGTAAGGAAGAATGTGTCTTCAAATATCAATTCTTACTAGGTGTAAAAAACTCACCTCTAAAGACAAGTGTTTTAAGCAAGCATAATGGAAAAAAATAGACTAACTTGGATGTGTTGTTGAAGAAAATCTTTCCTTTCTGCTTATTTTAGAAGTGGATGTTAAGATACTGATCTGAAATATGGATAAACTGTATTTTGAGCCTTCATTATTTCTTTTAATCATTAGTGTAAAAGTTTTAAAATTAAGGGGATCGCTCTTAGAAAGGGTAAAGAAATGGTGGAATTCTGAAAAAGCCTGAGTATTTTATTCCTCTGAAAATATATTTAAGTCTCAGTGTTTACAGGTTCCTTTCTTTTGCTTTAGGGATGAATGTTTGTCGCTGTTTTGGCTTTTTAAAATTTTTTCCTAGCAAAATGAGAATATGTATAGAAGCAAGAAATAGAAGTAGTTGAATCATTAGCAAAGTGATGAAAAATATGTGGTCTGAGGTGTAGTTCTGAAGAAGTAACAGTTGAGTTCTTAAATAGCAGTCTTAACTTATTTGAGTTCTTCAGCTTCTACTGAAGAAGCAGTTTTATGGCATTTTTATGAATGTCTTGCTTAATATCCTGTGAACAATAGTTTAATTTTGTAAAATAAAATGTTGATTAAATCAATATGGAGATGTAGACATGTACTGTTCTAAAAATCAGTTTTCCTGGTCTTTTTTTTCTGTTCTTTTGTTTTACAAGATACCCAAGTTTGCTTCATTTCAGAGCATGCTGACTTTGTTTTACTGTAGATTTAGTGAAGAGCAAAGGAGAAAGTACTGGAAGACCAGTGTAAAATGCGCATATATTTGTGACATATAACAATTTGAGAGAGCTGTAAGAAATTTGCATCTTGTCTTTCTGTATTGAATAATTAGACTTGCATGTGAAATCATTTGCTAATTGAAATTTAAAGGTCTGTTAAGACTGCTATTTAAGATTTGTCTTTTAATATTCTGCTTGCAAAAGCATCATTTGAAGGCCAAACAATTGCATTATGATAAGTGAGATATTGATGGTTTCTAGTCCAAAATTCTGATCCTGCTGTTTACAAACATTTAAATTTGTTTTTACTGATTGGGAAAATTTTGCAAACTCAGTCTTAATTACAGTAAATATAAATTAATACTTTGAGCATGCCATAATTAAAAAAGAAAAGTCATTAGAAGTATTTTTCCCCCTCTCTCATATCTGTAACATATCTGTACACAAACTTGTGTGCGTACTGTCAAAATGTTTGTAGAAAGGTAAGTAATAACCCCTGTGGCACAGCGATAGCATGCTAAACTTTTTCTTCTGTGGATACAGATACAAGGTAATCCAACATGGGCTGAAAGAAAAGGTGCCTGCCTGCATGTGCTCTCTGTTTTCATTGCACTTCCACAAGTGCTGATATGATTCTACCATTCCCTGAACAAGATCCTACAGAAACTCAACTGTTTTCTGTACGCATGCTTCCTAAACTGTCTCAGAGTGGGACTAAATAAATTCTAGTTTTAGGAATATATAGGAATAAATAAGGCTTAGGACATCAATTTGCAATGGCAACTGACTGTTGTTAGTGGCAAGTTACTGTTGTTAGACTGTTAATTTGTGGCAAATATAATGTGAGGAATTTCTTTAGATCTAGAACTTAGCTAGTGTTCTCTTTTGGTTTGGTCCTGTTGGGTCCTAATGATTTTTTGGAAAAAAATTATTTATTGCTGTGTTTAAGATGTTACATGGCACTTCTAATTGTGTAGGCAGTTAGCTGTGGAGAGGAAACACTGGAACTGGCAATGCAGGGTTAGAAAAAGTGTGACTTCCAAAATTAGGGCTATACCTTTTCCTTTTTCATTTTTACTTATACAGTTCTTGTTCATTAAAAGAAGGTAAATTGAAAACCTTACACTGATGCTATATTATAAATGCAATTTTGAATGAAGACACCAATTAGATATAGGCAATTGAATTGTAGTTAGATAATGACTAGTATTTTAATTTTTCGGTAGAGTGAAAAAATTGCTTTACATGTGTGATTTTGCAGTATCTTTGGCCATTGGCAGAGTAATTGTGCCAAACTTTTGTTTGCTACCAACATTTCTAATTCGATTATCTCATATTCTCAGGAAATATTAGTTGTCATTAAAAAAGATGAAATTTGACCTAATGTTTATCTTCATTGTCATTTCTTTAAGGCCCTATTGAGTTTGAAGAATGTAACACATCCAGTGTAGCTGAAGGTGAGTTGCCGTAGCAGTTATTTACACGAGAATTCTGTGGATTAGTACTTGAACTGTGAACCAAAGGGTACTCATCAGTGTGTGAGTCTGTATAACTTTAAAGTGCTCCAGTAGACTAAAATGCAGTTTTTCTTTTGAGAAACAAACTTCAATGATGATAAGACTGATGCCTTGGGTTTTAACTTTTAAATTTTTCTGATTCTCTGCTGCCTGGTATGTAACTCTGAAACTTCATATTAGGTATTAGTATGTTCTCTTCACAAGGTAGCTAGACAAAGCAATCCCTTCCCAAGTAGAAAATCAAGGACAACCATTACCCAAAAAGCATAAACAGCGGCAAAGAGAAGGGGGCAAGCCATGAGACTTCATGACCTGGAGCTGTAATTGGACAATTGAACCCAATATATAGTTGAACCAAAACTTATAAAAGTATAAAACTCATTACCAGAATCCATCTTGGATTCATCCTGAGTGTAGCCCTGACCAGATTCTTGTAATGTCCAAGGTGTATCCTTTTAAGGCCTTAAAATAAATACCTCTGTTGTCCATTTAGCTATGTCATCTCTGTTCCAGATCAGCCTTTCTAGGCATCAAGGCCTGTAAAGCCTTTATAAGACTAATGCATAGAGGTCAGATAATTTGAGTGTTTCTTACATGTATACTTCAGCTAACACTTGATCTTTGCAGAGGTTTGGATTTGATTCAGTTATGAATGCGTTGTAGCTTAATTTGCAAGTGTCAAAACAATGGGCTCTTCCCATTGTTACTGTGTCAGTTAAACTAAGCCTAATGTAGTGTTATGGTTGCAAAGTCTTTCTTTGTTGGTGCAGCCTTTTTTACTTAGGGGATTGTTTAAAGTGGTTAAGAACTGCTTTCTGTCCATAAGCTGTGTCTTTACTTGTGGGACAGAGGAGTCAGCAGTATAACTTATAGCATCCAAAAGCTTTTTTAGGTTGCCAAGATTTTGGCTGAGACTTAAAATCTCTTCTAACTGAAGCAGAGAAGATCCATGTTCAGAAATTAGTCTCATACTCCATTTGCTGTTATTTTGGTCTGCATAATACACAGAGGAAAAACAAAGCCCAGACATTTAAAAATAATCTTGGAGAAAATTATGTTCCTCAGTATATATTACTGACTCTACAGCTACCCTGTTTTGAGAAGTTTGGAGCTATTGAAAACTTCTAGGGGTGGAGAGGTTTCTTGTTCACTGTGTAATGTATTTTTGTAAAGGTAAATATAATAAAGTGCTTGAATTAACAGTGGTTTAATTTTGGAAACTAAATTATTTCTACCACTCTGCTCAAAAGCATGCTGTCAGTAGTATCATGCATCAAAACCAAATTGTAGACTTGTTGGATCACATGCTTGCACTTAGTCATTTTGTTTGGCAGTCTGCTTTGCCTCAGCAAACATTGTGTAGAAGCAGATGTGGCAGTAAGTCGTAGGGAATATTTAAATGTATTTTAGTTTTAGTACATTAAGTGGGAATGAAAGCAATATGAAAGCAATGAAAGTACTTTTTTCAGTGCCGTGGCTATATGTATCCAGTGCTAAAAGCAGGGAAGAAACAAAAGGGGAGAAGTGTAATTCCAAACTTGGTAAGAAGCTGTCTTGGAGCTGGATACAGCACTGAGAAATCATGAACTCACATCAGGTTGAAAGCCACTCTTATTTTTAATGGGACCAAGATCCTACTTTTGAGGAAAGACAGGAGCTTGCAGGTCCTGGGAGCACACAGGGCAAAAGAAACAACAACAGGGTAGCTGTTGAACTGCCATAGCTGGGTAATGCAATGTTCAGTTTCTCATCCATGACTATTCAGGATCACCTGGAGCAGCAGCTCCTGTTGAGTTTTTGTGAGCAGAATCCTCTTCCTCAAAACTGTTTATTAAAGAAAACAGAGTCTTTATATCCAACTTGGAGATCCAAGTCAGTTTTTTAAGAACTTTGTAACTAATGTGTTGAACCCTATTTTGATTTTTTCAAAATTGGTATTTCACTTAAAGCAAATTGGAATAATGTTCCCTTAGTTTGGCTCCATACCTATCTCCACTGCATACCTGTGGCAGCATTTAAAACATTGGATTCATATGCATCTGTGTTTGACATTGCTAAATATGCCTTTATCTCTTGGATCTATGAATGAAAAGTGTTTGTTCTGTAGGAATAAAACCACGGAAAAGGAAGCCTTTTGGTTTATCAGGAATAATGAAAAAAGAAAAAGATACTGAATCTGTGTAAGTATATTTCCACCCTGAAGCATTGTTTTGTATGGAAACTAGTAATGGGGATAAAAAAATAGCCAATATTTAACAAAAAAAGGGTGTATAACAGCCGTTTGAAGGAATACAATGAATATGAAAACATCACAATTATTTACAATTTTTGTGACCAAGGATTTTAACATAAATAACAACAAATAACAAGTGTATTCATATTAGTCAGCTCATGTTTCATTCTTTCCTGTGCATAGGTAAGTAGTTTTCCATTCTTCTACATGTCAGCTCTGTAGATAATGTAATTCCCATAAATCCTAATAAAATATGTCTGTATGTGGTAAAACTACTTGATGGCTGTGTTTGCAGAATTGAAGTTTCAGGTATTCTTCTGTTAGAGGAACTTCTACATATACTGTCGAAGGACAGAAAAATGCAGTATATCATGAGCACACTCCTTTCTTAAACACCATAATTCTAGATCAGGACTGATGTCCCAAATATACCCTATGACATATTCTTTGCATGTACTCAGTCTTTGAGGAGTTAATCTGTGCAAAAAGTGAGTCTGAATGACAGTTCTGAGG
This sequence comes from Calcarius lapponicus, assembly GCA_039654755.1. NCBI lineage: Eukaryota > Metazoa > Chordata > Aves > Passeriformes > Fringillidae > Calcarius > Calcarius lapponicus. The sequence continues at coordinate 26,362,363 of CM077481.1, read as the reverse complement.
GGAATTATTCACAGCATCTATATTAGTATTTATGGTCAGTGTATTTTTTTCATATTTCCACCAGTATTTTCTCAAGAAGACAGCTTACAATTTGACAACTTTGACAATATAAAAATATTCCCAGAGGCAACATCTGCATATACACTTTTAAAAATTAATTTTTAAAGTACTTTACCAGTGTTAGTTTTCTTAACATACCGCTGAAAAATTAATGACCTAAGGACAGCAGGTGCTAATAGTATTTTGTTTCTATATTCACACACTCTATAAAAGTGCCATAGGCATTTACAGTGATTCTTGCATTAAACCATAATTACTAAATGAACTAGAACATCACAAATAAATAACAGAGGCTTCATTATGTGTTTACATAATATATTTTAATACTTTTTTTATGATCTCTTTAGGAGATATAGATTGCTAGTCTGTATTTTGTCCGATTTAATCTTCAGCTGATGATGCTGTTATGGACTGGAAATGATGAAACTGTCATCAGAAACTTCTCTGCACAGAGAAATCAAGTCCTGCCTTGGTCTTGTGTATATTAGTCAGTGAGCTTGTTTTGTTTGTGTAGGGCAAGCTTTCTAAATCTAGAAAAACTCTCATAGTTAGTAGACTTTTCAGTTTTTCAAGATAGTTTTTAAACTGTTGATGCCTCAACCGGTGTGTCTAGTAATGGTTTTAATTCAGGGAAATACCACACAGGGTGCATTCTCTTACATATTGCTGTAGTTCAGCCAGGGATTACACTTCTGACCACTGCTTTGCATTATTTGATTGTTTCAGTTTTTACCTACAATCCTTAAATTCCCTTATAAAATCTCTGTTTTCTGAAACACTACCTTATAGCAGAAGCATGACCCAGTTCTTTAATTTAAAAAGAATGATCTAGTAAATCTAGTGATTTAAAAGTACTTTTATCTACACCTTGATGTCCTTGTTCTCCACCTCACCAACATTTGTAAACTGCTGTGGTTTCCTTGCATCTATAGAACAGATCCTGAGCGATGCTGGTAGTGCTCCTCTGAGTCTAGATCTGTGGTTTCCTTGCATCTATAGAACAGATCCTGAGCGATGCTGGTAGTGCTCCTCTGAGTCTAGATCTGCCCTTTCTGTTTAAGATCTCGTAGCTCACTAATTTTGGAAACCTTCGTTGTGGGCTGAAATATATTCATTCATTAGCCTCATATTTCACATTTCTCAACTGTTATGTACCTCAGGCTATCTTGTTTGCATACAGACACTTTTTGAAACCACATCTCTCAAGAGAAGAATATGCTTTGTCTTTTCAAGCACTAAAATATATTTCAGAACAGCTCTGTTGCTATGAAAGATGTAAACCAAGTAGAAATTTGATCACATATGTCTTCTTTTGTGTCAGGCCTTTCAGAGAAGATGGAGTCCTTCATCTCGTTGTCATTTCCTTAACAAGCTGTACTGAATTTTGTGTTAATGCTTCCATATTAGCAAGGTTTTTGCACCTGTTTTTAACACACTGTCATAAAAGCTACATTTTTTGCTTTTAACCCTTTTTTTTTTTTTCAGAGAAGATGTTTTAGATTACAATGCATTTTATTTTTTCCATGTTCTTTTTTCTATACATGCATGTGTAGGATATTCAGACTAATGATATAAAAACACTCTTCTTCAGTTGCGCCATCATGATTTGTCAGTGTGCAAATTAGAGAGGACTTGTATGCTACTCAAGTATACCCACATTCTGTAAATGTAATTGCTTCTGCTTTTTGAAGACATCAAAGAGAATCAATGTCATTCATTATTTTAAGTACTACTACTCAAATTGAAGTTGCAGTGTAATAGTGTAGCACTTGTGAATAAGGTGCTTGCAACCACTGCCTTCCTGCAGACAACCTACTTTTTTGTTTTTTTAAGTGCTTTTTAGGAGGGTACTCAGTTATTTTGTTCAGCATCTTCTAGTACTTGACTGCAACTGTGCTTGACAAACATGAACTAAGAATGAAACTAAAAGAGAAAGCTCTGAATTCCTCTGAAAAAAATCTTAATTTCTTTGTGAACTGGGTTTTGTCCAAAACATTTTGCACTTGCACTATTTCATTAGGATTGGTGACTTCTACTTATTGCACCCATCACCCATGAAGACCTGAAACTTAAAGTATATTCATCCAGAACACAGTTTGGTAGTCCTCACTTTCCTTGATTTTTTTGTTATTATTTCTAATTCTTTTCAGTAATATGTCAGTTTGATTTTTCATAATTTCTTCTGAATTTTTTTTCTGCAGTGTTTTGAGCATAAACTGTCACCTGTTATTTAAATCTCATTCAGTTGAATGTGGATTATTTAAAGTAAAAATTTCAAGAGTCTGAGAGGCAGAAGGGTCAAATGCACTGTTTTAAATTAATTGAAAATATCGAAGTAGATTTTGTGTGAATAAAATAAGTAGTGAATTCTATAATTATAAATTTTCTTTTTTTTTTTTAAATAGGGAGTGTCCAGATGCAGACTCAGTCGTAAGTAGACTTATTTCCAAAATAAATACATATGCTTATACTATGAAGCCCTACAATCTGATGAAACTTCTTAACTTACATACAGTCCCTGCAATACATAATTGGTATTAAATCTGGTAAAAGATTTAGTATTTTCTAAGTAGTTAGAAAATAGATTAGTATAGCATACTCAAAGTGTTAATTTTGTGCAGTACATACCTTCAGCGGTATGTACAAACAAGTATCAGTAATACATTTTTGTTTCCTAATAATATTAGGTTTTAAGCAAGGTGTTTTCACTGCAAGTATATGTTACTTTATTTTTCAGCTAATAGTTTTAATTCTTTGGCTAATAGATTCTAAGAAAGAAAAAATATGTAGTTTATTGTGGGCTCAACTTTCTGTTGTCATATTCCTCTGCTTTACTACTATTTCTTTTAAGAAGTCTTTCTAATATTGACTGGGTTCTGCTTTACGACTGGCGATAGAGTGTAGGAATATACTGTTTAAAATATGGCTTTAAATGCAGCATTTCTAGATGCACTTTATTAATGGTCTAGTTTTCATTACTGTTAGATCTGTGATATGTCTTACAATTCTTTTTAGTCAATTCAGGTAAGTGACCATTTCAAATTAAATTAAATATGTTAATGATTTTAATTTCCTTAATTTAGTCTTTTCTTTTTATGCAAACATGTATGTTCTCTTGAATTAACATATAACAAAGATGTAACTCCCTATAGCTATGTTTGGGAAAAATTTACAGAGTAATCTAAGTGATTTTCTGTAGGCTTATTTCTTTTTCATTCATTCATTTAGGTGCAAATTATATTACACAATTTAAGTTTTCAAGTTCACTTATTTTGTGAATTTTCTGATTTTTATTTGGTAACCAGGAGGTTTTAGTACCTAATATTAAAATTTGTTTTGAGAAACTTGATTTGAAACTTCTAGTAAAACTATCCTTCTAAATGGGGAAAATTAAGTTTTGCCACATAACAGAACTATATGTGTAAGAACAGATGTGTAGTTCTTGCCAAGACAGTTACTTTATATTATGCAGTCATCTTGACTTACAGTAAGTTTCTTTCCTTGGATGCATTTAAGAGAAAGTAACAATAGAAGTATCCTTATAATTATCAGGCTTCTCATGGAAATAAAATCATTTGACAGTTCAGGTTGAGTCATTGGAGTGAACCACAACTGGATTTGACTTGCAATGTTTATTTTGCTTATTTTGTCTCCATGTTTTTGAAAAACAATTAGTTCAAAAAATTCAAGTATAAATTGGTTTGCCTATATGAGGCACACCATATGATCATCTAGGTTAATTGTTGATACTTTTGGTTTGGGTTGGGTTTTTTGCCTGCTCAACATTTTACGACTGCATTTGGAATTTAAAATTTGGTCTTGTGATTTCTGCTTGCTTTTTTCAAACCACAATAGTATTCTGTATAGTGATTGAATGCTTTAAAAGCAGAAGTCATTACTGTCATTGTAGTGAAAAAATGATAGAGATTCATTTCACCCCTAACAAACAAGCAATCCAAATTGCTTTTATGTTTTAAGGTTGGAGTCCTCTTCCAAAAGGTCTCATTTCAAATGCTTTTAATTTTACTTATGGGTTTCCTTTCTGTTTAATTTTTCAAACCTAATCTAAATACTTTAAACAGTTTCTATCATCTCTAGGAAAATTTGTTTTGTATGGGTATTTGCAACAAATTATGCATTTCAAGAAATTGAACTTGGAAAACCATTATTAAACAAAAAAGACTAAAACAATATTAATTTGTGTTTGATTGCTAAGAGATACTAAAGAAAAGACCTCAGAAAATTCAATTGAAGATGTCCCAGTTATTATTTTGTCAATTTTGGTCACTCACAGAAAGCCTGTCTGGCATATATATTATTAACGTGCTCATTTTTTAAAAGGTGGCTTTTGTTTATTAGTCAAGAATTTTAATTGTGTGAAAGGAATGTAAGAGATAGTCTTCAATTATATATAAAGACCAAGGTAAAAATACTGCAAATTTTCAAGTTAAGGATGTAACAAGAACTGATTTCTGTATATTATCTACCAGTTCTGTGTGCTACTGTGGATTTTTGAACATACTATGTAGTCAATACCATGAAGGCCTTCTCACTAGTGCACAATGTGTAACACAGTCTATCAAGCTTCTGTTCTATTTCCAAAAGCAAAATGGTGAAATGGATGAAAAATGTCTTTTGTCCCAAAATCCTCTCACATTTATATGAGGTGAGACAGATATGCTTATGCTCATCCTTTTTGTAGCTGCCAAATTATATATACTGGAAAATAAATTAATAAGACATTAATTCCAGTAAGTATTTTCTTGTAATGGCTGTAAGAGGTTTTTGCTCATTAGTAGGCAGCTGTGGACTGAGAACTGGTATTTGTTGAAAAAGTTGACCACTTCAATAAGCAGTCTCTGTTTAAATATAGGTGACAGTATCTCATGAGATTTAAAATTCCTGAGTTTTTATATGTCAGTCTATACTGTAACTTTCATTAAACTAAACCTTGATAATTAAGAAAAGTAGAAAGTCTGTAGTAGAAAGTGTATGCACTTGAAAGAGATAGAAGACTGACTTTGTATGGGGGTTTTGCCTTAGAACATTTTTCTAAAGGCTGAAATGTCTTGTTTCCCATGAGTTTGCCATGTCTCTAGAGATGTTCTCTAGGAAGATATGAGCTCTAAAAGAAGCTTTTATTTCAGGGAAACATTGCAAGGTTCCACTTGTGTCCAGTGAGATCTGAATTGGGATTGCAACCCTTCCCTTAATTAGGATGCTTGCTGATCTCCTACTTCACTGCCTATTTTCATGAAGACTGTAGTAATGTAATTATCTTTGAGTTCTCTGTTCTTTCTGTCAAATCTGTTTGAAATTGACTAGTAAGTTTAAAAGTAATTAAAAAGGGAGTCACCGATGTACAGAACATAATGCTGAAAGGTTTTTTTTTTCATGGGAAACTGAAATGCAGACACATATCAAGGCATCCAAAACTTCATTAACCTCTTCATATGTGAGATTATATAGAATTATAGACCATTTTTTTATTGTTGGGGACTGGTTGAATTTGGAACCATCAATTTCTGAAAAGTGGAACAGAAGTGTAGTCTAATATTTATTGAAATTCAAGTATTTTTCTTTATTTGCATTTTACAGCATTTTGTTCTGGCATTTTTCAAATAGTTGCTATTGAGGACAAGGCTTTCTATCACAGCGCAAGAGAGGGGCACTTTGAATTCCCATTTTTCTTTCTTTCTGCATTTCTAACAATAGGAGAAACTGACTGTCTGCTCTTCTTCTTTGTCTTTTGGGTTAATAGGCACCCTAAGGAGAGGAGGCCAATATTATGTATCTGTCTTAACCTAAGTATATGCCATAGTCAAATTTACACCTCAAATATGTCAGAAGTGGAGAGCCTTTTTGTTCTCTTGTTCCAGCCGATGTGCTTCAGCTTACTTTGAATCCTCATCCGGATTACAGGAAGCCAATTGAGTTCTGGCAGGAAAAAGTAGAGTGAGCTGTTCAGCTGCGCTGCATCTTGAAGCATACCCTTAGGAAAACTTGATAAAGAGTTCTCATAACCACTGTAGTTATCCCAGGAGAAGAGAAAATATAAAGAAATCAAACTGGGGCGTGGTGAATGTTCTTTGCTTCTTGACTGATGACCAGTCTGTCAGCAGCGCTAGTGTTGCAGAGGAAGGGCCAAATGGAGTAGCTAGACTACAGTGCTCCGTATGGTCCTCCCCTGTCCTCTGTATGTAGCCCAGAGACACTAATGACATGGTAATGGTGTGGCTTCTTCAATCACTTTTAGATGACAGATGGGACAGAGCAAGGAAACAGAAATAGATTATTCACCAAAGCTAAAAAATGGGTTTTGTTAATAGAATACTTGGTCTTCAAGCTTCTCATAGAGAAAATTTTATTTTATTTATCAAGGCCTGATGTTTTATTTCTTTGAAAATTTATTAACCCCAGAAAGCTTGTAGAATATGCCACAGCAAAGACAAAGGTATATGACCTGAGTTTCTGGCCTGTGTTTAAAGCTATATAAGATCTCAATTAATGCATTACATCTGCAAACACAGGGAAAACTGGCTTTTATAGTTACATGTTTAGTTGTTTAACAGAACTTCAGAAAGGCTTCCTGGAAGTCCACCAGTTCCAGTTGCTTTTGCAGTTGCTTTCTTTCTAGTTGCTTTGCAGAGTTCAGTTCACATGCATAATGAGGTAGTTGGGAGCCTTTTGACTGCAAAGAACACTGCACATATTTGTGTAGGGGCCTAAAGCAGACCTCCATCCCCATTTTATTAATAATAACTTTTCCCAAAGGCCAAAGTTTGCAAAGATCATCATCTTTGTGTGTTGAAGTTCAGAGATTATACATGTAGATTGTGAACTTAACCTCTGATCAGCATGGTAGGCAAATCAGGTTTTACCTGTGTTGTGTGCCTGATATTTAAAATACACTGTTATTCATGACATAATATGTAGTTCTGTAATTGTAGGAGTGTGGAAAAGGGAGTAAACATTAAGCAAATAAATGTAAATACCTTCATTAACATCAGATTCATGAGTGTTTGTTTCTCTCAAGTTGCTGTGTTATCTACTACTGTTATTAAATGTAGATTTGCAAATGAAGTGTTGGTATTTCAGAAAGCACATTCATCGGTTCAACCATTCAAAATATTGAGAACAGTATTTTGAAATACTACTCAATTTGTAAGATTGTGAAGTATCATTTTACTTGTGTAATCTGTAATCAGACACAATCTGCCTTTGTCTAGACAAAGGTACATCAAGTATCTATTCCACCCATTTTTGACATTGGTTTATACAAAAATATAAATTCAGTATCTAGTTAATTAAAGCAAGCGTTAATGATCATAAATTGACACAAGATCCAATCAATCTGGATTGCTGACATGGCTGGAAATACAAGGCATATTATTTATGTGTGTATGTGCTGTTTCATGTCAGATGTATGAAATTATTTAAATCCATGTATTTAAATTTCAGATATAGGAAAAAACTACAAATTAGGTTTTCTACACAGAGTTTGAAAAGAAGTGATAGCAGAGACTAGCTGAAAGAGAAGGAAGGAATTTTCTTCTCCTGTGTTCAGAACTTGAGCTGTGCAGTATTCATCTCTGTTATATGTATGAAGTTGTGAAAACAGACTGCATGCTGAAGGGCTGTTTCTGAGGAACAGATGATTCAAGTATATTATCAAGATCAGAAATAATTGTCATGAAAGTATTAAGAAAGAAAGTTAAATATTTTAAGATTTTGGTTCTTTCTTCATCCTAGAGATTATTCAGTAAATTAAAAATAATGCAATGAAAATAGCTTCTACAAACTTAAGTTCTCTCATAATTTTATATCAAAATAGTGAGTTTTGCCAACAACATTGTGCGTGCTGTGTCAGCCCAGTAATTGTATCCTGTACATATATGGCCCAGTTTTAAGAAAAATTAAATGTTGTATATTTAAAGATTTTTATTGATTTTCAATTCATCTTAACCATGAATGTCCCTGATCTATGGAAAATCACCTGGTGTGACAACTAAATTAATTTCAGAATTCAGAATTTGTGGTATTACAAGAAAATAAACTTACTCTATAGCTGTATGTTTTTGTTCTGTTTACTTTGATGTCAAGTTTCATTAGTGATTTTTGGTATATAAACAAGGTCAGCTTGAGGTCAAGCGTAGCTAAGAACCTTGATTTGAGCAAGTAGAGCTAAAGTATTGGACCGTGTGATTGTGCTGTTATTACTTTTTTGTTGTTGTAATTATTTATTTATTTATTTATTTTGATGCAGTATTTAATTTGGTGTGTCTTACATCTCTACAGGACTGTATTTCTTATACTTTTCTTAGCAGAAATTTTGAGCTATGTATAAATTCCATTTATTTCAGAAGTGCTAAATTTAGGGAACTGTATAGAAGAGACTCTCTCTTAGTGAATTATCAGACATCCCATTTGTGATACCTGTAAAAGAACAGAAGGATAACTACATTTGAATCATTTAAATGTTTATGTTCTATACTTCCAAAATATTCAGAGATATTCACTTTAAATTTGGCTTCAAATTTTATCTGAAATCATGAGGTTCCTTTCTTGTCCACTTGAAATCACCAGCGTAAGTCATTTTGTTGTATCTCTTGACTTCTAACAGATTATGTTTTGGCCATACTGTGTATACATATCTGTTGGTCAAATTGGTTCCCAGTACCTGTTTTCTGATAGAATATACTGATGGTATGTTAGAATAAATTACTTTTATATGAATACATATTCTAATTTTTATAGCATATTAGTAACTACTGAAATCACTGCATTTTGAAGACACCTTGGTTGTGGTGTTTTGTGATAAACTTCCTGAGATGTTAAGCAGTTCACATAGCACTGTCTATGCCTGCAAAGTTGTGAGTGGATTATTTTGGTTCTGAGTGGGGAAAGCATCTACATATCCACATTCATCCTGTATATGTAACACATGATGCAGGGGTTTTGTGTATTTTTAAAATTTAGATTAACTTGGAGACTTGTTTCTCTCTGCCCCAAAGTTATTTTGATGAAACTATATGCTTAGCTGAGCATTCTAAGTTATTTTAGCATCATTCTTTTCAATTTCTGTTTAATTGCCTGCAAGAACAGACAAACAGAACTTAAGTTCCCAGATACTTATTGGCTTTGAAGATTCAGGATAGTGTTGGACATATGTAAAGAAAAACTTAGGAATAAAATTTTGAGCACCTGTGATGTGGATATTCTTTTCTGAAGTAACAGTGCAGGCATGCTGACCTTGCTAGGGGAAGTGGAATTTGCAAGCAGCACTTTGGCTAGCATACTTAAATATTGATTGGCACTTAGGAAAGGTTTTGCCTCTGCACCATCAGAACACCGTGTGTCTTAGCTGAAAGCAGTAAAAATTGGGAAATTTTTCTGGAGCCAAGAGAATTATAACTTAATTTGACTCAATACTAAAGCTAAAATAATGTTGATTTCTGTCCTTTTTGATAAACTAAGTGATTAATAAGTAATTAGCAATTACAATTAGTAATTAAGTAGTGATTGATTAGTTAAAGCAGATGCATTTCAAACTTGCCAGTTTTCACTGGAAATTTAGAGCTTGTTTTGTTACATTTTGTGGTGAGATACCTTGTCATACAACTTCTGAATGGCAGATCATAACTTCAGATAATTGTAATAATGTTGAATAAAAATCACTTTCATGAGTTGCAATTTTAATTTGTCAATGATGTAAAATTCAGTCTGATGTAAGAATGACTTGGTTTTTTAGTTATTTATCAATAGCATAATTTTTGTTGTTGTTTTTAGAACTTTCCTGATGTAGATGATGAAGGATACAGCATTAAACCAGAAGCAACGCAGGATATCCTTTTTGCTATTATTGCGCCAAGTTATTTGACACTACTACAATTCTTCGGAAAGAGAAAGTACTGACTAAAGAGTTAAGGAAGATGAATGACATTTATGCCTATGTTGCAACCTTGTATTCTTACACTCAGTTTTTGTAAAATGAATCAAATTTTTTCGTGGATGTGTGTGTGCAGATGTTAAAGATTAGATTAGATTAGATTAGATTAGATTAGATTAGATTAGATTAGATTAGATTAGATTAGATCAGATCTCTTGGGAACTTTAAAAGGACAATAAAAATGAAAAGAAAAAAAATTGCCAGATCCATTGCAGATCCAAAATTCCACACAGATCTCTCTCCATGAAACACTCTCAGAGAGTTTATAAAGTTTGCAAATTTTTTAAAGAATATTGAATGGTTATGTGTTCTATAACTGCGCTCTCTCACTTTTTTTTTGTAGCACTAGAGCAGTGTAGAAATAGAATTTCTGTTACTTAATGAAGTCATTACACTACATGCTGTTTCCAGTTGGTGCTTTTAGCTTTTACTGTCTTTTTAATAACTTCATATTGAAAGCTTTATTGCTTTCATATAGAAAGCAGATTTTGTTCTGAGTCACCTTTATTGAGGCTGAAGATTTTTCTCTGCCATTCCCCTGTTGCTTTGGAGAAAAATTCTTGTCCACTTTTTTCCCTACCACCACAGAGGAAAGTTCTACTTAAGAGCTGGGAATAGTTACCATAGATCTAAACAAGCCTAGTATGTTGGCAAGATAGCTAATTTTTGGAAATGTATTCACTGAATTTTCTGGGTACTTCAGATAAAAGGTGAATTTGGGCTGTACCATTACCTTAAATTGCAAAAATTTTTAAGTAGTTAACAGCTCATTACAGTGGCCAGGTCATCATCATAACTTCTTTGTTTTCATCAGCTTTGCAGAATATTCCTCTAATGTCCACATGGGAGTCCTGTAACCATAAAAGCAGTTGATGTAATCTTCTGTTTAAAAAATTGATATAAAAGTGACAGACTTTTATCCAGTTCTAAGAGGAGTATTGTTTCATATTTTGCATGTATTTCTGAACGTGAGAGATAAGTGAACAACATTCATGCTTATTCATTTGGACATCCTATTTTTTATTATCTCTTTTTTTTTTTTTTTTTTTTTTTTTTTTTTGGTGCAACAAAAGAAAAAACATACATTCCATGAAAAATATCCATGATTTGCAATCTCTCATAAGGTGGTACTTCAGCTGCTGAAAAACTTGACCAGCTTCAGGAATTTATCAGCTCACTTTCTCTTTTTCTCCCTTAGCCTCTAGAAATTTATTTTGTTGATGGGATCTCATGAGATAATTTGTTGGAGGACATTGTTTTATTATAATGACAGTCAATCGTAATAAGTCTGACTTAAATCTGTATTGGCCAAGCACTTTACAAGAACTGTCTTATTTGTAGGAAATTAATCTTGAAGGTCAGTGATAACATTCAAGACAAGAAATATGTTGATGGAATTAGAATTACTTTTCTTTGAAACCTTTTCTATAAACGCTTCATTTTGAAGGAAGAGACGTGTAAAATGAAGATACTTGGCTTTTTCCTCACCACAACTTTCTGTTCCTTTCAGCTGAAAGGGATTTGGAATATCAGATTTAAAACTTTGTTAGGGAATAGTTTGAAGGAATTGAATGCAAAGTCTGTCATATTTTCAGGTGAAAATAACAGAAGTGACTTAGAGAATATGTACACTTCTTCCAGGTGGTACAAAACTTTGTGTTTCTGTAGAGGGATATTTTCAAATTTTTCTTGTCAAAACAAATGAAGGTTTTAAGACTTAGCTTGGGCCTTTTAAAGCTTTTCTTCAGTGCAGCTCCTGTGCATATAAAGTGCTGTTTATTTTCCTTATTTTGAGTTCTGGGATGTCATTGTGATTTCTTTCTATCCAAAGATGACAGTACTTTAAGTAGCTGACATCATTCATTTTACTGTGCAGCCTTCTGTTTAACTGGCATCCTTACTAAAAAATTTCACTGCTCATTAAAAAACCTAGGCTTTTCTTCATTTGATTTAAAAGACTTCTAGATTTTTCATACATCCCTTAGAATCCCTGTTGGAGTCTTGCAAATTATAATTTTACATGTAGAAGTGTTGCTGCTTTAGAATCTTAAATTTAACCTTATGCCTTCAAATATGCAGTTATTCATTTATATGACAGATACTGCCAGTCTTCAGTTATATGGCATCATGGTTTTTTGAACAGAATCATCATTCTGAAGATAAACGGAATAAACCCTTAAATTTTAACTCCGAATTGTGCATTTTGGAGTGTGGGTATATGTAAATGCACTAAGAGGTAACTTAATATGAGCATTTTGAGGATCAAAATTATAAAGTAGATTAGCAGATGACTTTGAGGTATTTCCACCTTAACTGAGACAAACATACCAAAGAGAACCATTTTTATTCATCCAGTGAGTCTGACTCTGAAGATGATGAACCCAGGAGGTTCCATGTGGAAATAAAACCTGTCCAGCCAAATAGCAGCTCTCAATACACTATGCCTTCTTTGGATGAATTAAAAGTATCCATAGGGAACATCACTCTTTCTCCCGCAATATCTGTAAGTCTTTTGTTCCTTGTATTTTTGATGTGTAGAAAAGTGGTAAAGAAAAGTAGTGTAAATGTGCATTATAATGTTCAGAATTTTTCTAGGTTCAGCAGTTGTTTTTTCTTGTGCAGAAGGTCATTTTTGGTACATTTCATATTCCAATATATATAGATTGCACTTTTATATTGCAATATAACAATTAATACTTTTCTCATATTTAAAGTCTCCTTTGAGACTTTAGAGTGCTCAGTTCTTCTGTTTGTGCTTGTTGCCACCATGAGACATTCAATTACATCTTAGTGTTAGCTGAGCATGGCTTTTAACATAATTTGAAAATTAGTTTTCAATAACATACAAGTCTTTTAAAACAGGTCATATAAGGAGGATACATGTAACATTTGCAGTGCAGCTTTATTGATTTATCCTGCCAGTTCATGGAATAATCCTTTATACCACCAAATGATAAATAATATTAGGGTATGCTAGTACAGTATTCAGATCAGAGTGAGACTGGTTCTGATTTTAAGGAAAATAGTGTGCATAACATATTAAAATAATAATTTTTCTCTTTTTTCCCTCACCACATTTTGAAAGCAGAGGCACAGTCCTGTAAGTAGAGAATGGCTTTTTATTTGCATTTGTAGTTAAAACTAAGTAAGTGCAGTGTGTGAGGGGACTTGGGAAAACATGAGGAATGTTTCGTTTCATCTTAACCATGTGATAGATACATTGGCTGTTTAATTCTCTGTCCCAGACAGTAAAGAGATTTAAAAATGCTGCTCCCTTTGTCAGCTCTACAATATTTATTCCTGCATTTTCAAACTGGTATGGCAGATGTGCACTGGTTGCTCTATCCAGGCTCATGTTCCATGGTCTTCTGCAAGCTCATGATGTTTTTACCTAGCACTGAAAACAAAATATCACATAGGAAGTTGAGTGGAAATAAGAACTCTGGAACTGTTATTTCTCAGTAGAAGAACTTATTCCTATTTTTTTTCCTGTTTCAGGCACAAATGAATCAAAATTCATCCAGTAAGTGTGAATCTTTTAGTCTGTTAGTTTTCTAACATAGAATGAAAATGAAACTTTTTTTTAATTGTTGGAGACATTAACTTCTTAAATATCTGTATTTTAAATTGAACAAAATGCTTCACTCGTTAGTTTTATATAACTATTCCTTATCTATGTACTTGGCTGTTCCCTATCATGGGGACCTGTCTGACAGTAATGAGGAACACATCCAGATGCCAAAGGGGTTACCCCATAAGAAAAACTCCTGTGCAAGTTCCTGAAACCCTTCTACCTGTTCAAGTTTAGGGTGATCCACAAACCAGCAAAGCACACCATGTTTATGCTGTAAAATACTGACATAGAGGATAGAGCATTAGCTTCTGTTATTCAGGGTTGGGTTGTTATGTTTTTTTTTGGGCAATGGGAAACCAGACCAGGTTTGCTGAAGAACAGTGTTGTAAACTGTATAATTCAAGGAGGAAATTTCAAGCAAACACTTCTTTATGAGGTACAGTGGTCTATGTAGTCTTCTCATAGTTAAGAAAACTTAAGTTACCAGAAATCATACATTTTCTTTTTTCCATTTTAATAGTAATTTTTTGAACTGCCAACATGAATGTTAAATATCTTTTTATAATGAAAATGATTTTTTTTAATATTTCACACTTTTAGTGATAATATGGTATCTTTTTCTTAGGTGAAGAGTTAACAAAATCAAAACTTTCTGCTCCAACTACTGAGTAAGTTAAAATTTAAAATTCTATCAAATGCTGTTTTGCAGGAATTTGTTATTATTTTTCTAAACTCAGAAACTCATTGGAAATGACAGCTGAGTCCTATCTTAAGTTTTACAACTATTGCATTATAAGCCTAAGTGTATAAATGGATATTTCCATTCATTTGTTTACCCCTTCTAATACATTTGATTTATTGTGATCAGTCTCAAATGGTATTTATAATTACATAGCTACGCAATGTTTTTAAATAAGACAGACTTAGCTTCTATCCAAGTGTTCCATGGTACAGTGTTAAAGATTGCAAAACCCAAATTTACACTGATCTGCATATATTGTTTATGTGTATATATGCTGAAATGAATGAACTTGAAGATGTAGGTCTCAAAAATGAGTTATTTAACTGACATTATGGAGTATGTCCACACACAAATTTTCACCAAAGTTTTGGCTAAGACAGTCTCCTTATGTGTAAATCAGTTCTTTGACCTGCAAATTTTGACTAATACTTTTCTTTTTAGATGCAAAGACTAATATAGACTAATTTGTCAAATGTTTTTATCATATTATTGAGGGACTTTTTACAAGAATTATGTAGCAATAGGACTAGGAGGAGTAGCTTTAAACTGAGAGTAGTTTTAGATTAAATATGTGGAGGAAGTTCTTTACTGTGAGGTCTGGTGATATGTGGAAACAGGTTGCCCAAGGAAGTTCTAGATGCCCTGTCTCTGGAAATGTTCAAGGCCAGTATGGAAGGGGCTTTAAACAACCTGGTCTAGTGGATGTCAGCATGGTTGGAACAGACTTTTTAAAGATCTCTTCGAAGCCAAAGTGTTCTGTAATTATTATAATTATTATATTGTCAAACTATTATATTATCAAAATAATTATTATAATTATTATATTATCAAACTGTGATTTTTATGAATGCATAAATCTTTCATTTCTATTCCAATTTTAACTCTTAATATAGAAAGGGGAACAGTGACTTCCTGGCATGGGATCCACTCTTCAGCACTTCTCTTGAATCTTCCTCATCCACTTCTTTGGCATCCTCATCTTCCTCAGGTAAAATATTCATGGTAGAGATGGTGTTCACTATATTTCTGGATGTTTTGGTTTTTCAGTTATTGCAAAGGGTTGTGCTTTGATGCATAAATCATAAAATTTTATAAAGCAGTATACTGTCTTACAAGTATTACATGATTGAGAAGGCAGCATATAAGACTTTCAAACTAGAGAGCAAGAAGCAAAAGGGAGTGCTAGACACTTCAAGAAAATTCTGTTTTGCTCCTGCCTTTTTTTTATTGCCTTCTCATACTTACTGAATAATTGCTCACCATCTAGAATGTAATCCATTTTTTTTTCAGCTGGTAAGGCTGGGAGGTTAAAAGGAGGTTGTTGCAGCAACTGTGAGACAAGCTGAGCTTGCACAATGAATCAGGATGGATTTCTTCTTTCCAGGAAACTTGGCTGGGCTATGTAGTACAAAGGCATTGCAGAGCTTTGCTCTGAGGAACTTGTTTCCTGTAGGAAGGCATGATTCTCTTAGGAGTTGTGAAGGCATAATCCAAGGGGAGACAGATAAAAATGACAGGACTGAGACATGAATTAAACTGAGAACCTGAAAGCAGGGATATTGCAAGGAAAATGATGGTGTGTGGCATATGGGAGGTGGAGGGAGATAGCACATGTTGCTTGGGAATTTTGGGTTGCAGGATATTAGTGCTGGTAGGACAAATTGGCAAGATTTCCTGAAACCTGGTCTTTGCAAAATATAGTTCCATACTTCTTTTCAGTCTACCTACTGTGTGTCTTTACTCCAAAATCTTAATTTTTTCTTAATGTAGACACTTTCCTCCTCCCACACACCTGAGAAAGGAAGTTTGTTCGCTGATTTTTTTTTTTAACTAAGTACTTGTATTCCAAAAATAGTCCTCACTTCTTTGTTCATTTTGGCTTTCTAGTGGTTTTCTTCTGTGCATAATCATGCAGATTGAAGAACGATAAGGAAGATTACATTTATCGGTAGAAGAATTATGAAAAACTGGTGTTATTTTTTGGCTTAAGTAATGTTCTTTTAGCAGCAATCAACATTGCTTTGTAACACTTCAGATTTTAAGAACTTAGTCTTTCACAACAAATTGATGTTCCTTAAAGATTACAGTTTTAATAAATCTGGCTTACAGAATTCATTATAACCCTATCATCCTGACTTACAAAATCAGTCGGTAGTATTGGCAAGTGAACCCACCGTGTGTGGTAACACATTTAAGAATAAATTCTACAGAGAGATATATTACTGGAATACTCTGAAAAAAATTGGTGCTTTCTTAAAATACTCTGTTTTGATAACTTTTGTCTGGTGTTTGAGTCTGCAGAGAAAGGCAGAGGATACTGAACTTGTTGTGCTGGTGATTGTAGCTGGATTCAGGTGTTTATTGGTGTGCCTGGATGAGAAGTGAAAATAGGTTAGGAAGTCATCATACAGTTCCTCCTGACAGCAGAATTGCGGAGAAGGTAGTCTCTGGCTGATGGGTAATGACAGAGATCCATAATATCCTCTGTAGCTCTATCTGGCAGGGAGTTACCTACGCTAGTCATACCCATTAGGCTTATACACAGAGCCTTGCAGTTCATTGAAATTGGTGCAATATAGGGTCTTGTGGGCATAAATCAAGTTTAGATACATCTGTGCCTTGGCAAACTTTATCTGATAAATAATTCTTTCAAGGACTGTTGTTCTAGAAGTTAACTAAGATATTTACATTTGTGAAATAATCTGCAGAATTAAATAGAAAGTAAGTGTGCCAAAGTATAACAAATTTCTAATACATTTGGGGTAAAAAAAAAACTGGATCAATGTAAGTAATGTTGTTTAAATTGAGTTCTAATGCTTGCTAATTTGCAAGTAAGTTTTTAAAGGTTTTTAAAAATACTTATCAGATGGTATTTTGCTCAAAATCAATGTTTTATCTTCAGCTTGATGGTTAGTAGTAAGCTGGTGCTTTAAGTTTTTGAAAATCTCAATCCCAAACTTAAATTACATACATTAGTTGTGTGGAATACAGTATATGTCTCTTATGGTTTAAACATTTGTTTAACTATTGTTTTATAACCATGTTAATCATTGAACTCTTAAACTACCTTGGTATTTGAGCAGACAGTGCTTTATGCAGCGCAGAAGTAATCTTTGGTCATCCATGAATAATCCCACTTTATAATAAGTTTAAGCTAACTTTGTTATCTTGAACAAACACAACAGACATTTTTTAGCTAGTTCTTGATATTTAAAAAATGCTTCTATTAGTTATCTTCCTCATTTTCATCCATATGTATTTTTAAAATAGTTCTTAACATGTCCACATTGTTTTTAAGTAGGATTTATAGTAGTATTTCAAAGCTTTTGAATGATAGTTAAAATATCTGCTTGAAAGGGAAAGGTGTGTTAAAATTCTTAATGTTAGGTGGACTTAAAGAATGTATTTTTTTATGGCGAAAGGACCACTGTAGTAAGGACAACTGTACTTTTGATCTGAACTTTTAAATGTGTTTCTTTTTTTATTTTGGTTGTCACTTCTGTTGCTCCTAGCTCTGCCAATCTGCAAGATGTTGAGAATTGACTAACCTTGCATTTTCTGCTTCTATTGTCATCTAGAGCAACAGGCAACAGCAAGTGCAGGGAATACTTGTGGAAAACTCCTTTTTTCAGCAGTCAGAAGATTATAGGATGAGAGAGGGGAAAAAAACTGAGGTGGATGATGCCTCATCCATATTGTTACTCACAGATTGATACAGACAGAATAACTATCAGACTGAATCTTGTGGCTCCGTTGTCTTCATTCATTCACCTGAAAGCCAAATCCGTTGGACCTTCCTATTACAAATATTAGGACTAAGAGGATCAAAGTCTTTGGAAGGAACAGGATAGGTTTGATTAAATAAGGAAGGAAATTAAAAGCAGAAAGCTGTGGAGAGGAACCAAAAATGGAGTAGGATGCAAGAAAGACAAAGACGAGAAAAAATTAAATCACAGCAGGTAGGAAGTCAAAGGAATACGGAAAGTTGTGAGAAATAGAGCCTTAAGTGGAGACGTACACAATAGTTTTTTAAATGTAGTAAAAAATGGAAAGGGACATGGTTGGCAGTATGAATGAAGTACATATGATATGTGACTGGCTTTTTTCCTTCTTCTATTTGTGAGTTGTTACTTTAGTAGAGCAGTTATTTTTCATGCTGGCTAGTAGTCCTTGTGCAGTGGATATTGAATACTTTTTTGAATATTGAAAATTTTATCTTTTCGTTGTTGGTCCTAGTTTCAATTCTTCCCTTTTCCTTCAGCTACCCTAACAGAGCACAATAGGAGCTCCTCATCATCTACCACTGATTTGCCTGGGTGTAGAATATCTCAGTCTTTGCTTGGACACCAGACAGATTCTGGGTCTACAAGCCCATCCTCACCAGGCTTTACCATTAGCACTTTGTGCAAATCTGGTGTTACGGCAGCGCCATCAGGGAGTACCAGTACTTTATCCTGTTTTTCACGGTCTCAGAGTCAGTGGATTTCCTTTGCTGATGAACTTCTTACAATTAGACACACAAGCACAGACAAGAAGGAGCCCCAAAGATTGCATTTTAAAACTGAAAATGCCTGCCTTGCCTCTTCTGCTTTGCTTGGGAATTCTTCCAACAGCTGTGCTTCTGAGGATCAAAGTGACCTTTTCAATAACTCTATATGCCATGAACAATTATTCATTGAAGAAACTGGCACTGCTACTGAAATATCTTCTGCATCATCTTCAGCACTACTGGACTATAGTTTAGTGTCTTCTTGTGCTCATACAAATAAGGGTATGCCAAGCATGCATTCTGTACTGCTCTTTGCTAATAACTGACTCCAAAAAGCAAGCTTTGGATTCATTTTTTCTTTTTGTTATTATTGCTCAACTGATGCTAAAATTAACTCATCTTCTGACTTAGAATGTACTAAACTGTTTGTTAATACCAGTTGGGACAGTGAAGTAAATACTCAGCTTGAAATAAGAAGAAAATTCAAATTATTCATTTAAAGGCATTGCTTTTTCTTTACTATGCAGTGTTGCTTTTCTAGAAATGGGAATGTATTTTTGTGGGATATCAGACAGTAATGAGATCTCAAAGATTAAGCAATTGTGTTTGCAAAAACAATTCTTTTTACATACAAGCTTCCAAGAGTGGTTGGTATAAAATCACTTGAGAGCAATGACAAAGCCCATGATGCTGTTTTTAGATGCACTTTTCAGGGTATCACAAGGTGCTACTTTAAAAGCACTTACGATTTGTGGTAACTCTTTAAACATGGCAGTTGTACAATAGGAACCTCTAGTAGGAACATCACTTCTAGATATTCTACTCAGGTAAATAACTATTTATATTCAGTGTGATCTTTCTAATATTTTCTTAACTGTGCTTTATTTCAGCAAGGCCCACTACTCCTCTTTCTGTGGGCACCATTGTACCCCCGCCGAGGCCTGCTTCAAGACCAAAACTGTCTACTGGGAAACTTAGCGGGATTAATGAAATAGTACGTATTGATTATTATTTTTTTATTTGCCATTTTGACTTAATTTCAGATACAACATTCTTTTACTCTGTTACAGGGGAGTTACTTTATAGCCATGTTCAAGGAATCACATAAGCAGGTTTTCAACATTGCCAAATAGGTGTGGTAATAGTTTATGATAACTATCTCATTACAACAGATAATTATTAACACAAGTACTAAGGTCCAAACCATAATTTTTTCATCAGCTGAATGTTTTTAATTGAGCAAATCAGTAATTTGATAATGAAAAACAAAATACTATTGAAGTTTTTAACAAACCTCCCTTGATTTAGGGATATCACCAAAGCTCTGGGAAATGAGTGGGGTTTTTTTCAATTGTATGTTAGCAGAAGTAGCCCTGTTGTGACTTCTCCCTGCACTTGGTGCTGGTTTGTGGGGAAGGGAGGTGGTAGATCACAGCAGTTGCCCATGAGGAGAGTGAGAGGTTGCACGCTGTCTGCATGTACCTGCAATGTGGGTTTGCCTGCCGATAAGGAATGTGCTAAAGAATGCAAATAACCAAACAGCCTATCAGACTAGGACATGCTTAATTTCCTCTGTAAATATTAGCATTCTGCAGGTTTCACTTGACTTCCTGACTTGGGAAAATGTTCCTGTGGTAAAATCTTCTTATTGTCTTTCAAAGTAGCAAGATATTTTCGCCATATTCTTGGTACAAACAAAATTCTCATCTTATGCTTTGACAAAACTGAGAGAATATTTTAAAACTGTTTTGCTTTTCTGTAGGATCAGAACAGAGTTCCTATTGAAATTCTTTTCTCTTTCCAATGCAGGATTGTAGTAATTGCTCTTAGCCCAAGGAATCTGTTCTACATATCATTTATCTGTTCTACTATAAAGTATGATCCTGAGCAGAGCTACATTCATTTTATACTGTTGCTTTTGAAATTTACTATTATCTGGATACAAGTAGAAGGTTGTCAGTTGTCTTCATTATATGTTAACTCCTTTTACAGTTCTCATAGTCTCTATCAAAGCCAAGAAGTGCAATAAAATGGGGGGGGAAAAAGTTACTGTGACATCCTGCCCTTAGGGGAAAGGAAACACCCAAGATTCACAAATGCTAGGGGTCAAAAGGAATTACTAAAGTCAGAGGGTCCACAGAACTCCCAAAGCTTTATTATTAAATGATGCACTTGACATGGAAATTGGTGTGTTAGTCCCTGACCTACTATATATGCACATGACAGTGGGTTCTGGATAAAGAGGTAGAATAAAAAAGGAAGAGAAAAAGGAACATATGAAATAAACAAGAAGAGAAAGGGAGAAAGAGAGATCACCAGTCCTGGTTCCAGTGTCAGTTCAGCTGATGGAGTATCCTGGAAATATCACCTAAGCTTGTTGGGAGTACTGGTTTTCCCTACCCGGGATCTAAGTTTCTTGTTTAATATGCAATTTAGTCATCATGCACAGTTCATTGTTTCAGACCTTTCTGGAATTCAGTCAGAGGGCTTTGGGGTCCTGGGTGGTCTTGTCCCCCCCAGTCCATACCCATTTCTCTGCCTCATTCCTGCACTTGTGCTTATCTGCAGGAGCTAGAGCAAGGCGTCACAGAAAAGTGCTGCCTACCACTGCATAGCGCCTTCTCCATCCACATCTTGTTCTTTTTCACTTTGTTTTTACCAACAATCCTTGGTTATTATCAGCAGGCATCATCACTTAGTGCCAGCAGTCCTTGGTTATTAACAACGATCTGTGGTTATTACCAGCCGGCCTTGTCTATTAGTACCAACAATCCTTGGTTATTACCAACAGTCCTTGATCAGTATCAACAGCCCATGGTCATTATCAACAATTTGTGTGTTATTACCAACAATCCTTGGTTGGTTCCACAGTCATGCAGCTATCAATGTTTCAGACATTCACATTAGCCCTTATCATCTGTGATTCTACAGTTATCCTGCAAAATGATGCTTCAGGGGGTTTAGTCCCTTTCAGATAGGTTAACCCCAGCATGATCACTAGTTGAATACCTTAGCAGTTAAGTGTATCCTAAAACCATCTTGAGAGTGGAAAAGACTTTTAAGTTCTCTAGGCCAACCTGCTCCAAAAAGTGCTGACTTCAAAATTGTATCAGGTTGCTCAGGACCATGCTGAGTTTTGAAAATTTCCAGAGTGGGATATTTTACAATCTGCCAATCTGGCAGCCTGTCTCAGGATTTTCCCAAAAGGTTGCAAGAAGGACTTTTTCCCAAAGTCTGGTTGGCATTTCTTCGCTGTAGCTCTTGCGTCTCTTAGAAGAGCCTGACTCTGACTTCTTTGTGTGCCCCTTTTTATAGTAGGAGCCTGCTAATAAATCTCTTCTTAGGCTTCTGCTCTCTGGGCTGAAAAAACCCTGGTCCTACAGCCTGGTTCTCTCTTGGTCCTGTACTCCAGTCCCAGCTATTTTAGTTGCCCTCTGCTGTTCTCACTTCCAATTCATTAGTAGCTCTGCTTTAGCTCTCCAAATCTATGTTTGCCACGCACAGCTCTGTAGTCTTAGTTTCTGGTACTGTGTTCTGTTATTATTATTGACAGGCTGTTGCATAATCCGATATATTAGACTTGACTACTCTGTCAAAAAAAGTCTATAATCTATGAAATAATGGGATTTACTCCAATGGAAAATTCAGGTTCCCTGTTTTACATGAAAACCTAGTGTAGATAAAACATTAAAGAAACTAAGTTGATAAACATTATGAAATTGATTGGAGCGTGAAATAAAAACTTCTCTGTTTACAATATTTTTTTCATGTCTTTAAAACCACTTTTTATATTTTTGTGATCTCTTCTGTTCAGCCTAGGCCATTCAGCCCTCCATTGACTGCTAACTCAAGTCCACCTCCAGCAGCTCCTTTGGCACGTGCAGAGAGCATTTCTTCTATATCCTCTTCTGCTTCCCTCAGTGCAGCAAACACACCTACAGTTGGTAAGTTGAATTAACCATTTTATCTTACTGGAGAAATAAGACAACTCAGTCACTAGGCCGCACCTGCTGAAAGAAACATTTATTGGAGTTAGTTCTTTCATATGCAGGTCCATGTACTTCAAGCATTCTTTTCAATGTCTGCTTCTAAATGACACTGAGACACAGGAAAGTAGATTAAATGAGATTAGACCATAGACCCAGTTATGACATGTTCTTTAGGGAAATATTATTCACAATTAACATTCCATGAATTCTTATTTGGTATGCCTGTATAGCCATCAAGTACAGCACTTTATCATATATTTGTTCAGAAGATATTATTGTATAGGTGCAGAAATACTTAGGGATACTGAAAAATTTGAATACAAATGTTCACAGAACTGAGTTCTTTTATGTTCTAATGCTTATTTTTCTGCAAGTTAGTTAAGAATATAAGCTAAACAGTAAAAGCAAAAAAAAACCCAATTAAACAGTAAAAGCAAAAAAAAAACAATTAAACAAAGATCAAGATGGAAAGAAAAGTCTTCATGTGTAGTCACTAATTTCAGAAGGTTTTCTCTTGTTTTTAAAGGAAGGCACTTCAGTTTGATATCTGATTATCATAAATCAAAAGGAGACATTGGGGGTTTTTAGTTAGGGTTTTTTTTTAGTTTGGGAAGGACAAGGCTTAAGACATTTTAACTTGTTTATTCAGCAGTATTGAACTATTTAATTTCTGAACAGAGTTACAGCTTTAGTCACCAGTTAAATCAAGTTGGCAAGTTATCATTTAGTTATCTGCAAATGTTATTGATGCCAAGGATTCCTCACTCAGGCTCAGCAGCTCTGAAGAGCATCTGTGCAGTACTTAGTGGGAGTTCTGCAGTGGAGCCATTTCCTCCCTGTGCAGAAGCAACCTTAGCTAAGTTCTGCCCAACCTTAGGTCTTACAGTTCAGTATCCACCAGTTCCACAAATGCTGAGAAGCATTGCAGAAACACAACTAATATTTTGGTTGCCAGAGTCTATCCAGGCTCACATCCTCAGGTCTGAGCTCTGGTGTCAAGGAACCAAAAATTGCTGGCAAGAGCATCAATATCCCCCAGCTCTGGGGAGATATGTATGTGTGTTGTTGGAAACAGTGGCAGAGTGAAATCATGAGGTGAGGCAGGAGGTAAGGAGGTGTGTGCTGACAGTGAAGCTTGATCTGGTTATTATTCTGGCCTAGGAAAAATAGATAAGGCCAGTTCCATCTGCACTGACTGTATGAATTAAATAGTCCTGGGAAAATGGGAAGGGCAGTACAAAAAGCTGAAATACTTTGGGCATGAGAATATAGTTTGCAATACATTCTGTATTCTTTTAACTTTTGCACAATCCAGTGTTCCTCTTACCCCATTTGTTCTGAATAATGGAGAATTGACTCTGATTATCTTCTTCTGAGTGAACTTCAAGGCATGCATAATTTAGTGCTTCTTTTATGCTTTTGCTTAAATTTAATTTGCAAAGTATTTTTTAAATATTAATTTTTAGCATCTATTTTTGCTTGAAATATTTTGTTTTCTTGCAATGTTTTGTTTCATTTAACTGTAATAGACGATGATCTTTTGATTCGAAATCTTCCTGCAATTGAAAAGCTTTGTGAGACACTGCCAGGTATTGTACTCAAAGCACATTTATGTCTTAACTAATCATCCTAATATACTACATCTAATAAAATTGTATTTCTTTTGAAACAAGTTTCTCCAGATATTTCTGGTATCTGTCACATACAAGTTGCTTAACATCTCAAGTACATAACAAGTTGTATGTTGCTGAAATGACCAAAACGTGATGTAAACGCTTCTGTCTGTCGACTTCCCTGTTCCGTAAACAAGCTGAAACTTGGCTTTGGTTCTTCAGTTAGTCATTACTACTTTCTTTCAAGTAAAGTGAATATATTTTTACTTTGACAATCCTAATTCTCCTAACATGTTAGGAGAATGTTTCTATATTTACATATAATATGGATCTTAGAGGACAGACATAATATAGACTGTACTTTTTCAAATAAATTTTATTTTCATGACCGCTCTTTTGCCAGTATTAAAACTGTCTGGATATTGTTCCTAAACGGAACTAAAACCATTTGATCAGCTTTATTCAGCTGTCCTTTTTATGACCAAGGATGGAGTCCTTTGTTCTGCAGTTTTTGTCTGCATTTTGAAGGCGTCAATGCAACCGTTTGCATGGTTATGTTACTAGTTCTTGTGTCAGCACAGCTCAGGAACTAGTAGTGGTGATCAGCCTGAGAAAGGTAGCAGGGCATTTAAGCCAGGTTTGCCATCAATACCAAAGGTGATAGACCTGGAGCCTTGATCTGGGCTGCAGCCTGAGATGAAGTTAGGATACCTTCATGCATCTCTGTCACTTCTCTTCTGTCTGAGACCTCACAACAGGTGTAGAAAACCCTGAAGCTGAATGTTGCTGCATTGAATTGTACTCTCAGCAGCAAGGCAACAAAACTGTTGACTTTCAAAACTGCTGACTTTCAGCATCAGGACAAGCAGTTATGTTTGTTTCATATGATAGAATGACAGAATCATGAAGGATGGGAAAAGACTGCCAAGATCATCAAGTCCAGTCATTGAATGATCACCACCTTGTCAATTAAACAAAGGCACTAAGCACTCAAGTCATTTCTTGAACACCTCCAGGGATCATGACTCTACCAACTCCCTAGGTAGCCTATGCTAAGTGAATAAATTCTTGCTGCTGTCCAGCCTGGATCTCCCCTGGCACAGCTTGAGGCCATTTTGACTTCTCCTGTTGCTGATTTCCTGGTAGAAGAAACTGTCCCCTACCTTGCTACACCCTCTTTCAGGCAGTTGTAGAGAGTGATAAGGCTCACCCTTATCACTCCTTTTGTCCAGGCAAAATATACTGAGCTCCTTCAGCTGTTTATCATATGACTTACTCTCCAGACACTTGCCTTGCTCCATTCCCCTTCTCTGGATGTGCTCCAGCACCAAAATGTCTTCCTTGAATTGAGGGCCCAAAACTGGACACAGCACTCAAGGTGTGGCCTCACCAGTGCTGAGTACAGGGGGACAATCCCTGCCCTGCTCCTGCTGGCCACACTGTGGCTGGCACAGGCCAGGATGCCATTGGCCTTCTTGGCCACCTGGGCACTGCTGGCTCATGCTCAGCTGCTGTCACCAGCACCCCCAGGGCCTTTTCCTGTGGCAGCTTTGCAGCCACTCTGCCCCAGCCTGTGGCACTGCCTGGGGTTGCTGTGACCCAAGGGCAGGACCCAGCCCTGGGCCTTGTTGAATGAACAGTAATTTATTTATTTTTCAGTTTATTGGTTTCTAGGAGAATGCATAGATTTTTGAGTCAAAGGGTGATGAACAGTGGGAGCAGAATAAAGAAGAGAGAAGTGATCTCATTTGTGGTTCCCCAAATAGGTCTCAGAGAAATATATATACATACATATTTCCTTTGGTGTTCCCTGAAAAAAAGTTAAAAGCATGTTATTTTTTCTAATAAATTTCACATTTCAGTCGAGCAAACAGTGTTTGTCTTTTACCAATATGAATATAAAGAGTATGTTTGCATTACTCTGCATAATTTTTGAAATATTGCTATAAAAATGTACATAAGGCCATTAAGTAAAAGATTTTAAAATAATTGATGCACCTGTATACAAGGTAATCCTTTTGCTCTACAATTGTTTGTTGTTCCTTAGTGAATTGGGAGAAAAAGACATTAAAACAGCTCAGCAACTGTAGTGACATATTCATTGAAGGTACACTTTGGTTTTAGTGAAGAATAATTCTGGAGTTCAGTATTTCACCAAACAGAATTTCAAGTAATTGACAATTCATTATTTTATCATATATTTGCCTGTTGAAATAATGGTTTCTGGATTCCTGGGACTATTGAGAATCACAGCTTTTTACTGGTAGTTTTCAGGGACAGAAAAAACTTCAGAATCTTGATCCATGCATTGTCTGAAAGAATAAAGAAAAACAACCTACTGAAAAAAAGAATAAATCAGTGTTTTTTAGCCAGAATCATACTAATTAGTTAGTTTAAGAATTTTTGATTTCCAACACTTTTGACTAGATCTTTTGGATCTAAGGAGGCCTAAGTGTTGCACAAATGTTTTTATGGCACTGAGAAGCATTCTGAACATTTTACTACCTTATGTGAGAAATTGTAATGGAGAGAGAGGTATGAGGTAGCAGATTTAGACCAGCTCCAGCCTTTGGCTGTCCTTCTGTCACTACTTCATTCACTTATCTCTTAATTTAAGGTCTAATATGAAATATTAGGTACTCTGTGAAGAGCAAGGTCCCAACTTTCTTTTTACTTATGAAAGATCTCAGAAAGGACAGCCACTTAGAGTTAATAGGTTTAATTTGCCATGGGCAATATTATACAGAAGCATTTTGTCTGCTTTGTGGTATGAAAGAGAAATTTTTCAATTTGCTTATGAAAAGATAAAGACTGTACCTCCTTTGTGATAGGTAATGCTATGTGATACAGACCATTTTTTTCATGGTACAAGAAACTAATAAGATGCTATCTACTACTGCACTAAGAAAAAAAGAAGGAACTTCCAATATTGTCTTTCATATTCCATACACATGTAGAAAATTTGTGAAAAATGAAATCCCATGACAACCTGTTTCATCAACTGTATATGTGCATTTCAAAAAGCCTTCAAATGAAGTCTTGGTTGATATAGCTCTATATTGGAATTGTGTTGTGTTGGCACAAGGAACAAGTGAAGACTTCTCCAACAATTTCTGCTTGGGAATTGCAGTGTTTGTTGGCTGAAAATCTTAAAAGAATGTTTAAAAGTTCACTTATGTGGGGTAATATTGATGAATTTGCATTTAAGTTCATTTTTACTGCAAGAGAATTCTTTCTGTTTCTGTGACCATTTTATCATGCATTTTTCCACATAAAAAAGCATACAGTAGGGATCTTTTTTTTAAAGCATTCTGGTCAATATGCCTTGGGTCTGTTGACTTCACCCCCACCAGCAGCCATTTTAATGCAGTATTCCTCTATCTCATGTATTTCCTTCTGTCTGTTTACATAATGTCATACCTATGTTCTTATGCTGCTGAGCAGCATTTTGGTGGTACTATTATACTGTACTATGTTTATCTATTTCTACACACTTTACAAGTAATACCTCCGTTGAGACTATGATGTTGGTGTAAACTCTTGTGAAAATTACAGATGTAGTCAACCATTCTGAAATCTACTAAGCTTTTTGAAAATTAAATTTATGTGCTGTATGTATTCTAGGTGTCTCACGTGGTCCCAGCCCCGTCAGCCTTGGAAACCAGGACACCTTGCCTGTTGCAGTAGCTCTTACTGAATCTGTTAACGCCTACTTTAAAGGAGCAGATCCCACAAAGTTAGTTAAATAGTGAATTGTGTTGAATGTATTGAGTTACAATGAGAAAAGACAATGGGTCTACTTTTCATACTGGGGGAGGGGAATGAGTATGCATTAGAAGGGAAATTAAAAGGGGTTTTTCCCCTGGGTATGAATTGGGGCTTATGTAATGCTCTGTAATGGCCTGCATCCTGCCAGTAGTTCATATATACCTGCTTTACACAAATGTGTTCAGTGACAGCACTACGATTTTTATCATTGTCAGGTAGGTATTACATGTAATTTGGTGCAGCTGAAAGCACTTCGTTCCCTGTGACATCCATTGCTATGCTACTTAGGCCTTGCCTAGGCAGAGTCATAGCCATGTTTTCAAAGCTTGAAAAATATCCAAGACTACTGTATGCTTAAGCAGTTAAATTTTTTTATTTCTTATTTCATCTTACTCCCAAGCTGAAACTGGCAGTACTAGTCACATTGCCCTCATTTGAGACTGATTTTCTGTTTTAAATTTGGTTCATAAGATCATGAAATTACAGTGGTTGCTTTAAAATTAGGCAGTTAATGAGTTACAATGAAGCTGATTTTTTATTCTTTTCTAGATGTATTGTGAAGATTACTGGTGATATGACAATATCATTCCCAAGTGGGATTATTAAAGTATTCACTAGCAACCCATCTCCTGCTGTGCTCTGCTTCAGGGTGAAAAACACAAGCAAACTAGAGCAGATTCTTCCAAATGCACAACTTGTATACAGGTTTTGTATTTTTTTAACATAATTGTAAGCTACATAATTTGTAGAATTGTTGTGTATGTAAATCAGAATTCTTTGCAGTCCGGTTGATTGAATTACATGTAATTTAATTTTCTGAATTAATCTTGTTCCGCTTAGCTTTCTCTCTCCACTGCCACTATTAAAAATCTCAATGATTACTGGACTTAAAATTTGTGCTGAGTATATAACAGGAGCCATAAAAATAATTTGTAAATGTGTCTGTGTTTTCATATGCATTTAATAAATAATTTCTTTACACAGTAGTAATAATGGTAAAACTTAATTATCAAATAATAGGCTTAAATGGAAAACAAGTAGTAGGAGATTCATGTAATCTCATTTGCCATCTACTATTTTAAAGCCGAATCATTACATTAATCAGATTCTTTATATAACCATCTCTTAGATGTGTAGCAGCATGCTTGGAAGACCTTGTAGGAAAAAAAAGTTGCTGATCAAGTAGGATAATTGTTGAAATTGCAGTTGGAGATACTGATTCTTAAAAAAAATAGAAAAGCTGGAATTTTTTTAGCAGAAAACCACTGAAATTGAGTAGTTTCTATTTTATTTATTGGAGAAATTACTTCAACACTAAGCTAAATGTTTTTTAATGCTGTACTTTTTAAATTACTAAAATAATAAATCAAACCATATGCATGTATTCTTTTGTATTTAATTTCCTTTTGTTAGTTCATACTTAATGTAATTAATAATTCATACAAAATTAAGTCACTGTTTGACATGACAGTTTATAACTGAAATGTTAGCAGAGATGTATCTGACAAAGTGAATTATACTGAAAAAGCATATTATGCCAAAAAAGGTTAAAATATTCTTGAATGACTGGTGTAATATTTCACCCCTAATTAGTGATCTTTCTTTGTAGTGATCAGTCACAAAGTGACTCCAGTACTAAAGACTTTTGGATGAACATGCAAGCTATAACTGTCTACCTCAAGAAATTATCAGAGCAGAATCCATCTGCATCCTATTACAACGTGGATGTTCTAAAGTATCAGGTAAACACTTTTATCCTTTTGAAAATTTTAATATGTATATTTTTATATATATCTAGTATGTATAGTATATATATATACACACACACACACATATATATATATATATATATATATATACGTAGAAATTGAAAGAATTATTCTTTGTCTGCCAGCATGGAGGTGAACTGTCATCCCTCATCTCTACTTACAATGCATCGATTCTGCCCAGGCTTTGCACATTATGCTTCTTGTCATTCCCTAAAATACAGGACTTGTTTCAGCTTACTAATGCTTCAGATCAATCCTACAAGCAAGCTTCAAACACTGCTTTTTGATATTTGTCAGCAAACTCAAATTCTCCTTTAAGAAATTTGATGGGAACTTCTTGCCATTTGTACTCGTACTGTCTTTGATTTTGCAATTGCCTATGTTTTGGATGGTGTCACTGATATATTTTAATACATGGTTCTGGTTTGCAGTTGTAAGAGAGTAGGTTTAGATTAGATATTAAGAAAAAATTCTTTACTCAGTGAGTGGTGAGTCACTGGCACAAGTTGCCCAGAGACATTTTGTATTCCCCATCTATCCCTGGCAGTGTTCAAGGCCAGACTGGATAGGGCTATGAGCAGCCTTATCTAGTGGAAGTTGTCTGTGCCCATGATGAGGCTGGGTTGGAACTATATGATCTTTAAGGTCCTTCCCAACCCAAACCATTCTGTGATTCTATCTGAGAATGTATGACATTTTGATTTCCCACAATGAGAAATAGAACAGTAGTCAGAATGGATTTACTGAGTGTGAGTCAGGCTTGACCAAGCTGACAAACTGCTGTGGTGACACGTCTTCCCCTGTGGATGAGGGCAGAGCAGTAGATAGATACTGTCTCCTCAGCCTTCAGGATGCCCTTCCACACCACCTACCACAGAATGCATATAGAGAAGCTGGTGAAGAACAGGCTGGATGAGCAGACACTGAGGTGAATTGACCCCCAGGGGGCATATTGATTTGACAGTTCAATAGCTTCATTAATGATCTGAATGATGGGACGGAGTGTATGAATCCTTGGCAAGTTTACTGATGATACCAAATGGGTATGGCCCTCGGGATAAACCAAAGGATTATTTTGCCCTCCTAAGGGGGCTCAACAGGCTGCAGAAATGGGCTGAGAGGAACCTCATGAAGTTCAGCAAGAAGCACACTTGGGGAAACCAAGTGGAAGTCATCACGACAGAAAAGGACCAGAGGGTTCTGTGGGTTATCATGTTGAACATGAACCAAAACAATTCACTGTTCATGTGCAAAGGCAGCAGATGGTCTCCTGAGCTGCATTAGGCAAGGTATTGCTAGTAAGTGAAGGGAGGGGATCCTTCCACTCAACACTGGTAACACCACACTTGGGGTGCTGTGTTCAGTTCTGGGTTCATTGCTAATGAGACTGGATAGAGTTCAGCAAAGAGCCACGAAGATGATGGTGGGACTGGAGTATCTGTCCCATGAAGAAAACCTAAGAGTGTTGGGACTCCTGAGCCTGGAAAAGGGAAAATTCAGTGATATCTCATCAATATGTATAAATACCTGAGAGAGGGCACAGAGAGGACAGAGTTAAGCTGTTTTCACTGGGGCCCAGTGTCAGAATCAGAGACAATGGACACATGCTGAATCACAGGAAATTCCCTCTGAACAGCTAGAACCGCTGTTTTTCTTGTGACAGTGGCTGAGCACTGGGCACGGGTTGCCTAGAAGGGTAGTGGAGTCTCCATTTGTAGAAATGCTCAGAAGTTGTCTGGAGCTTAGGCAGCCTGCTAAAGGTGGCCCTGCATGAGCTGGAGGGCTGGACCAGACAGCCTCCAGGAGGTCTCTGTCAACTTCAGCCATTTGGTGTGTCAGAGATGATGTTCTGGCTGTTGATAAAATATCATTTTATTGCTTCCCCATTCAAGACATACTCACCTCAAAGGGAGAACAGAGATTTTCTAGGCCTGCCTTGAAATGTTTGAACATCTGAGACAACTGTCTGCACAACAAAAAAACCCTGAAAATTACCCTGAAAATTACTCTGAAGATAGTCCAGCTGTTCATACCTGTAGTTTCCACATCTGCCTAGTGTGGTTTAAAATCCTGGCATGCTGAACCTACAAAAAGCACGTTAGGCACACAAATTTCTTGAGAAACGTGGGAGGAAAAAACCATTTGGTTTGCTGAAATGAGTATTGTGTATTCTTGTAAAAATGAGGCATTGGCACGTGGAAACCCAGACAGATAAAAAAGGTTTTGGGCTGACAAAAAAAGGCAAGAGTGTGCATCAGGACATAGGAGGTTCCTCAAATAGATTGAGAAGGTGGTTGAGATGCATCAGCACAGTAGAATGAGCTCAGCTACAGAAGCAGCATTCAGCCCTCCTGCAGCAGGAAAATAATGCTTTGAAGAGGTAAGAACTATTCTGCTGGCTGCCTACCCCACAATGACAGGTATTGTTCTCTGGTGCTGCCTGGCTGAGCAGCTGAATTGGCACAGCACACAACTGCTAAGGATGAAGTCATTTTGCTGCAAGCATGCATCTTGCATAAGGCAGAACACAACAAAAACAAACGTTACAAAAAGTTATAAAAGACCAGGAAGGAGCCTCATAGGCCAGAGGGAGTTCAAACCTTTTCTTCAAGTATTTTAATTTAAAATTAAAATAACAGGAATTCCTTTAGGCAACAGTCTTCCAAATTCTGTGATTAAGAGATCAGTTGTTCTCTTGATATTTTGTCAGCACTGAGACTTATCTTAATTACCATCATCCCCTAATTCTGCACAGAAGGTGGATATCTTAATTGTTTTCAATGGTTTATTCTTTTACAGGTCTCTTCAAATGGCATACAGTCCACTCCATTGAATCTTGCAACTTACTGGAAATGTGATGCTAACACTACTGATGTAAGAGTGGATTATAAATACAATCCAGAGTCTATGAATGTGCCTAGTATGCTGTCTAATGTCCAGGTTGTGGTACCAGTAGATGGAGGAGTAATAAACATGCAGTCACTTCCACCTGCAAAATGGTAATATTAATTCTTTTCAGTATTTTTTCAGATACATTTCAGTGCATTCTTTAGTGTCATAGCCTGAAAATTTTCACAGGAAGAAATAGCGAAATGTTTAGTACAATAGAGCAAAATATCAAATGTCTAGATATTTTGTGGTCTAAAACAGAAATCATGTGCCTCCAGTTCACATAAACTGAAACAGTCAGTGAGTACCCATACCAACTGTGTAATAATACAAGCCTTTATGAATTTTCCAATGTTTGCTTTCTTTTGTCTGATAGAATAGACAATTTTAATATAGTAATTTGAAGTGGTTAAAAAATATTTTCTCTCGGTGTGTAACAATGTATTCTTATAAGGGGATTATATAGAAAAAGTAGCAGAAAGGCAGGTTTTTTAAAAATTTCCTGATAGTTCTAACATTAACTTCTAATGGAAATAGTTTTAAAACAATTCTGAGTAACTGAGTAACCCCTCCATAAGCCGGGTAGCACTATCTTGCAGTTTAAGTGTCATGCAGATTATTAGACTAGCAGCTACCTGCCACCACCTTCTGAGCCTGAATTTACAGTAGCACTTCAAAGTGTGACGTAAGTAGTAGGAAATTATAAGTTTGTGGAAACAAGCGGATGGTAGTGAGACTAGTCAGAGTAGTACAGCCCTGGAGCAAATGTGAGCAGAATTCAGTCACTGTGCCTGTCCAGCATTTAGATATTTCTCCAGCTGTAACATAAATCCTGGACTGTTTATTACCAAAATGGTCTTTTTAATGTGAAGAGGGCAAAGAACACCAAGTTGAAGCAAGTTAGGCTTTGCTAACCTTATTTTTTATAGATCAGTTTACCTTACAGAGCAAGGTTTAAAAGAAAAATAAACATGATGCATTTATTTGGTAGATTCTGATGTTTCTGGAGGCAATACAGTTACAGGTGTTTATTGGACAATGTAGTAATAGAGTATAGTTTTAAGTAGAAAAAATTCCTTACAGGATTGAATCCTTCTTTGACTTGGTATTTTAAGGAAACAGTACTTTTAACCAAATTGTAAGCTTGTTTTGAACAAAACATGTTTAGTATCATATCTGAACAACGTTACTACACTGTGGTGGAGCTAGTCTCCCTGCCTAAGCTTCTTCCAGAAACCCAATGTAATGAAGCTGGAGTGAAAGCAGGAACACCCATCCGGAACACACAGTGTTAGCTGGGAAGGCTTAGGGACAGTTGCATTAGTGAATTCATGTAGGCAACTTTCAAGACCCAGAATTTTGAGCCTGGCAAGCTGACCAAAGGAAAAAAATTCAGTTATGTCCCAGGCAGGTATAGTATTTGTTCCATCTAGTGGATTGGGTGGTGGGGTTTTGGTCTTTTTTTAGGAAAAAAGGTCTCTATACTTGACTTCCTGAGAGTAAATGCTACTTATGTGCTACTTATGTGAGCATTTCAATCCTGCTACATCAGTGGCAAGAGGAATTTCAAACCTATCAGCAGTTCATGCTGCTCACAGCTTTAAGTTGTTGACTTTCCTTTAATGAACTGCTAGAAACTCCTTCAGGAGTTAAAATGCCCTGTCAGCTCTTGGTTCCCTTTCTGCCCTTTACAGTGTCTGAAGTTAGTTTGAAGAGAGTGTTACTGATGCCAGTTTGTTTTACTAGAATGGAAGTGGAATAAAATTCATGCTCTCACAACTCTCAGGAGAGAACAGTCAACGTTGCTCTCCATTCTATCTTCATCATGAAGCATCAAGGCATAGCTTCCAGACTGCTTCCAGAGTAACTTACCCTTTAAGAGTGCAGAGGGGTTTGAATTCTGGAGGCATAGGTGGGGACACAGGACAGTGTTAAATGTGTAAAAAATTACTGTGTAAAATGTGTAATGAAGTGTGTTCTTCTGAGCTCACTGCTCTGGATTGATGCAGACACACCCTTCTCTTTTCCTATTTTCCTTCTGTAGTTTTCCACAGACTTACCTTAAAATATGCAAATATTTTTATGGGCTTCCATTTAGAGATATTTGTAATATACCAGTGTAAATCAAGGGAAATAAAGTTCTAAACCCAGTAGTTTGTAACTAACCTACCATTCTCTTACAGGAATGCAGACCAGATGAAAGCATGTTGGAAAATATCTAGCATTTCAGAGAAGTCTGAGAATGGAGGCAAGTTGAACTCTTTTGTTTTGCTTTCTTGTAACAGACAATTTTAACAGTAAACAGGTGATTATTTTAGCCTCTATGCCCTCTTCATTCCTTTTTACACATTTTCTTATGCTGCAGCCTGTTTACTAGTTCAGCTTCTTTTCAATTATTTGCCTCCTGAGAGATTCCATTATGAGTGAGATGTCAAAATATATATTTAATTATTAGCTATATAAGGGACAATAATGAAGTGCCCTGAAAACAGTTAGTAGTTCTAAAATACAGTTTAGATAGGATAGGAAATTTTTGTGTTCATGCAATTTGGAAGTGAGCATCTACTCGAATGAAAATAGGTTTAATATCTGTGTCTTGCCACACATAGATCATTTAAGTACATTAGAAGGAGGCAAGTGGAAGAACTGGGGTTTAAAAAAAATCCAAAAGTCCTGAGTTTAGCTATATTATTTTTGACCAACATTTTGTCTTGGTTTTGACCATAATGACTCCAGGAAAAGACTTAATCTATGCTTATCTACTCAGAGTGGTAATTTATACAATATTGCATAAGGTACCAATAGTAGTCCTGTGCCCAGTGCCATTCTCTTGAGTTGTAGTTGATGTAACAACCTCTGCAGTCTCTGCAGGTGCAGTATTTTTGTGAAGTAGTACAGCAGCTAAAACATCTCATCCGCAAAGCCTCTGTGGAGAAATGAAATGCTAATGTAAAGGAAAGGCCTTTAGTCCAGTTAAGAATTTAGTGAAGAGGATTGTGAAATCACAGATTTGCCTGTAAATGTGACTGGTTTCATATAGAAACCACAAGCATGGAAAGAGAAGACAACTTCTATTCCTGCAAAAGCTGCAAAGTTGTGGTTATGATTGAAACAAAATCAGAATTTTATTGAACACAGGTGATTGCTCTAGTCTGGTGTACTTTGTCTTTCACTAACCTCACAGTTCTTTGCCATTTGTCTTCACTACATTGGATTAGCCCTCTTCCTTTTCATTTTCCCCTCTCTTTTCTGAACTTTGTGACTTCTTTTAAAAGGAAAAATCATACTGAAACACAAATGCAGCCAGATGAAGAGGAATTTACACCTGCAGAACAGCACAGAATTGACTGCTAGTGATCCAGTTTGCATCTTGTGTATTGACAGCAGACTTGCACATATCCCACCACTTCTGCTGTATTCCTTCTCTTCCCACCATCTTTTCTTCCCCTTTTCTTTGAGTATAAACATGTATAGTACTCCCAGTTCAGGAGGAAGCAATATTGTGCTGATCTTGCACTTACAGAAGCAAAGGGAGAAGTTGCACAAACACTGTCAATGTCAGGACAAGTGTCTTCAAGTCTTTTCTCCAGGTGGACAGCATGATAAAATTTAAGGGGGCTTTTTGGTCCAACACATTATGTGATCTGTCAGCTGGAGAGAGATAAAACACAGAACAAGCTTTCAAAGCACTTGAATATATGAGTTTCCATAGTTAGAGTAGAAAGAATGTCCAGTTTACTGAATAAGGCAGACCTACTGAAGAAATTAAATTGATCTTAAGCTAAATTTATGAAGAACAAGCTACTGTGTGAAACAATATCTTTTAGTTCCTGCTTTGAGCTCAGTACCATTTCTGTTACTAACTTTCCTTGTAATTTAGAAGTTCTTATTGATAGGAATAACAAGCTGTTGTAAAGTAAAATTATTCTATTAATTTTAATTTAAATCTCATTTTCCCAGCACACTTTGCAAGAGCAAGAAAAAAACCTGTTTTAAAACTAAAAAGTATAGTAGCAATGTGGGGATTTTAAAAATGCCTTTCATTGCCTACAGAAATGTATTTAAATCTATTATTGCTTTATTATACTATCAAAGTGATACCACTTCACCACTGTCTCTGAAAAAATCAACTGAAATTTGTGAGAAGTATTTAATCAGACCTTGTCTTTAATGGAAACATAGTAATTTCTTTCCTCTGGGTGCATTACTGTAGAACTGCATTTCTTCCAATGTTTTAGTTCATGTACTTACATCCATATAGATCATGACAACTCTTAAATGTTCTGCTAGTGAAAGGCAGATAGTATCTCCTATCTATCAATCAGATGCTCTCTACCACAAGATAGATGGTAGTAAGTACTTAGAGACCAGCAAGTATAAATAATTATAGGGACCAATCAGATTAGTAAGTGATTACCAGGCTGACACCTACATTTTGGATAATCTTTATACCTTTACTATTGGATAAAACAGACTTGTACTCTTACCTCTTTTGAAAGTGTGTATAGGACTGCCACTGGGAATAGATGTAAGAGGTCACCATATTAGTTTCACTTCTTACTACTAAAAATTTGGAGAGATCCTTTTGTTTTTGCAAAACAATCAACTACTCAGTTTTGTTATTTTTATAGGTTCTGGATCCCTCAGGGCAAAATTTGAGCTTTCAGGAGGACCCAGTAAACCAACAACACTTGCAGTGCAATTCATCAGTGAAGGAAGCACCCTTTCAGGAGCAGATGTGGAACTCGTAGGCACTGGCTATCGGCTTTCCCTTCTTAAGAAGAGATTTGCCACTGGTAAGACATTGACATGCTTATATATTCAAATTAATGTTATATATTCTCTAGTGTTAAATTCTAAAATATGAAACTGTTAAATGAGTGATGTATAAATAGTTACTCTTTATTGAAACACTTCTGACAAGTCAGTTTGTTTTTTCTCAGTTATTCAGACTGCTCCAAGGAAAATATTGACAAAATCTGGTTTATCTATTGACTGCAAAAAATTTACCTTTGTTTTTCAGGACGGTATATGGCAGACTGTTGATGTACCTGTGAAAGTCATTGGATCAGGAGTGCAACACTTGTGACAATAGGAACTCTGCCCTCTCTATTTTTCAAACACTATTTTAACATGCATTAATCTTTAAAAATATTGACTTACTTTGAGGCTAAACTACAGAAAGTAAATGCACTTTTAAGAGTCATTTTGAAAACCTTTTATTACTTTACAATAGCACTGAAGTTAACTTCAACACTGTCTGTAAATGATCAACTGCAATACTTGGGAAAATTTGTTGAAAAATTAGTAACTTTATATAGATGAAGTCAAAATAGTAATCCACAGTTGTAATGGAAGTATGAAATTTTATGTTGTACTGTAAACATTAAACTAAAATATAGGGGATCTAGTAAGAAATATTTGAGCTTTTCATAAGTAATACTCATTTTTCAGATTCTTTAATTGCCAACTTTTAATTGACAGTTTATAAAGATAGAGGCTATGTCTTGTGTAGTTCTTTCCATTCATACCACAAGAACAGCTGAGTTAGAGATGTATAAAAATAACTTGATGCCCATGTGTCATGTATTATTAAAATGTAAGTTGTTTCATATAGGGTTTTTTTAAACTAAGTGCAATGTGTTACAAATTGCAAAACACAGCAGAGATTTACTTCTGCAGTTAGTAAAAATTTTTGGGCCTTGTTATTGTTTGAGTTAATGCAGTAGATTTAATTTATTTTTATATTAATTGAATAACTTTTGTGCCTTTTAAAAATGCCTGTGCCTATCCACTTTGATACTCATGTGCCTCACTTCCTTTTTCAAAGTTTGGCTCTTCATCAAGAAAGCATGGCGTTTGTATTATGCACAGAACTTTATAAAAATTCTTTTTACTGCAATTTGTTTAGAAGGCAGGTTTGCAAAAACTGTAGTTTGTTTTAAAAGAAATTTAAAACACTGAATTATTTCCTCAATAAATAATTGCAATTAAATGTGGTTTTAGTAAAGGGAGCTGCATCATGCAGTACTCAGAAACTTTTTAATTAACTAATTTTAATGTCACCAAAGAGGAGAATCTGAAAAATCAGTGAGGATAGGAAAAACAAACTTCTAAAAGCAAACAGCATTACTCTTTGCTTTGCCTATAAGTCTTCAGACTTTGAGTGGTTTTGGGGATGTGTGATGTGAATGTACACATAGTACTTCAGGAGACATTGTAAAGAATATTTTATGGCTGCAGGATGACAAATCCTGTCATGTGTTCATTTTTTTTTTATAGCTACCAATTTTAATATTTGTATTGTAATCTAATCTGCTTGCTACAGCCTAAGCACAGGGAATTGACACATCAGTAACAATTTTTTTTAAGCGAGTCACTAATTTAGAAAATTTTCTATGTATTTGTATTACCAAGCTTTTTTTGTAATGTTGAAATGATAAGCATTGGGGCAAAATAATTCAATAACCTGCATTTGGGAATTTCAAATGAACATTTAGCATACCAGTATGTATTTCAAATTCTCTATTAAACCAGTAAAACATGCTTGAGTTAATTCATGCAAAGCCAGTAATGAATTGGTCTGCTGAAGCTTTACAAGAAATTATGCCTTTGTAGAAGCTGCATAAATTGTTGTGTACTCTAGACACTTTTGCCGGTGAGAATTTCATTGTTAGTGCTAAGAACATAGTGTACCGTACATTTGATTGGAAGAGTATATTTGGCTCCTATATTTTGCTAATCTTATTAATGATGAATTTACAACTCATAAAATGGTGGTCTTTTTATTGGAATTTTAATTGTAACCTGTTTTACAATCAAACTGATAAACACAACAATATTTTATTAATGAAAACCCAAATCAATTATTGCTATTTTTAATCAAGTATTACATTAATTTCTAAGATAAATGAAGTAGTTAATGTTTCAGCACTTTTAAGCTAGCCTTCATTCTGGTGTTTTTCATACATTTGCTTTGGGTGCAGGTTACAATTTTGAAGCCATACAAGTTTATATAGACATTTTGTAAAGAAACTCGAAAACAATGTAAAAAGTATGTGTAGCTATCTGATTTAAAATAAAAAAACTTATGTAGCAAGCTGGTTCTTGCTTGTGTATACAATGTCCCTTGTAGCTGCCTTCTAAGAAAATTAATTTGTGAACACAACTCTAAAGGATCTGAATTTTTATGAATTGTTACTACATTAGACTGTAAATTAGAACATACAAGTTTATCTTTCAAAAATTGTAAATACTCTGAATTTTCATAAAATGTAAATTTTAAAAATTTGCACCCATAATAAACATGTAATATATAATTTAAATACCGATTTATATTGCCTGTACTTTTGCAGTTAAGTTCTTCTAAGCAATAAGGTAATAGAGAAAAACCATGCCTGCACTGAACATTTGAAAATATTCATTTTTAAGTGATAAAGGGTAGAGATCATTATATACTCTTTTGTATATTTAAAATCATCACAGAGAAGGGGAATGGAAAAGTGATTTCTCTAGAACATTTCATCTTCACTAAACTGTAATATCTGAGATGTCTGTAGTGCCCTATACCTTTACTAAATTGTTTCGCTTCACTAATAAATTAGATTAGGCAAAACCATATAGGTTTATGAGAAAAATCTTGACTCGTGGACATGAGCTGCTGTCTGTAAATAGTGCTATCAAATGCTGTACATTGTCTTCGTTTGTGAGCCTCTATCTTGTTGTGTGTGCAGGAGAAGAATTAGTGACAAGATTAAAGTAATTCCTTCTGATTTCTAATGCTCACCAGTCAAAAAGAGCAGACAATTTAGTACTTCTCCAGCAGTATGTACGGTTTAGTCCTTCTAAGCTTTGAGCACAGAACAGAAGCTGAAACTGAACAAATGTTTTTGAATCTGTTTGGTTCCTACTAATCCCAAGGCCTGCAGAGGCTTAGTAAGTAATGACTTATTAAATTCACTTTCTCAGCTGGTTTGATATCACTGCAATAGAGGTACCATTCTTGTAATGCAGGAAAGCAATAGTCCAAGGGCTTGATTCTTAACTTCTGCTGGCAGGCAGGAATGAAGAACGCAAGTACTTAGTGGTGAGACTGGTCCATCTAACACAGTAGTCTGGTCTTCAACACCAGCCAAAGAACAGGCTGGAGCCTTGGAGAGCTAATGTGTCATTTGCTTTCTGATCCCCCAGCACCTCATTTATTGGTTAGAAATGTAAAAAGGTGCTGCTCAGTTCTTCTAGTATTCATTGAACTTAAAGTGTAACAGATCTGACTGAGGCTGCTCTGGCACTTCTGTTAACACTTGTACCCACATACTGCTCACAACTGCTGCAAACTGGATCTCTACTGTCCAAGCAGGTTTGTGATTATCTAAGTACATAATCAGGTAGTTTTTCAAGGAAACGTATCTCTAGCACTGCCAAATTACATTTATGTAGGGTATTTGAAGGAGCTAAGGTATTTGATTATGAACTGGAACAGCACGAGAGTTACAGCTGTGGCAAGTTTTGCTATCTAACATAAAAACAAGATCTTGCATCATAGCAAAAAGTATTACATTTCAAGTCTTGTATGTTTGCAAAGCTTAAGATACACAGATGTTAAGATGCCTATCTTAAGTTTTGCAATTCATACATAATTGGTTTCCATTTCAGTTGTTATGAAAGGGAGATTGTACTTAAGAGCATGCAAGAAAAAAAGTTAGGAATTCCTCCAAGCATAGCATAAGCTAAAAACAGTTCAAAGTACTAAAGCATCAGATAACACATCTACTGTTGAGGTATCATGGATTGGACTGATTAAAAAGTCTCTTAAGTGAAAACATAATTTTTATCTTTAATTCTACATATTATTACACCAGTAAGTATTCCTGCTCAGCTGACTTTGACCTTCATGTTTACTGACATGTTGATTTTTGAATTCTCCATTAGTTCGTTCAATAACCAATATAAGGCATACAGTCTTAAAAGAAGAGGCCTCTTCTGGATTCCTTACTGAACATTTAGAACTCTAATTCTGTATTTTCTGTAACTACTTTTTTTCACTTCCTTTGGAATAAATTCTTTTTGTTTTTCAATCTGGGATGGCTACTTTAATTACTGTAACCTAAAATATCTTTGTTTCTCATTGTTCCAGCTGAATTTATTTCTAACGATCTTGTTCTGTAACTTAGTTACTATTACTCAGGAGGTTTTTTAAAAACGTTAATAATCATAAGCTGTAAATCATGACAATTTCACTACTCTGATTATTCAACTTTTCCTTTTATCATGTCCCAACCTGTTTTCTTCAAGTTCTCAGCTCTTAAGTCATGTTTTCTACTCCAGAAAGTTAGCAGTGGTAATGTGTTCAGCAATGACTCAAATAATATTATATAATAAATGACTCCATCCTGGTTAAGGAAGCAGCCCATTTTTATAATAATTATTGATTCTCCCCTCCAGATGTCCCTGCCTGCTTTGCTATTTGATAAGCCCTTTATAATATCCACAGGCTTCCCTTCTGTTTCCCACTCTTGTCATTGGTAGGTTATATGAACAGTCATCACTGAAATGAAACAGTCATAACAGAAATGTTAAGGCTGCCCCAATGTTAGTACCAATGAATTGCATCCAGGTAAGATGTACTAATGCAGGGGTGGAAGAAAACCAAAGCCCAACTGAAAAGCTCAAAAACTGTTGTTCACCTTCCATCTCTGTTGAACTCTTTCTCTGGTGCCTTACAGGACCATGCATTTAGACAGAGAATCAAAGAAAACAGGCAGAACGTTAAGCCCCTAAGCACCTGACTTCATTCTTCAATGCAAGTTTCTCCTCCTGAGGTGAGAATCCCTTGGCCTATGTGCATGAGTCCCTTCTCACTTCTGAGCAGTTCCTAGGTTGACAGCACACTCCAAGCGCTTGGGTACATGAATGCAGGAGGAGTGTTGTAGTCTGTGATCTGCCATCTCTGCAGCTGACACCCCTCTGAAGTCTCACCAGTCTGTTCCCATGGGTGGGCCAAGTGCAGCCATACCTTTTGCCCTGCTGAAACCACAGTTCCATGCTCTGAGTCACCTGATTGAAAACAGTAGATTGGATCTCTGCTTCTAGTGAGATTACAGAATAAATTTAGTTTTATTTGGGGACTAAAATGCAAAAGATTTCTCAATGTAAAAACGGCATCTTGTACCTCTAGGACAAGAAACTCGGCCCTCAGACGACTGCTATTAGTCTGGCATAATTTCTTTAGCTAGAAGAGAGTAGCATAGAGCAAACACTACACTCACAGGAGAGAGAATAGGGAAATTACAGGGAAAAATTAATGTGGGCACAATTGTTCCCTGCAGATTAAGGGAAGAATATGTATTTGCCACAACTTTCCAACAGAGGAGTTGAAAATTTAATTAAATTCAGCATGATGGGCCATTAGAGCTACTTTATTGGCATTTTTGCAAGCTACTTGAGAAGACTATCAAACTTCTCAAAATAGAAGTAGTGTCTTTAATATGATGGGAGAATATGGAGGATGTGTTGTTCTCTGTCCACCTAGCTATGAGCTAGAACTTATCACTACTGCACTCACTTAAGTACCAGCCTTTGCTTACAGGAAACAATAAGTTTCCCAGTAAGAGAAATATGAAACCTGTACCCCCATTTTCCTCAGCTATGACCTTTCCGGACTGTTTAAGTCACTGCTTTTGCCAGCTGCTCCCCAAGGGATGCCACGAAAACATTCATTAGAATTCAAGAGGTTTTTGGCAAATACAATTTTGTAGTCATTCCTCCAAGTGATTCTCCAGCTCAAAACAGTCCTACAGTAACATGGTTTTGATAAAGAAGTTTGAAACCGTTGAATAATCTGTTT
The DNA here is from genome assembly GCA_039654755.1 of Calcarius lapponicus. Classification (NCBI taxonomy): domain Eukaryota; kingdom Metazoa; phylum Chordata; class Aves; order Passeriformes; family Fringillidae; genus Calcarius; species Calcarius lapponicus. Next base: position 26,318,675 of record CM077481.1, on the reverse strand, counting down.
CTCAGGAAGGAGTTCATCCCTCATGTAGACAGCAACAGTGCAGTCTATGGCTTTTCATGCTACTTATGATTAGGAAAAACCAGCTGTTGTCACAAGTTGTAAAAGAAGCTTTCAAAAAAGTGTTACACTGTTCTTGAAGTGGTAACTGTTACCTCAGCATCAGTTTATAAGCAAGCAATGTTCTGAATTTTACCAGGTTGGACTCCTTCTGGGCCCAGGAATGTGGACTCAGCTATACCTTCTGTCTATGCCATCAGTAAAGGTGTTTGTACCAACACAGAGGAGGAGCAGTAGTATCTAGAAGACATGTACACTATTTCAATTACTAACAACAGTCTACTGTTGCCATTATTTTAGTGTGTGGAGCAAAATTGCTTTGTTTGTATGACAAGCAGCACCAGTGTCCTGCTATGTCCTCTTCACAGAAGCTGTAAAGTATTCACAGCATATGGTGCCATACACAACAGAGTCTGAACACAAGACAGATTTTTCCTTCACCCCAGTAAAAGCTAAGTGGTAACTTGCTATCTCCTGCTACTCCATTCAGTGATCTTTTCAGTTGTTTTTTCTGGAATTGTAAAATACTGTAAAACAGTAAGAATATTGTTAAGACATTGGCTGGTGTTTGTAAGGAACAATATCTCACTCATCTGTTCAGACAAAGATTGGTTATACAACTGTTTTAAAATTCTTGTTAAGTCTCTTTTGGACACTTGCCTTTAGTAAAGGATCTCCTATTCTCTTCAATATTTAAAAGTGTTCACACTTGCTCTGTATCTCCATGAAAGTTTAGGAAGCCCTTCTTTGCCTCTCTCCCAGCAAGGCAGGTGTTTTAATGGTTATTGCTGCCACTATTTGTATGTAAAGACATGCGAATTGTATGTTTACAACAGATACACAATCAGATCTAACCAGATGTTTGCAAGTAATGATTCAAATGAGTATTAGATCACATCACGCATATTCTCCAAATGTGTAACTGGCTCTACAGAGAATAGTGGTAGCATATACTCCACTGACATCTCTATAACCCAGCTATGGTAGTAGTAGCAATCTTATCAAGGTGAGGAACATGTTAAAAATATGTGGGATTATTTCTGTGGTGAAGAAATTGATGTAAGCCTCAGGAAATAAGGCACACTGCATCAGAACTCCTTGCTACAGTCAGTATTTTTTTTAAATCAGAAAAACACACTGCTGCTGATAAGGATCATATTGGAGCGACTTACTGCTTACACCTTGATTTACACAGCTACTGTTAGCTTTCAAGTGGTCTTCTGTCATCTGTGTCTAATCTTGGAGAACTCCTTTGGAACACTTGCCTGGGTTAAGAAATTCAGTGCTCTTGTACAGCAAGCTGTTTTCTTCTAGGCAGGTCCTAGACTCTGCAGAAACTGCCAAACTTGCTGGTTGTCAGCAGGTTATGGGCAATTCATTTGTAGTGCCAGAAGGAGCTCAAAAATGGGGGAGGGAGCATAGCAGTTGTGGAAAGAAATAAACATAAATGAAACTCTCTCTGATGCAGTTGACCAAGAATCATAAATAACACCTCATTTTAAGTTGCCTACATGAGCTGCGCAACCAAACATTAGTGACAAACAAGTCAGAATTACTTGATTGCATTTATTGTTAGTAATCAGATTCAAGTAGTATGGCCGGGTGCTACTACAAATGGTCAACTTTTATATTTTTGGAAATGCTCATAATTCAATAATCCTTCGAGTGAGATGCCTACCATAATTGAACACAACCCAATTGGTTTCCACTACAGCTTCATGATGAGCCAGTTTCCTCAATACTTGAACATTGTCAAAAGGCATGGGCCAAGCTGTCCATCTTCACTCAACGCCCCTTATTTCAGCTCTGTACCACCTCTGTACCTATCTGCTTGCGATTCAGCTTACCAACCAAACATCAGTCAAAGTCAGAAAGCAAGAAAATTCTGTTCTAAGTTAAGCCAACTGAACCATCTTGCAAGAGGATCTGGCAAATAGAGATTCCTGACCTAGGAGTAGAGATGGAATAGGGAATGAGATCTCCCAATATAGACAACAACACACCACCAGCCTGGGCCTACTACCTATGCCAGAATTGGTAAAAATAAAAGGAGTGAGAAAGAAAAGAATTCACTAAATATTTTGCCATATCTCTTTAAGGCTATCTAGATCATGTAGTCACATGGTGAAAATACTTTGCAATCCAAGAGTATCTAAAGAGAGATATTAATATATCATCTACTAAAACTAAATATTTTTAAACCAGCATATCTGATAAACAACACCCAAGAATTTAGGAAGTTGAATAAGCCATACTATGGATCATTAATTTTTATTTCAGTGATTCTCAAATACTGGAAAGGATTAGAAGATTAAAAGAAAGATAACACCATAACAGGAAAAAAAAAGGGGGAGAAAAAAGAAAAGGTGTCAATCCAAATAACTGTAATATAGAACTTTGTAAGAAAATTTAAAAAAGAATTTAAGATAATTAGTGTCAATCAATGGATGTACCAAATAAAGGTCTTAAACTAATTTAGGATTAGGTTGAAAATCTGGTTCATAAGAATAATAGGGTCAAAGGAAAAAAGGATTTATGTAAGATGCCTGATTTAGAAGAACACAACATTGGGTTTATAACTAGAGCAATGCAAGAACATAATTTAAAAATTAGTCTTAAGATGTAACTGAAGAGGCAATCAACTTTAAACACCATTCTGGTGGATTCCTGCAGACTTCATAATATCTAATATTTTTCCAATTACTGATGTTAAAAAACCCGAAGCTTTGCAGATAAGGTTGGAGGACAAAAAAATAAGCTAGGTCTCAAGTGCAGTTTTTAACCACTTCATGTCATCCAAAATGGCAGGAGGATGCTATAGTATCAAATAAGTAGGGACAAAAAAACACCCCTTTGGGATTACTAAGGACTTTCCTGAACTATTCTTAAAAAGTCATCCAGCACTAGATCTTGTGAAAAGTCTGCAGATCTTCATGGCATCACAGAAGATCTGAGTCTAGAAGAAACTCTGAACATCACCTAGTCACTTCCCAAGCTCAAAGCAGGGACAAAGACCCAAAGTTTTACCAAACTTTCTGCAATCTCCACCCATGTTTTCCTACATCCATGATAGATCATATGAGTCCCTCAAGGAGAATTAAGATGTTTGATATGATTCAGGCACATATTACGGACCAAGTCAAATGTTCTTATCCCTCCAATAAAAGCTCTACCATGAAGGTGAATTCTATGCACTATAATATAGTTGTGTACTTGCAGAGAAGACACAAACCTTGGTGGAGCAGTCTCCTAGGCACCTTTTTCTTATGTTTCTGAAATCTTTCCTCAGATAATGCAAGATGTATCAGTGATTCCCTGTTTGGAGTATAGTATAAAAAGGGAAAGGGACCATTTGTCAGAAAAAAAGATATGATCAATATTCAGAAATTTTTCATGGCACATAAATGAATCCTCTCCTTTTGTCTCAAGGCTTTCAGAAATTACTTCTGGCTACAAGTTTCCTGAATAAGTAAGAGAAATCTGAGTTTGAGAGAATTCAACAACCTGTAGTGCCACACAGACACTTAATATCTTTTAACATTGGGCAGCAAGTAGCTGAGGCATGTTGCAGTAGCATCCCATAGGTAATATTAGTTAAAGAAAGGCTTTCAGCTCTAGTGCCTGGACACATCCATGCACAAACATGCACCTGCAACACTTCAAAGAAACAATAACCTGCCTTACTCCTGTGATGATGAATTACTCAATATGGGAAAACAAACTTTGAGATTGCATGGAAATTAATTATCATCATCTATAACAGCAAAATAAATAGATAAATTAAACAAAATATCAGCAAAAAGTCAGCTTAGACAAGGCCTCCATAAACAAACAAACAAAACACCAAAAAAAAAACCCAAAACAAAAAAAACCCAAACCCCCAAAACAACTTATACTGCATTTATAATGATGTGTGAAAGTACTGATCATGAATGAGATAGAAATCCTTGTCTCTTTTTTTCAGTTTTTAAACAAAATGCACTAACATGTTAAATGCAGAGGCAGATACATTAATCTTATTAATTTACCTTCTTTTAAAATCAATATGGAGGCTATTAAAAAAAAAAAAGCTGTGGGACTTGCAAAACCAGTGGAATAGAACACCAGTGATTTGAGTCTATTTTATACTATCAAACCCTCAGGAGTTACTTCATCTCAACTGATATGAACCTAGGTAGCAAAATAGTATTCCATGTATGGCAAAAACACTGTTGTCAGAAAAAAAGTTGTCAGAAGTTTTCCCCATGTCCTATAGATCCAATGCTGGCCAGCTCCGAGATGGACCTGCTACTGGACAAGGCCAAGGCCATCACTGACTGTGGCAGAACCTCTAGGGTAACATATTTAAGAAGCAAAAAAAAGTAATTGCACAGATACAGTTGCAGCCACAGAAGAATGGAGGATCTCGAGAGCCATAGTCCTGAAAGAACTTGGCACCCTGCGGAGAACTCACACTGGAGCAGCCTGTCCTTGAAGAACTGCACCCTGGGGAAGAGGGACCCGTATTGCATCAGTCCTGGAGAGCTGTTGCCTGTGGGATGGACTCACATTGGATAAGTTCATGGAGAACTGTCTCCTGCGGAAGAGACCCCATGTTGGCATGGGAGAAGGACTCCTCTGCCTGAAGGGCAGGAACAAAGTATGACTGTAACCCTCGCCCCCCATCTCTCTGCACTGCTGTGAGGAGGAGGTGGAGCCCAAGGGGAAAGTGGTTTTAAGATTTACTTCTCATTCCTCTGCTCTGAATTTGAGTGGTAATAAATTCAGTTAATTTCCCCAAGTCAAGTGTGTTTTGCCCATGACAATAATAAATGAATGATCTCTCGTTGTCCTTATCTCAATCCTCTCTTCCCTGTCCAGGTGAGGAGGAAAATTACAGAGCAGCTTTGGTGCGTGCATGGCTTCCAGCCAGGAAGTGAACAAAATGTTTATCAAGCCAATAATGTTTGGCACACATTGGCACTCATGAAGTTCTGCCCTATACTTTAATAGAGATACTGTTTTCTATTCAACGTGTCAATCTAAGAGGGCCAAGTACAGCATCCTTAGCTCTGATGGATGCTCCTAGCACACTGATGGTAGTGGGTGACCATGACTCTTGTATAAACATTGATTCTTTCACTAAGGTAGATGTAAATCAGCACGTTTTGACCACTCAACTCAATCATTTTTGGTGGTGCAAATATCAAAATGATATTTTTATCAAAATATCAAAATCTCATTGTATACTTCCAAACAAATCCTCTCCTCCCTCACAGCTGGGACTTGTTCTTAGTCTGAGAATTCAAGGTATTTCTTTTATTTAAACTATGCTGTAATTTGGTCAAGAATAAAACCAGCATCTACAGCTCTGTAAAAGAGACTTGGGTGGGAGCACAAAAACATCTGGATGCAGATCTCTAGCAAACCAAAATACAAATGTCCCAGGTCACACAAAGTAAGCAGTCTGACCTTGTAGCCTAGGAATGAACTCCCTGGGGTCACAGAATCACAAGACTTTTTAGACTGGAAAAGACTTAAGGTCATTGAGTCCAACCACTAACCCAGCACTGGCAAGTCCACCATTAAACCATGTTCCAAGTGCCATGTCTGCATATCTTTAAATTTCCTGCAGGGATGGTTTCTCCACTATTTCTCTGAGCAGATTGTTCCAATGCTTGGCAACCCTTTTGGTGAAAAAATATTTCTTGATATCCAATCTAAATTTCCCTTGTAATAATTCAAGTCTTTTTCCTCTTGTCCTATTGCTTATCACTTTGGTGAAGAGACTGACCCCCAGCTCCTCATTCCTTTCAGGCAGCTGTGGAGGGTGATAAAGTCTCCTCTGAGCTTCCTTCTCTCCTGTCTAAACAACTCCAGCACCCTCAGCTGCTTCTCATAGGAGTTGTGGTCCGGACCCTTCATCAGTTTTGGTGTCATTCTTTGGACATGCTCCAGCACCTCAATGTTTTTCTTGTACTTTCTCCTGACCTGGTGCCACTTCCTCATTTATATTTAAAAGCTAAGGGAACTCAGTCAATGTCACACAATCAATGTGCATTTTTTCCCTGGTTAAGTGTATATCCAACCTACCAGTCTTGTAATCCTTTTAAATAAGGGCACCTATGATTAAATCTTGAACAGAAAATTACATGTGTTCAAGGATTTAAAAAATGCCTAACACATGGAAAGATTTCCTCAATCCAGACTAGGTCTCTACCTACGCTGGATGAGAAGTAATAGAAGATTTCTGCATTCCTCTTTCCTTCCTTCCTCTGCATTACCAAGCTGCCCTTCTACAGGATTCAATTCCTGACTGTGAGAAGCAGCATAGCCTTCAGCCAGGGAAGGTTGTCTGCCCCAGACCCCTGTTCTGATGGGTGCAACACATTGTCTTAGGCTCACTTCCTCATTCCAGTGTCATCACAGCACAGTGCAAGATGGATTTACAGCACCACCAATTGAAACAGCTATCATGCCATTCTTTTAAAAATCAAATCCAAGCAGAATAAGCAAACCCAACAACTTAAGATGTTGGGCATACAGATTTGAGATACGGATCTACCTCTCCTGGCCAAAACAAAGCTATTTGATTTTTATGAGGGTTAGTGCATAATCTCTCTGAATTTAATTAATTTTTAATCACTTCTCTCTCACTTCCTTTCAATATTTACAGGGGGCTTATATGAAAAATGGGTATAGACCTTTCAGCAGGGCCTGTTGCAATAGGATGAAGGGTAAATTGAACTAAGGGTAGATGTAGAGTAGGTATAAGGAAGAGACATTTTATGATGATGGTGGTGCAGCACTGAAACAGGTCACCCAGACTGGTGGTAGCTGCCCCATACCTGGAACCATTCACAGTCAGAAGTGACAAGGCTCTGAGCAACGTGATCTAGCAGGAGATACCCCTGCTCATTGTAGGGAGGCTAGGATAGATGACCTTTAAAGGTCCCTTCCAACCCAAACCATTCTGATTCTGTGATTTACTAACACAAATACTGGCACTTACAAACAGAAATACTGTTGCATTGACACACCTTTTAGATCGATGGAGGAGAGAGGTTTGTAAAGATGATTTATTAAGAGAAGATGGTGACCGAGTCATGGACACTCCTGGCATGCCCAGGCTCTGAAGAGAGCAGTCAACTTGATCTTCCTATTGTGTATTTCTCTGGTGCTCCTGAGAAGGGATCATCACAGGTCACAAGGATGCACTGCCTGAGCGTACAAATTCCACAGACCCAGGCTGCTGCTGTTTTGTGAGGAGGGTGTCAGTCCCCCATTTATCCTCCCTTATAGTATAGCCAGCAACGTACTCTTCTTGTGGTTCTTTTGTAGCTATCTGCTGAAAAACACAGAAGAACTATTTCAGGATTAATTAAGTTTGGTTCCAAAGCTTACTGAATGTTGGTAGCAGTGCTTTTGTACTTTCTAAGCCTATAAATGGACAGTTTTAATAAAATAAATGTTCTATATATTTGTATTTCTAAGTGTAGATCTTTTGAGTCTACCTGACTGTGTTTTGGTTAAATAAACCAAAACACACAGTTCTTCACTATTCAGTCAAGCTTCACACTTTCTGTGCACACCAACTTCTTAATGTGAACTGACTGCACAGAACTTGGTGGGAGCTGGAGATCTGGACGACTCTTGACTTCTGCATCATCATCTCATGTGTACCATACCATCACAGCAAGCAAATAGCGATTATAAAGTGAAATTTACCATGCATTTCCTCCATGCACTCTTCAGCAGCTCCTGCTTCAAAGTATACTAACAAAAGGTCAGCTGTCATTGAAACAAAGCGAGTAGCATCAGCCTCGCTGATTAAAGGATCTTCTACAAAGCTTCAAAGCGTTCTGTGAATTATAAACACTACATATTTCTATGATGGTTACATTTTCACCAAGACAGTTTAGGACTGTCTGGATTCTCTCTCCTTAAGTGTTCAAACATCTGAAAACATTCTGCAGATCACACTTTATGTTCTGAGCTGAAGCACTGTCTCAGCACATCCAGTATTTCACGTCTAATTGCAACTGCTGTGGTTTTATTGACCCATCTTATATTGCATACAAGATATTAACATCTCTTCCATGCAGTAGAATTTTAATCTAGAAGTGACCAGCATTTGGTCTTACTTGCTGCATTTGTGCCCTTGTTTCTAGAGACTGTCATCTTTAGGCAAACAATTCAAACCAGCTGTCTTTGACATTTATAAACATGTTTGCTAAATTTAAAAAAATAAGAGGAATGCAAAGCTAGTAATTTCACTTATATTTCACCAGATTATTGCTATAAGTAATGGCTTCCATCAAAAAGCCTCAATTCTCAATAAATACATCATGAGCAATTATAATTCTCTGCTCACCATCCCAAATGGTAACCTTCTTGTCAATGTCTTCATGAGTGTTACTGACTGTAACCCCAGAAATAACATCAAAAGCAGTGACTTTCTGGTAGCTCTGGGTTCCCTGTCATACTCCAGCTGTGAATGCATTGCATTTTTTCATAGCTCTAGCACTGCTTTCCATGCCAGTCAAAAATACTTTCTCTAGTAGCACTAACATCCAAAAACTACTGTCATACAGCTATGTCCAGTCTTAACATAAAAAACTCTCTCAGTACCCTTCTGTATGGTAAAAACCAATATGTCTCTGTTTTTGCCAAATACTATCACTTACAGTGTGGACTTTAAATATGCATTACTTGTAGCTAAATAGTTACTATTTTAAGAGTTTAAAAATTATAGTTCAAAAAAATTTTCTTATCTTAAATCACAGCATATGGCTCAAGATTAGAGTTTTATGACTGCAGTCCTGTGGCAGGAGTCAACAGCCACTTAATGCGCCGAAAACTCATCCAGGCTGAGTCAGAATCCTAAGAACAGGAGAATGATATTCTTTCAATCCCTTCTTTCATTACGGAGGTCAAGTCCTTGAGCTCAAGACTACAAGAAACCCAAGTGGTGGATGGAGGGGAAAAGCTGATGACAGGCTTCACAGACAGAAATAATTTTTAGGTAGATGCTAGCAAGCAAGCTTGTTAACTGTTATGACTGACTTTTTTTTTTTAAGTGAAATTCTTGGCATGTAAAGTTTGGTACAAGAAGTATTTACATAAAATAAAAAACTATTTATGTAACAGGAAAAGAGAACATATATCACAGCAGTGGTCCAATAATTTACTAGTATCAGAGAACCAAAGAAAGCTTAGCCTGACAAAATACTTCATTCAGAAATGTGCTCCACATTTAATAAAAAATGAGCTTAATTATTTAAGCTCTATGTTGAAAAAACAATGGAACCAGAATCAGGTATTGGAAAACTGAAATATAAACATAACTAAATCTCTTTATGTCACTGCTGTCCGACTTCATAAAATAGTCTGATTCTACCTTTGATGCTCAGTCATTCTTGGCAAGAATTAATCTTCAGCTTATGTTTTTAAACACGCACAGCTAATTTTCTTTTGTTGTCTTCAGACTTTTAAAAAACTCTTTATTGGACTATTTAGCTAATCATAGAACATAGGAATTTATTATTATTATTTTGTTACTTCCCAATCTCCTTACCATGGGATCCTTCACAGCAGTACTGTGAGTGTTATACAACTGAAGCCCTTGCAGTCAATGGAGTCAGGACATAAAGCAGCTGAGACAGCAAAGGGTCATTAACACTCTGCAGCTTACAATTCTGGAAACCTCAAAATCTTCTACCCCATGACAAGCTCCTTCCTACACCCAACATATATGTTCATACACTCTTCGGTTATCAATTAAATTCCAATTTTTCCTTGCTCCCTACCCAAATGCAGATTTCCTGTGAAAAGCTACACAGAATTTTCACCCAGTCATACTGTCTAACCAAAATATCTCTCTGTCAAGCAAGACTTTAATCACTCTTTTCCTGCTGCCATCTATTTTCCCAGCATCGCTCCCTCCCTGTTCTGGCTCATCTTGTTTTGACTCACATAAACCCAAACGGATTCACCCACACCTCACTGGTTACCAGGCTGATACTAACTACCTGGGCAAACTTCAGTCACATTGTCTTGGTCCTGCCACTGCTACAGCATTTACAAATGGCCCATCTTGATCGTCCTTCCCTGGCTCCTTGTCTACAACACATGCTTTTTGCATGTCACAACTCTCTCATCGCAGCTACCAAAGCCAGCTTCTTCCTCCTTCCACTGCCTGTACCTGGTAAGAAAGCCTCTTCTTACATTTCCACCAGCTGAAGTGGCTCACCACTGAAGCAGGTTTGTCACATCTAGGCTCAGCCTGTCTCTAGCTTGCCTAACAAGTTCCCAAGTGTGTGGAGTAAGGCAAGCGTTGTTAAGGGACTACTACGGGCTCCTGAAGCCGAGCCTGGTTCTAGCAATGCCAAGGCTGTGGGCTCTATCCGTGTATGGGCCATTCACCGGAGCGGTGCACCCGAGGATTCTTACGGGCTCCTTTCAACTCAGAATCTTCTGTGATTCTGTGAAATGGGAAACGTGGCACCAGCATCCTCAGGGGGGCTGCTCGCCTGTCTCACCTCGAAGCCGCGGGTATTTCAGGGGCACACTTGACTTTGGCCACGTAAACCCCACTCCAGAGCTGCGTGCCACAGCCACGCCCTGCGAGCTGCACCGACACCGACACCGACACTGACACGGACACGGACACTGCCGGGCGATCTCCGAGCCGGGCAGCGGCGCAGCCGCCCCCAGCCGAGCCGGGAGTCGCGGGCAGGCCGGGCAGGCCGGGCCGGGCCTCGGCCGGGCGGGGCGCCGGGCACGGTGGGGGCGGGGCCGCCGCGCCCGCGCTCCCCGGGGCGGCTCGGCTGGGCCCGGCCCGGCCCTGTCCTGCGCCGCCGGCCACAGGTGCTTAAATAGCGGCGCCTGCCGCGCTGCTGTGTTCTTCGCTTCGCTGCGAGGTAAGGGCCGGGCGCCCGGAGCCCTTCGCCGAACGCGCTTTCTCTACCGCGGGTCCCTGCGGCTGCGCTGCCGTGGCGGAGCAGACGGATGGGAGGGAGGCAGGGAGGGAGAGCGGGCGGCCCCGGGCCGGTCCCGCGGGGGTCGGGAGAGGCCCGGGCGGGCGGCTCGTCCTCCGGCGCCACGAGGGGCCGCCGCGGGCGGGCGGGGTCGCGCCGCGTGTCCCCGCGGCCTCCGCCGCCATTCCCGTTGTTTTCACTCTTGCCCGGTGTGTGAGAATTATCCGGGGTTTAAGTGTCCTGTCTGCTCTTTGGAGAGCCCACCGCTCCCCACACTGCTTCCTCTCTGTGACCTCAGCCATCCCTGAGGGAGGATGGAATATCTCTGAGGGGGTTCTGCAGTTATTCTGGCGCGCAGCGCTCCGGTGGCGGATGCTGGCGTGCAGCTGGGACGGTACAGGTGAAGGAGGTTCAGATGCTGCTCCGTCACGGAGAGGTGACGGAGAGGTTGCCCTGCATCGCTCCTCTCTCCGACAAGATGCATGGCAGCTTCTGGGTCATGGTTCATGTTCCTGAAGATCTAAATGTGACTAAAAGTAAGTGAATTAGAATAGACTCTGCCTAATGGGCTGGTGCATGAGGAGGGGTGTGCCATGGAATGCTGCTTTTCCTAAAAGTAGAGCTTAATTGCTTGTCCGTTAAATTGTCTGACTTAATGCCTTAGGCTAGCCTCAGGAAACTGGGACAGGATGGCTTTAGGTAGCTTTTGGAGCCCTGCATCTCTATGATGGTCTCCATGGCCTGTCCTATGGTCAAAGATCTGTAAATCTTTTTGTCTTGTGCCTTTTGCTGATTTGAGATATATCAGCCCCGTGGGATAGACCTTCTTGTGAATTTCCGGAGACTGGTCTGTCGTGTGTTACCTGTTTGAAAAACACCAGCTCTGATGTTAACAGTTTCTGTCTGCTTTCTGCCTAGTCTCCTTGCAGGTTCTCCAGAATATAGGAGCTGCTTTGCCACAGCTCTTGTGTGCCACTAGCGTGTCATGTAAAAAGCATCCCACCAACAAGCATGGGACCCTTCAGAGCTCATTTTTGAATCTAGGTGCTGTTCAAGTTGCCTACATGGCATCCAGTCAATGGGTTACCAAGCTTTGCTTTGCAAGCTCCTTGCTGTTTAAACAGACTTTTGGGGTCCTCCTGTCTGACTGTGGTGTCAGTAGTCTTCCTGGTGAAGGGAGTGAGGGACGTTTGTGGGCCATCTTTCACTGTAGCTGCTTTTCTCTTGTAGCCTGCAGGGACAGGAATTGGCAGCTTTGCAGAATGCAGTTCTGTCTGGCACAGTCAGAATCCCTGATTTGTGCTGATTTGTGGTAAGAAAGATCCTGGTGCACATATCTCTGGAGAGTGGCAGGATTCATCCCACTTTCTGGAATTTCCTACTGCAGCTGCTTTCCAGTACTTCTCCAGGTGGCTTCTGCCCCACCTGCAATGATCATAAATAATGGCACAGCATTACTCTTCCTATACTGTAAACTGAAAAAATCATTTTCTTGACCCCTATGGGCACAGTTCTTGTGGCATCCACTCCTAGCTTAGAAATCTTTATACACACTGTCTAAATCCTGAAATCTTTTATGCTATCTGAGCCTTATGTTCCTCAAGATAAGAGCACTGTCAGGTTAACTAATTAGTAACTATGTACATAAGAGACCAAATTGCATGTATTGGGCATCTCGGAACTTGTTACAGCTTGTAGTTTTGTTTCTTAAAAGTAGAAAACTGAAAGTACATCCTGTTGAGCATTTCCCATTAGGTCTTCAAATAAGTGGTTAAAAACATCATGGGGAGGGAAGAGTGTTGGAATGAAGGTTGCCCATTACAATTTAGTTTAACCAGCTATACTCGTGGATGAGTGTCTCTGAATGCTAAGTTAAAGTCCGGTCCAGGTGGAAACTGGGATTTAATGAAGAAGATGGTGTGGGTACAGAAGCAGATATGAACAAAGAAAGAAATTCAGACATGGGGAGCCATTAATGTTTTGATATGGAAGTTAAACTGAATGAAGTTGAATGCATTTTTCCTTACAAGTAGCTTGACCAATAAGGAGTCATGGTTGAATTTGAAACCTGGGGAAAGGACTAAAATATCACTGAAATAATCGCACAGTGGCAATAGCAACTTCCCAGTAGTGGTTCAAAACTTGGAAGCATGGGTGCAAAAATTGAAAAAATCAAGTCCTTTAAAAGGATGGCTTATAAATTCGAATGGGATTTCCATTGTGGACTAAAACTGACAGAGTATATGGTTTTTGAAATAACACAGATTAGACCTGAAACTTCTGCATGAAATGATTTGTGTGCTTTTGCAAGCAACAAGAGGGGGAATGGGACTTACTCTGGGAAGGGTAAAACAGAGGGGCAGCAGTGTTTTAATTCTTACAATGCTTTTCTTTTATTCTCTTCCTGAATTCATAATGTCTGCAAGAAGCTATAAAATTTCATAAGATTAAGGGCAAATAAATTCATAGCCCTGGTGTTTGCAGTGGAAATCTTGGAAAATGAACTTTGAAGGCTCAAGAAGAATTGTCGTGGAAGTATTTTTTTTGTGGCATTGTCCGTAATAAGAAAGTTGTAATACAAGCGTTACACAGAAAAATGACAAGGAGTCGTGAAGTTATTTCGTGTTCTGTATACCTGGCATAGGCCTGACTTATAAAAAGGTAGAGCACTATATAATTTAAGTTGAGCTTATAACCAGACTTCTTTATATGCTATGTTTCCAGTTCCCTCTTTCCATCATATTTAACAGCCTCTACACTACTGGACTATGTTCTAATGGCTTCTGAGCTGTTATTTCCATGTCTGCTTTCAGACTTGAGTTTAATATGAAGGGAAAATTCCTTTACATCAATATGCCTGTGGAGATATGAGATCTAGTGGCAGTATTTCAAGCACATAGACAATAAAATACTTACCTTTTTGTTAAAATACTTTTTCTTGAAACACAGGAAATAAATTTAATCTTGCTTTGAGTTTTCTGATGAAATTTCATGGTAGTGTAAATGGAAATTTTCCAGCATAAAATCCATGGCTTTCATCTTCAAAGCCACAACAGACTGTTCTGAATATTCCTTCTTTGGCTGAAAGAATGAAGAAAATGTGTACATGCTTAATTTCTAATGTGTTTTAGCTTAATGATAAGAAGATTGATGGAAGAGAAGCAGGTACTGTATTGGCGTAAGGAGGACAAGTCTCTAGACTTTTCTTTGTAATGAATATATATATTTGAATTTACTTTTTTTTTGCCTTCACATTATTTTATTTTGTTTTAATTTGCTTCTATTTAAGACCATGTTTTCTTCCCAGAGCGAAATGTGAAGAAAGGATTCAGGGCTCTCTGTAGAGTGTTGGTGTTATAATGGTTCATGTGCCTCAGCAGAAAAGTATCTCAAGACAGTAGTATCTGAAACCAGGCTTTGCTGGGTTTTATTTATGTATATGTGTGTTTCAGAGGTGTTTTACTCAGCTATGTACACTTAGTAAGTCGGGAAACCTGAACCAGCTCAGATAATTTATTAAAATGGGGCATATACAGTTATCAGAAAGAATTTTATTAACTTAGCAAATACCACTAAAATTGAAGAGGTGACCATCTCAGTCTGTGTTTTTCTGCCCAGAAGTAGAGCCTTCAGACTGACTTCAGCTCATGCAGTATTGAAAGTGTGCTGGGCTAAACGTCTTCAGTTTGAAATCAACCAGGAGACATTAAATTTTTTAGGGTTTTTTCTTGTTTGTTTTGGTTTCTTTTCATGACACACTGTCCTATCTTTAGTGCTCTTTGTAAATTCCTCCCCCCGCCCCGAGTGAATTGAACTCTTCTACCAAGGGACCCTCAGCAGTTTTTCAAACCGATCTTAGTAGAGAGTTGTCAGTAGACTGAATTCAAAACACTGAAGAAGCACTTAGCAGTCATTGTTTACAAGTTAACTGTGCGCAGTAATGGTATCCATTAAGGAGTGGTCCCTCAGTTCTGCTGTTGAAGATGGCCAGCTGAGAGACTTGGTTGCTTCCTGCAGTGGCTGCCTTGCTGTGTTTCCTTGCCTGTCAGATCTTGTGCTTTGCTTATTGAGCCTTTCACCTGCGTTATGTACTCTGCTTTCTCCTGTGCTCTTGCAAACATCCTGGTTTGATGTTCAGCAGTAGAACGTGTAACAATTTCATCATTCATGTATCTGCTCAGACAGTTCTTTAACTGGATTCTACACTTAAGAGTGGCTGAGTAGTGACTCAATATATTGCCTTGCATTGCAGGTAAATAATTGTGTGTTTGAGTCACTAGTGGGTTCTGTGATTGTGTTTTGTTTTCATCCCAGTGGGCACTGCAGTTACTGGGGTGTGACACAAACCTTGTTTTGGCTGACACATGTTCAACAGTTTGCTTCCAGAAATCACATAGTACCTTGTTTTTCTTGTGGAATAAGTGTACAAGAGGCATATGTAAGGAGGATCCAGTCTGATTTGATGTTTTATCTTCAAGTCATCTGAATTAGTAACAGGACAGTAGAAGTTGATAGAGAAAAGGCTGAAGGCTAACTAACAAACAGCAGTAACTAAGCTGATTCCCTGTTTCCATCCTTGGCAAACTCCACCAGTCCCTACGTATCAGTCCTTATATATCCAAGACATAGGTGAAATTGTCTGTTATTGTCTTCCCCTCATTAGCAGTCATCAGCAATTGCTGATGAGGGGAAGAGGGCAGTGTCAGAACACTGCAGCCTAAGCATGCCTAAGTACTTCCTACACTTGGTAGGGAACAGCTTTCTTGTGCTCTATGCATAAGACTTGTTATTTTCCATAGGCTGAACTTCTCCTGCATTTCAGGTTGGCTTTTGATGGATGTTAGCCAAGATTTCCATGGTTGCTAGTCACCATCTGGTGGCTAGTGTCCCTCTGGCTCTGTAGGCCAGTGTGTCAAAGTAGCAGAAATTTCCTTGTAGGTAACAGCAGAGTTTGGTGGTTTTTGTACTATAGCTCCTGTGGGGGCCCTAAAGGGCCCCTGTGCTTCACTGGCTCCTTCCCCTGTTCCTGTGCCCCACTGGCTTCTTCCCCTGTTCCTGTCCCTGGGCTCCTGGGGCCCTCAGGCCCTTTTCTCTGATTGGCCTTACCTGGGTGCTGTGTGGGGACTGCTGGGAAGCCCCGGGGGGAGGGGATTTCGGACCTTGGAGGAGGACGGGGTCGGAGACAACACCTATGCCGCGCGGCTGAATAAACATCTATGGACATTGTGCAAAAGTCTCTTCTGCTTCTTTACCTGGACTTTCAAGCAGCCTTTTATGAAATACAACAATGGCGGCCCAACCGGACGAACTCCGAATTTCCTACCCCATTGTGGTGAGTTTCAGATTTTAGTTCCTTCCTCCTTACTTTTCAGTGTTAGGAAGAGACTGAGCTAGATGGCAACCCTCACCCACGCACAACAAGAAATTTACCTCTACCTTAAAGAGTCTTTTCCTCAAGAAAACTTTTGGTCGTCAGATGAGGACTTGAAGTACTCTTTACAGTTATTATTTAAGCATTTTCCTCATGTTTCACAGAACTTACTCTTAACCAATGAATTTTTACAAGTGCTCCATGAAAAGTCAAGAGCTAACACAGAATTGTGTTCTTTATTTGGTATGCTGTTAAAATGCGCTGTGACCCTTGGGGAGAGACATCAGCTGAAAACCGCTCCCCGGAGTTCTCCCGTCTGTACTCCCGCTGCCCAAGATGGCGCGGACCGCATGGCAGGAGCCACGGGGTGCCCCATTCTGCCCCCTGCTCCCCACGCCCCCTCCGACAGACGCGTCCACCCGGGTTACTATAACACCGCAAGACGTGGCGGGGGTAGCAAGAGTCAGAGCCCTTCAGATGGGGCTGCCGCCGCTCCGAGCCGCGCTGCGGCTGTTCCCCCCGCGGAGAGCCCAGAGCCGCCCCGCTGCCGCCCAGCAGAGCCAGAGCGAGTAAGCCGATGCTCGCTGGCCAGTGCCCCCTCGAGCCGAGGCCGGGCCGGAGGGACCGGCGGGCCCGGGACGCCGCAGTCATGGAGGGGCAGGCCCTCCGCCGCTGCTCCAGGGGCCCTGCTCGGACCCGGAGCGCCGTTGCCACGGGGCAGGCGGGCAGCCCCGCCGCGGGATGGCTCGGGGCTGCAGAGCTGGCGGACAGGCTGCCTCGCCCCGCCCACCGCCACTGCTCCGGGAGCCCCGCGCGGGCCCGCGAAGCCTCTGTCGTGGCGGGGGCGGACAGCCCCGCAGCGGGATGGCTCAGAGCCGCAGTCCTGGCGGAGAGGCCGTGGCCGCCCGCCCTCTGCCACTGCTCCGAGAGCCCCGCACTGGTTCCGCCCGCGAACACCGGCTGAGACAGACGCCCGGGAGGGTCCGCCCAGCGGAGCTACCCAGCGCCGGGAGCGGGACAAACTGCACGCAGCAGCGCACCAGCATCGCGTCCAGCAACACCAAGACAAACCCCCTGGCAAAAGTGAAAAAGTCCTTGCCAGGAACGTTCTGGGGACAGTAAAATGGTTCAATGTAAAAAACAAATACGGTTTCATAACCCGGAATGATAACCAAGAAGATGTGTTTGTTCATCAGACTGCTATAAAAAGGAATAACCCCAGAAAATATCTCCACAGTCTAGGAGATGGAGAAATTGTAGAATTTAATATAATACAAGGAAGGAAAGGCCCCCAAGCAGCGGACGTGACAGGACCTGGTGGAGTTGCAGTTCAAGGTAGCAAACATGCACCAGACTACAAACCTACAAAATACAGAAGTTCTCCACACACCTACCAAGGAAACCAGCAACCATCAAGCCCCAGCAACAGCCTAAAAGCAAGAAGAGCACAGAACATGGGCGAGCTGTCCTGCATTCGAAAGCCCATGTCAATAATGAAAGAACCTTCCAGTCTGATAAGTCCGACTTCTTCCAACACCCTTCCCCAATTCCTGTGGCCTTCCTGGCCCCATCCCATTCTTCCCTTTTCCTTTCCATTGTCCTATTACCCCCTTTTTATGATTCCACCAACTCCAACCACCCTTTCCCATCTCCCATTGTCTGCTTCTACTAATCCCTTTCCCCAGAGTTCCTCCATAATACCAGAGTGTGGGAGGGGCTAACAGCGGGCCTGTTAGCTAAAGGAATGTTGATTTATTGTGGCCAATAGTTGAGGTGGAGGATGTGTCAATAACTGGAAAGTGTATAAAGTTAGCCATGTTAGAGAATAAACTGTTGCCAACTGAATAAACCGTTGCCAACTGAATAAACGGTTGCCAGCTGAGACTGCTTGTGGTCTTCTTCTTAATGTCTCTGCTTAATGTCGTGACCGCCTCGACAACGACATTTGGTGACCCCGACGTGATAAGAACATAGTCGGTGGGGGCCCGTACGGGGTCCTAGCAATTGGCAACCCTGACCCACTGGGACGTAGTGGGGGAGGCGGCGTTGGTGCAGCTGAGAGTGGCAGGTGGAAGCCACAGGGAGGTCCGGACCTGATTCCTTCAATCAAGACACCTGGAAGTAGGTGAGCCACCAACAAGCAATAATGGGACATAATTTATCTAAAGAGGAAGAGAATGTGCTGGCCGCATGGAAAGTTTTGTTAGGAAATAAGGGAAGTAATACGTCAGACTATGCACTTCGTGGCATATTGCTGTGGGCTAAATCACAGAATTTTGGCACTGATCCCGACACAGCATTTAGTGTTAAGGCATGGAAAAATGTCGGGGACAGACTGTGGGAAGTCATCCGAGCAGGAGATAAAACGGTTGTCGATTTAGCAGTTACTTGGAACTTGCTTTTTGAGGCATTAAAAGAATGGAAAATAGAACAAAAACAAGTAGAGCGGGATGCGGACGGAGAGTTGGGGCTGATAACAGAACCTTACGGGGGGGATGAAGCAGACAAGGCCTCTGATGGGGAAGAAAGTCCGGGTGCCATGCAAGTTACTTGGCAAGCGGCCAAAGCTTCCGGGAAAGCTGCCAGAACTTCTGGAAAGGCTGCCAAAGCTTCCGGGAAAGCTGCCTTAGCGTCTTCTTATCAGACCCCTAAACCTCTTTATCTCACACCTGCGCAGCAGCTCACGATGGTGCCCGTATATACTACACCGCTACGCCAGTTAGCTGAAATGTCTCTAGCGGAGAGAGAAGCCCAGCCATCTGCCCCCCCGCTTCCCTCCGCTTTAGTCCAGCCGTCTGCCCCCCCGCCCCCCTCTGAGCGGCCTGAGCAACCTGCAAGGCCTTATCCTCCGTTACCTGACAGTGACAGCAACAGCAAATCAAGTGATGAGTCGCCTGCAGTAACACCTGAGTTGGGGCAAGGAGCTCTGCTTCCTTCATCTCCTAAGAGCTCTAGCCTTACTGCCCCATGGACTTTGCCTCCATGTCAAGTAACTGTGCTTCCTCGACACCCTCTGGAGTTTTGGGAATTTGTTAGGGAAAAAGCAGCTGAAGAAAAGAATTGGGATATCATAGAAAGATTGGGTACTCCAAGAGTACCTCAGAAGAACAGTGCTATGGCTTTTCCAGTTTTTAAAGCAGTTCCTGGAGCAGGGCAGAATGATAGTCATCACGTCTTTGCCTGGAAGGTTGTGCAAGACCTCCAATCGACAGTGGCTCAGTATAGTATTAATTCCTCACAGGTAATGCAATTAATACGTGTAATTAATGCGGATTTGCTTGCACCTTATGACATCACACATCTTGCTACAATTCTATTTCAGCCAGTGCAATACAGTGTATTTCAAGAAACTTGGAGGCGACTGGCTGAGCGCACAGCTTTAAAAAATATGCAGTTGCCTCAACACGACCCTCGTCATGCTGTGGGTGTTGATGCCCTACTGGGCACTGGGCCTTTCTCCAATCCAGATTTACAGGCAAGGTGGGATCCTTCGATTTTGGCGCAAGCTCAGCAAATTGGCATGAGTGCTGTAACTAAAACAATGGAAATGGCAGCTCCAAAACAGAAATATGTTTCTATACAACAAGGGTTGAGAGAACAATTTTTGCAATTTGCAGAAAAGCTTTCTGCAGCTATTGAGAAACAGGTAGATGATGAGACTTTGCGAGAGAAATTGTGCTTACAATTGGCTAAAGAAAATGCAAATCCAGACTGTAGAAAGATTATTGACACTTTGCCTGGGGAACCTACCTTGTCTGAAATGGTTACTGCTTGCTCAAAAGTTGGCTCAGTTGAACATAAAATGGCAGCTCTTGCTGCAGTACTAAGACCTTCAGCTAAATGCTCTAATTGTGGACAACAAGGGCACGTAAGGTCACAGGTTACTGTCCAAAAAACCACATTTAAACCAAGTGCAAGCAGTGATGTTGTATGCAATCGTTGTGCTAAACCTGGGCACTATGCTAAACAATGCAGGAGTAGGTATCATGCAAATGGTCAGCCATTGCCAGGAAACCCAAAGAAGAGCGCGAAGGGGTGCGTGGGGAAACAAATACCCCAACAACCACCGCAACAGCAAATGCGGGCCTTCCCAGCATTGCAAAGCTACCCATTTGCGAACAATACTCAGGGGCAACACGTGGGTCCGCAGGGATTGATATACCCACCGCTGACACAGTAACCATTCTAACGAAAGAAGTATGTAAAGTGCCTCTCAATGCCTATGGTCCAATAGGACAGGGATTGAGTGCGTTTTTGATAGGGAGATCAAGCACAACACTTAGAGGTATTCATGTGCATCTAGGGCTTATTGATGCTGATTATTTAGGGCAGATTCATGCCATGGTATCCATTGATGACCCCCCTGTCACTATTCAGAAAGGAACTTGCATTGCTCAAATTGTACCCTTTGTGAGTTCTGTTCCAAATACAGTGGACCGAAGTCGCGGCACAGGAAGTTTTGGATCGACAGGAGTACCTCAAGTGTTCTGGACTGAGAAAGTAACGGAGAGCCGTCCAGAAAAGACATGCACGCTCACCGCCAGTGGATGTTATCCAAGTACTATATCAGTAACAGGTTTGATCGACACTGGAGCAGATGTCACAATACTCTCGCGGCTTTGCTGGCCTCAGTCATGGCCTCTCACTCATGCAAGTTTTGGACTTCTGGGGTTGGGTGGTGCTACAACAGGTGGCCTGTCAGCCACTATAATTAATGTGAAACATCCTGATGGCCAACAAGCTAACATCAGACCCTATGTTGCTGATGCTCCTCAAAGTTTATGGGGACGAGATTGCTTATCTCAATGGGGTGTCAAAATTACTACGGATTTTTGATGGGGGCCACTGTGATGCAGGGCAATGAACGTCCAGTTGTGGCCCTGACATGGTTGACGAATAAGCCTGTCTGGGTTCGCCAGTGGCCCCTTACTATTGAAAAGCTTACTGCCCTGCAAGAATTAGTTACAGAACAATTGCAAGCAGGACATATTGAGGAATCATTCAGCTCCTGGAATACCCCTGTTTTTGTAATAGAAAAGAAATCGGGAAAATGGAGACTTTTACACAATTTACGGCAGGTAAATGCTGTAATGGCAACAATGGGAGCTTTACAACCAGGCCTTCCTACACTTACAATGATTCCACAGGAATGGCAAATAGTTGTCATTGATCTGAAAGATTGTTTCTTCACTATTCCATTGGCTGAGCAGGACAAAGAAAAATTCGCTTTTACTGTGCCTTCTATAAATCACATGGAACCTGATAAAAGGTATCAATGGAAGGTACTTCCTCAAGGCATGAAAAATTCGCCAACCATTTGCCAATGGTTTGTGGCGCAGGCCCTGTCAAAAGTGTGGGAGCAATTTAAAAATTGCTACTGCTATCATTACATGGATGATATCTTGTTGGCATCTGATAACGAACAACAGTTATCAACTCTTAAACAATGTGCTGTGACAAATTTGAAAGCTTTTGGTTTGGTCATTGCTCTGGAGAAAGTGCAGGAACATATGCCTTGGAAATATCTAGGTATGTTGTTGACCAACACTCAAGTTACGCCTCAACCTGTAAAGTTAGACGTGGATGTTAAAACTGCTACTGATGTACAGAAATTGGTTGGCTTGACAGGTTGGATTCAATCATATTTAGGCATAACTAATCATCAGATGCAGCCATTGTTTGATTTGCTGTCAGGCATCACCTCCTCTACTGATAGGAGGCAATTGACTGTAGCAGCAAAAAAGACTCTGGAAGAATCTCATCAATTTTTTCATCAGAGTGCTCAAGCTTTACAGCAGCAATTCAAATTGTCTTCTGGTGAAGCAAAATCAATTCTTTCTTCTTGTCCTGACTGTCATATGACTCATGTCACTTAGTATTATGGTATGAATCCTAGAGGTCTTTCTGTGTTAGAAGAATGGCAAACTGATGTCACTAAAATGCCAGAATTTGGTCGTTTTAGGTATGTTCATGTTACAGTTGATACTTTTTCTCATGCAATGGTTGCTTCAGCATTCACAGGAGAAAGAACTCGTGATGCTATTCGTCATTTTTATCATGCTTTTTCTATCCTAGGTGTTCCGTGTCATGTAAAGACAGATAATGGCCCAGCATATGTTTCGCAGAAAATGCAAGCATTCTTTCATGCTTGGGGCGTTGAGCATTCAACAGGCATTCCGCATGTCCCCACAGGCCAAGCAATTATCGAAAGAGCTCACGGACTTCTTAAACGTCAGGTTCAAAAACAAAAAGGGGGAATGCAACAGGAGTCACCTCAAGTGAGATTAGATAAAGCTGTTTATGTGCTAAACTTTTTGCGTCCCCTACCTGACTCACAGTTATCTCCAATCTTTTATCATTTTTCTTCTTTGAATTCTAAGCAACCAGATTTCCGTAGGAATGTCAAGGTATGGGTCAAGGATTTAATTACTGGTACGTGGTCTGGTCCAGTGGAACTAGTAACCTGGGGGAGAGGTTATGCTTGTGTTTTGACAGATAATGGTCCTCGATGGGTTCCTGCTCGCTGTGTTAAACCTTACCTAGAGCGCGCAGGAAAGGACAGGATGGATGGTTCCGCAGCTGAAGTAAAATGTGCGGATGACACTGGCTAAGACCATATATCAGTACTTAAAAATGGATGAAGGACAGGAATAATTGTATTAAGAATGGGAACTTCGTTGATGGTTGTGATTGTTGGTTTTGTGTGTCCCCTCTCTGCTTGGATTTTTGCAAAGGGCCCTGCAAAAATCCATAGCAGCTGTATTTACAGGTCAAAACAAAAAGGGGGAACTGTGGGAGGGGCTAACAGCGGGCCTGTTAGCTAAAGGAATGTTGATTTATTGTGGCCAATAGTTGAGGTGGAGGATGTGTCAATAACTGGAAAGTGTATAAAGTTAGCCATGTTAGAGAATAAACTGTTGCCAACTGAATAAACCGTTGCCAACTGAATAAACGGTTGCCAGCTGAGACTGCTTGTGGTCTTCTTCTTAATGTCTCTGCTTAATGTCGTGACCGCCTCGACAACGACACCAGAGGGAGCGTGATTACGAGAGAAAGAAATGTCCCTAAAGTAACCACCCCATGTTTTTCTCTTTGAAGTAATGATTTCTGTTTGGAGTTTCCAACAGGCACACCACCACCTGAGCTGCCTTGTGCAGAGTCTATCACAGCCGAAACCTTCTCCGGACTCAGTTTCCTGAAAGACCGTGCTAAAACGCCATATCCCTCCTGCCAGCTCTAAGAAATCTGTTTGGACACTGGACACTCAGAATTGTTTACATTTTGAAAGTTGTCTTATGTTTTTGTCATTTGTGTTAATCCTTCAGAAAAGCTTTCTTAATAGTGTAAAAAACGGGGAGTTGTGGGGGCCCTAAAGGGCCCCTGTGCTTCACTGGCTCCTTCCCCTGTTCCTGTGCCCCACTGGCTTCTTCCCCTGTTCCTGTCCCTGGGCTCCTGGGGCCCTCAGGCCCTTTTCTCTGATTGGCCTTACCTGGGTGCTGTGTGGGGACTGCTGGGAAGCCCCGGGGGGAGGGGAGGCTGACCTTGGAGGAGGAGGGGGTCGGAGCAAGAACACCTATGCCGCGGCTGAATTAAACATCTATGGACATTGTGCAAAAGTCTCTTCTGCTTCTTTACCTGGACGTTCAAGCAGCTTTTTTATGAAATACAACAAGCTCCCTGACTGGAACTCTGTCCTAACTTTCAGTCAGGCTTCCCTTGCCCCAGTAAATCCACATCCAGCTGATTGGTTATCCATGGGACCATATGGGCTGTTATTGGCCTCAAAGCTGTTTTCTGTTTTCTTCTATTTTGCTGCTGAATCTAGAATCTTGTGGGCTCAGAAGTCTTCTGGGAGTCACCTTCATTAATTTATTTTTAAAGATCTTTTGAGCAAAGACAAAATTCTCAGAAGTAGGGTGAGTTGAAGGAAAATAGAGTTGGTAAGCATAGTGCTCCTATAACTATGAAATCAGTGAGACTTGAACTGGTCTTTAGAATGTGTTTTGTTTTGTTTTGTTATTTCAGAACGGAGCCAAAAATCATCTCAGCATTTGCTTTTGCAGTAGTGTAGGACAGGAAGCTCATTTAAAGAGAGAAGCAGAAAGGTCTTTACTGCCTGTGGAAAGAGAAGCAAGACTTACATGCTTTGAGAAAGTATGTAATAGAAGATTTACTTGGTTAGAAAGTCCAGTAGTCATTGTTCATTGCATTAACATAGTATCTCTCACAAGCTGTCACTTTCTGCAGTTCAGCACAAAAATTTCCTGTAGCTTTTTTCTCTTTTCACAGGGAAAGCTAACTTGTCCTTGTTCAAAATATTCAACCTTTCAAAGTAAGGTCCTATTAATCATAAGACTATTTCTCTAAAGAAACAATTTAGCTGGGCAACAGCAGTTACAGTATGTTTAAGTTGAATTGTAAACCAAGTTCTGTCTTTCCATTGGCATTTAACAGCAAACTTGAGTAGGCCCTGTAATCCATAGTGAAGGTACTGCAAAACAGAAAATACAGGACTGCAAAACACAACAAAGGCTGAGTAACAAATTTGAAAGTAAGAAATATAATGTAGCTAATCTTGCTGGGTTGCTTTGTTCTTTCAGTTTGTTTATTTTCATGTTCACAGACCTGCTATAGTTTGCTGCCGTTTATTTCTAACAACTCATCTGCTTGAAGAGATTCTGTTGTAATGTATCCAGTGGCTGTTCCTGCACCAGGAGGTGAAGGAAGTAATGGACAACATGGGAAGCTTATTTTTTTCCTTTTTGTTCTTGGAGCTGTGTTGCTCTGTGCTGGATTCCTTCTTTCAGTCTTTATTCTCCAGTCATGTCCATCTGGAAGCTTCAGTGACTGTAATGAGGTCCTTAAGGCTGCTGGGCCAGTGCTGGCTGTAACTGGACTGGCTTGTATTTTACTGGCACGATCAAGGGCCAGGATGTATATAAGACAAAATGAACAGGTGTACAGCCTTGTTTTTTGTCGTGGGAACTGTCAGTTTGCCCAGTTTCTCATATTTGGATTCCTGTTTTTAACTAGTGGAATGTTAATTAGCATCCTGGGCATTTGGGTTCCTGGTTGCAGCCCTGGCTGGCATACAATACAGCTCAACCACACTGGCACTTCTGACACAGACCTCCAGGGCTGTGGATTCCTGTCACTTCAAATCTTGGGACCTTTGATTGTGCTCACTGGTTTGTCTTTCTTCGTGATAGCTCATGTTAAAAAGAAGCAAAACTTATATCTCAGCCAAGAATCCTGTGAAAGTGAACAACATCCTCGGAGCCCTGAATCTTTTCAGGTTACATTAGGTGAGTAAAAAACTGAGTTGGAACTTTACACTGGGAATTAGGTGGGTTTTTTTCCCACTAATAATTTATGGCTGGATATTATTTATTTATTATTATTACTTACTTAGTATGAGCTCTCAGCGTGTCAGTTCTGCCATGTCAAGACAGACGAAATAGAATAGTGTTACTTTGTCTCATATGCTTTCTGTATGGTCAGTTCAGTTACCTTTCTCAAAAAGGCAGAAAATCTCTTTGGCATAAAATGTAAGGTCTGACTGTGTAAAGCAACATAACCTGACACAAATGAGTGTAACCCCAATTCTCTTCTCAAACTGTGTAATTGACACTCCAGATCAGAGTTCTATGACTATATTTAAGATCTATTCTAGCCTTGAGCTCTGACCCCTTAAACAGAAGATTTTGATTTGTAATCAATGTCCTGTATTTTTTAAATTGTGACCACATTCTCAGTCGGTAAGAGATAGGAGTTTAAACTCTTCAATTCCAGAGTGGAAATTGGTAGATTTTTTTGCTGTACAATATATTGATGTAGTGAACTGTGTATCAATAGTTGTGGTTAGTGTGCCTTGAGCTACAAGTAACTTAGTAGGGAAACTGTCACAGCACACAAAATCAGTTCTCAGAGCCATTAGTGGCTTCCATTACAGCCCTGCAGTACTTACGGAGAAACTTAGAATGACTTATTTTATTTTGGGGAGGGAAACAAAATACTTTCCTATCCTTAAAATATTTCAACAGTAACTGTGTGCTTTGCACTTTGGCTTCTTGTAGACAGCCAACCATATTTGTGGTTTTTAGCTAGATAAACACTTCCCCTTGTCAGCTGTATTGTCTAAATTAAATCCTTCATTTATAGATACGCTGCATCTTTATTTTGGGATTATTTAGTTTTGAATGTACCTCCAATCTACTCCAAGAGATAGAATGTATCAATTCTGTATGTGGGATAACTTTTACTTGCCTAGCTTTCAAGATAAATTATAGGATGCTGTTAATATAACCAGAGGTGCTCAGTTCTTCAAAGGTAGTAATTGGTGTTCTTTCCCCTAGGTGATGCTGTGATGGTATTCCCTCCCCCTCCACCTCCTTATTTTGCTGACCCTATGTCACCAACTGTGACTCATTGTCTTATGCCAAGTGTTTTGCCTACAAGTGAAAATCCACCACCATACCACTCTATCTTCAGTGATGGGTAAGACTGTTCATCTCTGACTTTAGAAATCTGAGGTATGCAAGAATTCTTTAGGTATCCAAGACCCTGTTCTTATATAATCACTGTGAATTAACTACTAGGCATGACAAAGTTTTCTGGTGCATAATTCAACTTACTTCAGATACTTTACTTGAATTGGCATTTAAATAACTGTTGTATACTAGGGGAACTACAAACTGCAGAGTGTCCTTTATGAGGATTAAATTATTATGACTGGAAAGAACTTCTGAAGTTCTTAAATCAATGCCCCACAGTAGATTTCTTCCACAGATTCTCCAAGAGAGGATGCCATTGACAGCAGTGTGATAGTGACGAGATATGCATGTTGCCAGATTTTAGAAGCCTCTGTAGAAACAAAGCTGCAAGTATTTTATGACACATACCCACAGACCCTGGGAACGTTGCTTTATCTGCCAATGTGTTCAGTTCTCCTATGTCCCTTATCTCTGCCTTGAGGAAGTGAGGCCTAGGGTTCTGATTGACCTCCTTCCTGCTGTGGCCATGTGTTGAGATTAAAGGATTCCTTGATATCACAGAAGGCTCCAGCACGCTGATAAGGAAGGCTGCAAAGCTAATTTCATTTCAAGATGTTGTACCTTACCCTTGCAGGCATTCCTTACATACATGGATTATAACAGAATTGCCTGGTATTGACACCACCATACTCAGGGAGCAGGAGCTGCCAACCTACCAAAGACTTGCCTGTACCACAGGAACTTGCAGAGTTATTTATCCCCTCTGGGTTGCCACCACTAGGCTGCTCATTTGAGGGTAAAAGAGGTTACTTGTGCAAGGGCAACATACTAGAAGTCTGAGCTAGGTGTCACATGTCTAGAGTCCCTAACTTATTTTCAGGCCCTTAATGATTCAGAAATGACTTGAATTAATATCTTTAGAATGGTCCTACATCCACCTGGGTTTCAGCTGTAAGTTATGTGGGACTATCATTTAATGACTTTAATTCACAAGACTGTGTGTGCAACATTGTGCCACTGGGAAATAAACTCTCTGACCAATTTGTTAGGTTACAAAGCTAGCATTAGCTTATTAGCAGTGCTGGAGGCATGGGTAATTCTCCACACAGCATGTTTACTCAGTAACCTAACAGACCTGGTTGTATTCCTGAAACTAATACATATTCATCACATTTCCTGAAGACATTTATTGAATATATACATATGCATGCTAATTATTTCCATGGACTTATTTGTATATGCTTCCAGACCTGATTAATCTTTTCTCCTTGAGAGTGTCTCAAATCAGTCATCAGGTCATAATGTACTTCTCTTACTGTTCTTTGCTCTGACATACAATCCTTTTTCTCAAAACTAAGATATCAGCTACTGCATATTAGTCACTGATATAAGGAAGCATTAACTGGAACAAGACTTATTAGTCAGATGTAGGGAATTAACACAAGACCACAATAGTCTCTATATTTGTACTAAGCTCTGTATGGGACAAAACTAAGCATTAACCATGAATATAGGGATTAAAGCATTCCTTGATATCACAGGATTCCTTGATAACACTTAATATGCTAAAGTTAAAAGAATTTTCCAACATCTTCCCTTACTGCTGCACAGACCTCTTACAGAAATATTACCAGTTTGGTAATAGTTGGAAGCATCATCACTGCTCTTGGTGATGAGTGTGGGGAAAGTTGTCTGCAGGGAAGGACTTGGGAATGGTGGTCAACACCACCTAAGCATGAGCCATCAGTGTGCCCAAGTGGCCAAGGTAGCCAGTTGCATCCAGATGAACAGTAGTGTGGCTAGGGGGACCCGGGCATCTAAAGCCTCTGTTCAAGGGGAGGGGGACAGTAAATGGCTTGTTCCTGGCAAACTGTGGGATGGGAGGCAAAGATTAGAAGAACAAGATGCTTGCAGGGATCCTCTGGTTCTGAATCTGGAGTGTGCTGGCCACACTGAAGCATGCTTGCAGTCTTATGCAGTTGAGGCAAGGGCTTCTAAGGTAACAGAAGCCAGGAGGAAAACACTGGAGAGCTATCTCAAAGGAGCTAAAGGATGTTCCTCTAGGAAGGCAACATGGCTAGCATCTCAGCTAAGGTGCCTTTACACCAATGCACACAGTATGGGCAACAAACTGAAGCAATTGTAAGCCACTGTGCTGCTGGAAGGCTATGACTTTGTTGCCATTCCTGAAACTTTGTGGGATGAATCCTTTTTCTGGAGTGTGACTTTTAATAGCTGCAAGGGTGTTCAGAAGAGAGAGGAAAAGAAGTAGAGGCAGAGGGGTTGCTCTTTATAGCAAGAGGTGGATTGAATGTGAGGAGCTGTCCCTGAAGAATACCCATGAGCAGGTGGAAAACTGTAGGAGTAGTAGAGTAGGAGTCAGAGACCGAGGCAGCAAAGGGAACCTTTGGCTGGGGTCTGCTACAGCCACCTGACCAAGGGGAGCCCATGGACCAAACCTGCCTGCTCCAGCACAGGAGGCATTGTGCCCGAGCACCGTGGCCTGCAGGGGAACTCAGCTACCCCACAGCTGTTGGGAAAGTAGCTTGGAGGGCTGTGGCAATCCAGGAGACTCCTGGAATGTGTGGAGGATACCTTCCTGAGCCAGGTGACAGACAGCCCTGCCAGAGGGAATGTGGTACAGGATCTGTTGGTCGCCAGTGCAAGTGAGCTAACTGGGACACCAGGGCTGGAGGCAGCCTGGGCTGCAGGGATCATGCACTGGTGGAGTGTGCAGCCCTGAAGGACAGGGCTTGGGTAGGGAGTAAAAGCTCAGCTCTTGAACTTTAGGAAAGCAGACTTCCAGTCCTTTGGGAACCTAGTCCGTGGGATCCCCTGACAGACTGCCCTCAGGGACAAGGGAGTAGAGAACAGCTGGCAGATCTTTAAGCAGCTCTTCCACACAGCATGAGAGCTGGCAATCCTCAGGAGCAAGAAATCAGACAAGGAGGGCAAGAGACCAGCATGGCTCAGTAGGAATTTGCTGGTCAAAGTTAAGGGAAAGAAACCAGGACAGGTGACCTAAGAAGAGTTTGGAGATGAAGCACAGTTGTGTAGGGAGGCTGTGAGAAAGGCCAAGGCAACAAAACTGGAACTGAACCTGGCAAGGGACACAAAGAATAATGGGAAGGCTTTCTACAGGTACATTAACCAGAAATGGAAGGTCAAAGAAAGGATATCCCCTGATTAAACAATGCTGGAAAAGTGATGGCAGTGGATGAGAAGGCCGATGTACTCAACAACTTTTTTACCTCTGTCTTGAATGGCAGCCTCTCCTCCCATTCAGGGCTGGACGGACAGCAGGATGGGGACTGAGGGGGCAAAGTCCCTCCCACTGTAAGAGAAGATCAGGTTCATGGCTATCTGAGGAATTGGAATGTACATAAGGCTGTGGGACCCAATGATCTGCATCCCAGAGTCCTGAGGCAACTGTCAGTAGATGTCAGTCATATGTAGTTGCCAAGCCACTCTCCCTGATATTTGAAGAGTCACTGCAGTTAGGGCAAGTCCCAGGTGACTGGAAAAAGGGGAAAACATTGTAATCACCTTTAAGAAGCATTGAAAGGAGGAATACTGAGAAATACTGACCTGTCAGCCCCACCTCTGCCTGGGAAGATCACAGAACAGATCCCCCAGAGCTGTGCACATGCGGGACAGGGAGGTGATTCAGGAGAGACAACACAACTGCACCAAGGGCAGATCCTGCCTGATCAAGGCAGTGGCCTTCTATGATGGGGTGATGGCATCAGTGGACAAGAGAAGGGTTACAGATGTCATTTGTCTTTATTTTACTGTAAAGCCTTTGGCACAGTCCCCCCCAGCATCCTTCTATCTTGACTGGAGAGAGATGGACTCAGTGGGTGGACTGTTCAGTGGAATTGGTTTGACAGTCACATACAGAGGGTAGTGGTCAGAGACCCAGTGGACTTCAGTGGGAAGTCAGGGGTCTGTATTCAGACCAGTGTTATTTAATATCTTATTAATGACATATATAAAAGGATTTGCAAATGACACCAAGCTGAGTGGTGTATTTGTCAGATTTGAAGTATGGGATGCTATCCAGGGGGACCTGGACAAGATGGAGAGCTGGGTCTGTGGTAATCTATGTGTTTTAACAAGACCAAGTGCAAGGTGCTGCCCGTGGGTCAGAGCAGCCCTGGTACCAGCACAGGCTGGGGATGAACAGATCCCAGCAGCCCTGCCCAGAAGGGCTTGGGGGTGCTGCTGGCTGAGAGGCTGGACATGAGCCAGCCATGGGCACTGCCAGCCCAGAGAGCCACACGTGTCCTGGGCTGCATCCAGAGCAGTGTGGGCAGCAGGGCCAGGGAGGGGATTCTGCCCCTCTGCTCTGCTCTGCTGAGACCCCACCTGCAGGGCTGCATCAGCTCCAGGGTCCCAGCACAGGAAGGACATGGAATTGTTGCAGTGAGTCCAGAAGAGGCCACCAAGATGACAGAGGTCTGCAGCACCTCTCTTGTGAGGAAAGGCTAGGAGAATCAGGTTTGTACAGCCTATAAAAGGGAAGGCTTCAGGGTGAACAAATTGCAACCTTCCAATACCTGAAGGGAGCCTACAAGAAGGAGAGGAGCATGTTTTTTTTTTTTTTACAAGAGCGTATAGTGACAGGACAAGGGGGATTGGTTTCAAACTGAAAGAAATTTTAGAGTGGATACTAGGAAGAATTTCGTTACTGTAACAGTGGTTAGGCACTGAAATAGGCTGCCCAGAGAAGTTGTGGATGTCCCATCTCTAGAAGTGTTTAATGCCAGATTAGATGGGGTTCTGAGCAACCTGGTCTAGTGAAAGATGTCCCTGCCCAAGGCATGGGAGGTTGGAAATAGATGATCTACAACATCCCTTCTAACCTATAGGCTGTGATTCTGTGGTTCAGTTTTGGGTCTTTCTTGGTGAGAAAGAGTTCTGGAGTGTGACAAAAAGAAGATCAGCACAGCTGGTAAAGGATCTGAAGCAGAAGTCATGTGAGGAGTTGCTGAGGGAGCTGGAGTTTTTCAGTCTGGAGAAAAGGAGGCTTGACCTTATTATTCTCTTCAGTTGCTGGAAAGGAGGTTGTGGCAAGATGGAGGTTGGCCTCTTACTAGATAACAAGTGGCTGGACAAGAGGAAATGGCCTTATGCTGTGCCAGGAAAGGTTTATCTTAACCAATAGGAAAGGGGTTTTTTGTGGGAAGGTTTGTAAAGCATTGGAACAGGCTGCTTAGGAGAAGTGGTGGAGTCACCATCCCTGGAACTGTTGGAACATCATGTGGATATGGTTTAATGCTTGTGTGGATTTCTTGGTCTTGTACACAAAGAAGCAGTTTTTTGGGATAGTATCTAGTGGAGCAGATAAAACACCTCAGGCTTGGATACAGAACCCAGAATGTCTGACCTTGCCCTGTGGTGTTTTCTGATGGGGATGCTCTAGCTGGTGCCCTTCCATGCTTCCCAGCATCCTCACAGAGACCTGCCGAGCTGATACCACCTCTGAGTGTTTCACTCAGTCCTGCTCTCATGGCTCAGCACTTGTTGGCAGTCAGGGCATCTTGACTCGTGCAAGTTGCTTCCTGAGCACCTTCATGGAAGAGGAGCAATGGCCTCATTGTTCATAACAATGCCATGGTTGAAGATCCCAAATATGGCAGGGGATACACATTTCACATATTAGTAACTACTGTACAAAGGTGATTTGCCTCTTCAATCTATTGCTCAGTGTTCTGTCAGCAAACACTGTGATGGAGCCTGTGCTGGATGAGAGCTGTTAGTAAGCTGAGTCATGGTCTCATCCCAGAACTGCTTGCATTTTTCCTGCAATCTGTTACATTGCACCTCAGCACTTGTCTTGTAGTATTTCCCTCTCCTTTGAAAACCCTCACAGACCAGTAACAGAATTGAAGATGAGGTGACTGTGCTCTGTATTTGTGCTCCTCAGTCAGTATTTATATGGACACAGATGTATGAGTCAGCTCTGGGAGTGAATCATGAGGAGCAAGCAGGTCTTTCCTTTCCTTGGGAAGCAGCTGAAGCAATATGCTGACAGCCAGCTCCAGGGTGAGATGAGCGAAGTACCAGAACAAAGTGGGTTCAACCAATTCTGATACAGTTATGATTGTTAGAGGAGGATGGAGTACTTGGCTGTTCACCTTGAATGTCACTGGGAACTTTGCAATCTGGTCTTGTTCAGTCTGCCATGGATTGCTGGAATGCGTAGCAAAAGTTTGATTGCCTTTCATGTAACATCTCAAAAGGCTAGGGATGGGGATTTTTTTTGGATGCAGTTCTAAGTCTAGTGACTGTCTTTCATAAAGGAAGGGGACTGTGTATGTGATACACTACAAAAGGGAAGATATGTTAGGAGCTAGGGCTCAGAAGATTTAGTAAGATTGTGAAACAGCACAGCCAAAAGCAGCTAATACCCATAAGCCAGGCTGTGACTGGTGATCTGAAAGGTTAGAAGGGAGCTTGTTTTGCCCTTCCCCTCTGAAATTATAGACTTTTCATATGAAGAGTCATAATGTAGCCCACAGAATGAAATCTTAATGCTTATGCAAGTTCTTTGCTTCAGGGATTTTTAGGAAGTGTGTGCATGTTTATATAAATCAAGTCAAATTTCACTCACTGTAGATAAATGAATTATGCTAACACATAGTTTTGTGTTTTATAGAGCACAGCTTGGTGATGATGAAAGAATGGCTGCTGTTAGAGACTATGAATCCGTATATACAATTTCTGGAAGCAGCTCACCTTCAGATATTTTACCAATGCTATACCTTTCTTCTGAATCACCACCACAATATGAAGAGAAAGCATCAATAACAAATAATGAATATTCACCATCTTCTTCCTCATCTTTTTCATCTGTTTCCTTAGCCACATCTGACAGCAGCTTGTAAAGGACTGACAGTTCACTTCATTTTTAATAAAATGTACACAGAGATTTACAGTTTTTGAATTTATTTACATTTTGTAATAAAAGCAATAATGTTGGCTGTGTCTAATTTTTCATCCGGAAGAATAAACAATGAACTTGGATTTCAAGAAATAGTAGAGAAGGCTGGGCCTCTGCTGAAGTAGTCTGAAGGGAGTTCACTGCAAGAACATTAAATGCTCATCTTGTTCTGTTACAGCTTCAGTTTCTATTTATAGCTGTTCTTTTAATAATGAAGCCACTAAGTAGAAACCAACTTTTTTGATTATTTTAATTAAATCTGTTTGGAGCTTCAAAGAAAGAAATAATTAGGAAGTGTTTTTGTTTCTATTTTTGCATGACTTTTGTGGAAAATACTTGTTTGCAAAGTTATGGCCTTTACAAGTACTCAAGGAGCATTCACATATAGGGATGTTAAGGTTGTTATGAAGATGCCAAAGATGCTATGAAGAGCTTCAGTGGCTGCCTTTTGGTCTGCCTGGTAACAAACACTCCATATTTAGGCTATCTCTCGTCCTTATGTAAGTATAATCCCTAGGAAAATCAGTTTTAGCTGCAGTTAAGAGCCCAAAGGCAGCCCTGAGATAATAGGCTAACAGTTTAACTGTGGTAACCACTGGTTTCAGGGGGATTATTCTGCTGTTTTATATCATTATTCATGGATTATGCAGGGAGTGCTTATTGTGTGAGAGTGAGTGCCACAAAGCAATGCTATCTTCAAGGTGTAGACATTACTTACCAGCAGATGTGGGAGAGGCAATTTCATGGAAACCCATGCAACAAATGTTTTTAACTGACATAACACTTGACAGACCCTTCAGAAATACAACCCTCTTAGCTCTTCCATCCTGCTGCAAGCCTAGGGTAGTGGTAGTGGCCTGCCTTCAGGGTGGAGGTTCTAATTCTATTTTGTGTTTGTTTGCACCTGTTCCCAAACTGAAGGATTAGCTTGTAGTAGGTAAAGATAATTAGGAAGAACTGAGTTGCTGCTATCTTTGACATCTTACAACTTGCTCTGAATGCTGTTTGAGAAAAACACATTGGATTATGTGCCCAAAAAAGTGGCAGGGCTATACTTTGGGCTTGGTTCAGCCTGGTGTATTTGCCAGCATTAAAACTTTTTGCAGGAGTCATCTCTGAATTGTTCAGCTGAGTCTCTGAACAGCTGTATGCCTCGGCACTCCAGTTATGTCTCAACTTGTTATCTACTGTGCTGAATTTCAGAGAACTTGACTGTAACAGGATGCCAAACTATGAATTAAATTCCCTCCTGTGCCTAGACAAAGGTGATTGGCTTTTTGTCATCTTGCTATGAACGTTCCTCTCACCTACAGACTGCTTTAGAGAGATGTTCAGGAGCTCCTGCATTTGCCATTTATTTCCAGTTCTGTATCATTCCCTCAGTTATGCCAGGACAGCTGTTTGTGCAGCCACACAAAAACAAACCAGCCAGTGAGGGAAGTATATTGAGCCAGCAGTAGAGCTGAGGGGCTTATGCATGCAGAGTAATGAGCAAACACGGCACAGAGGGGGATTTAGTATGTAGGAGCTGATTAAACTGACATGACTCAGCCATTGGAAATGTCTGTATGAAGAAGGGGAATCCACAAAAGCCAGTAGGCATTTTGTCCTCTCTTCTCTCAAACATTTTTTACCTAGTGAGTTTTTCAAGGATGTTTCTCCTTATATGCAATCTGCAATACAAGCTGTAGCTTGCCGTCTTTGTGATTTTTTTTTAAGCTTTTGTTCCTACTGTTTAAACCGTGGGGCCCACTGCCGTGTATGATTTGTGCATACATAGCTTTGCATGTGTCTAAGGAGCCTGTTTATCTCTCAAATTATCCTTCTATCATATAACAAGAACAGAAGCTGGGGTATTTTACTGGAAATATCCCATGCAAAAAGCCCATGTTAGCTTTATCCGGTTCTTTATCCAGAACACTCATTTTCTGAAAAGGCTAAATATCAAAACGTGTTTTCACAAATCTGGAAATATTTCACCATGTTAAAAAAAAAAAAATCAGTGGCATCTGGTGGTAAAGTGACAAAGTATCAAACTTTCCTGCTGCCTTCAATTTGCTCAGTTGGTTGTTCCCAAGATGTACCCAAGAGACAAGACAAATCATTCATCTGAGTTCTCTGTAACAGAAACATAATCTTGTTTTCCTTCAAGGTTATTGTATTTCGATTATCTGCTGCAGAGTATTCAGTGTGGATTGCTTTATTTCTAAAAAAGCAGTCTTCACATGGTTCAGAAAGCTGCTGACCTGACTGCAGACTCAGAATCCTGAGACGGTGTTACCACTGAAAACAAGGATTGAAAACAGAATTTATCTCTCTGATTTTGAGAAGATGCTTGGGAAATAGATCTGTTTACAGCTGTATTAGCATCTTCTATTTTTGACTTAGAAAATCATTACTTGAAAACTCAGTGGATGTGCTGAGTGCCCCTCCATGAAGTGCTCAGCACTGAAGTAGTTAACATAGCCAGTGCCACAGTATTTGCCGACTGTGCTGTTGAAATCTGTTGCAGCAAGGTCAGAAAATGTGAGTAAGAGGCTAGCAAGTCTGCCCTCACCAATGAAGGCTGCCACTGGGTGAACGGCAGTAGAGGGAGGAATTTTTGATGTGGGGAGTAGGAGTGAAATGTCTGTATTAGAAAGGAAGCAACACCTTGTAAAACTATAAAAGTAGCTTAAAATAATATGGAATAGCATTTTTATTGAGGAAGTGAGATACTTTACTGTCCCACTAATGGTGCTATAACCCTCTTTCTACTCTAAAGTTAGCTTAAGTGTTTGACATACAAATGCTAGTGAGCAAATCAAGTTGGTTACTGATTCACACTTACTTAAACAGGCAAAGTGGGAGGTAAGGGTTGCTTGCCCTCTCCAAGTAAAGGTCTTTCTTCCTTGCTGCCTGCACTGACACTGCTCTGCTTCTAACTGCGGCACTGCAAACCTTTGCATATGAGGGATTCACTAAAATATAAATTAATACCTTTTCTCTAGGAAAAGTCCTTCTTCCTACATCGACAGCAGCTAAAAAAATCAACAGTTAACTCATCTGAAAAACTGAGATTGCACAGGTCTTTGCAATGTTGCTATGTTTTTGTGATAGAAACGCTTGCTATTGCAAGGGGGTGATTGCACCCACCCCATCTTTGCCCTTTGTGGTTTGTGTTGCTGTATTCATTTATCCCTTTTCCATCATATCTTTTCAGAGTCATGACTTGTAGTGCCAATACCTCCACTTTCTGCACTGAACATTCCAGACTTCATGCTCCCCCCTCTATCACACATGCATGCATCTTAACAATTAGGCATGGAAAAACCTTCATTTTGGTGTGCCTGCTCACAAGACCACATTTTCCAGAGCATATAAAGCCACCTTGCTGGTAAATGCAGTTGTGGACAGCTGGCTGAACCTGCTCCTCACAATTTATTTGTGCTTTGAGGCTGGCAGTGCAGTAGTTCAGGGGTGAAAGGCCCACTCACAGTGTTTCTTCATGTACTGCTCTTATACATGTAATAATGTTTTCCACTAAAGACACCATCTGCAGTTACCTTTCTCTAGGAAAAGGTCCCACTAACTCAAACCATTGATTCCTTAATCTCCCTAAATTATGGACTGATAATTTGTATTTACTTACTTTAAAGCTAATCAATGTGCAGTACCCTGTGTTGTGCAGCTTCTTTCGCATGTTCTTTGAGTAAGTCCCTGTTTATACAACTGGCGTGTAAGAAAATAAAACCTTCCTACAAGAGGCTGATAATGTGAACAACTGTGTAAAAATAGCTAACATAAGGAGAAGAAAAAAGGGTTAAGTGATAGCCTGTCAGTGTTCACTAGGATGACTCATCAAACAGGTTAGAGAACTGAGGGGGTGCAGAGCACCTGCTTCCAGCAGCAAGCACTGCAGGCAATATTTTCTATTACCACTTCCCCTGGTAATAGAAAATTAGGTGGAAGAACCGAAAGCAAAACAGTGCTTGTGTTCAAGGGTAGGGTCTGAAGCAGATGAGAACAAAACTGTATTGAGATTTGAAAACACCACTCATTCTAAAAAACCTCGCTCCAACCAATTTTCCTTGATTTCACAAAACTCTTTTGCTTAGGAGTCATGCCAGGTAAAAGGGATGCATTTGATAAATTGACATTTTTAAATGAGTCCCCAGAACAAACACTTGTTTGCAAAGAAAAACACTTTTAAGAAAAGTCTTAAAAAATCAGTGTGATCCAGTAATCTCTTAAGACCTTGACAGCTGCCTGACTGCAGCATTACCACTCCCTAGGAAAATAATTGGAGAAATATGGGGATGCATAGAGAAAGCTGTCTTATGGACAGAGAGGGGACAGTTTACAGGGAAAGGAGTAATTTTAATGTAGATCCCAGCACAGCAAATAGAGAGTGTTTTCCATCCTATTTTAAAAGTTCAAGTGGCATGTAGATTTGGAAGGAAAAAAAGAATCCCGTGTTCTCCAGCTCCACTGTGCACTTGCTCCGCACATGAAGTCATGTCCTAGACCAGAGGAAGAGGCAGCTGTGGGATTACACAACACCCAACTTGGAAAATTCTGATTCCAGACAGGATCTAAGGGATCACTCTGTGGGATTGAGGAAGTGCTCCAGCACAATCTCATTGCCAATAGCAGTTGCAGAGTTCTTGAATGAATGAAAGGAGCAAGGTGACACTACATCTGTATAAACTATTAGCTAGACAGCTATTATAATATAGTGCTGCTTTTAAAAGGATGTTGGAAAGCCTGAAAGATTCAGCAGTGGCAAGGATGATTCATAGTATGGAAAAACCTGACTTGTAAAGAGCAGTAACAGTTCATTCCATTAAGTTTAACAAATGTAAGGTTAAAGGTGATTTAGACTTTGGCTACAATTGCCAGTGCAAAGACAGTTTATCTAGTATTTCAGCACTTTCTAGTTTAGTTGTCATCATACAAAACCACTGCATTGCGAGACTGATCTCTTTGCTCAAGAGGTGCAGAGAATCCTGACCAGTCTTAATGTTGTGGTAAAGGCTGATCTTGAGTGTATTTGTCAGAAAATTTGTTGACACCCTGGGTAACAGGGGTGACTTAAAAATGCTGCATTTGGAAGCTTCACAGCTTTTTTTTTTTTTTTAAGGAATCCAGCACTAATATTCCTCAAGGTCTATGCACTAAAAAATGAGAAAGACATCTGCAATTGCATTCACCATCAGTTCTAAAGGTGCCAGATTTGGTGAATAGCCCTTTCCAGGAAAGAGCTGTTGTCATGCAGTGTGATGTGAATGCAGACTAGGCACTTTTTACTGACTTTGAAGAAGCAGTCTAAAAGGTAAATTTTCTAGTTCTAGAGCTATTTTTAATTTTACAAATCTCAGGATAAGCTTGCTTCCCTAGAGCTGCTGGTAGCAGGAAATTACATTATGTGTTCTACTGCCTGAGCAGTAATGAGTGTCCTGTGTGTGGTACCCTGCCATGCTAGTCAAAACAGGCAGAGTAGTTGGAGATTTTTCCTCCATAAGGAATTATACAAAGACATTCTACCAGAACTTTTCAATAGGAATTGCTTTAGTCTGAAACTGTTAGGAAACAGAAAAATTCAAAATTCAATAATCTCTCTGTTTAATATATGAGTTCAGCAGAACAATTCATTGTGATATGAAGAAGTATCCTAGGTACCTGTGAGTACAGGATAAGATTCCTTACAGTCGAGTTTAGCGTTACAGGAGGTGCTTTTTCTTTCCTGCAGTGATGTGCTATTCAGGGTATTTGGGCATTATTCTCTATAAACCTTAAAACCTACAACAAAATATGTCCAGAATTAAGGGGAAATTATAGGATAATTTTACTACTTCAACCAGCTGGAAAGCTTTGGCTGTCTTGAAATAGTGTTTCTCCCACAGCCAACAGTTCTCGCAGGCTTCTCAGCACTCACCATCCTGTTGCCACTTACCCTCCTGCTCACCTACTGGTTGCCCCAGAAAAATAACAGAAAGCGTACTTTGATATTTTTTTAAACCATGAACTGGAAAATGATCTGCAACAGAGGTTCCAGGCATGACTATAAATGTCACGCTTCAGAGCATGGAAAAGCATTCCTAGCAATGGCCATGTGGAATTTTCCTGCAGAAAATTGAGCAGGAAGTGGAGAGCAAGGATCTCTTCACTGCTGTTGACTAAACATATGCTGTCCATATGTTGGATGCATCAGCTAGCTAGGGCCAAGGAAAAAGCTGCAATAGCTTCAGCTTGCTTTTTCTGCTGTCCAGAATGAGCACAGTATCATGGGTGCTAAATTAAAGAAGAAGAAACACAAGGAGACAGGCAGTCATGCAGGGGTGAATCCATTTCGGAAGTGATGGTGGTAATTCAAGAAATCTTTAGTGATGGCTTCAGGCTTCACTTCCCAGACCTTTGTTCTTTCAAGCAAAGTTTATTTTTTCACATGATGGACTCTGTTAACCATACACACACAAAGTTCTTGTATAACTAACCTGAACCTTTGACTTTAAATGCTCTGCCAAGTCCTTTACAAGCCCCCTTTCTCTTGAAGGAGAGGATACATTATAGTCAGTAATGGAGCAAAACAACAACAATGTAGAAGATTTCTCCTTGAATGTCTTTTCTGTCACTGCTTGTCAGCCAAACAGATCTGATGCCCTGGTGTCAGATGGGGATAAAGCTGGCACCACTCTGCTCTTTTCAGGTGTGTTTTTGGGACTGGTGGGGATCACTTTCACTGTGATGGGATGGATAAAATATGATGGCATTACTCACCTGGAGTGGACTCAGTTACTAGGGCCTATTCTGCTGTCTGTCGGGGTGACTTTTATTCTGATTGCTGTGTGTAAATTTAACATGCTTACGTGCAAGCCCTGTAAAGAAAGAGAGGAAAATACGTCGGAACTTGACCAGGCTGCGAGCGGACAGTCCTTTGTCTTCACTGGCATTAACCAGCCTATAACTTTCCATGGTGCCACAGTGGTACAGTACATCCCTCCGCCGTACCCGTCCCAGGAAGGCACCGCCGTCAGTCCCGGCCACCTTCACCCAGGGCTCAGCTGCTGTGCTGCTGCTCCCCCCAGCACCTCGCCACTTCTCGCCTCGGGCTCTCCTCACTTCTGCCCTGCCTACGCCCTGGACAACCTGGCTTTTACTGGAGATGAGAGCTACACTGCTTATCCTGCAGGGAATTCCAGGAATCAGAGGTACGTCTTCCAAAATGCCTTAGTGTGTTTGGACACAGGCTTCTGAATATTTTAAGTACAATGTGTGGTTTTCATAAGAAACTGCAGCTAGTCCAAGGTATTATCCTTCTCAGGCTTTTTTTCGTCTCTGTTAGGAATTTTTCTTGAGTGAGGAAACATACTTTTCCTGCAAAGTGTTTTTATACAATTTAAATTCACTTATAAATGCCTTTTGGTTTTCAGTAAACTAAACCTCTTGTTACTTTTTAAGATATATGTGTTCCTGATTGTGGAGGTTTTCTTATGTTTATCTTGCCACCTTTTGGTTATTATGTGTATGATACAAGATGATCTTTTGCTTTTTTAAAAATATATCTTACATATATAAATATAACTTTTATATATCTCCGTATTCTTAGCATGCATGCTTGTAATTCCTTAAGTGTGATAACTTAGCATAGCCCAAGTATTCTGTTAGGCCAGGAGACCAAACATCCTAAAGGCCTTGTGGTAGGAGGCCAGAAAATCCTACACTGTCTTGGGAAACCGAGGTCCTCTCTAGAACACATCCTGTAAACTAGAGATTTGGCCCATGCAGGGGGAATTCCACTG
The DNA here is from genome assembly GCA_039654755.1 of Calcarius lapponicus. Lineage (NCBI taxonomy): Eukaryota > Metazoa > Chordata > Aves > Passeriformes > Fringillidae > Calcarius > Calcarius lapponicus. Next base: position 26,277,069 of record CM077481.1, on the reverse strand, counting down.
ATGGGGGAATATCACCCCATTCATCCAGGCCTCCCATTGGGGCACCCCTGCTAGATATGCTGATTTGTAAGGTCTATAAATTGTATACACCATCTATTGTGGGGGTGCATTGCAGCACATCCCACCTTGGTGAAGTGGTGCCCCATAAGGATCCTTACTGAACACTGAGGAAAAACCCCTTGTCCCTTAACTGTGTCTGGCTCTCAATTTGTAAGACCAGGAAAAGGCATCATGTAGAGCCAGAGGTTTCCACTCAAACACAATCACAACACATGAGTCAGCACACAAACAACATTTCTGCAACAATGCAAGAATCAGTCTGGTACCAGATGCTCTCCCTCCTAAATACACCTGGTCACAACATGCTGCTGTCCCACTGTGACAACCTTCCAGCTCTTCCTCTTTGCCTAGTTTTGAGGCATAAACAATATTGGTCATGTTGCACAGCAGTATGGAGCTGCTCAAATTGTACACAAAATAATTTTATATAGTTCTTTCCTCCAAGGAAAAATATTCTAATCATAGGAATTACTCATAATTATATCCTTTGTGCAACACAAGTCACTGTTAGTTCATTTATCAGTCTTTTTGAAAAACTGCTGACTAACCTATTGTTCTCAGCAAATATGAGTGACAGGCATAGGCAGGGTGGAGACAAAGGTCACCTCCTGACACTTCTAAACTTCATGAAAAAACCACAGCAAACAGCTGGATCTCAGTAAAACTTCATCTCATAGCATTTTCTCCATAAGCCGGGGAGTACTTTTCCCAGATAAGGCTGGGAGGATGAAACACTGAAATTATGTGAATGCTCTGGTAAATTCTTTTTGCATCTTCTCCTCCTCCTCTTTTCAGGTCAGAAGACAGTTCTGATGAACCAGAAGGACTGCTGGAAGACTGTGCCCGTAATGACTTGTCACCTCCACGTTATGAGGAAATATACCCTTTTTCTTCATAAAATCATCATGGGCAAGAGACAACAATCCTAGGAGATGCTAGCAAGAATCCCAGAAAATCTTTTCTTTAAATAGTTGTATGATAAGACAGTGTGAGCAAGTTCTTGATATTCATACACAGTATCACTGAAGATATTTAACTAACCCTTTCCTTTTTCCCTGTCAAAATCCGTTAGCCCTTTGCAATGCGGCTTAATAGCAGAGCTATTAATTATTCAATGGCTAAACTATTAATAGCAAAGCTATTAAACTCAAGGATCCAAATCCATATTAGGATTCCCCAACAAGAAGCTTGATTTTCAGACTTGCTGAAAATCAAGGGAGAACTGTGAATGCACAAGATGTTTGTGGAATATCATGATTGCTTCTGGACATTCAGCATCTTTAGAAAATACTTGATTTTTTCTTGAGGTATTTTCATTCTTGATTGCTTGGGAAACTTCAAAAGTGCTCAAGTGTCTGATCTATGAAAGTGCATTTTACGTCTTAATTTTGTTTGATTCTTTAGAAGAGCTTACTCATTAATAAGTCCAGTCTACAGATTAGACTTTCTCAGCTTGCTTTTCCTGGACAACCAGTCCTATTGCACAACACAGTCCTATAGGCATTTTTTGGAGCATCTTGCTTGAACCACAGCATCTCAGAGAAAACAAATTGTGACTTATGACAACTTTTACATAAGATCTCCAAGACATCCTGCATGCATCAAGTTCAGCTCCCTTCCCTGCCTGATGAGAGGCAAAGCACAGTCTCCCACCAGGAGTCCTAATAACTATGAAGTTAATATCACTAAAGAAAATAGCATCTTTCTGAAGCTTCGACAGAATTGTGTGATACTGCCACTGTTAAGGACTTTGACAATTATAGCTGCTGCACCCCGCTCTGTGGGAGGGCTGTGGTGAAACACCTCTGAGTTCCCTTCTTATTTGAATGTGGTCTTAGGCTGCAACCCAGGCTGCAGGTTGCACCCAGAGTATCTAGGCAACTGTGGGCTGTAGTAAACTTTCTTGCTCAAGTTGAGCTTGGTTCCATGCATTGAATCCACAACAATTTGAGATAAGCTCATTTGGTTAGAGAATGGTGCTGCTGAACACCCAGACTATAGGTTTGACCCCCATATGGGCCATTCACTTAAGATTTGGACTTGATGATCCTTGTAGTTCCCTTCCAATTAACAATATTCTGTGATTCTCTGAAATATATTCACAGCTGTATTTAACATAAGATGAAGTGTATTAGCTGTGAAATTTTTCAATCCAGAAAGAAAATCCAAAGAGGCTTAGCTCAGGAGCTTTTTAAACCCCAGAGCAATGATGATACTACGAGTCCCTACATTTTTATTTTGTTTTTCCACATATATTTAAGGTTCTGCTTTTGAATGTGCCAAGAAGTGCAACAAGCCAGTATTTCCCTATGATGATCCCATTAGGTTTTCTCATCTCCCTCAAAGCAAAAGCTGATCTCAGCTCTCACCTGCTGGAGTGGGCACCACACAAACGCCCTGGAGGGCAATGGTCCCTGTCCCAGGTAACCAGGCAGTGCACTGCTGGTGTGCCTGTGGGTCAGTCTCCTGGTGCAGCACAGCTAAAAGCAGGCATCCATTATGGAATACATCAACTTTCTCTTACTTGTCAATGCAGCTGTCTTGGCTCTTGCCAGATTTCGTCCACCTGTGATTGATCTCATTCCTGGGAGCTGGAGAAGCTTGGCATTTGAGCACAGACAGTTGCACACCAACCTGATGTACTTGACAGCTGGCTGGAAGTTTCAGAGTTTCTGTGCAGCTGCTCTAGCAATCAGGAGACATAGCTCTGGATGAAGATGTGCATTCAGAACATTGTCCAGCTGCATGGACCTGCAGGTGCATGCCTCCCTGTCCTGTACACTTAGAGGTTGCCAAGAAATAAAGCATGGGGGGAGGGGGGGGGGCTACAAAACAACCACTGTGCTCCACGGTGATGGACAAGACGCTGACAGAGGTCATATTTGGGATGCAACATTTAAACAGACTCAAAGCTGGATTAGCAACTGCAGCAACAGCTACTGAACAGTGACTGCAAACTTTGTGTGAAGTTTTTCTCATTAGAGAAATCTGGAACACACTGTTTTTCAGCAGTGATGGCCTGGTGTTAGCAGGTAGTTGGAGAAGGGGAGGCACGTGTAGTTGGAGAAGGGGAGGCGTGCTGTGTTCAGCATGATCTCTATGGGATTGAGTGAGAGAACAGAGGATCTAAAAATAAATGCAAGTTTCTCTTATGGAAGTGTCTTGCTCTTTTTCTGGAATTTACACAGAGGTGAATTCATCCTCCCTCCACAGCAGGAAACTGGATGGTCCCAAATCCCCAGGTAGTTCCACATGTACAGAGCCCTGAACTTAGCACACAGTTGTGCTGAACCCAGCGGGCACTGCAGTAGCACAGAGGTCAGGCCTGATGGATCCAATTGCAGGACTAGGGTCAAAATTTCTGCCCAGTCACCCTCCCCCACCCCAAGAAAATTCCTTCAGTCAGACACCACAGATTTTTTTTCCTGCTTCTCTTCCTCCTGCCCACATCCCCCCCATCCCCACCCCCAGCATAAATTTCATGAGGTAATAATATCTTTATTTTAGATATTAGATACACAGAATAAATGGAAGAAAACTCAGAAAATCAGAAGGGTGCACTGTGGACTTCATATTGATTTTGAAGTTTACTTCTAGCTGCACTACATTCATTGTAAAGAACTGGAAGAATCCTGGGTTTCTCTTTAAAGAGGATATTAAGTTTAAATAGCTATATTGAAATTACCTTGACCCATCAGATTAATTCTGGCTGAATTCTATGGGAGTCTTTTGAGAAAGTCCGGGGTGGTAACAGTTCCTTGCTGTACTGAGTGCTGATGATGGATTTTAAGAACAGAGACATGTACTATAAAGGCTTTTACTTACTTTTCTTTCTTCCACCTTCTACTTTCATCCATTTTTTCTGTTTTAACTACAGTCTTTTTAACTACAGGGTTTGGAGGGGTTGCTGGGTGTGTGTATGTTTTCTTTGTTTGTTTGGATTTTGGAGGGTTGGTTTGTTTGTTTGTTTTTACTTTTACACATAACCATCACATGAACTCAGTTCTTAGCATTAAGAATTCTTTCTGCACTATGATGAGTGAAAGAACAAATCTTTTTGGCCTTCAACCAAGGTCAACTCTCACAGCCCTTCTAGATTATACTGATGTAACTTCAGAAAGCACCTGGAAGACTGTATTTGAGATTTTGCTCAATCCATTTTTAATTTAATATGGTGCTCCTTAAGCAAAATTGCATTATCCCACATTGCAGACCTGCAGAATATTGGGGATTTAATAGTTTAAGGTGTCTTGCATTCTAGTCGTAGTGAATCTTGTCTGTACTTTCAGCTATGTAACTCTGTGTAGGCTCTTGGATTTTTTCCTAATATAACTCTATAAGATTTTGATCATAAACTAGTTAATGTATGAAATCAGTAGAGGCATGCCTATTGAAATGAAACTGAGCATGATCTATTAATTTCAGAAAAAACTCTGCGCAGAGCTTCTCTAAGATCGAGGAGCTGTTTCCAGATATTGAATGCCACATGGTGCAGCGTGCGAATTTCTTCTCGGATTAAATCCGAAATCTGCTGTTTCACACTGGCGCTGCCGTATGGCGGTCGGTGCGGGGCTCCAGCAGGAGGGTTTGGGGTGCGGTGCTTTAGCAGCACTTTCCCCCGGCACCGAGTTTCCCCGGCTGCTGCCGTGCCCGGCGCCGGTGCTCCCGCGCCAGGGGCGCTCCCCAGCGCAGGGCACGCACGGGCGGGGGCGCTGAAATCCTTCTGAGAGCTATTTTTAAACTGAATCGGGATTTAGGAAATCTGGGTCTCGGGGAAAAAAAATAAACCTGTAAGTAGGGCTCGTTCCTCTCCAGAGAGGCCTAGTGACGCACACGGCGGGTCCCCGCGGGGAGGGTGCTGCGGCCTGCATGCCGCGGGGAGCCCGAGCCCCGCTGCCCGGGGCCGTGTCCCAGCCGGAGCGCGGCCGAGGCGCTCCCCGCAGGCCCGAGCGGGGCTGGCCCCGCTGTCCCGCCGCGCTGGCAGCGCCAAAGGGCGCCGGGGCCGCCCGGGAGCCGCCGCGGAGGTGCTGTGCCGGCGGGCGGCTCCGCAGGCGCCCCGGTGCCCTCCTCTGCCCACCCGCCCGAGGTCAAACTGTGCGGCTTTAAGGAGAATTCTTCCCCCACTGACCCCAGGCGTGTCAGAGGCGCAGAGCCGGCAGTTTGTCAGCGGCCCCGCGTTGTGAGACACCCGGTATTTCAACCCGAGGAGCCGAAGCTTTTGTCCTTTGCATCGAATACTCAAGATGCCGTTGAAAAGTATCCTGTGCTCTCTCACAACCGAGAGTTGGCTTATTCAGGAAAAAAAATGCTCGCGGTGACAGACCCAGTGAAATCGCCGAAAAGCAGGGTACCATGCCCGCCCTCACAGCAGCTCTCACACCCCTCCCTGTGTGAGACACCGGGCTGGAGACATCTGGAAGGAGCGCGGCTTGGGGACAGGCGCTGCACAGTGCACTCACATGCACCCCCGTCTCCTCCTCCTCTCCGCTGCGACCTAATGGGACAGACTTCTGTCTGCATGAAGGAGCAGGGGGAAGTCCAAGGGTCATTTGCAAAGAACTAGGGCATGCTGTTCGTATACAGCACCTACGATAATCTGTGCCTGCTCCAAGTATCATTACTGGCTCCACTTTAGCTGTCAGGGTGAATAGACATCAACAGGACGTGCTGAACGTCGCTGTTGCTGCCCCGTCCCCAAAGTGAATCAGTGTGTCTGTCAGAGAAGCATATAGCAGAGCCAGGTGGGATCCCATGGGCTGTGCCTGCATTAGCTGAGCAGCGCTGCTCAGCGGGAGAGGGGCTGAAAAGGGAAACAGCAGGTGCAGAGAGCCCGGTAGCCACATGCACTGCATTTTGGAGAGGTTTATATCAGACGTACTCCTTTGGACTTGATGCTGATCAGCAGTTGAAATACACATTGTTCTCCTATGGTGTATTTTCTGGTACAGATTGATCCAATAGAAATTATTCATCTCACACCTGCGATGTGATATGATGTGATGTGATGTGATGAAAAGCTTCACAGAGCAGGTGAGGAGTGTAAGGAATCTCTTAAATAGCACCTGATTTAGAGGCACTTGTTGTCCTACAGACTGTTATGACTTGCAGCAATTGCAGGAGTTGCATGTTGTAGAGCAGAGAGGCTTCTCTCAGCTTCCTGACAGCAGTGAGCTCATGGGAGAGCCTTTTCCAGTACTGACAGAGGTTATTTTGAGAGATCTCACAGTGTACTCTTGACACCTCCAAAGGTACATATAGTCCAATTTTGAGACATAGCAGGTTGGTGCCTGCCTTAACAATAATTTCAAAGTGATGAAGAAGTTTTCCCAGGGGGAACAGGAAAAATTACTCCCTAGCTCTTGTGGTCTTGTACCTCATTCCTTATGTGATAACAGTAAAGGGTCAAGGGTAAATCAGTAGTGGCATGATTGTATCTGTGTCGTGTGTGGCATCTCTAATGAGCAATTGATTATATCTACACACGCTATTTAGCAAACACCATGGGACATGGTCTAGCAGAGTAGCTGCTCTCTTATAAAATCCTAGGATGAGATTAATGCTCTCGTGTTTGGGTTATATCATGTCAGATTTCTAAAGATTCGTTTATTTTTTGTAGATAAGTCATCACTCTATATGTAAGATGCCATGCTTGGTTCTTAGGGAATAGGGCATGCATTTAACAGCCCTGGGTAGATGACCCAATAATTTTATGTTTTGCATAGCTGCAGCATCCTCTTTACTTACAGTTCAGCGAGTCTGCTCAAGAGCTTAGCTCTAAGGTAAAGCTTCATGCTCTGTCAGCTGAAGATATACCTAAAGAAATACAGAGCAATAATGCAGTCCAAGCTCATGACTTTCAAAACAAACTGACAAACAATCAAACCCAAAACAAAGAGGTCTGCATTTTAAATTTCTAACCATGAAAGTGGCTATAGCTTCCATGTTAATGGGCACCGCTTGGGGTACCCTTCTTGTTTCTCTGCTGCTCTGCAAGGCAAACCCAGCCAGAAACAGTCAACACTGGTGCTCAAGCAGCAGTGACTTCTCACATTGCCTTTTCTCCCTAGGCACCTGCCACACATCCCTGTGGTCAGCTGACGAAGCTTTGCCTCACACAGAGGCCTGGCAAAAGCTGGCAGTTAGAGAAGGCTTTGATTTGCACCTCTTTGCTATTTTTGTTCGTCCCCATTTGTTTTTCACGATTTAACATGCCACCTTCTGGATTTATGTAGAGCAGAACCACAGTTGCCACAGCACACGCATCATGAAAACTGTTTCATTATCTTTTCAAAAAACACACGCATTAGATAACCATTTGGCCTCATTCTGCTTAAACCCTATTAAGGGAAGAAAATAAACTAAGACTTCAACAAAAATTAATCTCTTCTGAACTCTAGAGGTGCTCACAAAACAGCAGTTCCCTGCAAAATCTTTAATGAAAATGTAAGGAAAGAGATAAATTATTGGAAATATACATATATAACACATCAGTATGTGATCTTACTTATTTTTATAAGATATTTTTATAAAACATTAAGAGAAGATAACTATTATTTTTCCTGTATCAGCCCAAATAAGGCATTATTCTTACTCTATTCAACTTCCTCAGATTTTGCTCTCAAACCAGAGGTGCTTGAGTGTTTTGCAATGTGCCAACACTGCACTATTGTTGAGCTTTCTATGTTGTTTTAGTCTTTTGCAGACTGACAGGTGCTTTGTCCTCTTGCCCTCCACACTGACTGGACAGGGACTGATCAGCACTGTGCCACCAAAAGAGCAAACATAGATATACATGAACCCAGCACACACATGCAAAGAGTAGAATGACTTGTTTAAAATCAACTTTTGTAGGGCTGTGTCAGTGGGAACTGGACTAATGTGCCAGTTGATGAGAGAGTGCAGCACTGGGAGCATCAAAGTGGAAAAGATTTGTACGACTCCTGCTGTGGTAGGCAACTGCACAAGCCCTTTCATAAATTGTTCAAGCTCCATTTTAGAGTGAGTTAGTATTTGGTCGTGATTTTAATGGAAAGTAGGAGAAAGTCAAAAAGAGAAGGAAAGACTCAACATGGCGAGGAGAGGAGAGGAGAGGAGAGGAGAGGAGAGGAGAGGAGAGGAGAGGAGAGGAGAGGAGAGGAGAGGAGAGGAGAGGAGAGGAGAGGAGAGGAGAGGAGAGGAGAGGAGAGGAGAGGAGAGGAGAGGAGAGGAGAGGAGAGGAGAGGAGAGGAGAGGAGAGGAGAGGAGAGGAGAGGAGAGGAGAGGAGAGGAGAGGAGAGGAGAGGAGAGGAGAGGAGAGGAGAGGAGAGGAGAGGAGAGGAGAGGAGAGGAATGCAGGTAATGGTTAGGGGGGAAAAAAATAAACTCCTTTTGCATATTATGATACCTGTTTTAATGCCTTTGCTTTCTCAGTCCATGCTCTGTGTGTTGCTCTTGACAGTTAATCAAAATCAAGCAACAAATGTGTTAATCTTTTATGTTTATTTAGCGATACAGTCCAAGGTGGCGACCCACCACCTTGGGTAGCATTACTGGGATGGTTTTCTTTACATTACATGTTCAAGTATTTTATGTTACCTTCCTGTTATTTTCACAAAAAACAGCCTCTCCTCCATCTGTTTAGGAAAAAAAATCCAAATGAGCTGCAAAACTATGTCCCTGTTTCCAAACAAGTAGTGAAACTTTAATGTGAATAAACATGCCATCATAATCAAAGCCGTGTTTGTGATCTAACTGGATAATAATTCACTTGTAATATCATCAGCTCAGAATGAACGTCAGCATAAGTATTGTTGGTGCAGGTGTAACTTAATGAATTCAGGCTCATTTTATCTGGCACTTAGTTGCTTATATTGGTGTTGGGAGCATTAGGTCCCCCAATTTTTCATAATGAGCAACACCATTAAACTGTCACAGAGCAACATAAATCAGAGATTTTCCTTAAACCCCATAAAACAACTAACAAAAATGTTATGGTTGCCAGATTCACTGTGTGCTTTTATACATCCAGCAAACAGAACTGATTATAACCCTTTTTCTCTGGCTACTATTTTTGCTCTTGTTTCAATAGTGTGTGAAAATCCATGTGAAAATGTAAGTAGGCTAGCCTGAAGAACTCTCTGTCAAAGGCATAGAAGTGATAGCAGGCTCCTGAACACAGCACAGGATCTCTGCTTGTATTTTTCTCTGCTGCACTGGACACATATTTTAGTCAAGTTAAATACACAAGCAATGAGGTCAGAAGAAAGTGTGTGATTGCAGAGTCATGTCACGAGCCTGTTTGGAACATCTTGGGTTGTGTGATTGCATGTAATTGATAATCACATGCGGACATGCCTCAAATGCTCACCTCTTGATTTAACCTATTGACACAGGTCTGCATTAAGTCACTGAAGACTGAAAACCAAGAGAGGAAATACTAGGAAAAAGTATCCATTGGTGTTTTTCAGAAGGTGATGTTATTGTTCATTGTTCATTATCAGAGGAAAAATTAATTTCATTGTTCATTTAATTAGTGTCACAATACATTTTATAATAATATGTGTGAAAATATTTCATAACTTGTACCTTGCAGTTGAATTTCCCATCTTTCACTTACTAAAGAACCACCAAATCCTAATTTGACACCCTTCAATGACAGAATATTATGTTACACAGCTCTCTTTCCTCTCACCATTGTGAGAATAAACTTTGCCTGACCTGCCACAGAAAACTGAGAGAAATCCATCTGTTTCAAAAGCGACAAATTACACACTGCTCTTCGTGCTTCATACATTAATATGTTTTTTCAGCCCTCTGTAGAAACTTTTAGGATGCTTATTATTGGCAAAATGGGAATAAATTCAGCCATGGTTCCATAGGTGCAAACAATTATAATAATGTCATTTGCCCACGGTGACATTGCACCAGACTGATGCAATCCATCTGAAAAATAATTACCATCATATCAGGTATTTGTTGTCATGTTGTCATTTGCCAGCCAGCTATAGGATCTGAAGAATAGGATGAATGCTTTAAGCCAGTTTTAATCAAATGGCTGTCAGAAAATGCCCAAAACAGAAATCTTCATTGCTTTTATAAACACTTTTTAATTAACATATGAATAAACTGCATATTTGAATTTTCACCAACACAACTGTTTCCCCCAGGAAATCACAGTTAAAAGCTGAAGTGAATGTTCCTTTAGAAAGTGCTCTTTGTTTATAGAAATAGTCTTAGCAGTTAATGGTTGGCAAGACTTCAAACTTAGAATTACATTACATTGGTAATTTTAACTTTGTCATCTTAAATAGATCCAGTTTGGATGTATGAATACAAGCAATGTAGGACAGCCCTCAAAGAACTGCCTTTAAGCGGGCTTTATTCTATCCCATGAAGCTTTGTAATTCCTTCTGTTATTATTAATAGCTGTTAAGTGCTGACAGCATGCTTGGCACTGAATGAAACGCAGGAGCAGACATGGTTCTTGTTAAGGGTGGCCCTTGGGAGGTCATTTACTGTGTGTAACAACAACAACTTTACTGGAGCAGTAACCCACTAGCACAGCTGCAGCCTGGGTATCAGGAGGTGTCGCTGTTTCGACGAAATAGTGTTGTGTACATACATGCAGATATGACTCCTTTCACACGTTCATTTCTTCTCAGCTAACAAGGTTATCAGCTGAGCAGGTAAGACATTTGCAGGCAGCCAAAGAAAAGCTATGGCCTAGGATGCCTTTTTGCAGGGTTTCCTGTCTGCAGCCGGGGGGGAGTGCAAACTATAGGGACAGGCCAAACAGTTAGGGCATGACAGGTTTGGGATGCGCTGGGATGGAAGGACAATCCTCTGCTGCTAGATCTTACGGCAGGTTCCTTTTCCTTTCCAGGATTAAAGGAAATGGTAGAAAAGGACCGGCAAGAATTTCAGGCAGGGGGACCTTGAAGATGTCTCGTGTAGATGGCTTTCTTTTGAGCCAGGAACTGTTGAAAAATAGTGCTGAGGGAATGATGTGGAAGACAGCTGCAGACCCTGACTCCTAACAGAGAGCTCCTGAATCCCTGAATCCTCCTAGGGGGAGCTGAAGCACCAGAGCAGAACAATTTCTGCTCTTCTGCTGCAGGTAAATCTGGCATGCCCAGCAGACACCATCCGTCTACAGTCACAGAGACAATGCCCAACTCCTGACCTTCAAGGTCCTATTAGATTTAGCTAAGCTAAGATGAGAGCTCTACTGCAGTTTTAGCTAAGCCAAGATGAGAGCTCTACTGCATCATCACACGTGGACGGTAGAAGAGAGGGAGGAGAGGCAGTGGCACCAAAACTCACAAAGTTCACACTCCAAGATGTATGTGAGCCAGGAGTTTTGCAAGTAACCTGGTCAGATGCTTATGCAGCGCCCAGAGCAGAGGAAGTGACTTACTCCTCCCCAAAGATGACTGACTCCCCAGCAATGTCACTGCTGAGTCGCCCCACTCCATGTGAGTAGTGCCCACATCCACCAGTGTGTCTGACCTGATACATAAATGCCACAAAGGCAGGCTTGTCCGTCCTCTGCCTTTGTCTGTCTTCCTCTGTCTGTCCTCTCTCCTTTGGATCTGGACTAATACTTTGTACCAGCGTCCAGGTAGTACTCTTGATGTTTGCAACTGGATTCATATTTGTGTCTTCTTCCCCAGGGCTCTGCTCTGCTATTCCAGCCATGGCCACAAACAACCTTGCATCAAGTAAGGCTGGCTGGGGGTTTCAGACCCACAAGCGGGTGGATAAAGCTCCACATAAATAGATGCTGCACCATGCAGAAGGTAAGTTACCACTGGGTGTACAGATGCTGATCAATGATGATGGCAGGAGAAGGTAGGTCCAAACAGGTCAAATAGCTCTCTCAAAACTGTTTATCTTAGTTTCATTTTAATTGCCTGGCTGTCTTGTTTCCTGCTGCACAAAACCTTCCTACCCCCTGCAACACCACCTACCCTCAAACAGATACTAACAAGTCTCCTCCCCTCTTTGGTGTCTGCCTCCTAACACTAATTTTAAATGCATCTGCTTCTTCAGTACCTCTGCTGCAAGCAGAAAAACTGTCAGAAAATGCTCAATAACACTCTAAAAAGACATAGTTTTAAGGTCTTCCAGCTGGGTACTCCAAAAAATATTAATTTAAAAGTCATTAGTCACTTTTGACCATTTGAGCTATATAATATATCAATTAAATGGATATTTTTAACTTCCTAAAGAACAGTCTTGATTTTCATACCCTCACATGCAGTGTTCTCCATGCTGTTAAAATCTGCTTTTCTGTAAACCCACTGATTCTCTTGTATTATTCTCTTGAGTTTTCAAAGGCTGTTCCCAGCACAGTGTTTACACCAACCTGACTGTGATGTACTTTTAAAAAGAACATTGGAGGGGGTGGCACAGGGGAATGTCTGCAGGAGCTGCACATGACTGTGCAGAATGAGCTGGTTTCCATATCATTCCTCTGCTGGGAACATGCCCTCAGACCTCACAAAAGGAAAGCTGTGACAGGGTGATTTGCTGACAGGCACCACGAGGCAGGCATTTTCCAATGCATGAGAGCAATCTGAGATCATAAGTAACTCATACAGGCTGCTGGTCTCTGTGACTGCATTATAAGAGGGAGAAGTTCCAGCAAGGCTAGAGCTAGTTGTCTCAGGTACTGAAATCATGTAGAGGGAGCAGCATGGAGGGATGAACAAACTGTTTGAAAAGCTAAGTAAATATTCAAGCAGCCACCTATGGTGCTACAGCTGGACTATGAAGAGTGTCACAGAATTTTTTGGCTGTGTTGCATCATGTTGCAGTGGCTATTAAGTACATCTCCCCTGGCTTTTTGCGCCAATATGGTGCAAATATAATCTTAGTCTACGAAAAGATACAAAGATATAAAATGCTGGTCAATACAAAAGTGTCTCATTCTCCAGAAGATTATTATTGCAACAGAAGAAATAATATATCTTTTACAAGACAGTGAATAGCAAGCACTTCACATAAGGGACTGTTCTCTACATTAAAATCAGTATTTACATATCCCTGGTTTCTCCTTTACTTTCAAATAAAGATCTAAACTAAAAAACTTGTAAATGTAGAAGGTGTCTTCCTCCCCCTCACTGTTTGCTGCTAATTACTGTGTGTCACATAATACTGTTCTTTAAGCCCAAGGCCATTCCCTCTCTCCCTCCTCAACCATAGATCCCCTTCACATGTCACCTCTCCCTGTTTTCTTCTGAACTCCAGCACAGAGCATGCTTGGTTCAACTGTTTTTTAAACATTAACTCCTCTACCATCACACAGAAGAGAGCAACTTTGTGTATCTACCATAATAGTAGCCTCTATTTTTCTGCTGTGTTAGTAAATCAACCAGCATTTCACTTTTCCAATGCCATTGCAGATAAGGTAGTCATAAAGGCATTTTCAAGCAGGCTTTGAGAAGAATTAAACATAGAGTTGCAAAGCATCCTAATTAAGGCACAAAATAGGCCTGGCAATCTTTATAGTACTTAATATGTCATCTTCTTCCTATCTCTTAAACCCAATAATGTGCAAACCACCACTATATTGGAGCATTATATCTGCTATAACTTATGTCAACTTGAATCACACACCCCCTCTTTCTTAAACAATGTTTGGCAGCCAACCGAGTGTGGAAACTAGACTGTTTTACATTAGCCAAAAGTACATTTAAATCATTCTTACTAAATGATTTACTGTGGATTACAAATTCTTATACAGCATTTTAAGTTAATGATTAGGCAAAGTAATATATCACTAAAATGATTGGGTGCATATGTATTTAGCTTCTATGATTCTAAATTTCTCTTTGGTTTGGAACACTTCCTTGAACTTATTTTCCCCAGCTGAAGGGGAAAAAAAGGAGAAAAGAGTAGAAGAATCTAACATTTCTGCCTGTCTTCCTAAACTGTTGATTAAGTCAAGAGGAATTTTGTCCCTACAGAAGGGTTAGGTCATGAGGAAGCACTAGTAAGTTGATAAGTGCTCTTCAGACAGATATTGGCAGGTGTCAGTATTGCACGGCATTTCCTTACCCTATTGTGTCCCAGTGAGAGGAGGAAAAGCTGGACAGAGAATGATTAAGACTTTATACCAACTGGAAAAGTGAATGAACCATCTACAAAGACAAGATGTTGTGGCAGAATATAAAAACTATCTCACAGGAAAACTGGAACAGGACAAAGCAAAGCAAACAAACCACCAACAAAAACAACAAACAAAAAAAACCTGTACTCATTCTCCATGCAAAGGCATGGAGAGTTTCTGTGGAGTTCTAAAAATTGTAGGGATCCTATGTAGAAAAAAAGGGATTTGCTGACTCTGTCTAGCAAGTGGACTTTGAAACCCAAGTGAAAGAAAGGCAGAACACACTAATAAAACATGGGCTGTTACACCAGATGCTCACAGGTGACTGGAATTCTTAAAAAGAAACTGTGACATACAATAAATTATTTGTTTAATTTATTGCTGGGGCCCAGGATCCTGCCAGTGCTGAAAGATAACAAGCAACTTTGCATTTACAACATATATGAAATAAGGAAGACAATTCGCTCTGCTGCAGGAGTAATAAAAATAAAGGAAACCATTCACCAGTGCAAAGTTACTTGTGTGTGCAAATCAGTACTTGTGGCCATCATCCTCTCGTCTGTTGCATGCAAACAGCTGCCCTGCTGGTTTTGCTGGTGCTGTGTGGGGCTGCAGTAATTAATTCATTCATATGAGCCTTGTTCTTGGCACAGCAAAACCAGGCCAAATAGGCATTGCACGCTCATTTTGGCATCCACTGCATCTTTCATCTGCAGTTTCAGATTGCTGACAAATAATAAACAGGATTATTGCAATATTTATAGAATTTATTAATGCCCTGAGGTCTCAAAAGCATATATGGAATAAAAAAAGTGCTAGACTTGAAGGAGTGATCTGATATCCATTATCGACTTCTGCTTGGATTTCCCTAGCCAGACCTCAAGTTTCCAACACATTCTGTAACAGATCAGGCTCCATACACTTCTCAGAGAAGTCTACCTAGGGAATACCACAAGGGCAGTTTCTGCCATCATGATTCTTCACTAAAAGTTTTTGAAGAAACGTACCTCTCTCTCCTTGCACCAAACGTAAACATGTTGGGTCTTCTTCCTCAGCCAATGCCAACACTCAAGAGGTGACATGAGAATCTGGGACAAGATTTCAACTCATCACACAAAGTCAATACTACCTGTTGGCCTTAGGACAAAACTGACAACCACTGTCAATCATAAATCATAGGCACAAAGTTTTTTGATGGAGAAGTAGATTGAAATGTATGATGTTTCGGACAAGTGTCCAGGAAGAGGATTCAAGAGAAATCTAATCCTGAAGTGATCAATGTGCAGGGATATATAGCAATGGGCAGCCTACTTGGGGTAAATAAAAATCACAGATTCTCACCCAACAAAATCTTGAGACTGCAACACAATAAAGAATGAAAACTGACAGAAATGAGGGAAACACCAGTCTGTCTGGACTGAAATCCAAAATTCAGCCTAAATTGTCCAGGTTTCCTCTACAGTGCATGTACACCTAAAAAGAGGAATAAGAAGAGGGTCTAAGCAGTTACAAGATGAGAACACTGAAGGGGCTTACAAAGAATGCTAGGGACAGGGGAGCGCCTGAAATCCTATCCAGCCTTTTGCTGTTTAAGCACCTGATGGATATACCTGTAGGAAACTGTCCTTACTGCATAGGCAATATGGCCTAATACCTAATACCTCCTATAGATCATATTGTACATACACAGAGTATGAGGTTGCCTCAGGTGAAGAAAATCTTATCATTAGCTATATAGTTTTAAAAAAATCTAAAGAAACAGATTGCAGCATTTTCTCTGGAAGTAGGAAGGATGGCTTCACTTTCTTAGCGCAGTGACTGTTGGCTCTAACCTGCATCTGCCTTATCCATAAAAGCACCAACATTCTTTATTCTAGCTATGTGGAGTGAAGAATGTAGGTTAACACAGTAAGTAAGCCTTGCTCAACTCTCATGAATAGCATCACTTGGAAGGCATAGGAGCTCTGGGGCTTTGAGTCTTCTTCTGAGATATTAAAACCAAAAGCATTAAGTTAGAAATTCTAGCAGAATGGGAAGCAGGTTCCAGAAGCATAACTGAGTGCCTGAAAATAAAGGATCCAGAGCTGTACTCCCCTTGCACTGGCCATGCAGGTCACATTAAGGAGGGCAGTGGCTTAGACATTCTTATGACAAATGGGAAACATAGATTTCATTTTAAAATTTTCAGCCTCTGAGACTGAGAAGGACATTGAACTCAGGTATCTCACTTCTGTCACACTGTTGCATATACAATGAGTTGCATCATTCAGTCCTGTGTTTCAAGCTGGCATCTGGCAACATACTTCATCCAAAATAAATAGATCCAAAGTCAAATCTTCCTGGTGTCTCCTAGATAAGCTTATAATTCCCCTGCTCTCATAGGTCACATGGGAAAGTGCTGGTTAGGGACAAAACTGACAAGAATTTATATTAATATTTCAGTGTGAAACTGAAGTCTCAGGATTGCATTCATCAGCCCTTGGGAAGGGAAAGAAGAAAGAGAAAGATTGGGTAGTAACCTTAAGCAAAAATATACAGAGGCACCCTTAAAGATGGTAAGCCCTCCTACACATCCAGGGAAGCCTGGTATTGGCCTGGACACTCTGGTTTCTGGATTTTCAACAAACTTATGTAAGAGTGATGGTCTTAGGGCTTAGAGTAAAATGATTCATAGTAGGCATGTAAATTTCTACAGATGTTACACAGCAGCCTAGTCTAGAATTTTGTGAGACCCAGTGGGCATTGAGTTCTTTCTCAGGCCTTTCTAAATAGCATTGTATACTACCCCAAGAGATTGCATAAATTGTCCAATGTTACACAACAGGACAGTGATGGTAAGACAATTCTAAGCATTAGTATGTGTTGCTTCTTCTCTCAAAAAGGTGAAGTCTGGGACATAAGAGTTTTGTACATACTATTTCTGAGCTAGAAGAAAAGCAATCTTTGCTAAACAGTCTCCTTATAAAGACCCAAGATACAATCATCATAGAACTTACTTTCTTCTTCCAAGACAGCAGGATTGAGGTTTAAAGTATCTTTGTTAAACTAGTTAATAGATTTTTGTCCAAAATAAACATATTTCAGTAAGTGCAAGACTGTTTTTTCCTCCCTCTTTCTGTCTTTTGTTCGACTTCAGCTCAGCTATTTATGATTCATTTCATGAGCCACTAGGTTTTCTCTAAAGGCACTAAAAAGGGCTAGAGCTATCAAACAGTTTTAGTGACTAGTGCCAACAAGGAACTGTTTTCCTCCATGCTATAAAGCAGGCACTGTCAATAGACTACAACCGGCAATAAACTATTAAAAAAGGAATTTATGATGGCTACTTATTATCCTCCTGAAATAATGTTGTTACAAGGCTGCCCTTTCCAGTCCTCCACAAGGATCACATGGTAAGTGTCTAACAAAGGGAAAGGCCCAGATCTGCAGGGACTGTCTACAAAGAGCCCAGGAATTGCCCCTTGTTATGTGGGCAAACACACCACACCAGCGTTTCAAAGCAGCAGAGAAATTGTCCCACACTGGACTTGGGCTTGTTAGAAATGAGCATTTGATTTAAGGTGGGGCCTTAATTAACTTATATCTAGAACATGTTGCATTGTTTTAAGAGCTAAATATCAAATTATGAAGGAATGTCTTTTATTGTTTAGCGAGGAATTGGGAAACCACAAGGATAAAATAAGAAATGGCAAAATCTCAAATGCAATCAGATCTGCCTCTTATTTTAGATTTCTAAAAGTCCCCTAATTCTAGCTCTTTTCCCTTCCTCTCCAATCCTATAATAGACTTTCTTCTTTGCTGAAATGTCTGTCTCTGTTGACATTTGACTATGACACTGATCTGTAATTGCTATAAATTTTGGTATGCCACTTGCATTAATAGAGTTACCCTATCTTACTCCAATTAATAAAATGTTGCCTTCAATAAATATTTTATACACAAGGAAATGCTACAATTTAAACTTCAGTGTCATTTGGATTGACTCCTCCTTGTCTGGACCTTCATACAGTGTGCCCCTTGAATCCTCAGTATGTCAGACTGGAGATGTACAGACTGTGGTCAAGGCTGAAGGCATAGCCCTGAAAGAATGTCTCCTAACAGCAAGTGGGTCTCAGAAATGACAGAGAGGGTCCTAAAGGTGTGTAGAGAGAAGAAAGGTGTGCTTTGAAGAGCTTAAGAGAAAAGAAACATTTTCATCCAGAGAAGGGAGGGCTAGGTTTAGCTGAGAATAGAATGAAAGCTGAGGTGTGGCGAAATGGGATGGAAGGATGCCATTACTGATATTTGGATTAAAAAACAAAACAAACAGACAAAAGCAACAACACAACAAAAACAAAAACACCCCAACCAACTCCTAGAATACATTTGCAGCATGAAGATTTCTCAAAATCCTGATCACTTGCAGTAGAGTTATCGGGAGGGGGTGTTCTCCTATTTCCCATGTTGCTGCAAAAGAGTAGTTGCCTCATATTACGTTTCTGAAAGTGCATCTGGAGAAGAGATGATATTATTTAATAGCAGATTTTATTCTGAGAACACAACACTTATTCTCAGCAAGGGATTATTTTAAAATCCAGTTTTATTAATTTTATGAATTCCAAACAAAGAATGTATGCAGCAGAAAGTCATGAAATACCACGTAGAGAGACCTCAGATGAAAAATAGCCATTTTAATAAGAGAAGTTTTTACAAATAGTATCTGTATGGTAAAAGCACAGGTGAGCAAGAGTTAAACTTCTGCTGAAACTATAACACTGGGTTTGCAATGTTTTCCTTTATTATTTCTCAGCAAAAGTGACAATCCTGCCTGTGATTGTCTCTCACTGGCTTCTTGACTTTACTCAGTTATAATCACAATTCTACAGTGAGAGGAACTGAATACTGAGTCCATGAGAAGCCATAAATCCTGCAAAACCACTGAAGTTGCTCACTTCAATCTCCAAATGCCTGTTTACATAGAAGAAGAAGAAGAAGAAGAAGAGGAGGAGGAGGAGGAGGAGGAGGAGGAGGAGGAGGAGGAAGAATTATCTACATTCTGTTTCTACAGCACCTTCTGCCCCTTGTGACACTCCCATGGTCTACAAGCATTCACCCAGAGACCCAGGGCGTGGAGGGGGAGCACAGCTAGTGGCTGGCCGCACAGAATATTCACCCCCTCCCTATGAACCCCTGCAGTGAAATATGGTCATTAATCATTATTTGGCCCTTTTTTATCAGCATATGAATGATCTGAAGTGAAACCATCACCTTTCACTGAGCCCTGTGAGGACTGCAGCAAAAGAAAAACAAGATCTTTAAAATTTATGGTTTGGCAGCATTTTTTAAGGGAACAGCTTTGGAGGCAAGTAAAAAAGAAAAGTGTTTAAGTGTGCACGAACAGAGAGAACCATTTAATTAAAAGCATGAAAGGAGACTAAAGACTACGTTTATTCCTGTTTTTTGGTAACATATGTCTATCCTATAATTGCCTGTAAATAGCCATTGAAAAAGCTCAGATTAGTGGGTTTTCTGGATGGGGGATGGAAACTCTGGCGAGTTCAGCTGTCGAAATCTTACATGAACTAGTACTGTATGGGGACGGTGCGGGGGGAGCGGGGTAAAAAGGGGAGCGGTGGGTAAGGGAAATTAAAAACAAAAACAAAAACAAGCCCAAAAAAACCCCTAAACCTATAGAAACTCAGGCTTGCAGGGATACTTTTCTAATTATCACCTTGGCAAGATACTGTTCCGTGCTTCCAAAGCCAAGTTTTCCCTCACCAGCGCGGGTTTTGCCCTCTCACAAATGTTCTCTACTTCCGTCCCTTCCTCTCTCGCTCCCTCCCTACTTTTCTCCCTCCCTCCCTCCCTCTCTCCCTTTCTCCCTCCCTTCCTCTCCGACCTTTCCACGGGTTTGTACAGATCACCCACAAAAATGCCCCCGGGTGTCGCTTCGCGGTGCTCGGAGCTGGCG
Source organism: Calcarius lapponicus (assembly GCA_039654755.1). NCBI lineage: Eukaryota > Metazoa > Chordata > Aves > Passeriformes > Fringillidae > Calcarius > Calcarius lapponicus. The sequence continues at coordinate 26,256,967 of CM077481.1, read as the reverse complement.
GGCGAAGGGGGCTGTACCGGAGGTACCCACTGCCGCCGCTCGGCCCCCGCTCCTCCGTGGCACAGAGAGCAAAACTCGCTCTTTCTGGGCCACCCCATGTCCTCCACAAAGGCTTGAAACACCTTTTTTTTTTTTTTTTTTTTTTTTCCTGTTGATAGGTAGCCCTCTGCCAGGCTCCTCGGTAAGACGCCGCACATTTTAGGACAGAGCCGCAGAGCGGTCCGCGGGGAGAAAAGAGAGGGTCGGAGGAGGACAAAAAGCAGGGGTGTGCCCACTGGGACCCCTGAGGATACCCTCACAATCCGCTGACCCCAGAGCGGACATAGCTGAAGCCCCGCGGAGGAGAGGTCCCCTGCAGCATCCGCCGCCGCAGAGCCGGGTGGAGGCGGAGAGCTCGGGGCTGAGGGTCGCTGTCCCGGAGCCACCGGCGCCGGTGTCCCTCCCCGAGGGGCTGGCGGAGCGCCGGCGGCGGCGCGCTGAGGATGCGAGCGGCTCCGCGGGGGGACTGACAGCAAAGAGAGTTCCGTGCGCCCCTCGGGAGGGTGGGGGGCTGCGGAGGGGCGGCGTTCCGATTTCTCAGCCGTTTTGTTAATAATAACGCTTTAATGCTTTGGTTACAGCACACTCGTCCTTCACGGTATCTTGCGCCGGGCTGATTTTATGAGGGACTGGACCGCGACACGGAGATTTACACTGAATAGTTCTCATTGTCCAGTCTGATGTATTAAACCACGCCAAGTTTCATGGCTACATCGACAACTCGTTTCAGGCATAAATATTGGGATGTCAAGCTGTCACAAATTTCACCCCCTTCTCTGACCTGCGTCCATGCTATCGCACAGGGACAACCGCGGATGCTCGGGAAAATATTTGTTCCTGAAAATTCATCGCCCGCACTTTCCCCTCGACCTCCGCGGGTCGCGTGTGAGCACCCGAGAGGAGGGAGCGTGGCACGGCCACCTCGGCTCCCCGCCTCGCTCCGGCACTGCTGCGACTCCCATCGGCTCCCCGCCGGCAGCCTCCGAGCCCGAGAGCCGCGTCCTCGGTGGGAGCTTCCTCCGCTTCCTGACAGGCACCGCCGGGGCGCTTCTGCTGTACGTGCGGCACCGGGCAGACCGGAGAGCAGCGGGGCAGGCAAACCTCCTCCGTGGCATCTGACGGCGAAAATTTGGTTTAGAGTTTTCCATTACCTGTTGGCTGGGATCACGCATATAGGGGAAGCTTTCGATGTAATGCTGCTTTCGCTCGCTGTAAATCCCACATGTTGCAGTCAAATTCTTACCAGCTGGGAGGGCCAGAGCAGTAAAATCCAGCAATTCTGTTTCATCATAAATCAAGTTTATGAACTGTAGTACAAGGTATATAACTCTGGAAGCTGAACTTTTTTGGTGGTGAATGGCTGCTGAAATATTCGACTGTGACATTATCAAATTCCCTTTTCCACCTACAACTTGACATAAGCTAATTCTTACAGTTATCAGAGCATTTTGCTTATTTTGAAAGAATATCACCTGAAATAAATTGCATTAGACAAACAGACAAAAAGTAAAAAAAAAAAAAAAAAGTTTAAAAGTAACGTTTGTAATAAATAGTAACGCACTATAACGTTTAGAATAAAAACCCCCAGGTACTGATATAGCCTACGGTTCTGCTCCACATATTTGTAATCAGATGTGTGCAGGAGCCTGACCGTGACACACTGTCACGCAGTAGTAGTCAAAGAATAAGTGACCTCGTTTTAAAAGGAAATGTAAAAGTACCCGTCCAAATTTCGGTTTTTTAAGGCCACTTTCCTCCCTCTCTATCCTTGCAATGAGCACAACAAGATCGGAAGTATGCCTGCAAAAAACAAATGGCATTCCAGTCTTATCTTCCCCTTGCTTTTAATTTCTTACTGATTTATTCTAGAGCTTCTTAGGAGCATAAAAGCTGAAGGAACAAACCCGTGGTGTCCTCTCGTTTGTGTTCTGATGCTGATTTGCAGTAGATTGAGAAGACTGTTGTTCCTCCCCTAAAATTCAGAGTACCATCTACACCGAAGTTCAGCATTTCTTATTTGGGGTTTGATCGTGCACTAGGTAGGAAGGTTGCCCAGCAATATCTGGAGAAGGGTAGCTCAGTGCATTATTTAGTGCCAGTGTTTTCGATTCCTATGGTTACGATTTCCAATTATTTTTCAGAACGAACTATGGCATTTAGCAAGACACTGATGACTGTTACCACTATAATCAGAACCACGAATATTGCACCGACTACCAATAAAATGTATTGATCCAGCAGCAGAGAACACAGTATTACGGCAGCATAATAGAAGATTCGGGTAGACTTCTCCGACTCCCGGGAGTCAGAATAGGGTCTCTATCAGGACTCTTCAGCTTGTCAAAATTTGTCTAATCAAAGGAAGTGAAATTGAGGAAGAAAAGAGTTGGAATTTCGGCATGTAACTTTGAAGATGGTAGACGGGTTAGGGATCGAATCATGCCTGTGAGATTGCAGCGGGTATTTGGGCTAGGAAGTAACACCGGTAAACTGTTAATTTTTCTCCATAGAAATCGCCCAAAAGATTCTTGTGAGAAACAGCTGTCAAGATTTTACCCCTGGGGAAAGAAAAAAAGAAACCACACGCCACACACCCACACACTACCGTATATAAATAGCGACCTGTTATGTGATCCAGGACTCTCGAAGAGGTGTCTCAGACACTTAAAACAATTTAGAGATACTTTAAAATTAAATATTGTTTGGTTTAATAATTGTTTCATTTTCCCATCCATAGATAACTGCAGCCGATATAAAGAATTACGGAGATGTGCTGTATCTCTCCCCGTGAGACCGGGCTTGCATTTTGTGCTGTTATGTACTTATTTTAATGTTTCTTCATTCGAACTTCCACTCATTATTTTTGTGCAGCTGAAGAAAGAGAGCAACAATATTAAAAAACCCCGAGGATGCCCTCACTAGCAGTGCCCGTATTGATAAACTAGATTTCCCTCCAGAGTTTGCTATCCTGATTCTTGCGTGAGGCTGCGGTGTTGCCGGTGTGGACGGCGTAGGCGAAGGCACGGCAGAGGCAGAGGCAGAGGCAGAGGCAGAGGCAGAGGCAGAGGCAGAGGCAGAGGCAGAGGCAGAGGCAGAGGCAGAGGCAGAGGCAGAGGCAGAGGCAGAGGCAGCCTGCCCAGCGTGGTGCTGCGCCTGCCTCGGCTTGGGGGAAATGGGAGCACGGATGTGGGCAATTTACATGCCTACTTGTTTTGGAGCTCTGGAAACAGACTGTAATTTTTTATGTCCTTAACACTTTTATATATGGCAATTTTATTTGGTCAAGTACAGAGTGTCTATCTATGAAGACAGATCTGGATTAGCTTCTAAGAATGCATAAAATCCGGGATAAATGGAAAGAAAGTCTGCTATCTTTTGTAAGTTTGTCTTAACACTGTAAAATAAGATTGGGAGTTAAAATCCCTCTTCTTCACGTTATTTCTCGGTGCATTCTGAAGTCACCCACAGTCCGTGTGTTTGGGGTTTTGCAAGGAAGTAGCAAGATTTACTTTCTTTTTCTCTCTCTCTCTCTCTCTTTTTCCCCCCTTTTTTCCTTTTTTTTTTTTTTTTTTTTTTTTTTTTTTTTAATGGAGCTGACCTCTAGCAGTGGACTCTGTTCTGCTGTAATTAGATATGTTACCATTTTCCATCCTCGCCTTTTTTTCCCCGTCACCCTTTAGACCAGTTTTGTACGATAATCCATGTTCCAAGTCAGCTTGCAGTAGTACCACACCACCTAACCTCTGACAGTTCTAAAAAATGTATCTTGATTTACGTTGGCAAATGGCTCTGCCACAGCAGTGGTGCTGCTGCTTAAGACCTAGTTTACAAAACACTCTTGCGGTGCCTCATTTTTCTTCTGGAGAAATATAGCTCCATTCTCATTTCTTCTTCACAGACGAGAGATCATAACTTTGTTTTACTTCCCCAGTGGAAAAGCAAAGCATTTGCCTGTGCTTTTATTGTTGAACGCCTTAATCTAGAGTATAGACCATTAACACACAAATATAATCTGTTCAGAAGTTCCTCTGGAGCGATTAGGCCAGCAGAGTGCTGGCTCAGCCGATCCTGATGCGAGCCAGAAGAAGTAGACAGGACCGGGCGAGAGACAGAAGGCGACCGGGAATAGCTTTATTAGATAAATGTATTAATCTGGATCCCAGCTGTATCTGCAGTGTTTTCCAAGATTCCTTTCAGAAATCATTCTAGTCGGATGTGGGTTTCCCTAATTAATCACTCATGCCGTTGTATACATTACAGCTCAAAAGTGTAATTTTAGTCAGTTGTTTTGAAGCGCGTTACTGTTCCCATCTGATTCGCATTTATAGATTAAGCGTACAAGGAACGTAACACTTGTAGATACGAGTCCCGATATACGTGCTCTCCGCGGCACCCGCCCGACCCCGCCGCCGCCCGGGCCTGTCCCGGCGGGGCTGGGGCCGCCCGCAGCGGGGCCGGGGCCTGTCCCGGCGGGGCTGGGGCCGCCCGCAGCGGGGCTCGCCGCGCCGCCTCCCGCCGCGCCTCCCGCGGTCCCGACGCCCGGGCCCGCAGCCGGGGCCGGTCCCGCCGAGCCCCGCGGCCATCCGGGCCCGGCAGCCCCCGCGGGCGGAGCCGTCCCGGGGCGCGGCCAGCAGCGCCCCGCCCGCCGGGGCAGGGCCTGAGGCGGGGCCGCCCGGCCCTCCGGCCCCGGCCCGCCCGGGCCCGCCCCGCCGCGCCGCGGGTGCCCGGGGACGTCTCGCTTCATCTGTCACCAGCTCTGTTCGCCTGCCCAGCTGTCAAAACAGGGGGTGTCTTTTTCATTCCAGCTCACAAAGTACCAAAGGGGAAAGGGGCTTTAATGCCTGTGTTTGGACACAAGCAATTATCCCTAATTATTGTTTTTCTTTTGAGCCTGCCCGTCCTGCTGGAGAGCCAGCAGATGAGCATGCCCTAATCCTCCCCAGTCGGTTGATCTCAGTGGGTTTTGCGGGACAAACCGGGCGAGAAGGCTTCGTAGCTTTCATCTCGATGTGAGTTTTGAACTGATTGAAACTCATTGCGATGGAAGAATTAACCTCGGAGCCCAGGCTTTCAATGGCCCCTGATAAGAGATTATACGTGTTGATGGCAAGCTTTTCTTGGCAAAATGTTTTCAAAGGGCTCGGAGCTGTTAAATCAAAGCCCTGTTGAATTGCTGGTAGGCCCCTCAGAGCTCTCCCTCCTTCTTCATTCCCCGGTACTGTGTGTTGGTAATTACTGGCAGGGGTGAGAGAAGTAAAACAGAAAATCCCCTCGAAGGTACACACACATGCGCACAAAGGTGATGGGCAAGGCAACATCAGGCGGAGAACTATGAGGAAGACAGAGAAAAATTTCTTAATTCCATGGAGAATAATTCTATAAACAGGCCAGTACAAGGCTGATCCTTTTCTGCTACAGTCTCCTCTCATATGTCTTCCCCATCATTTTTGTAAGGTTGCAATAGCATTCCAAGGAATCATGCTTCCATGTTACTTCCTCAATAGTTCATCCTCTTAAATGTATAGAAAAGAAATAGAAAATAGGAAAACCCAAAAAAAAAAAAAAAAAAAAAAGCTAGAAGCTAAGAGGATCTTTCAGCCACATGTATCTGTGGATATAAGAAAACCTAGGTAATACTTAAGAAAATGAAAAATCATGATGAGTCCTTTTAAAAGGAGAGGTACTTATTTTTCAAGTTTGCTTCTTCTTCACCTGTACAATGTGTCCTGGACTCTGGAATTACGCATATTGGTAAAGAATTATCATATTTATGAAATCTGGGTCATATTTTGTTGAATACTCTTTCTTCCACTGTCTCCAGAATGGGAACTTTGAAAAAGCCTGCATGCAAAACTGAAAGTTGCTTGCTTCCACGACTCTTATGACTTAGAGAATCTTTGTTTGATGCACTCTGGCTTTTGTAAATGAATGTGTGTTTGTTCAGAGGCAGATCTGGGCTAATGGATGTGATACTTATTTCAACAGTAAAAGACTAAGGTCTAACAGAAGAAAATCTTCCAGGAAATAGAGGTGGAGATAAGCATTTTCCATTGGAAAGACAGTTCACTTCAAGATAAATGCCAACAAGGCATCCAGTGCAGAAAAATGTTGAGCTGGAGAAAAATAATCTGCTGGCAGACAAGGAGAGATGCTTGGATGGCCCAGATCATGTTTACTTATTGTGCAGGACCACAGGACAGTGTTATTACATTGATGTGCTGATTGGTTGATGAGAAAAAGAAAGCATTGATATCCAAGACCAGAAACATATAAACAAACAGACAAACAAATAAATAAAAGAATTTTGGTAATGCTACTGACAGCAAAATATTACCTTCTTCACTATATTAGCCTGTACTGGTAATGAGAAGGTAGTGGAAGCAGTGGCGATATGAAGATAGACAAACAGCTTGATGGATAAGATATCTGGAAACTGCCTTAGAGAGGGGAGATCATCATGGGCAGGAGCTGGAGTGCTGTAAACCTAGACAACAACCTGTGGAGGTATTAGAGCCAGCTGCCTCAGCTGATGATCCAGCCAAAGGAGGAGGCCTGGGTCCTAAGCTATTCAAAGTGTGTGTTGCAGGCTGGTAGTCATACTACCCAGACTATCAGTTTTTAAAATTCACTGTTTATGGCATTTGCTTTTTCTCTCTAATAACACTCCACATTTTTAGAGCTCTATGTTTAAAATACTTTCTTGTGAGGGAACATATTTGGGTTTAGAATGCTCTACTGAATACCGGTACGCCTTGTCTTCCCAGATCCTGATCCAAGTTCTAGCCACAGTAATTTGCTGAAATGACCTTGAGATCAGCCCTTTATAATCCTTGGTGTTTGGCAGAACACAAACATGCAATATCTTTTTCCCCTTCATTTAGAAGCTTAAGCCATAATAGTTAAATAATATAACTAAACTGCAATTACCTGTGCATAGGGAGTACAAATGCCAAAATAGTAACCTTTGCTTTTAACATTAAATTTGCTTTTGGCATTAAATTGCCACAAAAATCCAAGTTGTTTGGGTTCCCTTCAGCTTGTATTTTATCACGGAAATTTCTTGCCAGCAGATCTTTCAGTGAGAGTCTTGATAAGAATTGCAACATAGGCTTTTAAGTCAAAAGTTTGTAGGGTTTATTTGCTTGTTTATTTGCTTTTGTCAAACAGCATCTTAACAACTGGAATTACAGAATGAAAATTTTGGCTTACTCACTTCTTACTCTTGACTAGGCCTGTGATTTTTGTGGAGATTCTGCGGAGTATAATAATAGCTTTACTTGTTTTGGTTGTTAAAGTGTTCTGCCAAGGCACCCTACAGAGTTCATAGGCTGTGCAGGATCTTAGGGAAGCTATACATTGCAAAGAGTCTTCTTCTTTGGTGAAGTGCCTAAATTATCACAAAACTGTTGCAAAGCTTATTGATAAAAATGTACTTAGTGAGTTTATACTCTTCATAGAACTAAGCAAATGCAATGTGGATTTTGCAGCAACCATAGGATGAAAGGAGTCTGTAATAGAATAGAAGACAAGCCTGTAATAGAATAGATAAAGTAGCTGTGTAAATATTTGGCGATTCTGAAGAGACATCTAAGGCTAAGACAGTTTCACCGCTACTTCAGAAATGCCTGCAAGCCCCAAATAGTTAAAAAGTTTGCCACTTGAAATAGTGTGTATCCAGCTTGTAAAGTTAAAGATTTGGGTTGAGCCCCAAAGACTTTAAAATTTTATACTCAGTGAGAAGCAGCACTTGGATCCAGCAAGGAGGTGGTGGTAATGTGGTATAACAACAACACCCTTATTAGCAGCTGCAGCACGGCAGCTCACCGACCAACATCCCAGACAGATGTAGTCTTTGTTGCCAAATAGAAAGACTGACAGCACATAATACAGTAACAAAGCCCCTGAGGTTCTTGGGATCAGGAATCTCTTCCCCTTGCACATTCAAATTTCCATGGACTTGACATATTGAAACAGCTTTGGCCCTAACAGCCTCTGACCAAATTGTTGATGTAAAAATAAGTAACTTTACCATTTGTAGTTCTCCATCCTATTCACGCCAGTGTGTCAGCTGTCAGTCTCTTGACTTAACATACGAATCCTTGTTTCCTAGAGCAAGGATGCCCTATTAGTATTTTCTATTGAGATATTTCATGGACAAACTCCACATGTTGCAGGACCACTGCTGGTCATGTAGACTGGTTAACCAATCCAGAGAGAGTGTTGCTATAATTATTTGCTCTACCTACAGAGATTTGCTATCTAATCACATATAAACAGCTACACAGTACAGTCTCCTGAACCACATTTCTCTTTGCCATAGCTCAATAAATGCTCCATTCTTCAAAGCAATAGCTAGACCATTTAGAATTAAAATTCAGTTGTTGTTCAGCAGGAACAAAGGGGAGATCTTATGTGAAAGTACTGTGTAGCCCAAATATCATTGTCCTTATTCTTTCTACATGCTACTTTCTTGTGAATATTTCTATTGGTGTCTGCAATTTCTTTAACACTTATTATCACTGAAGGACAAAAAATAGCAGGAATAGGTACCCCACATCCTGTGCCAAGTACTTAATATATGCTATTAGAGAGAGAGAACAATATTTGTATCTGGAATCTAGTTTTCAAGCACTAAATAATTTTTAGATCAAAGTAAATCTCTGTTTTCAACTTCCACTTGTTTTATAATAATAAGGTGGTTTCTTTTAAAGTAAAAGATAAATGTTATCTTTATGAAGCAAAAATTTGCCTAGATAAGATAATTGTATTTCTGTATATCTTCATATAATGTAGCAGGATTTGGAAAAAAATGAGCCCAAGAAAATCTGCAAACACTTAAAAGAAGAACCAGTCTTTGTGGCTCATGAGATCCAAAAGAAAAAATATTCTGGCTGTAGCAGGTGCCGCAGGCCACAGAGAAGAAACTACAAAGATGAATTATATGCAAATATATCAAGGGAAAGAAATGCTAGCCGGTAAAATTTCATGAAATAAAAACAATAGAAAGGTAAGATAAGACACACAACAACAGGCTCAGACATTACTCAGTTGTTAAGAGATGCTTTGCTGACACAATGTTATTCTGGCATGTTCATTCTGGCAGACGGTCCACAATATATACATGTCTAAGATGCAGAGTAATATGTAAAAAATCTGGTATTCTTCATAGATGAAAAACCTTGGATTAACTAACTTTTGCTATTGTGCTTTCTATAACCATATCAGAAGGGAATCTTAATACAGAATATTTTGCTCAATGTCCCATGGTAAATCCATTATATTATTTAAATTATTATGTTTACCAAATGTTTCACTTATTTTTCCACTGTTGTTCTGTTTGAAATAGTACATTTAAAAAAAATAACTAACTACATATTTCATAAAAATAAAATCTCTTCTCCTTGCACATTCAAAAGAAAATTACTAGTCATTTCCCAGTACAAAGCTATAGATCTTGGCCAAAGCCTGATTTTTACCCCAAGTGCAATACTATAGCTTGCCTGTGTAGGTTCCCCAGACACCCCTGTACTTTAAGCTGCCCAATTCCTATCCACTCACAGCCTTCATTTCAGCTGCAAATGTACTGTCTCTGCTGGCCATACGCAAATGGACATAGATGTGATCGGGGACACAGGTTTAAAGGATTTATTTAAAGTTTTGACTACTTTGTCACCTTGGGGGTTTCAGTTTGTTTAGAGATTCATTCTGACCTTTTCAGTGACTCACAGGGAGAAAGAGCCTTTTCCTTTTTAAAGCTTGGGCAGATGACAAGCACTTCCAGATTAAACATCAGGACTATAGGAGAAATTTTTTCCCCTGTTTTTGTTTGGTTGTTTTTTTTTTCTGGTTGTTGTGGTCTTGGGTTGATTTTCATTTTGTTTGCTTGTTTGATTGTTTTGATTTGAGATTTGTTTGAATGGGTGTCATATCTGTTGTAGTATTTGACTGAATTCTGCCCTTTTTTCCCTGTTTTTTTGCTTTGATAGCACACCCTTCTCTCACAACACATCCTCAAAACACACCTGTGCAAATTTCCCTGGACACAAGTGAGAGCAGAATGGGATGCAAGGGGTCTCCAAGCATTAGTGACTTGAGAAAGGAGTGGCAGCAAGGGCTGAGTGACAGCAAGTGCTGTTGAAATTCACAGTCTAATGCAGCTATCTGAGTTGCGCAAAGAAATGTATGCAAATATCCTGATGGAACTTTGTAATCAGGACAATGTCTGCATGAGGGCTTCCATACCCACAGAAATGAGAATTTAGAAACACAGGAGGAAATCATTGACATCAAATTCTCTCTGATTATAATGTCTCTTGAGAAAACACCAAGAGACCTTGGAAATAGAGACTATATAGCAGAATGGTCAATATGTGAGTCACAAACCATATAGTCTAAGCAGCAAGTCCAGCTCTTCTGCCGGATGGTTTGTGGCTGACTGTGGCCAAATTCCCTATGAAATACAAGGCAGTAAACACTGGAGATCCTAAAGGCACCAGATTTATCTTGAGACATATCTTCAAATGCTGCCCAGACATGTCTCCTAGTGGAGCAGTGGGACCTCAGCTGGCCTTTGTCATATCTCAGGTGCGCTCTGTTTCCCTCTTTTCAGAACTATGTGATACATGTCTTTCATGTCTCGGTCCCTGAAGATTCTGGCATACAGTTTGTGTTATATGAGATGGTGCTCATGTCTGGCCTCAGGTTTAGAGCTTGGGGAGCTTTGACATAAACATGGCAGTCTGAAGTCCCTGCAGAAAAGCAAGGGATGGATTATATCCCTGACAAATTACCCTGGTGGTTCCCTCTGAATCTTAAATGGTGGCATATAATCAAAATCTAACAGCTAGCAGAAAAAAAGAAAAGGATACTTTCTGTGCTACTTTAAGAGTGCCAGTCCAGACTTTCCTCCAGTCTCTACTTGTAACCAGTCTTAGAGCTAAGTGGAAAAGACAACCCTCCTAACTAGAATAAATCACTGCAGCATGTGCTAGAGGGAAAAATACCTTATATTCCTTTTGCAAACTTCTAGCTGAAGGCATAACACAACATGCTTTTCTTTTGTTGAGTTTGGTCAAATCTTTTCAATAAATTGTACATATGAGATACTTTCAGTTGAAACACTGAATACATGACTCAAGAATAAAGGCATACTTCCAAATAAATACTTCTATACTTAAATTTTAACCATGATGCACATCTGTCTTTTGTGTGTGTCATTTCTTTGGGCTTGTGTGGCAAGTTTTTTGTAGTGTGGGGGTTTTGGTTACAGGGGCAGCTTCTGTGAGAAACTATCAGAAGCTTCTGTGTAATTGCCTCAACCAAGCCCATGCCAGCTCCAAGATTGACCTGCCACTGCCAAGGCTGACACCATCAGTGACGGTGGTAGAACCTATGGGATAATGTATTTTAAAAAGTGGGGGAAGTTACTGTGCAGGATCAAATTTCAGCCCCAGAAGAAAGGAGTGAAATTATGTAAAGGAAAACCATGGTCAGTGAAGAAGGACAACAAAAGAGGTGCTCCATGTGCCAGAGCTGAGATTCTGTCTCCTGTAGCCCATGGTGCAGATCATGGTGAGGCAGCCACGTCCCTGAAGCCCCTGGAGGACCACAGTGGAGCAGAGATCCCACAGCCTGTGCAGGACTCCGCACCAGAGGAAGTGGATGCCCTCAAAGGAGGCTGTGACCCTATGGGAAACCTGTGCTGCTGGACAAAAGGACCTGTGCCCACTGTAGAGAGACCAGACTACATAGCAAGTTTGTTGGCAGAACTTGGGATCCCATGGGGTACCCTTGCTAGGGCATTCAGATCCTGAAGGACTGCACTCCACGGGAGGGACCCATACTGGAGCAGTGGAAAAGTGTGAGGATCCTCCTACAAGGGAAGGAGAGGCAGAGACAATGTGTGTTGAACTGACCACAATCCTCAACCCTCATTCCTCTTCACTGCTGGGACTAAAGTTGAGCGCAGGAAGTATGGAGGGGTGGGGGAAGGTATTTTAAGGTTTGATTTTAGTTCTCATTATCCTATTCTGGTTTAATTAGTAATAAATTCACTTCCCCTAGTCAAGTCCGTTTTATCTATGACAGTAACTGGTGAGTGTCCTTATCTCAGCTCATGAGCCTTTTGTTATACTCTGTCTCCTCTGCCTCCTCAGAATACTCTGTCCAGCTGAGGAGGGGAGTGACAGGGAGGCTTTGGTGGGGACTGGTGTCCAGCCAGGATCAACTCCCCACAGTTGCATTTCATTTACCTCAAGGTGAGAGAACACCTTTTTTGTTTCTGAAAACAAATGCTCAAGCTCATGGATAACAAAGTTTTAAGACTTCAAAATCAGCGTGGATTAACCTAGAGGAGCAGTAAAGCAAAATTTGTCTTGGTAGACAATAAGAAGTGATTCACACAATTGTCTTACTTTTATTAAAATCTTTCTGTCTTCAACTTTAGTTTCCAACAAATGGTTGTGTAGAAGTGTGACAAAGGAACACTGATATATAGCTAACTGCATTAATACTTTTAAAAAGAAATTAATATGATAAATGTTGCTCTTTTATCTCAATCCTATTGGATTTACTTTAGCAGATGTCAGCATCTTAAATGCAGTTGGAGCCCATATTCTGAAATAATTGTTGAACCTGAAGTAGTTTATGATCAGCTCCGGTGATGATGTGCTGGATATTATAACCTAGAAAGCAGAATATTACAGGCACGCTTAGCCTACAGATGTTGCTGTGTTAGTTTTTGGTGCCCTGGAAAAAAGTATTCAAATATATTGAAAACAGCTGCTTTTCCTGTTAGTGCACCGGATGCTTATCTCCTTGCTCTATATATCAAAATATCAGTGCCAAAATTTACTATTACTGCATGAACTGTAGAGACTTTGATCTAGAGATAAAATGGTTCAGTCAATATTATTGAACAGCTGCCCTTAGTATATTTTAAAACAAAATTTTTTAAAAAAATATTATTCTGTTACAATATGATAAGCATGAATTAAGGTGAAATAAAACAAGATAGGACCCTCACAAAATAACCTTAAATCAAGAAATTATTTTGAAATTAAATAGAAAATACATTTTCAGAAACAATTTTAGTTTAAGTAGTTTTGCATTTTGGATTCTCAGGTAATTAAAAATCTGTATTTTTTTCCTAATTCTATGGAAACAAAATTCAAAGTTTTACAACAAACTGTAAGGTGAAAGAGAATTCATAATGCTGACAGGCATAAATGTTGCTTGACCTTGCAAAACCTTGAAGACAAGTATTAAAAGTAAGATGCAAGATAGAGAAAATGTAAGGAACTTTCAAAATGCATCTGTGAAATGAAAAGGGATCCTATGAGCAACAGTAGCATAACTGAACAAAGAGAGGAGGGGAAAGAGTACAGATAATAGGGAGGGAGAAGGTCACATCTAAAGGTCTATATGTTGTTGCAGAAGATGTGTACAGCATTTATTTGAGAATTAAAGGAAGATTCCATACACCTATATGTCTTTGGCAGATCATGAGTGGTGACTTACAGAAATTAGTGAACTTTTTGATTCTATTCTGGGAATAATCACAAAAGTAGTGTTGCTCACAAATGTGCTTGTTTGACAAAATGTATAAACACATTTGTTAAGGACTCATCTCCCAGATGTCCTCAATTTTGCATGCAGTCAGCAAAAGCAATTGACAATCTCCCTTGGGTCAAAAAAAGGCCCATTAGAAGCATTGCTCTCCTACCCATCTGCTGAAACTGTTATCTGAAGCAGCTAATTATATGTTTCACTCTTTCATTTCCAGAGTCAAATACACCTCTCAGTCTCTGTATCATTGATTGCATTAACTGGAAACATTTGCAGGAATCATGGACAGTGAACTTCACTTCACCCTGAAGACAGGGATAATGGTCCTTCCATCTTTTTTTTTTTTTTTTTTTTTTACTTTGTAAAACTGTTTAGAACAGGAAGCGTGAATAGGGATAATTCAAAACAAGACAAGCTATTTTTGCATATATTGCGTTGCCCATCATGGACAGAAAATCTGACTTGACCTAAATTCAGGAAAATCTAGGGCTTCTCAGGACTTTGTCCTAACCACTCCCATGTCTTGCTTAATTATAAAGTCAGATATCTAGTATACTTCTTGCATGATATACAGTTAAGAATGCTGGTCATGAGATGATTAATAAAGTACCTTCTATTGGAACATCAATATACGCCTATTTAAAATTTTCCCTTCGTGTTTAACAGACCACAGCAACAGGGGGCTCACTGGATTACAAGAGGAAAGTGCTCCTGAAATGTGCAAGGGATTTCCCTGGAGAGGGACACTGCTGGTGAACAGCAGTGTGAGCTAGGAAAGCATTGCTGAAGACCTGGAGCAGCTACAAGTCAGCACAGAAGAATAGTGGGGAAGCTGTATCACTGGCAATGGGCTATTGGATGTAACCTAACCCACCAACAGGCACTTTTACTGTAATTGTACACATTAAACTCCATGACCAAAATAGCATTTATCAGGAAGATACTGGTTGACTGGCATACCTTACTCCACACTAGAAATAATTTGACTTAGTTACCAAAACGTTGTTTGAATATTTTCCAAAATGCAGTGTTGAAAAAAATAACAAAACCTAAACATAGTTTAATCCAGCAGAAATTAGTGCTAACATTTTTTGTTTTTCTCATTGAAAGCTGTTCTACAGAGTCCAGATAGCATATTCAGAGAATTACATTATTTGTGAGAAATATATTTGACAGCTCTTTCCATATAATTTATCACTATCCCTAGCCAAAAGAATATAAGCCATGGGATGTAGCACAAAATTTCTGATCTTTTTTCTTTGGGCTTCTTTTCAGTATGAGCAATTTCAGCTTCATTGGAAATGCTCATTTGGAGATCATACGAAATCAGAAAATTTCCAAAGTCATTGTTATTAGAATTGGCCTTAAATCAGAGCAATATGTTCAGCTACATGTTCTCCTTTGTTATGCAAGAGGTTCTTAGATTAGATTCATAAAGCTGTTTACTTTCTTTTTATTGTCCCTTCCTTATTTTGACTATAGTTTTGTTTTATATTATCTGATGGAGATATATGCAAACTAACAGAACCTATGGGAATATATAGAGATTGAAAATAATTTTCTTTATTGTGAAAACTTCATATACCTTCATACAAAATTTACTATTTGAAGTTAAATTAAAAGTTTAAATTAAAATTAAGTGTTACATGTGATGTTCCTGAAATTCAAGAAAAAACTTTAAACGATCCCTGGGAATGTCATAGAATCATGGAATGGTTTTGCAGAAGGGACCTCAATGATCCTCTACTTCCAACCTCCCTGCTGTGTGCAGAGACACTTTTCATTAAAAAAGTTTGTTCAGAGCCCCATCCAACATCACCTTGAACATTTCCTCAGATGGGACATCCACAACTTCTCTGAGCAACTTGTTCACCACCTCACCACCCTCACAGTAAAGAAATGTTTCCTAATATCTAATCTAAACCTACTTTCTTTGAGCTTGAATCCATTGCGTCTTGTCCTGTCACCTTATAACAAGTCTCTGTGTTTCTCTTGTAGAGTCACTTCAAGTAGTGGATTGATGGCTGCAGTTTGGTCACTCCAAGGCCTGGAAAATCCCAATTCTTCTAGCCTTTCCACATAGGAGAGATGCTGTACCTTAGTTCTACTGTGTTGTGTCAGTATTAACCACTCAGATCTTTATGGTGTTGGAAAGTTGCTTATCTTGAACTGGGTGACCAAAACTTTCTTTATGATGGCACCACTCCACTCCAGGCTAGGAATATAGAAGAAAAACATTTAATGTTAAAGGCTGTGTAGTCTCCCCCCTGGATTTTCCGACATCACTTCTGATGTTCTTCAATCTGAAATTCTTAGTTGCATATAAGACATACTCACAGTAAGACAGTAGAAATTTGTTGAATAATGTGGGAGCAACATCATTAAGCTTCTAAGTAGCTTTAAAGCTAAGAGAAGAAAATTGCAACTCATGCTTTGTGCAGTACATCAGAGACGTAGTTAATCATACAAACGTATTTTCTTTGCTTTTCTGCTGGTAGATGTGTGTTATCAGCTGTGAAATTGGTTACAGTGCTGGAAACAATCCCTTTCAGCCCAGGCTTTGTATTCTTGTTCTTTCCATGGGAATTTTGAAACTGTTGGCAGGGTATTTATTATACTTTGCTGACACACCAGTAAAAATACATATAAAAACTGTTTCAGAGTTTTAGGTCAAATTTTTGCTCTTCACTATGCTAATATTAATACAGAGGAAAGCTACTGCATTTCTACTTGTGTAACCAAAACCAGAGCTTTGCCTTAAGGAACATGAGTGTAAATGGCAAGGTATTAAAAACACAGAGAGAGAGGTCCATGTGTGGAAATGGTTTATATTAAGAAGCAGTTGCTGAAACAAATGGGAGTTTTACCCATGCAAGGCCCACTTCTTGATTCTGTATTTTTCTTTGTGACTTCTAGTTTTAGAGACATCTATAATTAAGACAATTTGTTCTGCCTAGTCATGACTCCTTCAGATCACTTCTCATCTCCTTGGCATTCTAGGTATTTTTCTGGACTGACCCTGAACCAAACTTCCAATTGTAGTTGTCTGTATGTTCAACCAGTATTGACAATGGAGCTGTGATTTTTTAATATCTTCAGAGGATTACTCCCAGTCAATCACAAATGTTAATTGTAACAACTGGCTGCATAGGATATATAAAACTTTCTATCCTTGTACATAAAAGGATCGCTAAATTCTCTGCTAAGGCTTTCAGTTTGTCATTGTAATACCTGAAGGAATTTCTAAGGAGAAAATGTTCAGGGAAAAAAATTCAGGCCTGCCCACGCTGAACAGAGATGATAAAAAATATTAACGAAAGTGATTTCTGTTTTCAGTTGCCTCCTGAGCAACTCTGGCACAAAGGTTCAACATTTCTAGTAATAAGATAATGATAGGTGAGTAATACTGCAATAATAGATTGGTACGCTAACAGAAGGTGAATAATATTCTTATTTTTTCATTAACTTTCTTAGATGTGGACCTTGGACACCACAGTCAGAGTTTCCCTTCCCTTTATCAAAATATTCCTCAGGATCAAGAATGACGTGGATAAAGGTGTCAATCATGGAGTTAATACTGAATTGTAAGAAGCAATCATAATAATACTAAATTTGGTAAATTTTGAATGTTTGCTTTTTCTGAAATAATTTTCATATAACTTAAACCCTAAGAGAATAATAGAATTACTTTGAAGATTAATTCAGCCCTTTTGTGTGTTCATAGGACTGTGGGCTGTTTCCTGTGGCTCAGCCACATTTATGCTTGGGAGAAGTCACCTCATGACTTGTGTCTTTAAAGTTTATACCTGCTAATGTATTTTGCATTGAAAGATGCAATTGTGCCTATGGAGTAGATGTGTCTCTTGTCACTCTTTGCCACCAGGCTGAGTTTGAGTGGTGTCTAGAGTGTGTGTGTATGCAAGTGGACTCATGAAATTAGCAGAGCCCTGGGCATGTGCCAGGAACCTCCATCTTGGCTTGCTGCTAATACTTTTTATAATAGGAAACAATGACGCATTTGTTCCAAAATCCTCCACAGAGCAGGGAATATTATTTTATGCATATTAATCCGACATAAATGTAGGGGATTTTTCTTGGTGAATATCAGAAGGAGGCAAGTCCTGAAAGCAAAGTGTTTTGTTGTCCATGCCTGAATTTGTCTGATGCCAGAATAACCATGAAACATTCCTAAATCCTGCTGTGTCCTCATAATGTTCTGGAAGACAGCATAAGCACAGTGTAAGTGCAGGCTTCTCCTCCTGTGGCCCACTCAACAAGTGGCTTTTTGCTGTCCCGGGTCATGACAATGTCTCAGTGGCAGAGGGGGCACATGGAAGCAATGCAGCTTGGCAGACTCTTCCAAGGCTCATCCACACTAGAGCAGAGCATATCCTAGAAGATGTTTAAATACTTGGTGTGCACATGAGGTTTCCCAGAAAAAAATAGTTGAATGGCCTCAAACTTCTCAAAAAGCCCAGTGGGTAAGCAGTGGCAGACTAAGGGAGAAGTTGGCTTCAAAGCCACTTGGCATTGCAAGGTTGATATCACCTCAAGATTAATATTTGCTTAAAAATAGCCCTGTTTTGAGCAAATTATAAATATTGTGAAAATCTTCTGCCTCCTGAGGACGTGCAGTTATTTGTCTTTCCACTTCGCACTGTTTTTCTCTTTGACCTCTATATTTCTAAATAATTTGAGCAAGCAACCAAAAAACCTCTCACTCATAACCAAGGAAGAAACAGTAGTCTTCTGAGTTTCAGATATATGCATTGGTGTAAGTTCTGTGTGTACATTATTATTTATTATCATAAATGGCAATGTCTACTAGCATATGCAGAATTGCTCATAATTTAGTAGATTTGTTAAAGCTGATGTTATTTCATGCAAATGTATTTTGAGCATGTCTCTTAGAGTGGTCCCAGAAGTGAAATAAATTTCACTGCTCAACTTCTTTGCTGTGGCTGACTGAATGACTTCAGGCAAGGCTGTGAGCAATAATTCATTCTCTGGTACAATATGTATATATGGCTTATTTGTGAAAAATTAATTTTTACCAGGGAAGCATGGAAAATAGTGCAAAATAGGTAAAGGAAGGACACTTATCAGGATGCCACATTGAACATAGAACATACGGCAAAGGAGGCTTTTTGACATCTGTCTATAGAGACAAATTAATGAAAGATTTAAAAATTCTTATATAATTTGGAAAAGTAATAAGTACCTAAGAAAGATGCCATAATTCTTATTACATCCACTGGCAATACAACTGAAATAAGATGGAAGAATTATGTTTCTATTAACTATTCTATTCTTCTCATATACTGTGGAGAGCTAAGAATCATTAACCACACAGCTACTAAGCTGATGCTGTCATGGCATTGGCACTGGGCTTAGGTGCATCAGTGCTGTTGAACAGCAAATAGACAAATAAGCCTAGGACAGAACTAGCTGAAATAACAGATGATTCACGTGAGATCAAGTAAAGACATAAACACTGACTGAAGCAAACCAGAGCAGCTTTTGTGCACAAAAGGATAAGCAGTATAGAAATGATGGGAGAGCATTTGATGGTCTCTTCTTTCGAGATCTTGTGTCCAGAAAAGAAATCACTGTGCAAAAATATACAGGTAAGGCTAGAACCATTCCCATCTAAGTAGATGGTGAGAGCTGACAATCTTTTTTGTGGGTTTGCATTCACTAACACTTGCTAGGATATTCACAGCATTATGAAAATTGAATATTATATACAATTTTAGTGATGACCAAGGGAAGTTGCTGAGAACCATAGTGCAGCAAGCTTTAATTAAAAGTAAAAGCAGGAAGAATTTGCAAGACAACCTGGTAAGATGCTCTGGACAATCATTATTTAATAGTTTTTGAGGGTGGATGTTTTGGGATGGTGTCTAGCAAAAAGTGGGTCCCAGAGAGGATATCTTCACAGCACAGCTGGGAAGAACAGAGACCCCCTTACCTGCTTTTTGAAGGCAAGGAATAGAGCGAATGGAATAAAGCACTGTTAACAATGTAACATAATGGTAATGTGATTCCAGGCGCACTTCCATCTTCTTGCACACCATGTAAGAAGAGATACTTCATTTATATAAAGATGTTTTTGGAGGTAATCCCTACCTGCTTGAAGAACAACAGCTGGAAAACAGCTCTGAGTTTAAACAAATACAATTGCTACCAATAAGTAGCAAATCCCTTCAAGAGGAAACTTTAAAAAAAACCCAAACTTGAGAACCATGCAGAGAGGGGGAATTTTAAATTAAGTTATACACCTAACAGAATGGATGAGCAATATGGTAGCTATTAAAAACCAGACAAACTATACATGTGTATTGCTCAAATCTAAAATAAAATTGCGTGATGTGGAAGACAGATAATTGCCCTGTAATAACACTGATCATTGAATGTGTTTAACTTGAAATAGAAAAAGAGATGTATACTAGTTTTGGAACTCAAGTACACATATTCCTGCATTTGTGTAGTTCATTTTCATGTTAACTATTTATTGTCACTAAAATTGTGCAGCCATGTTCATAAATTTTAGGTTAAGCAAAGTTGCAAACTTTTTCCTGAACACCTGCGCTGCACAGCCTATGTTATCCAGCCCCAAAGGAGGAAAGAAAAGAAAAAAAAAGGGAAAAAACCCCCAAACCTCTGTATTGTGCCTTTCTACTGTGTACCATTTTTAGAGGAGAAATATGTACAAAAGAAGGAAGTAAAGTTGCCATAGCACCTATTTGTATGTTAGTAGCTGAGGGAGTGTGCACTTCTCTGTGGGATCCTAATGGGTATCAGAGACATGGATGTGGTCCATGACTTTTTGCATTGTATGGATGAAGAGAAATCACCAAAGACAAGGCAAAGCATTTTTTTCATGGTTCCTGAAACTTGTTTTGATGCTCTTTTTGGCTACCTAAAAACAGAAACCAGACAAAATTAAGGGAAGAAAAAGCAATTATATTTTTTGAAGGGCCTTCAGGTACATTTAGGGCAGACAAAGCCTCCCCAGGGACTACACCCAAAATGGACGATGTGTCACGTGTTTTTGTACCTATATAAATTTGGTCTGTTTACATTTTGGGGGTTAATCTTCCAATTACAGCTGCAGGTAATGAAGTCATTTACCCCAAGTTTGCTCCCACCCCCAATTCACTTTTGTCTACATTTCTCAGGGCCTGAGACAGTGAGGAGTCCTTGATCCCCAGGCCTGGAGAGGAATTGTTTTGTTTGACCAAAATGGGAAAGCAGTAACTAACACCCTATATGGAGTTTAGAGTTATACACTAAAGAATTGCAGGATTACAAATATATGAAAAATATAAAAGCTAAAGGCATCAGTTTCCTCAGCAGTGTCAATCAGAGACTGCCAGTGAAAGTCTAGACCCAGTGTCTGTAAGGGTGAGACATCCCAGGGAGCTGAGCCACAATGACACACACATGCTGAGGAGGTTCTTATAGAGAGGTCACCAGCATCAAGTGTAGAGCAAAGCTGTGTCTAAGCTTCCATTCCTTCTGGAGTACTTTCATTACTTGGGATTTATTCTTTGGCTGCCAAGATGGGCCAGAGTCCTTCTCTTTAAAACACAACCACCAAAGCCGGCTGTCTTTGGTAGCCTTCAAATATGTTAATCAAAATATAGAATGAGATACTCATTCACTGCCTGTGAAGAGAGAGGCACATCTCTTAGACTTTGGTGCAGAAAAGTGTCATAACCTCTGCTGCAGAAGAATACAGCCTGCATAGCCACTCTGCAGCCCTCCTGCGGCCAAAACCATGAGATTCTGTGCACGCTGGCAACTGGACAAGGACAAGCTTTTTATGTATAATTACTCAAAGTGCAGCAAAACTTTGCATCTACTGGAGTGGGCTTTTTCTGAATTATTTTCTTGAATTTGAGTACTTCCTAAGAGTGTTTTTACTTGTCAAAGTTTCTAAATCCTTCCCATATATCCTATATATATAATCCTAATATATTTTATTGCTTCCATCTCCATGTTCACTGTCTGTTGGAGGTCAGCCAGAGCAACAATCCCATTCTATTTTCTGATCTAGATACTATGCCCATAATCTCACCAATGAGACTACTTTCTCACCCAGAAACACCTCCACATTTGGATGACATTTTTCTGCAGGGGTTTTCCTGCCAGAATGCTCTCCCTAGCGTGCTTCCCTAGGAAATTTTACTGTGAAGAGGAATCCCTTGCCCCATCTGTTGGGAGGTGACAATGACATTCTAATTTCACATTTAAAGGCATGATGCAGGCTAGAGTCATGTAACTTTATTACTTGTTTAATATGAAAAAACCCTAAAAAAAATTCATTCTACTCACTTGTGGCTTCCTCATCTGGAGGCCATTGAGCTAGTCTCAGAGAGAGCTCTGACAGGCTTACTGGATGGATCAGATCCCTGCCTGTGTCAGTGGGATGTGCACACTATCACTCATTGATTCTACTGGCATTTTTAGTACAGCACCAAAGAGAGATTATGCTCTTCCACTGACTGACATTCCCAAACGAATTAGCGTATCCCAGTGTTTAGAATTTGTAAACTGATTAAAACCAAAATCAAATCACATGCTGCTAAGTTATACCACCTCCTTGCAGGATAACAATGTTTCAGAGTTCTGTGTTTTAGCCCTAGGAAAAATGGCATGCATTGTGATGTGTGTTTCAACCAAAGTAAATAAGGCAGCAAAGAGGAAAGGGCAATTTTAGATGACTAATGGAGAGAGCTCTGCAAGGAGAGCATGTGCCACTTAGCAAGGCCTGGGGCTCTCACGGCCCCAGGGGAAGCTCTGCTGCTGCTTTAGTGCTGTGCATCAGGGCACTCCCCCGATGCATGGCTGGCTGCATCATGATGCAAGGTGCATCATGGGAACCTCAGTGGGTCTACTCTCAGCTGACTTTGAATGCCTCCCTGACAGACATCTGCATCCAAACTGGACAAAAGCATCTCCAAAAGCTTCTGGAGAAGATATTACTTCACTGATTTTAGGTTAGTGAAGTATTCCATGCAGAAGAATGTCCTTGATCTTCTTTTTCACCATTACTGTAAAGGAAATACAGATTATTGTACTTTATGTACAAAGTATTTTTATACAGCAAATGATGATTACCCTCAACAGTTGTGTTTTCATGTTAGGGCAGCATGTGCACTAAGGGGGGGGAGAATTGGAGTTTACCAGAATTACCTGCATGCGTGCACTTCACCTAACAGCCAAATTGTTAGCACTAACTTTATTTCCAGATCACGGAATATTCCAAGTTAGAAGGCACTTACAAAGATCAATCCCACTCTCGAGTGAACGGTCCATTCAGGGATTGAACCCACAACCTTGGTGTTATTAACATCACACTTTCATCAAGTGAGTACTCTCAAGTGGGTACTCCCAGGGACAATTCCAAAGTAGCAGGCCATTGCCAAAACCATCCCCTCACCTTGATTTCGAGTGGGGATTGAACTAAGCTCTCCCACATCCCAGGAGAGTAGACCCACTGCCAGTCTGTTGGATAATTACGCTGCCTCACTCCCATTGAAGCTGTTCTGTATGAATAATTAACTAGTCATTGCAGCAGTGGTTTGAACCTGACTTGCCCACTTCCCAGATGAACATGCCAACTAGCAGGATGGAGAAACACTCCCTTACATTTCCCATTCCCCTGTGTGGCTCACTGAACATTTAATTATTTATATTAAGGGATTTATGAAGCTTAAAGAGAAGAAAGGCTCATTTGGGGATAGCCTGGGGAATGGGAGATGTGAATCAAACTCCTTGCTCTGAATCAAGCCAATAGAGAAATTGAAAGTTAGTCTCTGTCTTCAGGTAAGGTTTTGCTCTTGGGACCGTTAAGTCTGGTTATGCATGCAAGTGGGCACAGGGAAAAACCTTCCTCCATGAAATACTGTAGCAATGAAGCCTCATTGTCTTCTCTCAAAAAAGGGCCAGTAGTTGAGAATCCTGGCTGCATGTGGTTGGGAGTCATGCAATTGCATACCTTAGACACTGCTGTCCCCAGCATTTCCCACCAGGAAAGTGTTTCTCTTATTTAATGAAACTTTCCTATGGTGTGTATAGGATGTGAGAAGGGTCTCCAAAGGGACCACAAGCCTTAGTGTTACACATTCATCATCTCTATCCTTGTTCTTATTCTATAAATTGACCACAGGGGTTCCAGAAAACGATAACTGCCTTTAGATGCTACCATTACATTTAATACCTGATGTGAGCTTGGATCCTTCACCTGAATCAGTGTCCTTTGGCTGCCTCCCTACTGCCCAGGCTTTTGCATTTCCTTCAGATGTTGCAGAAAGAACTGCAAATAAGGGTGGGATGCCAGTGTGCATTGGGTACTTCTGCCACTTGGTGCCTTTCTTCATAGGAGTCGGGGATCCCAGGCAAACATAGAGCCCCTGTTCAGACAGACAGTGGATGGGTGTGATCCAGTGTGAAATCAGGCATTACAGCCATGCAGGAGACAGGGACACCAATCTGACATGTTATCTTAGGATACAAATGCAGGATTGTCCAGGGGTGTGTATTCTATTGCCGTCTCTTAGACGTGGGGCTGTTGTCTTCTGTTAGTTGGGCCACCAGTTAAAACCAGGTGGGGCAGCTTTTCTTTGTCTCTTCCACAACCAATCCTCCCTCAGGGAGATGTCTTCTGTTAATGAGTGTCACTGCATGACTGATAAAATTACATCATCCCATTGTAAGATGCTCTGCCCAGGGGGAGGAGCCAGGCATTCCTACTTGGATATAATCTGAGATTTTGAGCAGCCTTTTCCCACTGGATTCCCAGAGGAGACCAGGCCCATCTATGCTGCCACTGGACCTTCAGCGGAAAACGACACCCTTGTACAGGATCACTGCTTCTACAGAACCACACCTGTCACTGCAGGAGGACTGCAGCCAACATTCAATCAGACTGCTACCTACACCCTGACCAACAGGGTATGAAGTCATATTCTGATTCTGTCAGTGCTGTTTTGTATTACTGCGTTTTTTTTCTTCAATTTTTTTTTTCCTAATAGAGAACTCCTGTGTCTATTATGTAGTTATTCCTACTCCCATATCTTTGCCTGAGAGCCCCTTAATTTCAAAATTATAATAATTCGGAGGGAGGGGGTTTACATTTTCCATTTCAAGAAAGGCTCCTGCCTTCTTTAGCAGGAGTCTTTTTTCAAACCAAGACACATCTTGGTTTTATGTCACAGGTCACACTGTTTACAAATGCAATGATATGATTTTTTTTTTAAGAAAATAATGTCCAACAGAATCTTTTCTTTGCTTTATGGGTAATCAAGGGGGGAAAAAAACCATGTTGACATTGTCATGTTTTATAAAGAAAGCTGAAGTTCAGAAAGATAAATTCTACTTGAAACCACATTATTAACTAAATTAGGACTAAACAGTGTTGTAACTCCATCCCATTAGAACTGTCTAAGCCAGTAAAGATTTGAGGGGAGACAAATATGTGCTTCCACTTGTTAAGTCTGTGGCTCTCAAGGTACTGCACAACATAATGCCTTTACCTCTCTGACCCAGAAATGTTGCTTCATCATATGATTGGGGTGAAGGGGGCAGTGGCCTGCCTGGGCACGCAGATTCACCTGATGCAGAAAATCCAGCTTGCTGTGTTAATGGCTCTTGCAAGAGATGAGATCCATTGCAATAGGTTTGAATTCACAGCAATTTGCTTAAGTGAATAGATTTATTCACCAAGATTAGAGAAAGCCAGCGAGGTGTGTTGTATTTGTTTCTATGCTTTTCCTTTAAAAAAATGAGGAAAACCAACACTGAAGTCTGGGTTCTATGGAAAGTGCTGAAATAAAGCAGATGAATTGGAAATATAGACAGAAATTTTGTATGTCAAATATTTTTTATGACATTGTTTTGGTTTGGCATTATTCTCCAAAGGAGTACTTCTTTTTCAGATATGTGACCCTACACTTACCCAGCTTGAGATGTTAAGGCTGCAACTTCTGTCTTCCACTGTGAGAAAGTGTTTAGACCAGTCCAGGAAAAGGTTTGAAAATGAGCACTTCTGTTAAATTGTCATTTGTGAAGAACAAATATCTACCTATTTCAGCCTGAAGGGTGAGCCTGTTGGTCATGTGCTACAAAATTTTAAATACCACCCAGCTGGTTGGGAGAGTGCCATTAGTTCTTTTTTTCTTTTCTGAGACAGAGCATCTCCTCTATGGTAATTTTTGTTAATTGGAGTTTCTTCCTCTATGCCTGTCTGCCTGCACCGCTGAAAGCTGCTCCCTCTTGTGGTCTAGTGAGATTTATAGCATAGGATATTAATTATACTGTGCTTGACCCTTTACATAAAAGGGGGAGCAAGCCAGAGGTTTATGAACTGTAAAGGGATCCTGTTCATAAATTTATTTATGTCTGACTGTCTTAAGTTCTGTAAGGTGCCCCCATTTGCCTTCCTTACAGAGAAGTGTTAAAACTAAAATGACTAAACATTTGCATGTCCTTAAAGAAAAAGATAGGACCATCCTCTTCAGGAATGATTTTCCTCTCAAGGAAAGAAAGGCAGTGGTTCATTTTTTGAACAGTGTTATAGCAGTGCATGGCACTTACATATCTGCTTTCCTTTGCAGGATAAAACCTCACAGTACTACTACAAAAACCTTCACTTTGTACTACTTATAAAGGAAGTGATTTCATAATGCAATAGGCATAAAAAAAGTGAAGGAGCTGATCAGCATCACAATCATTTCTTTCTGTTGCTAATTCTAAGTGCTGGTTTGGTGTGTATATTCAAGTCACTCAAAATTATGACAACAGCTGATGGTGAATTTATGTTCTTATCATCAGCACTGATATTCTTAAGTGCTATTGGTTTGGATGGACTACGGTAGAATGTCCTTATGAACTTTTAATTTTTATTGTATGTCTTTGTCCAATAGCAGATAACCCAAAATCAACTGTGCCTATTGTCTCAAGTACTCTCAAGTGTGTCCTTCTGGATGCTGGTAGGAAAATATTTTCACCTTACACAGCAACATGTTTTGTCACTGCTGATATCTTTCATCAACACATTTCTCAGATATTTCAACATATATCACAGATATAAGATATTATATGGAATCTCCTCTATCTCCTTTATTCCGGGAAGTTTCCATCTGCTGAGCCGATGATACAACCAAGAAAAGAGACCACTTCTCTCTTCACTTCCATCCTAAAGGACTGATTGTGCTCCCCAAGAAATCAAAGCAGGAATGGTGAGATGTGTTCAGGTCTCCTGCTGCAGATGCTTAGAGGATCTGTTATTATGTCTCTTCTCCTTTGTGAATCTCATGTCTACATTTACTTAACCTTCATCCCTCATGCAGCCTGTGTGCCTACATGGTTCTGTGGCTTCCTTCAGGTAGCAGGTAGCCACTATCTTCTTGCTGTCTGCAACCTTCCTTTCAAACCACACTGACAACAGACTTGACGGCCACACCCATGTCTCTCAGTTCTTTTCCCTTTCGTTCTGAGGCCTGTCCCTTGTCCCTTTTCTCCCTTCCTATTTTGCCTTCATCCTGCTGCCTGTTGCTGTTATTATGACCCTGGCTTATTGCCCTCACTTTACACATATCCCCTGGGACTTATTGTTTCCTTTCCATATTAATTTTAATTTTTATTCCCCCAGCCTCAAAGCCTTATTACTTCATTCCTTGACAACCCACAGTTATCAGGCCTCTTGTTTTATAACTCTCCAGTATTTTCATCTGTATCACCGGGGACCACATGCTTCCTCTCTGGCCAGCCCTCTTCATCTTTTGTTAGTATGCTCCTTTGGCTTTTCACATAAAATTCTAATTTCATGTCTTATCCATGTTGCATGCTTAATCACTTCTGCCTGTTTTTTTCTTGCTGCATTTCATGTCCTGTGCAGTTGGTCTCTGGACTCTGCACATTCCACTGCATCCTCCTCTATCTCTCTCCTAGTCAGGTTCCCCATCAATCCAAATCTTCCATCTGCTCTTTACCTCCAAAGTTTCCTCTAAGCCTCCCTGTAAACATGCCATTCATCAAGCAAATCAATAAACAATTCTCGGCTTGCCTCTTTGGACAAAGAAACTTAAAAAAAAAACAAGAAAAGAAAGAAAAGAAAAGAAGGAAGGATGGTCTCACTGTGAAGTCCCAACAAAGCAAACAAATTATTTTTCTATTTGTCATCATTTCACATCCAAGTATCTCCTAGGATCTATATAGAGTGCCTGATACATGACTCTGTAAGGACTTCATCTGGAAATAGTGGTTAGCAGGACCTTTCCCATCCTCCACAGGATTTTAAGTTCTTCAATGGATGTTGTCTTTGACTTACCTATAAAACTGAATGCACAGTTATAATACACAGCAAATGTGGTGTCCTATGACGTCTTAGTAATAGTGGCATTGGTGTGATGATGATTATTAACACTATCTCAAGCAATTAGTGTCCATTTTAATAAAGGATTGCCTTCCTATGAATTGGGAATAATAGCTAATGAATAATAGCTAATATAATATTTTACCTTCCTTTTTTAAAACATATCTTAGGTTTAAATTGTGAAACCTAAAATATGTTTAAAAAACCCCATATTTTCTAATCTTCTTAACTTTCTAGTCTCCACTCTATTGGGTATTTATGCCACCTGAAATAGGCTACCTTTTTCTGTTCATTGTAGAGAAATAGTTAGGAGCAGGAAGCTAAGAAAAAGGAAAGGAAGAGTTCATACAAGGATATGGGTTTTCTGAGTCATCGTTAGAACCTATCATTTTTTTCACTCACTTTCAAAACAAACAGTCAAACACAAAACCTGGTTTCTTTGTGCTTTTTGTGCAATGTGATGAGTGCATCTTGTGTCACTTTATGTAGCATCACATGCTGAGCTGTTTGCTATCCTTGGATAACCTAAAGGAACAACATGCTCTTAGAAACAGAATTGCAGATGGTATTTCATGTGTAATGTGCCAGTAGTCCTCTGATAACCACAAAAAGGCTTGAAGTCTTTTTGTTCTGGCTACCAAGTAGATTTTAAGTGGACAAATTCAGTGGAAGCACGATGTTTTAAAATGCTTTTTTGCTTATCTTTTGTGTCCCATATGACTGTGACATCAAAATTTACAGCTGCAAGAATCTGCTGCCCTTGCATGTTACAATGCTAAATGACGAGTGTATAGACATTTTGGAGGTAGCTCTTTGTACAGTAATGCATATG
The DNA here is from genome assembly GCA_039654755.1 of Calcarius lapponicus. Taxonomy (NCBI): domain Eukaryota; kingdom Metazoa; phylum Chordata; class Aves; order Passeriformes; family Fringillidae; genus Calcarius; species Calcarius lapponicus. The sequence goes on along the minus strand of CM077481.1, from coordinate 26,228,147 downwards.
AATGAAAAAAATATCTTCACTCTGCCGCCACCTCCAGTGTCACATATAACATATCCATATCTCTTTTAATTGGTACAGACACATTTCATACATCTGTGCTGTCACAGCTATTCTGAGGATGAGGCTGCACTGCTCAGGATGCCATGAATCCATTTCAGCACCCTCCCAGTGACCTTCAATGTTGCCTGATGTTTAGACACACTAATGCATCTAGCTTGTCATTTTCTAGACCCATCGCTCCTCTGCTCAAAGTGTCCTTGATAACCACTGCTACTTGCTGATGGTATAATGAGATGGCTCCAGACTACAGCAATGCTCATGTTTGCATGCAGAAAGGGGGAAAGGAATGATCCATAAATTTCTCATTAAAACAAACTGAAGTAATGAGAGCAGCCTTTTTTGGATGACAGGGGCATGAAGATTGCATTGGATCTGCCCTACTCTGGCCAGTGGGTTTCACTTCATCCACCTGAAATCCCTAAAGAGACATGATCCAGCTAGCTAAGACTGTAAGAAGATGTGTTTGAATTAATTAAAACAAGCATTTTTAGGTAATTGTACCTTGGCATGACATTAGAAATAAGCAACAGCAAGATGAGTTCCAGACATGTATAGTAAATATATATTATGCTATTTGGAGTAATAGAAGTTGTTAGCTGGTTTTCAAAATACAGAAAATAACATAAAACATGCAAGTAATCTTTCCTTTGGAGGCATTACAACCAACAGAGAAATTCACATGCTTTTTCAAAACTGTCTGTATAATGCCTGCTTAAGAAACTGTAGTAACTTATTGGGGTTTTCTAATATTTTAAACAATTGTTACATCTTTACAGTTGTTCCATGTTAATTGTTGCACAAAAATTTCAAATCCCAAGCAGTACTCAGCATAATTATTATGGAAGTATTATTTTCATAGGTATTTTATTTTCCGTGCATGATGTACATATGTACATAAAAGTTAGCAGTTCCTCCTCTTTGATATGCACATCTCAGGATGTGCCCAGACTCTCCTTTCCCACAGGACTGGAACAGTCTGCAGCTGCATCTGTATGACTGAATTCAGTTCTTTCAACTGGTTTTTGTCTAATCTTATTACACCTCCCTAGTCAGAAACCTCCCTGGTTAGACAGCGCAGTACCTTCTATTTGCAAAAGACCACACTGAAGGGCCCACCCCTAATTTGTTGTCTCATTTAGCCTGAAGGGAAAGTCCTCTCAACTGGTGAGCAGAAGCAATGCTGTTTCTCTTCAGAGAAACAACTCAAGGGTGCTGTGGCACATACTGTAGGCTTAATCTAAGACATACTTTGCTAAAAACCTCAAGTTATACTCAACATATGGCAGAGGATCATTATTTAACTCTTTAAATCAAACCAGATATCCAGTTGGAGGTGGATCTATCATGATCTGGCAACATTTTCTATAACTGCTCAATTTTAAGAAGTGTAAAAAGGAGTTAAAAATTAGACTAAATCTACAGTCATGCTTCAGTGCTTCATGATTGTCTTTTATTACTGTTCTGCTATTAAAGTAACCTCAGATTCAGATGATTTCTAGTACCATTTGCCTTCTCTCATGACTGTGCTAAACCAACTCAGCCAGAAATCATATAGGGATACATAAAACTACTTCTGTAAAACAATTTTTTCCAACCCCCCCCCCCCCCCCCACCACCACCACCATTGTCTTTGATACAAATTGGTTTATCTCAAGTGTCAGGTATTTAAAAGATTTGGAAGCAAAGATCTGCAAGGTCTTAATGGTAATTTTTATTATACAGGCTGAAAAACCTTCTGCTTTGGGCTTCAGTTTCACTTTGAAACTGCATTAGCACCCGTCATCTGTTCTTTGTACGAGCTTCTTTGTCCTGTGCTTCTGCCTGTTTCCCACTCCTGTATTTCACTGTTGTGTACTAGTTTCTTGGATGGGAACATGTAAATCAGATCCTTATTTTTCCCTTCTGCAGCATTCCCACCAAGATTACAAGTACCCATTGCAATGGGAGATTAGCACAGGGATGAGGCAGACAGGTCACATTTTAAAACAGAAAACCTGTTATGATAACTAACCTTCCGTAAATACAGATACATACTAAAAGGACAGTTGTTAAAAATAAACAAGCAGACCCAATAGACAGGTATATTTATATAAGATCTTAACTATGCTTTTAATAAGCAACAGCATAAACAACCCTGATTTTTGCCATTATGCAATGCCTCTCAGACTCAAAAAATAATTTATGAGGTACACATTATTGATGTAGTAAGATGATTTGACAATATGATACAAGTGTGGGATTACTGTACTTTAAAATAAGAGGTGTCTATCTGGTCCACAATAGAGGTTGCTACCAAGCCTGGGGTATGCTAATCCGTGTTTGAATTCAGGCAGGACTGGATTATAAGAATTAAATCTGCATCTGTGCTGGATTTTAACTTGCTGAAAGTCCAGGTGGTCTGGACTTAATTAATCTAACTCAACTTTCTTAAAATGAAAAATCTATTTACTCGCAGCAAATCATAAGTAATGCAAACTACAAAACAGACTGAGTTAATGAATTCCCAAGAACCATATTTTGCAATGTTTTCATCCCAAGAAGGACCAACTTTTCTTTCTTCTTCCATCTTTAATAGAAGTTCAGTTACTTATTGAACAATGTTTATTGAAATAAGCAAGCTACAAGTGTTACAAGGTTTATATTAAAGCATTTATTTTTTATTAACAGTGATTTTACACTCCCAAATATTTCTTTGTAAATGCTGGCTTAGTATTTTAAGTTAGCACACCTAACTAAATATTTTAAGAAATAGTAAAATATCAAATGTTCATGCATATTGCCTTTCATCAGGCAGCTAGCTTCAAAACTGTCATGAACTGAACATTATTTTTTTCTTCCAAGTGTCACAAATTCCATCCAGCACATTAAGGAACAATGCACACAAAGAGGTTTGGTTTGATTTGGTTTTGGTTTTCTTTTGGTGTAAAAATTCTATTGTTTGACCCAGGCTTTTGCTGCTCAGTTTGTATCCAATTTTGAAAAAAAAGGGGAAAAAAAGAGTGGGAAAAGATGAATGGCTCCCCTTTTGGGGAGTAATGTATCCATCCTGTTATATACTCTGTTTCCTGCATAAGATCATGATTATTATTCCATCTTTCCTCTGAAGACACGTCTAAAATCTTAGTAATGTAACTTGCTGAGAGGTTATTAGCAGTATGTGCAGACTGTGTGTTGTTTTGCAGGTGTCTATGTTTATTATGAAAAACTGAAATGTAGAAATCACAGTCAGTACTTTGCCTGTCTCAGCTTTCAGCTCAGCCTCTGAGTAACCTGATGCTTCAAACCCCACAGCTGTCATCTGCCCCATATGAGACCTCAGCCAGGGGCCAGGCTCTGCTCTCATTTTCTGCAATGCCATTTCACTATGCCAGTGGAGTTACTGGAATTCTAGGGTACATGAAAGTGTATTTTGGCACCATGACTCTGTGCAGTCAAAGGAGGATGGTATGTTTTTACTGATTAGCAGAGCTTCATTGATGCTGCTGAGAAGGGGAGCTGTAGGAGGGAGCGGGCACTGAGTTATCCAATGGATTCCAACTGTGGCACAAATTAACCTTTGGTTAACGTCAACACAACTCTGGGTGCAAGAGGATTTTTCCAGTTTTCCCACAGGAACGCATGGACAGCCTGTAGGAAATGACAAAATGTTTTGCTGGATGTGCCTACAGACAGAAAATGTTTGCAGCTAATTTTTGTTTCAAGCCCTGGATGAAAGAGTAAGTAGGTCAGAGACACAGAGGAGTAGCTCAGGCAGAACAGAAGACTCAGCTAAGTGACCACTTCTGTTGTGTGTGACCACCAGCTGGCAGAAAACATATTTAAAATAATGTTTTTCTTTATAGAAAACTAGCTTAAATGTATACTGCCTACACTTGATGTTAGCTGACCTTTTCCCTTCTGACTATCAGTGGTTACCAGCATTTCCACTTCTATGAATTAATTTAAATAAATTTGGATTTAGAAAATATTTCTTTTTTATTTTCCTCTATATTTGCAAAAGTGGAAATTCTGCCTGTCTTTCAGTTCACTATGCAGCACAGAGGGAGAACAAACCAGCTGCAGGTATGTCACAGTTAGAAAAAACAAGGACCAGGGAATCCCATGCCTCTGGATTCAAATGAATTTGGAGTAGCTGGGCAATTTAAAAACTATGAATGTTTTGGGTTGAAGTCAATTAAAAAAAATGTTTTAAAAATGGTCCAATCCTATTTTATTTCATTGTGGTGCACTAAAAAGCCTGAAAAAACTTTTTGAAATATCATTTCTGCACACTCATTACCTTTGTAATATCAGTAATATCAAGTTTGATCATCCCTACATTCATTATGTGTTTGGTGATTTACACTGAGTTTGCTGTTAATCATGATACTTAAACAAAATATATTTTTTTAATGGGTGCTAAAAGTCATACTGGCATTATGTGGGCTTTTCTCCAAGTTCTCTTGCAGACTACAAAAATAAAGAATACTGCAGTTTGCCTGGTTTTGAAGGAGTGTGTCATGTTTAAAATATTTGTACTCCTTAAATAAGATTGTACAGGCTGAAATATCTATATTGTGGCTTGGTGGAATGATGTTCTTAAATATCATAAAGCAAAGTATTTTATTTATTATCTTTTTTTTTCTTTCTTTCTTTTGGGAAGGGTACCATTACATTGACTGGCCTTCCACTAAACACTTGTGTACAACAGGCAAAACTACAATAGGATGTTTATTTTTAGGTACATACAGCTTGTGAAAATGGAGTGCAGGATCCCTGCCTTAATCTCCCCAGGATTGCTTAGAAGAAACTGTGAAACACCACTGGCCTGGTCATGTCAGGCATGTACCTTCCACAGCTTCCAGTAGGGAGTCCAACTCTGAGAAGCATTAAGCATGGATGAAAAGGCACTGGATTCAAGGAAGCACAAATCTTTGTTTGACATAAATATAATAGACTCGTGGGGCTGTAACATGGACACCAGAAATCTGCCAGCATTCCCTGTTACTGATGTGCTCATCAATCAACACATTGTGCTCAGTGTAGTACAGTGCCAGAAAAGCTCTTGACTGAAGGGCTTGTAATAGAACCTGAAGGCTAGACAAAGTGACCACTAAATAAGATGAATTTAAACAGAATGAATGAAAAGTGACCAATTACATCTGAGCTGCATCTCTATTGGACAGAGATCTAGGAAGGACACAGGGGGATTCTTCTAGTTCCCTGTAGTTTTATGATTTTTGGTCAGACTTTATGCACAAAGCAGTGATTCCTATACTGACATTTATGGATCACCAATGAACAGTGAACCCATGGTATAAAGTCTTTGGAAATACAATATTCTGCAATGTTTTGGCGCAAGAAATATTCATGTAAAAGTTTGATGACAAGCAGGCAGAGTGCTGTCTTATCACTGAAGCGTTATAGTGACCTGTTGGCCTAAAAAGTTTGGAAACCTTTATGGGTTTCCATTGTTTAATGTTTTTTAGCCCACTAACACTGAAGATCAATACACCACCTGTTGGAACATTTTGGTTTACATTTTTGAAATGAATGAAAGAAATATTTCTTACTCTACTAGTTTGTGTACTCTGCCTAATTCTGGGAGAGTAGGCAGAATACACAAAGAATCATGACCAGGTAGGTTCTTTTTAGCCATGCATACTGTTTATAGGCTGTTCTTCAGCAATGCATGGCATATGTAGGCTGAAGTATTAATAATAAAATTGAAGCTTAGTAGCATGACTGATCTCTGAAGGGAAGAAAAAATGATCTCCATATAGTAATATTGGATGTGTGGTCAGTAAAACACTAACATGCTTGCTACAGAGAAAATTGCATGTGGAGTCCTCTGTGTACTGCCAGGCAGTCCTTGTGGACAGCTGAAGCTCTGCAATGACAAATAATAGCTCAAATTTAACTTCTTTAAGCAGAAAAGACTATCCTCCTTCACCACTGTGTGGTGGCCTGTTATTTGTAGTGCTTGAAGATTCTTCACACCTGTAAATTACAACAATACAACTATAAATCACACTGAAAACTGGAATGTATTTTTTTCAAGTAAGGTCTCAAGAACAAAAAGAAATGGAGTCAGTGTTTCCTTGGCCTGAAATCAAAAATCTTTTTGTGAATCTGAAATATGAGTCAGCTGTGAAGAAGCAAATAGTTTTGGAGTTCATCAATAGAGAGCTCTTGAAAGACTTTTCACAGACATCGACCCAAGATTCAGAGGCAATGATTTCATGCCAAGGTGTAGGAACAGATGAATTGCAACAGAAAACCATAAACTCCACAGCTAAACACAGAAGAAAATTTTTTACAGAAATTGAACAGGGAGAAGAAAATGGATGCCAACCAAGGAACAATGTCACTGACATGGCATCTAATTTAGGAATGTGAAATGTCCATTCATTTGCAAACCTTCCACTGAGATGAACAGCAAAGGAAAGACATGAGGACAGTTGCACTCAGAGTTCTAACTGGTGAAGAAAAACTGTTTTTTTAACCACATGGTAAAGGATGAAACTGCAAAAGAAAAATACCGATGGTTAAAAAAAATACTTTGGAAGACACTGAGGGATGCAGGTGAAAGAACTGAATTTCTACAAGGGAAAGGTGATGATGAGTTCTAGGTGAGACTGGTTGTCCCTGGCGAGGCTCACTGGCTGGAATGAGACCTTGCAGGTACATGCCACCTCTCATTGCTGTTAAACAAAGCAGCTGCGCTGGTGGCCCAGTGGCTGCCACTTGTCAGGTGAGCTCACAGGAATGGGATCGCTTTAGGACACGGACTCGCTGGTGAGGTGGTGGAAGGAGACAGAGTCTGTCAGGCAACCCACTATGTTGGATCATCTTTTGAAGAGAAAACAGACCAGCAGAGGAACTATAAAACGTGACAGCAGATGGCATTGTTTGTAGAATCAAAGAACCAGCAGTCTGAGCTGAGGCCTTAAAAACTGTGGGGAAGGAAGAGGACAGACTCAGACTCTGCATTGACTTCGGAGCTGAGCAAGAACATTAAAAGGAAACATTCCCACTTTCTTGCAAGCAACAACATGTGTGCTGCAGGAGAGAGCCAAATTCCTAAGCAAATTTGTTGCCTTGGCAGGGCTTTGGCAGAGTCTCCTGGACACAGAGGGACAAAAGTATTGCCTTCTCAGTAAACTGCTTAGCAGATACTGCTGTGTAAGGTCACTTCTGACCAGAAATGGTACTGCAGGCACTGCTACAACTAAATGACTACCAAACAACCAAAGATTGGTGGTTGTATATTGAAACAACTGCCTCACAAGACTCCTGATGACACTGGAAAAGGCTTTTCCCAGACAAGGGGGAAAGAGGGGCAAGAAGACTCAGGAGAGTCATGCCAGACTGTATTTCCTCATAATTTTGCACGTCATATCTGTTAAAGAAGTCTTTTGTAAGTATAGTTGTGGGGATTGAAATGGCCAAAAAATAAGGAACTCAAATACTGTGCTGAGGGAAGCTGGAAAAAAAATTGCTCTTCTCCTCCCTCTCTCAACTGTCATGCCACAGCTATGAAAAATAGAAACATGGATTGCATTTTTCCTGACTACTGCAAGAGTCACCAATATTGAGAGGAAAAGTGCCAGCTGATGTAATCATCCTGAAGCTCTGGTGACTCACACCCACAGAAGCCTTGGCCATACTAATATTTTAAATGAGAGACTAATTAGATAATAACAATTTGGTCAGAAAACTGAGAGAGCTGAATTTGGCATGGTTGACCACCCTGTCTCTGTTCTCCCTTCCTCCCAAGGGACTGTGGAGCTCTGAATGGCAATAGCTTGTAAATCTTTGTGTCTGCTCTTCTTCAGCTTGGGCTGCCCAGGCCAGCCCTTTCTTTGCCGAGCTTTGTGCCCTCCCCAAATAAATCAGGCATCATGATGGCCATTTTGGATGCTGGCAGGTCCTGCTGGCTAGCAGCTGTCTTGTTTTCACCTGTCGTTCATGTCACCTGTGCTACCCTATCTTCTGCCTCATGCTTACACATCCGCCTTTTCTACTGTGTAGAAAACTAGGTGCACTGCCCCAGATTGCTTGCCCTAGTAAGAACGGAGTAGCAAATGGTAACCATTCCCCACAATCTGTTTGTTTCAAATATCATATTAGTCGGACTCACACTCACTCTTCTCCTGAACAAAGGCAATCCCTAGGCAGCCTGGGCAACAACACTGTGTCTCTATCCGCACAGCAATGTGTGAGCAAGGCAAGCAGCTCCACAGCAGCCCAGGGAACAGGACCACTATGGAGAGGATGGATGCCACTCCTGTGCCCAGGCTGTCTCCAGCACTACTGGGGTGCCAATTAGTGCCAGGCATGGAAGCAGCTCCTGCCCGATGGACACCTGCCTGGGAGGCAGAGCACTGAAATCACCCACACATCTCAGAGAGGTCACCGAGCAACCATTCGATGCTAATAACTTTTGGTCACTACCAACTTGGGCAGCAATCGAACCACTGACCTAGAGGTGAAAGGCTGTATATCCCATTACCAATCTGCTAAACCATCCAGTCTCCCTATTACTGCAATTTTAATTAACTGAGCCAACGACATGAAAGCTGAAGGGAGGGGGAGTGGGCAAGGAAGCGAGAACACATTGGCTTTTACATGATTTGTTTCTTTTGAGTGGGTTTTTCTTTTTGTTGAAAAGGCTTGTCCTAACCTGTGCTGCCCGTGAGACACCCCCAGTCTGCTGCTCAGCATGGGACTAAACCACGCAGTTGCTGTTAATAAGTCAGAAGGGTGAAAGACTGCTGCCACCCCCACTTTACAATGTTACCCCTGGGGGAGCAATTCCTGACATCAAGATCTGAAGAATATTCCTTACAGTAAAACGAAAATAAATTAAAGGCACAACATGCTAAATTCTGATCCAGTCTTGTTGTGAAACAAACAGAAAAAAGAAATTTTGCTCTCTCAAGTTCCTAGATGCTAGGATCCAAAGAAAGCCTGCTGTAATGCGGTCCATAACAGGATTGTACTCAGTAAGTAGAAAAGTTAATGTCTCTGATAAGCAAATTATTTGACCATGCCTAAGTTCAGCTGTTACAAGTCACTGGGAAAGGCTCCACAGTTGTTTGAATAAGGAACAAAAACATTATGCTCCTCTGTTAAGAAGTCATGTCACTGCCAGATGCAGAAATAAAAAAAAAAAACAATGCTATTTTTTTTGCAACCGTGCATGCCATTTCCTCACCTGCTCCTTTCCATGAATTTTAGTCGGTGTCTTCACTGCTGATTGGGAGCATTGGAGGAAGGATGGTGAGCCCTACAGTAACTCTGAGGTCATCCTTGGTTTGACTCATGCCATCATCACCAACAGCTTCTCATGTAGCAAGAACGTTTGCAGCTTTCCTGTGGTGATAGTTATCACCATGATTTGAATGATGCTTGCAGTCTTTGTGGCTTGCGAATCACAAAACAGGGGAAGCAAATCAAAAAGCCTCAGACTCTGAGAAGCTCTTCTTCGCCTGCATGTGGTTCTTACAGTGTAATTAGTCAGCAGTCAGTATTGCCCCTTTGTGCCCATGTGTTTCCTTAGCCAAGTGCCTACATTTCAAACAGCATCCACTTCACTGTCAAGCCTGAAGTACTTCATGGTTGTTCTTGCATGTGTGTTTGATAAGTCACGGCATGACTATTTTTTCTCTGTGTGTTGATTATCCATCGTGGTCTAATCCCGCAACATAAACGACAGACAGAGGGACCCTAAAACACAGCAGCTCCTTGAGGTCTAGCATCCTGTGAAAACCCTGCTCCTCACAGGCTGTTCCTGTCTCCAGCAGTGCAAGCACGGGGGGGGGGGGCTATCACAGCTTGATTCCAGTCCCCAGCTGTCTGCAAGAGCCGCTTTTGCTCGGGGCCTCACACACAGTGCTGGCCAATCTGTAACCCAGGGCTTCCTGGAGGTGGGGAGCCCTCGGCTGAAAGCCTCTGCACCCCCTTGTAGGCATGAGCCTCTTTGATGATCTTATGCCTTGTTATTTCAAATGCTTTGCATGTGTAACTTGTGCAACAGGTCTAGAAAAAGAAAATGAGCAAAAGGAAGCCAGAACCAAACTGTGCTTTTAATTATACCTGTGGTTGGGGTGGAAAGCGAAGTATTAAGCAAACCCCAGCTATGTGTGCCCTGATGGCTCTTCTCCTTTTCTACTGCCTCTCCTGTAGCTAATGTACTCTGCTCAACATGCACTCCCTTGATCTTTAATAGTCTTCTTTTACCCCTTATCATCTCTCCAGAGTGCAGCCTTGCTCTGTCCCCTGCCTTCTGCTGTCCTTCACTGTTCCCTCTCCCTGCTCCCAAAGAGGGTGTTAAAGTGTCACAGCACAGACCCAGAAGTTTCTGGCACTGTAAGAAGAACAGATCGGAAATGCCATGGCAGATTTGCAGCTTGAAATTCGGGAGTGGAGAGGGGTGACTTATGTTAGGAGCATAAACAGCAGCATCCCTGTCAATGGACTAACATGCAATTCCTCCTTCAGGTTCCATCAGAAGATCAAAGTGCTGAAGGTCTGAGTATAGGAACTGCACTGCAGCACCAAAATATATTGTCAGAGAAATACAACAACTACCTGTGAGGGGTAGTGCAGTATTTCTAGAGAAACCTCTGCATTACAGGTCAGGCCCCTGTCGCAGCAGGCCTGCTCTCCTGCTGCCGTGCTCATGTTGGTTAGGTATACACCTAGGCAGCATCCAAGAGGCAGTGAGGAAAAGTACCCCCATTCACATCTTCACTGGCCTAGAAGGTGTGAGCAACTCTTTGTCTGCCCCATCAAAACCCAAAGAGGGTTACCTTAACCCTGCGTGTATCTTTTACCCCTCAGTGTCCAGCTGGTGAAGTTTCTGTGCCGCTAAGCCCCTAACAGAGGAAACATAAGCTTTGTGTAGGAAACTGGACTCTCTTCTGGCAGTCTGGTCTGTGCTTGGTAGATGCTGGAATGGAAAATAGTGCATTACCTGCATAGAAGGCCCAGAATTTAAAGCAAAAGCTGAGATATAGAGATGGGCCCAATGCCATGACTGCTCTCTGTGCAATGAACAGGGTGATTTCAGGCTGTGCTCACTACAGCTTCCCTTCTAGCAATAGGCAGGAAGTAAACCATTAATAGCATTGGCTTTTATGCTTTCAGACAGAAAGCCTCAAAGTTGATAACCTGTTGAGATGAACAAGACATTTCAGCCACTTCAGAGCTCTTTCCCAGGCTGCCTGCAAACTCAGCATGACAAAAGATTTACACTTGGTTACCCTTCTAATATTTTTTTCCTGCCCATCATGGCTAAAAATGTGTGCAGTACATAGAAATGAAACTAGATTCTGAAGCACATATTCTGCATGAGAGCTGAATGACAAGCAAATTCCATGAGCACAGAAGCACAATCCTAGCTTAAGCTTGTAACATATCCATACCTCAGACAGGCACAGACCAGCTGTGTATGCTAATTTACAAAAGCCTCTCATATATCACTTTAGTAACAATGCACTCCACTTTATCTCTACAGAGCGAGTCATTGGGAAACACTACCACCCAGGTCCCCAGAGCAGACATCTCCAGTGCTAAGCCTCTTTCCAAGAGAGTGAGATGATGTAGCTTGGAGCGCTGTCTGACACATCCTGACAAATTGTGGAGAAGAGAGAAGAGAAGCAGGTGGATGCTCTGCTTAGCAGAGCAGTGTGGAGGGCACTGCCTGGCTCAGAGGCTTACCCACAGCAGCGGCACTCTGCTGCAGACTCCCACTGCCCAGGACTGCTCTGCAAGGCACAGCTGGATTAGCACAGATGGGTGGCAGATTCTATCTACAGCTATTGTCGGAGATAGAGAGGGAGAGAGCAGGACTGCCACACTAATGTGAAAAAGATAATCTCAGCTGCAGGAAGGCATAAAGAGGAAGGGATTTTTAACACTAGAGATTTGACAGGACACATCAGTCTTGTGGACATCTTGCTCCCACTTGTTTCTCTGAGTTTCTCCCATCACTGTTGATCAAAACTGAAATGGGAAGGTTGAATGGGAAATCCATTGACAGTATGGGAAATACTTCAGCAGAATTGCTGTGTTTCCTGTGCCCTCAGCACTTCTCTACCATCCTCCAAGGACCTGTGGGGCTCTAGATCAGATGCTTTCACTCCTGGCCTACATTAACTCCTGGAAATCATTCCTGAATGTCCTCCAGAAGCCTGTACTCCCTACTATGAAATGTCTTAAACTCACATGCTTTTTCCTTTACTTTGATGCTCACTGGATTTGGACTTCTCTTTACCTACTGTGAAGCTTGCCATGACCTCCAGTCACATCCACATCTACCCACTGAACCAACACCCCCGGGGACCTGGCTCAACCCTGCACACAAATCACCTGCAAGAGAGACCCCACCCCGAACCATTCTGGTCACAGGCACTCCCTCTGGGACACTCAGCAAAGCCACAGGAGCCTCCTTGGACCATCACCCTGTGCCTGTGGTGATCCCTCCCATGCCCTGAAATATAAGTTCCCTGCAAATGCCTCAGACATGGCTAAGGCCAGGACCAGCACAAGACTAAAACTGGGCATTTGAAGTGTGGCTGCAGACAGTCACAAGAGACAGAAGCACCAGAGTGACAGAAATATCCTGCTGTGAGCTTGACTGCATTTCAAACAGGATGTGGATGCTAACAATACAACTTGACTCTCTGTGGAATGTTGGCTTTCTGAGTACTGGAGATTTGAATATCATTGGCTGCTTCTAAGCAAGAAGAGGAGGGCTAAGGGCTCTCTAGTAATGAAGGACATTGGAAGGCACAGGAGAGGAGATCCTTTAATCCTGTCCCAGTCCCTAACCTAGCTGTCTGGCAGGCTGCTTGATTCTTCCAGTTTAAATTTTATTTGTTTTGTTCTGGACATGACACCAGGGTCTTTCACACATTCCACAGTCCAGCCTGGACCTGAGGTAGAGAAATGCTCTGGCTCTACCACAGCTGTACCCCTGGGATTACATTTCCTTCCATCCCTCCATGCTGGTTCCCTCATCTTGGGACTCTTAGGCCACATGGCAGCAGTCCTGAGAAAGCAAATGCAGGCACAGCCATTTACCCAGATGCATCATTTCCCAGGATGATGCCATCAGTACAGCCAGAGCTTATGTCATGAGTCATGTATTAAGCCTCAGATTACAAAACTGAATTTTAGCTCACAATAGCAGAGCAGCATCTCCCAGTTCTCAGGCCAGCAAATTACTGCAGGTGGATAGCAGGTTCTTAATTAACCCAGCTGAGATGTTTGCTCCTGTCCTGGAATTAAAGACTCATGTAAATGTACCTCACTGTTTTTCCCTGGGCTTGGATGAAGACGACACTTGTGCCATCCAGAGAGGCATGACAAGAGATCATGTCATCCAGTGCAGCTGAACTGCTCACCATAGGAATGGTCCCTTGCAAGATGGATCATTCATTGTCCAGCTCCATTATTTTCCTGGCTGTGGATTCTTTTCCCATTGACCTGCACATAATGCCCCTTTCCCCTCATTTCAATGCCTGCTGTCCCCACGAATGGCACCACCAGCAAAGACTGCTCTCCTGCTGTTTTACTCACTGCTCTTGTCATAGTGCAGGGTCTCTACTTTTCAGGCATGGGTACCCAGACCAGACTAGTATCAGAGAGAAAGGTGCAGTTGCTGGAAGAGGCATCACCATCCCCAGATTATTTAAAGAAAGGAAAATATGCCAGTGCTGCTGTACTTTTAAGTAAGAGGAAGAAAGATGCTTTTTCTGCCTTCCTGCAGCTTCCATTTTCTTTTCCAAGGGGTTTTGGTTTCCTTGAAGGAAGCTGGACCACCCAGGGATGTAGTCACACTGTGGAACACAGAGGAGGGTGAATATCTGCTGGTGAATACAGAAGGATGGGAAGAAGGGGCAGGGACAACAACAGGGGAAAGACAGTAAATACTTGAAATCATAGAGGGCAGAGAGCAAACAAGCTCAGAAAATGTCCTTTATTCTGAGGAAATGTTGTGCCTCAGGGGAGAAGAGAAGCAGTGGTAAACTGTACCTGCATGCCCAAATTATTGAAGTTTATGTATCTAAACACACTAACAATTTTTAAAAACAAATTTACATGCTCTTTTCACTAATCCTGATAGAAATGCCTCTCTGTACATTTCTCAGAGCCTTGTTAATGCCCTCTGACATGCTAATGTTGGAGTGCATGAAGAGCTTTGCAGCGCAGCATAGAGGTGCATCTGGGATCCACAGTGCCCTCAGCCTTTAACCTCAGGCTCCTTCATTTAAACCTCTTCATGTTTGCACACATCTCTTAATAGATTTTCAGATGAGTTCTCAGTAAATAGGAGGGGGTTTGGTTTGGGTGGTTTTTTTGTTTTGTTTTTGAGGGTTTTTAAGTTTTGGTTTTGTTTGGTTTTTTTTTTTTTTTCAACTGCATTTTTCCTTCATTCAGCTGACTAGTTTTCATTAGCATCTCTAGGAGAGTAAAGACCTGAGGGTGTACACTGCAGGGTAAAACAGCTAGCAGTGCTAAGGCTAGGGGTTGAGGGTGTGGGCAAACTTGGAAGGCAACATCTGAAATCAAGAGATTTTTATTTCTTACAAAGCAAAACACACAATGGGGTAACACCACAAGCGCTGGTGATTTCTGCAGTTTGCTGAAGCACCCTTTCTGGTTTTGCTCTCACAGCAAAGTGAAAAAGCTACAGGAAAACTCAACATCTCATTTTGGGTGCTTCCCTGCTTGCAGTATCCTGCTCTCCTTGGCCCTGAGTGCCAGCAGCACTGTGACGGGGCAGACAGCATGCAGGAATCTTCTAGGGAGCAGCTCTGGGTCTAACAGCAACAGACTGCTGTCTTGCTCTCAGTAAAAAGACAATCAACCCTGTATTTTGCTTTCCTTATAAGTGTTCTCCCTAACCTGCTCTAGTTGTTCCACATCAATCTTAAAACATGACCATTGCCCAATGTATAATGCCATTTTTATCAGTTTTTTGCACTCTTGAAACACAGCTGTGATGCAAAGTATCTAATAGCTGTCACAAGAGAGAAGAAAAAAAATCTCTTGTGTCATAATGGCGTATTTCAGAAACCAGATCTCTCCAGAGCAGATTTTTCCACCAAATGAAGAAATTTTTCCACCAAAGTTGATACAGAAGGGGAAGGAATAAGGGTGTTAGGTGGCAGGCTGTGTGTGTTGGGTTTGGAGAACAGGGGCACCAGCTGCTTGTGGTGACATCGTTATCTGCCTTTTCATCTCCTGTACTTGTGCTGTAATGTGTTGCAGATAAAAATCCTCCAGCTAAGATTATGTATTTCTTCATGTGCTCATGGAGGATGGCTGACTACGTAAATGTTCCACTAAGAGTCCAGGATTTCCACCAAATATGAGCTCTAGCAGGGCGTGTGCTTGTGGAAACCCTTCTCTTTTCTGTACATCCCCCTTCCCCATTGTTGTATAGGCCTGTCTTGAAAAATGATCACTACAAGGTGTTGCAAAATTACATTAGAGAGTTTTGCCGGTTAAACAGTTTACATTTTTAGACATGGATGCCTTTCTATCTCCTTCGAGCTATTGCTTCCATTCAGTATCCCCTAGGGAAAATTACTTAATCCTTGTTGATAGAGATGGCAACAGGAGGAACTTCTAGCATTTGACAGGACTTCTAAAAATAAAGCCACTACACCACAGAGCATTCACTTTTACTGCACTATCCCAATGAAAGGCACAAAAAAAGAAGGCTGAAACTTCTCTTTGCTTCTCTGATATCACCTGTGATATCATTTAATAGAAATATCTTAAGAAATAGTGTGTGTGGTGGAAGAAAAAGAACTGGCTTTGTTAGCTGAACTGATTTTAAGTTTAAATTTGTATGTTAGTTCCCAATAGAAAAGGTACATTTCATAAACAGAGAGGAGATGCGGTGCTGTTAATTGTAGTATGCCATTTATACAAAGACAAATTTGGAAACTGAAGAATAGCAAGGGACTATATTTATACAGTGTAATAACTCTGAGTTAATTTTGTAACTTAATTTATGGGCTGTGTGATGCCACTTACAAGGCTTCTCTGATAGGCTATTACCTCATGCTGCCTTATGCAGTTTTTCTAACCTTACAGCCACTATCCTCTTTCATCATTTATATGTGGTCAACTTGGAAAACAACCAAACAGAAAAAATTCATATTCTCAAGATGAGGTATTTTTCTCCATGTGGAGACAGTGGCATAGCTGTATGTCTTCTGCACTCGATGCAGCTTGTATTGCTTTCTCTTAAATGTTTGGATTAATTTCCTGTTCAGGGTAGACCAATCCCTCACTGAAGTAAAAACCATGTCAGCTTTAGCAGGAATGTTTTCAGAGTCTCCACCTGGGAAGACTACATCTCTGAGTGGGAAAATAAACACATTAGCCTTCAGTTGGTTCGCTGACTATTTTCTCTGCTGACAACGCTAATTGTTCTGTCAGTCAGGATGGTGACGGTTTTCAGCACCAAGTCCTGAAAGAACAGGAGGATAATGTTGTCTTTTGTTAATATCTGAGCTTAGAAAACACGGAGGTATCTAACTTTGTGTTCATAAAGTTAACTTAAAAACCAGGGTAGACTGGATAGCACTGTGCAAGTGGCCATGAGCTGACACAGATGAGCTTTCACTGTGTCTTTCCTTATGTTTCAGATTTAATAGATTAGGAGGACTATTTAATGTATTCACAAAAGCTTTAAACTGCACTGTGCTCTCAAGCATGTTATTACACTAGGAAGTGACTGCACTTCACTCAGGTATAACAGAGCAGTGCTAGGCCTGTCATTCATATCATAACACTAACGTGAAGGAAATATACTTTGAAAATCATTAGATTTTTTTTCTCCTAAATGAAGACCTTTCTTCATAAAGGAGGATTTTTGCAGACTTCTAGTAGCACCAATAAGAAAATAGCACCAATATGCACCACAAATTACTGATTCAAATCAGCACCAATTTTATAGAATAGAGCAGATAAAAATATGTAACCAGTAGTTGAAAGTACTTTGCCAGACTTCTGTACCACCTAAATACATATCTACACATCTGTACTGCCAGCCCTTTTCTAAATGTTTGGTGAGTTGTTTTTTTTTCAAGTGAACAGGGTAACTACGCTGTACTACAGGAGCAGACACCAGGCTATGATTTTGTACAAGACAGTCAATATAACCTTTTCACAGACAAATATTATTTCTATAACAAATCTGTCCAGAGTATGATTTCTTATATCATAATTTCTGGCACAGTAGTTTCTTATTAAGTAAGTCTAAAACATAGGAAAATTAAATATTCTCTCAGATAATATTAATGCCTGCAATCATGGTGTCGTCATTTCCTTTAACACAAGACACTCATTTCCTACCCAGTCAATGAAACATACCTAGAAACAACTGATTGTGTTTTAATTCTGTTTCTCTCAAAGGCCTCTCTGAGTGTTACAACTCAGAGAAAGTTGGGGGAACTACGACAGCACACTTTCCCCGATGATTGTAAGAGCACTTGAATACTTCTGTGCATATATGTGTTTACACAAATATATCTTACAAAAGACTATACCAGAAGATGCAACAGGAGTGCACGTAAATATTTTGCATGAAATTTGTCGCACAGGTGCCATAGCTGTGAGCTATAGTGCTGAATACACTGGCATACACCCACAGCAGACAGCATTTCCATCTGCCTAGTCCTCTACACCTCTATACCTCTTCTTAGCTCACTAAGCCAGTTACAGAAACAGTGCATGGCTTCTTCTTGTTTTGTACTACACAAAGAGTTCATTTTAGCTTTTACAAACAAAAAAATCTTGGCCTTCACTGTGAGGTCAAATAAAGAAATACCCATAGTGGAAAGCAGCACTGAGCTGCTGCCTACTCTTGGGGAGGTCTGTTTACCTCTCTCTGTACCCTGATGTCCCATCTAACTCAACATCTGGCTTCTCTATTTAAATTGCAGAGATTGTGTATTACTCCACATCCTCAAGTGCCCACAACAATAGAAACCTCTAAAAAGGATCAAGACCACTAGCACATAAAATATGGTAAGTATCAGTGATGACATGGCACACATATGAAACGTCTGTCTTGTTTTGAAATAGCCACCATGTGAGTCACCACACACAGATCATCTGACAGTCAGTCCCATCTACCTTTTAAACTGCATCACACCAATATTACTACCATTTACTCCATTTTCTCATTATTTAGACCAAAATTCAACATAACAAATGGCTAAGAATTTATATTATAGATACTCAACACTCTAAAATATTCATTAGAAAAAAATGCACTGATAAAACTGTACCAGTCCTCATCTCTAATTAAGATAGGCCTGAGTTCTCATCTCCACAACTAGAATTTGCTGTAGGAAAATACTAATGGCATTAAAATCTGATATCTTACTCTATTCTGTGCCTGAGAATAAGTGCTCTGTCATGTTGGATATACACAGTGTCTATCTATCACCCCTCCATGTGCACATTTAACCCACATAGAAATAAAACTGGGGGTGTGGGAATGATTTTTATTTTGTGGGCTGTGTATCACTGCTTCAAATTACTAGATAATTATGCTATTTATTATTATTGTGTGTGGGTTTTGTTCTGCTGTGGGGTGGTTTTTCTCGTTAGGATTTTTTTTTAAAGGCTGATTGCAGTGCCAAGGGATGTGAATGGCCATCCTTCAAAACAGAAGGAAAAATCAATACACAGATCCATGAAGACATATCTGCAGTCCTATGTATAATAAGTGCTAAGCTCTTTTGTTTTTTCATTCTTGTCCTATAGCCATTGAGGGTCATTTCCAGCATGACAGGCAGGAAGATCTGTCAACTAATAAATGGCTCACCCTCTCTTCCATTGTTAATTAAACTTGGCTGCAGTTGGATTAAACATATTGAACAAAGTCAGAGTTGAAGTCTTTTGGGACCCTGCAAAGCAGGAAACTGCAGCTGAGAGCTGGTTCTATGAGTTTTGAAATATCATATATTTAACAAGACGAAAATCTAAAGATTTTGATAGCATCAAGTCTGAGCTGGAGATTTAGTAATGCTTGTCTCTGCTGCATGTCCAATGGGGAATAAAAGTGATGGAAGTGATTATCAAGCTGTACAGCTATTGCAGACAACTTTTGTCTTTGGTGTCTTTTTCTTCATGACTTTTTTTCATCTTTTAACCTGTTCCTCTCCCAGTTAATTCTCTTTTTCCCATTTGATTCAGGTTTCTGTAGCTCGTTCAATGTCACTGCTTGCTGCTGCCACATTTCAGCACATTTCAGACTGAGGCATGACCAATCGTTATTGAGATTTGACTGTTTTGAGTGAAGGAAAACATGGGCCTTCTCAAAAAGACTAACAATTTGTACCTTCTTTCTCCTAGTGAAATAAAAGACTGCTGCTGAAAATTTTGAGCTCTGGAAAAATTGATTTGAATACAGTAATCTTAATTTTTTGAAAAAAATGGTACTACAAGATCACTCATGAGAGAGAGAAATAAAATCAATACTTAACAGAGTAAATATTTATTAGCCTTTTCTAGAAGTTGTCCTATTTCTCCACTATGAGCTAAGTGCCAAGCTTTTATTTCTTCTGAAACCTAAGCTTGACTCTAACACAGACCTTCTGTGCTGTCCTTTTCTGTCCAAGAGACCACAAAGTATTTTGCAAGATGCAATGGCAAGTAAGTAAAACAAGAATATTGAATAGTATTTGAAGGTAGTACTTGCTTATGTACTCTCTCATGTTGGTATCAGAAAAGCATATCAATGTTACATTAATGGTATTGAATGGGACATATCTTAAGGAGTTACATATTCACATTTTATTATCCAGATGGCAGTGGACAACCTCACTATAACATGTTGGCAGTAAGCTGCTTGATCAGAAGAAACAGCTTCATTTTTACACTGAATTAATCCTATTGACAGACATGACATACCTTTGTTGCTGGCTTAATGTTGGTCATTGCAGATAGACTGATTTAACACTCAGAAGTATTGCAAGAGTTCTGCATTTTCATTCTTAGGTCTTGTTGAGAACTTCCTAAAGCCAGTGAAGACTCATCTCCCTGCTAGATGCCCTGATGCCTCTATCTTGGGGGTCACATAGCTCTCTAAAATCTAGGTCTGAGATTCAAAGTCATTAGAGTAGTTAGTGGGTACTAGCACCACACAGCTGTTTTTTCTAAAATTTCAGGCTGTCCCTCTGATATTTGACCACAGACCTTGCAGGCCTGTAACCTGTCTGTAGCTCTGATCAGGCTTTTCTGCAGGTTTTGACTTCCTAGTTATGTGCACCCAGATTTTACACAGAGGTTTTCTCTTTCACCCACACAGGCCTAGCTGTCACTCTGATTTGTGGTGTTCTGCATTTTGGAAGCTTTAACATCTTTTTCTGTGGTGGTGACAAAGGCAGGTTCTATCTCTATTCATTCCTCCAAAGATGCCCTGCAAGGATCCTTCCCGATTTGGCCCCTTTCTCTTCCCTCTTTGCATCTTTCTGTTGGCTCTTATTTTGCTAAGGGAGCAGACATCAACAGACTGGTCTTCATGTCTCATTGCTATTGTAGCATCTCCAGAATCCATTACCCTTCCTCTGCTTTTCTTGAGGTTTGAGATTATCTGCCTCTGCAGATCCCCATTGCAAAAGGGATCTGTAAGCTCCTTACCTCTCCCCACTTACCATTCCCCACGCAGGGAATTCTCCCCAGGAGATGCTACTAGCCTTTAAATGATAAAAGTACATGTTCAAGGCCTGGGCACATCTTGTAGAGCACCCTGCGATGCGCACAGCACAGCACTGGACAGTTACCTGCTGGGAGAGCTGCGTGCCCTACAGAAAATCCACGGGCATGGAAGGGTTCCTGTAGGGACTGCTGATTGGTATCCACAGCAGTACCTTGGAGGAGCCCCCTGGCTTCTGTCTGGCAGCGCATTGCACTAAACAGCTTGCTGACACCCTGCTTTTGCTGGGGGGAGTCCTACAGCCCAGGCGAGAGACACCAAGCCAGGGAGATTTTGGGTTCTCTCTGTAGAAGGGTTTCTTGTTCCCTACACACGAGCCTGAAGCTCGCTCTGTGTCCAGCTGCCCGTATCTCCCGGGCTAACCTGGTACTTTGTGTCCCAGACAGGCATCGGGGCAAATGCTGTTATCAGCAGAACTAAACTAAACTGAACTGAGCAAGAAGCGCCAAGATGAGCATGCCAACCCCAACGGGAGGCGGCGGGAGCGTCTGCCAGGCTGCGGGGCGGGGGACGCTCCCCGGGCGGCGCATGGGGCCGGGCTCAGCCCAGGTCCGCAGCCTCGGGACCCTGCCCGGTGCCCCGGCCGGGCTGCGCCGCTCCCCGAGCTCCCGGCGGGGCCGAGCGAGCCTCCCTGGCCGGGCTGCCCCTGCGGACCGGCCCGCCCTCACCCTTCGGCCGGGGCGGGGAGGCAGCAAGCACAAGGGAGATACTTTTTTTTTTCTTTTGGTTTTTTTGGGGGGGGGGGGTTTGTTGTTTTTTTTTTTTTTTTTTTTTTTTTTTGGTTTGGTTTGGTTTTGGTTTTTTTGTTTTTGTTTTTGTTTTTGTTTTTTTGTTTTTTTTGGGGTTTTTTTTTGGTTTTTTTTTTTTTTCCTTCTCATTCGTGAAGGGCTTGAAAACACCTCCGTGATCGACATCGGGCACCGAGTGAGGCTTCGGCAGAGCAGAGGTGCTGTGCATTTGACAATGCTATTAAAGCGTTACTAAAGTTAACGCCGCCTCGACGGAATCTGAAAAACTAAATAAGAGACCAGTTTCAACCCCAATCCCCACTGGAGGGGATACACTAGTATGTTTCTTATTTTTATTTTCCTTATAGCCTGTTAAATTGACTAATAAAGTCAACACAGAGTTCTCTGTGTGGCTTCAAAAAACTCAGTAATTTTGTTAGAAAACGTTGAAATCCAACCCCAAAGTATTCAGCCCAAATATTTAGTTAAAGTAACCCTGTGGGTTAATAAACTAAACAAAGGCAAACCATGCAAAACTGCAGCAATGAAAACCAGACTTAAATAAACGAAGGAAAGTTTATAAGAACCCTTTAGCTGGAAAAAAACAGCGAGGGAAAACTGCATGAAAGTTTAATATGAAGCATGTGATACACGGGGGCTCGTTTTACAGGTACACAGCTTCGCTTGAGACAGTCGTTGTCTCCAGAAAAATTTCGAAAATAATTATTCTGCTAAGCTGCATTTCCTTTGAAACCTCACTGCAGCGTTTTCTACGGAAGAAACACCCGACAGCTTTTGGCAGGTTAAGAGGACCTCTTCTCTGTCTTGCCCGCACTTCACTGCCCGCACTTCACCACATTGCTAATTTCGGTGTCTGACTTGTTTAGTTATTTCAGCTCCAGTAATGTGGTTGCAAAATATTTACCTTTCACACAAGAACCTGGATTATTTTGATTAGAGACCGATGCACTCTTCAAAATGTTTGCTTACGAGCAGGAGTTCTTCAAAAAGGGGCACAACAAAAGATCCCTCTTCTCAACTACCGCTTTTAAAACAGTTGTTAATAGCTAAACCCCAGGTTGCAATAGAGGTGGAGTAAGCCTCTAAAAAGAAAAAAGAGGGACATTTAAACGACGCTATTCAAAATACATATGCTAAATTATCTCAGATTGCCTTTAGCACGCTGGCAGTTTGGTAATAATTATAACATTGCTGTTCTGCAGTTTAGATGATCACGGAAGAAACCTTCATGACAATTGTTTTTTTATCAAATAAAGGGCACGGGATTGATGACATGTTTTTCTCTATGAGTTTCCAAATTATTTTCTTTTGCATTATATCCCCAAAGAAGCAGCCCGGGAGAAGACCGCTGGAAAAACAAGTCCCAAAATAACAGGAGATCGTTTAAACTTCTCTTAGTTGCTTTTCATTGTCAAGAAAAGCTGAATAAACAGCGTCGGCCCCGCCTGAGAGCGCAGAAAGCAGGTTTGAAATGAAAGAGACGTGCAGAGGGAAAAGACGAGGGCTTTTTTATTATTATTTTCTTCCCTTTTCGAGTATTTAACTTTCTCCTTTCAGAAAGGAACTTCATGCAGCCCGGGGAGCACTTTATTTACCGTGTACAGAAGAAACAAGTCAAATTTAAAATTAACCTTCAGTCGTGCTGGGAATAGATCAGACCAAATGTTGGGGGAATTCCTTTATTTCCCCCTTCTAATATTTCTGTCCAATTCCGCTGCTTAACCATCACCCGTTGTACCGCCAATGAAGGGAACGGTCCCTTTCGGTGACAAGCCCTGATGAAATGATTTTCTTTAGAAAGAAAAAGAGAAAGATGGACTAAGGAACTTGGGGCAACAAAGCTTTACAAGGAGAGAAGAAAGACTTGGGTAAAATACGACACATTTATCTATCAATTGCTAGACAAGACAAAGAAGGCTTAACAACAGTTTGAAAAGAGTGGCCTGTGAATGGTTACTATTCAATTTGTATTTTATTCCCCGCTGGTCATGGAATTGAGATCAGAAGAAAAAGTGAAAACACATGGCTGAGGTCAGTAGGATCAGAGAACCACCACATACAGCAAAGGGAAGGAAAAGCAAAGGGAACTTGTGTGAAGAAATGGATTATATAAACAGAGCTTACCATCGCCTGCACCCCATTATCCTATAATTTACACTGCATGGGAGCATAGAAATATATTAAACTAGTGATAGGTTTCACCGTTGCTTTATGCCAATCAATTCCATTATATACTTTCGGACATGTTTAAATTCTTGGACTAATGTGTTTATTTTAAATATCACAGGGAAATTATGACATCACCGGCAAATAATGCTGGGGAAGGTTGCCTTCCTTTTGAAGTACGCTGCAGTGAAACATGATTTTAATTACATAATCACTTTGAAACCGTAATTATATAATAAACGAGGGGGATTAAGCGGGAAGTGTATAGTACATTAAAAATTGCTTAGGTCCTGGAAAAACAAACCGAACACACAGTGAGAAACGCTCGGTCACGAAGATCGCTTGATAAGTTCGGGCTACAGCGTTTACTCGCGTTTTGCCCGAAGCGACAAAAAGATGTCCCCTCCGACAGCCGCCGACGCTTGCTTCCCGTTTTCGCCCCGAGAACGCGAACCCGGCCCGGTTTCGCCGCCGCCGCCTTCGCCCGGCGGGACCGCGGCCCGTCCGCGGAGCCTGGGCCGGCGCCACCGGGGAGGGGCCGCCGCCCGCTCGGTCCTCCGCGCTACCGGAGAGCCGGGCGGGGACAAATCTGCCTCGTAAAAGAGGGATCAGCCTCCCTCCGTCCGCCCGCCCGGTTCCGCACCCGCGGGCCGGGAGCGCCCCGGGAGCGGGGACTCAGCTCGGCACCCGCGGCTGCTCCCGGCGCCCATCGCCCCTCGCCCCTCGCCCCTCGCCCCTCGCCCCTCGCCCATCGCCCATCGCCCCTCGCCCCTCGCCCATCGCCCCTCGCCCCTCGCCCCTCGCCCCTCGCCCATCGCCCCTCGCCCATCGCCCCTCACCCCTCACCCCTCGCCCCTCGCCCATCGCCCATCGCCCATCGCCCCTCGCCCATCGCCCATCGCCCCTCGCCCATCGCCCCTCGCCCCTCACCCCTCACCCCTCGCCCCTCGCCCATCGCCCATCGCCCATCGCCCATCGCCCCTCGCCCATCGCCCCTCGCCCTTCGCCTGGGCAGCGGGGGCAGCTCCGCTCTCCTCCCGAGGCACGGGGAAAGGAGGTCTCGTTTCACTTTTTAGGTGGCTTTTTTGTGTGCGTTTGTGTTTGCTTGTTTGGGTTGTTTGTTTGGTTTTTATTTCTTGTTTTCGTATGGTTGCCATGTTTCTTTTGGTTGTATTTTTCGGTTGTTTGTTTGTTTGTTTGTTTTTTAAGGGCTAGACCGGAGCGCGGCAAGGTCCCGGGGACCCTCCCTGTCCCCATGTGCTCTCCCCGGGACTGCCATCGCCTTTGCAGTCAGGCACGGGAGTCAGACCTGCCAGCCTCTTTCTGCTCCCTCCCCCGCTCCCTCGCGTCCCTTTTGCCCCGTCCCCCCAGGCCGAGCCCGGCTCCGGCACTGCAGCGGAGCAGCGGCCGCCGGGACCTCCCGAGAGCACGGGAAGCCTCAAGGAAAGGGAGGGAGGGACCTCGTCCTCGCAGTAAGCGCCCACACACCGCCCAGAGGGCAAAGCCCTGGGGGCAGTGGTTGGATCCCCGCGCCAGAAATGAATGAAATTCAGACCCAGCTAACCCAGTGCAAGAGTCTCTGCTTGCAGTGTTGGGGGTGACACTTCTGTCCTGGTTTCCAGTGGTTTATTTGCAAGTCAGCTTGGCTCTCGGGACACATAAGACTCAGCCCTTGCCACGCAGTCAGTGAACTGCTCTCAACATTGATCTGATGGGTTGCTCACATCAGGGACATATCTTCGGGTCTGGACTGTGTATTTCCTCCCCATCAGGACACCTTACTTTAACTCCAGCTGGAAGGTGAAGAGGAAAGATGGCAGCAGAAATGGCTTGGACCATCCCCTGCAGCTTTGTTCTGGATTGGAGAGCTGTACCTGGGGATCTTCATCTAGGTGTGCTTCTAGCAAATCCACTGCTCAGAAAGACCTCTGCGAGCACAGAGAGCTCTTGTGAAGAGCTGGCATGTGGGGAGGCATGCACAGGTAATCTGCTCAGTGCAGCTTCACCTGGTCCCTGCCTGCAGGGAGCAAAGCAGACTGGCACCTAGGGACCAGGCAGCTCCATGCTTTGTCCAGAGTCTCACGGCCCTTCACCTCCAGCCCATCGAGCATGCTTTTGTTTGGTCTCTGAAGTCAAGGGTCACTGTTTCCGGGAGTTGCAATTCCAACACACACCCACGTGGCTGGCCTGGAAACCACAAAGGCAGGAGGCTGCTTGGTGATGGCACAGAAAGCCAAACCAAGCATGGGACCCTCATCAGGTGGCTCTGGACCTGGGCAGACCAGCTGGCTCCCCACAGTTCCCTACAGACTAGCCCAAAACCCATGGATTACTCTGGAAAGACAGCTTACATTCACATGCAGATGCTAATCACATACTCAAGAGGCTGTCCCAAAGAGAGTAATTTCCCCAGATGCTAGCTGTGTGGTCATGAATTCTCAGGAATATAATTTTTTCATATGAAAACATTTATTTTTCCTCCAGATGTCATGGTAATTAAGGTGGAAGAATGCACTCTGTTAAATGTGTGAGAAAGATCATGGTGCCTCACAAGTCTACAGGAGTCCCTGGAGGGCCAAGTACCAGATGGCACAGATGAGTCTCTGACAGGGGCATGGGGGTGTATTAAACAGGCCTCAGCAAAAGTCTTTCAAGAAGCTATCACAAGAGGGAAGCTGGTCACAAAGAGTGGGAAAGAATATGGCAGAGGAAGGTTTCTGGTACAGTGGGGAGGCCCCAAAGTTGTCCAGTCAGTGTTCTACACTACACTAGCCAAAAGGTAAACACATCATGGGGTTGTTTTAGTCAGAAATTAATCTGTTTTGTTCTCATCACAGTGTAGTGCCTGCTGTGGTTTTGCCAGAAGTCCTGGTCTCCTAATTACATGGGGGGAAACAAAAGAAGAACAGAGCAATGAACAAAATATCTGCCAGAAAAGAAATAGTCTAAAGAGGCAGGCAGTGACACCTGTAAACCACAGGCAGCAAGAAGGGAGAAATAGGAAGCTGTTCTGGGCTAAAGGGCAACAAAGTAATAAAAGTGCCTGAAGCACCCAGAAGTCTGTTTTCCACTGTGCAGGTGTGGAACTTTTAAATTCAGAAGTCCTCGGACCCCATAAGTGTAAATGAGTTGAAAAACGAAGTAAATTTGTGCTTGGTTCATGACAGGATAGCCCATGGATTTGTCCCTGCAGTAGCTTCCTAAAGTGCAGCTTAGTACAGGCTAGGAGGTTGCAGTATGACTCTCAGCTTCCCTGACTCTCATGTTTTTTAACTCCCATTCTGGCACATTTTACTATCTTGTTTTGGAACATCTCAGTACCACTGATAATATAAGAATTCCTACTTAAACAGCTTCTTTAATCCAAGTACTTCAGAGGCCTGTGCTGACATGGTTAAGTTTGCAAAATAGCCTTGGACAGATGCAGCAGTTTGTTTACTTCATATTTAGTAGAAACTGTGTATACACTTGGACCAACAGATGGAAAGACATAACAAAATTATTTAAATAGTTTCCCCACTGGATGTTCTTCCCTGAATAGAGTGTGTTGCAAAAATTTCACTGACAGTTTGAAAAGCAAAGGAAACTGAGATGAGAACTACACTGGAAAAATCTAAGGGTATAATATAATTAAATACAACTTACTGGACTTGATAGTCTTGGTTTGACTTAGCATAGGTTTATATCAGACTGATTTAAATGTAACAGAAGTTGTTTATTTTGCAGTGAAAGTAGCTACTTTGAGATGATATGTCCCTCCATCATTTTTTATTTGACTCAATAAAAAAATTCCACTGTTGCTTCAGTTGTTTCATCCTGAAAAAATGTGATAGAAACATCTGGTGTTTCTGCCTTCTCTAAAGGCTCTTCTTACCTGCTAAAGCTCAGTCTTTGTTGTCTGGACTCCAAGTCAGACAGAGCCTGTGCCTGTCCTAGTTTCAGCCAGGATAGACTTAATTTTCTTTTTCTATAGTGCTGTATTTGAATTTACTATGAGAATAACTTCAGCAGCACACTGATGTTTTTGTTGCTGTTGTTGAGTAATGTTTACCCTAAGGACTTTTCAGTTTCTGCACTTTGCAGGTGAAGAGATGCACAAGAACCTGAGAAGGAGCATGACCAGGACAGGTGACCCCAACCGGAGAAAGGCATATTCCATACCACAGAACAATATGCAGTGCATAAACTGCATCTAATTCCCAGGAAAAGGGGCCAAACTCTGCTCAGGAACAGGCTGGATATCTATCAGTGGGTGGTGAGCAGTTGTACTGTGCATCACCAGCTTATCTTGGGTTCCCTTCTCCCTCACCTTTTCATTACTATTACTACTACTACTACTGCTACTACTACTACTACTACTACGACTACTACTACTAATTATTGCATAGTTACTTTTTTGTTTCAATTATAATATAGTTCTCATCTCAGCCCATGATGTTGTCATGGTTTAACTCCAGCTGAAAAGTCAGCACCACAGAGCCATTTGCTCAACCCCCTTCTCTCCCCCCTGCCCCTGGGGAATAGGAGGACAATCCAAGTAAAACTTGTAGGTTAAGGCAAGAATGGTTCAATAATTGAAGATAAAATAAAATACAATAATAATGGTAAATTATCATAATAATTATAATAAAAAGGGAAAAACAAGTGGTGCACAATACAATTCACCACCTGATGATTGATGCCAGACTCCCCTTCCCCCAGACTAGCCCCTCTTTTGAGTAACTCCCCCCAGTTTATATACTGGGCATGACCTTCTGGTATGTGGAGTACCACTTTGGGCAGTTTGGGTTACCTGTCCCAGCTATCATCCCTCCCAGTTTGTTTTTTTTATCTCCTCACTGGCAGAGCATAAGTCAAGGTGAAAAAAAAGTCCTTGACTTAGGATAAGCACAACTTAACAACACACCAGAACATCAATATGTTATCAACACCATTCTCATCTGGAATCCAAAACACAGCACTATAAGAGCTACTGAAAAGAAATTAACTCTACCTTGTCTGAAACCAGGAAGAGATTTACCTCTTATTCAGATTCTCCTCCCCACCAGGGAGGGAGAAATGAGTGATCAGTTGCATGGTATTTAGTTGTCAGGTGGGATTAATCCAGGAGAGTGCCCAAAGTTCTTTCCCTGACAAGTATAATATGTCCAGGTTTGAGAGAAGGCATATGATCCTACATGATGGTGATGCATCCCTGCCTTGCTTTCATGGTACACAGGCAGTGGAAGGGAGGCTCAGAATGGCATGGCCCAGAGCACCCATGATCATCCTCTGGGAACCAAGAGGGGGGGTTCCAGTCACTGTTGGTGCAAGGATGTTTTTCACATAAACCTTGGCAGACTCATGGAGAAGAGGGCCTGGTCAGAAATTTCAGGTGTACTTTCTTGGGAAACCAAAATGTTGCACAACGTACTTTTTGTAGTTTATGGGAGGATCTGAGCACATTTATGGACTCTGAGACCTATTGGCAGACTGCATAGTCATGGAAATGAAGGAGGACAGATGGAAGTTTCACCAGTGGTAGTGGAGCGCTGCCATATTACTGATTTTCTCATGTGCCATATTACTCATTTTCTCAAGTCTATCTATGTGAGATTGCAAGGTGCTGAGCTTGAAGAGCAGATCGAGTAAATAAAATTACTATTCTTTCTACTGTTCATAGTTGAGTTAACAATATCTCTTTCAAGGCTGTTGATTTATGTAAAAGAATCAACCAGACAAGAAAAGTGGAAGGAAGAGAGGTGGGAAACAATTTTTCCTTCTCAAAAGACAGCAGATTTTAAAACATCTTCTTGATAATCACAGATATCCATTAATTATGAATATGAAGAGTTGCTTGTCGGGTTTTACAAAGCCTGGGGAAGCAGGTCTGTAACTTCATCAGTGTCCCCAGAATGTCTGTGAATAAAATCTATCAGAAGAGCATTTATTTATTTTTATTACTGGTCTTTCACCAGAGATAAGTCTATCAATTCTCCGGGTTTTTGGCATAAAAGAAAGCAGGGAACTCCTGAGAGTGGGTTCTTGTTAAAACAGAAATTATCCAGATGGAATCTGGGGCTGGGAATCAGAATTAGGCCTTATGTAGATACTTATGTTCTGGCATCTTCTTTTAACCTAATAATATGCAGGAAGTGGCTTGAGCAAAAATGAAAGAGCATTTTTCTCTGTCATGGGGATATGCACATGAGGGATTTGCTGGAGTTTTTGCTTCATTTATGCCACTTAGAAACAGAAACGGTGAGTATCCCTTGCAGGTGAGACTTAGAAACTGTTCTCTGTTTTGGGAGCAGGCAATTTTCTGCCTGTGATAAATACAAAGATGGTGAAAGAAAGCTGATTGTGTTTTGACTGAATTTATGCCTGTCTTAAAGTCCAGACACATACCTAGTTATTTCTTTACCTTTAGATACAATGGACAATGAAAGTGACCCTGAATATTTATAGAGAAACCTAATTTTATCTGAGCTAAAGATATTTAAGTGAGAGTTATTCCAGTACGATTAGGATTGGAACAGGATAAAACTTTGCCCAAGCGTGGTAGAGGAAAGCATTTTGTGAGGCCTAGATGTCTTAAAGGAGAGAATTTAAAATTATATTCAGGCATAAGCTTTTTCTTTCACATCATTTTTCTTTCACATGCATTTCAGTGTATCTAGAGCTCTGTATGGCTCAAAGCCTACATCCATGAAGTGTGGTCATTTCTAGCAACACTGAACAAATTCAAAACACCATGCATGCTGGGAAGTTTTAAATATATGGGGGTAGAAGTTTTGTGCACAAAGATCTTGGAGCTCCTGGCTGGAATGTTCCTCTTGCGCTGGTCACCACAATATCCTGAGAAGGACATGCACATAAGCAATTAAATAGCTATTACTACCTTCAACATACTGTTTTTGACCTTTTTGAGTCTCTGATGCCAAAAATAAACTTCCACTGGAGAGCTGTTGATTACTGAACTCCATATGTAGTCTTGCAACTTGCACAGGTGCCTTTCTTAGTCAGCTTATTAAAATAATACAGAAACCTGTAGGTCTGTGGACCACAAGCTGACAAAAAAAATTAATTAGGTTGGTTCAAATACGTTTCCAAAATTCTAGATGAAAGCACAAAACACACTTAAGTGGGCAATAGAGATCATACTAAACTATCCCTTTTATGTTTTTCTTTACAGGATAATTTGATTTTAGAGGAATAAACCTTGTGTTTAAGAGACAGCCTTCTGCCTTTGAAATCTTCTCAGAGAAAATGTCTGCCCTTATCATAATCTGAAGACAAGTTACTCACTATTTCCCAGCTGAGTTTCCATCAGACTGTTTCTATATCCTCCTTCTGGTTGCTGTCTGGCCTGTCCTCTCAGCTGCATGCAGCCCACTGCCAATCTCATCTTTTGTGCATTAGTTAAATCTAAGTATCTCTGCAATGCTTCTTTTATGTGACAAGAACAATGTTTTTATCAGGCCAATGAAGACAGAAAACCTGAGTCTTCGCAGTGTGTTAACTGTATTGTTATTTTCCCTTCTCTTGTCAGCCCCAAACCTGTTGACCTAGAAGCAGCCTGCAGAGAACACTTGAGCAGAGATTTGCCAGCCACCCTGCTCACTTTGCTGTGGCATACTCTCCTGCTGCACACAGGAGGTGTCTGTGCTCTCACAGCTCAGAAACTCCAGAAGCTTTTGAAGCTTCAGAGACCAGGTCTTTAAATAGAATCTGGACCAACTGGCTTGACCAGGGTTGGTTCTGAAAGTACAATGAGAACCTTCCCAGGCTGCTGTCCTGGATCAGTACAGTCGCTAGTTCTGCCTTAGATTTAGAAGACTCCCCTAAAGGTCAGGCAAGGTTATGTTGAAGTATCACCTCCATGTCTCAGAGGGAGACAATCCAACATGTTGCACTTGAATCAGCTCATGTTGTTGGTATCTTACAGATAAATACCACTTACTACACCAA
This sequence comes from Calcarius lapponicus, assembly GCA_039654755.1. Taxonomy (NCBI): domain Eukaryota; kingdom Metazoa; phylum Chordata; class Aves; order Passeriformes; family Fringillidae; genus Calcarius; species Calcarius lapponicus. Next base: position 26,196,485 of record CM077481.1, on the reverse strand, counting down.
TATCACACAGCGAGGCAAAATCATAATAGAGGACACACAGTGAAAACAAATGTATTTAAACATAACCACATGTTCTGTGATTCCACAGGACTAAATCTTCAAAGTAGTAATATTATTTGTAAAACACCTCCCTTGGCAAATTTTGCTGGACCATGAAAATACTGCAATAAAAATGTCATTTGGAATGTTATGTAAAATCATTCAAGAGAAGAACAAATAAAGGAGCCTGGGATGGAGAAAATGAGCTTGGATACCAGTGATACACACAGAATCAAGAGGGATCCACAAAGGAAACATCTGTGGAGGGAAAAGGTATGTGTCTGCCTGAAACAGTAGTGGGGAAACAGAGGAGAAGCAGAGAAGCAGCAATGAGTGCTAGGGGTTTCCAACAGGAAGACAGGCCATTAAATAATTTCTTACTGCCATAAAAGAGGGAGTCTAGCAAGAAATAAACAAAGGATCTGACAGTGACCAAGGCTGTCAACCTCAAGTGTACTAGCCCAGATGATCTGTGCCAAGCTGATGCTCTGCCAGGTCAGTGCTTGAGTCTGTCTCTCTTCCTCCTTTGAGCTGCCACTTGCCTCAGCAGCTGGGACCACATTTTGCCAAGTTGGTCGTGGCCACAGGTGACCCATGGAAAACTTGCTGGTGAACTGCAGGACCTACTTGTTGAACAGTGCTGACTGTAGCTTTCCTTCTAGCTGCTGATCATATGGCAAAAGGCAGCTGTGCTAAAAATACGCTGTTAATTGCTATACTCACTGATAAGGCAAACAGCTAAATTTTTGTGGACAGCTTACAAGAACCTATGTACTTCAGGGACGCTCATTTAGGGCAACTGTTTATTGACACACACCTTCAGTGCTGGACCCTTGCTTGGCACCAGACATTGATTCCAACAGGGACTCCGGGTTTCTCAACATCCCGATTGCTTTCAAAAATAGGTCGTCTCAGCAAAACCAGTCAGAGTTTCATGCAGGATACTGAAATTGCAAGGTCAGAGAAGGGACCTAGCTGTGAATGGGGAGCTGTAAGGTGGACAGGACTCCTTGCAGCTCTGTCCCATTTGCCCCACACCTTCAGAAGATAGTGCAGTGGCTGAGCAGCTTTCTTGTGACCTGACCTGGTTGCCATTTCTCAGACAAGCAGTAATTGTAAATTTTTTATATTTCCAAGGAAAGATTTTTCAGACACCTAGCAATATGACATTTTAGTGGCATAGCAATGGTACTGATTCTGGAAAGAGAATTTTTCCAACTGGCTTACTCATCTTCTTGTTTCTGCCATGAGGAATGTAAAAGGACTTTGCAATTCTTGTCCTATAAAATGATAAATCAGTTGTCATTGGTCCTAAGATAATGCATTCAACTTTTAAAATTTTGAAGGCTCTTAGTGAGGACGCAAGTGAAACAAAAAAACTTCTAGGTAGATATATACTGATTTTTGTGCCACAGGAGATACTGACAAAGATAGTTACATGCTTACAGGTTTCTTAATCTTTCTTTTCATTCATTGCCACTTGGAAAACACCCACAAAAACAACCACAGCAACAGGTCAGCTAAATTATGCTGGCTAAGAATACCTAGATGTAAAAAATGGATGGTTTTATGGCTAGGCTTCCTCACTGTAAAGCTGCTGATTTTTAATCTGGAATTTGATGCTGATTTAAAAGTATCAGGATCATTTACAAGCAGGTCATACATGTGGTAGGCTCACCAGTAGAGCAAGCTAAGTCATTCCACTCATGCAGAGGAAAGCAAGAGAGTAGTGTAAAACTTGCTTGCCATGAGTTGGGCAAATGAATAGATTAGAAAAGGAAAGAGAAGAACAGATGAGTTCTAAGCACTTGGAAAAAGCTCTTCTTGAAAACCAGTGATTGAGTCAGGAGATCCCACACAGCAGAATGGCAGTGAAGGCCTTGGGAATTGTGCTTTTGGAATAGCACAGCCTGTACAAAAGGATGACAGGCCAATATTACATTTGCTGTGTTAGGTTTGTGATTAAGATCTGTGCTTAGAATTTGAAATGTCCAACCCTATTAATTTTTCAAACTGGAAGGAGTAAGATTAATTTCAGAAAGAAAGGGAGTACATTTTTGATAAAACATGGAGACTGTGGCAAGCACTCAAATTCCAACAAAGAAAGAAATTTGTACAACTTATTTCACACACTCCACCTTACGTGCTAGCATTATGAAGTAGCCCAATTGCATGTTTACGTGCTGTTTTTTTTTCTTTACAGGAGTATTTTAACAGTCAGAGCATGGGACGTGATACTTGGGAAATAAAATAGGTTTGTTTACAGAAGAAATTTGCTGTCTGGAAGCCTTTTGTTTCATTTATTGAAGAAATTGCAAGGCATGCAAGGAATGAGTTATAAAGACAAGGTTAAGGCAGTTGAAATTCTTGTAACACTAATATTAATCTCTGTTCCCCCCAAAATTCCTCTATTATAGTGAACAAGTTACTTAAATGAAATGATATGAACTTGAGGTTTGTACAGCAGGCCAGAAGCAGAGACCCAGCTCACAGTAATGAGAGCAGGATCCAGAACAAAGAATAGGATTGAAGGCAGCCTGCGTGTCCAGAGGGAACCTCTCCCACAGTCATCATTTTGGCTTCAGGCAGCTGGCTCTGGAGCTCCACGTGGGTCAGGGTTTGCCTCCTGTCAGCGCAGCACAGCAGTCAGCGCCTGCTGCCTGCAGGGTCAGGCGTCCCAGCCAGGCAGCCACTTGTTCCCACTGCAGTATGAGGTTCCCCTTCCTGGGCACACGTGTGAACTGGGGTACCACCCCAAGGCAGGCTGGGCCAGCCAGCCTCTGCAGGAACAGCAGTATTGCCTGCACCAGGGAAAGAGAAACAAGAACTACGTGTTAAGAAAAAAGTCCAGAGAAGAAGTGAAGTCAGAGCTAAGCAAACAAGCAATCATTTATGGGCCACAAAATCAGTGCTAAGCTGCCAAACCAAAGAGGCCCTTTAGAGCTGCCTAACAGAAAAACCAGCAAGGAAAACAGTGTATATTACTCCCACAAAATGCCATAAAACTAGAAACAAGAAGTCAGAAAGTCCTCAATGATTAAAAAGCCACAGAAACACCAAGAAAAAAATAGCTGGGACACTTTTCAAACGTCCAAAAGTGAGAAAACATATAATTAAACAGAACCAGGCCTATGGCTATACGACAAGACAAATCCTAAGAAACCACTTATTTTTTCCCTACTCCTGCTACATTTTCCCACATACTTAATTGTGGCAATTGATTGATCCTAGGAAAAGGAATGCTATTTCACAGTTTTACTTATCATAGAATCATACAATCACAGAATAAGGTGAGTTGGAAGAGACCCACAAAGCTCATCGTGTCCAACTCATGGCCCTGCATAGGACACCCCAAGAATCACCCCACGTGTCTGAGAGCCTGAGGGTGTTGTCTAAATGCTTCTTGAACTCTGTCAGCTTGGTGCTGTGACCACTTCCCTGGGGAGCCTCTTGCAGTACTCTACACTTTCTGGGTGAAGAACCTTTTCCTGATATCCAACCTAAACCTCCCCTGACACAGCTTCAGGCCACCTCCTCAATTCCCATCTCTGGTCATGAGTGTGAAGCTATTGGTAGCTGCCACTGCAGCTGATGTGCCATTCCTCTTCCCCTTTTGAGGATGTTGAAGGCCACAGTGGTGTGTCCCCTCAGGCTCCTCTTCTCCAGGCTGAACAGACCAAGTGACCTCAGCAGCACCTTTTAAGTTTTTCCCTGCAGATCCATCGATGGCTTCCCCTTTGCCATCTTTGTGTGCCTCCTTTGGACACTCTCTAACAGCTCAATGTCTCTCTTACACTGTGGCACCCAGAGCTGCCTCCAGCGCTCGAGGTGAGGCTGCCCCAGTGCAGAGCAGAGCAGGACAATCCCCTCCCTGGCCTGGCTGGCCATGCTGGGCCTGATGCCCCCAGGACATGGGTGGCCCTCCTGGCTGCCAGGGCACTGCTGAGTCAAGTTCAACTTGTCATCAGCCAGGACCCACTGGTCCCTTTCCACAGCATTTCTCTCCATCTTCACATTCTGCAGTCTCACCCACGAGCAGAGCTGCTTATCCCAGGGGCAGGATCTGGCACCTCTCCTTGCTGTGCTTCATACTGCTGGTCACTCTCCATGTCTAGTTAGTCCAGGTGTCTGCAGATCCTCCCTCCCCATGAGGCAGTCAGCAATTCTTCTCAATTAAATGTTGTCAGCAAACACAGTATTCTTTCCAGTTCCTCATCTGTGCCATTAGTTGAAGAGCACAGGGTCGAGGATAGAGCCCTGAGGATCCCCACTAGAGGCAGGTTGCCAGCCTTATGTCCCTCCATTCACCATAACCCTTTACACTCATCCTGTGAGCCAGTTGCTCTCCCATTGCCTAACATGGTTATTCAGCTGTGGGGTGGACATTTTGTCCAGAAGGATATTGTGAGAGACACTATCAAAAAGTACTTCTGCTCCCTTTTTCACCTGTCTTTTTACCTTCCTGGGTGTTGAATCTTATGGATGATTCTTAGTATTTCTTTCTAAGAAAATACAGAGAAAAAAAAAAAAAAAGTGAAGATATCTTAATCAATGGCTCAACTGTAGAAAAAATTCCAGTGAAACACAAGAAGAGGGAGTAAGGATTACAGACCAGGTGCATCTAGTGAGGAGAAATTCACAACATGGTTGCAAATAAATACTGTGAGGTGTCCTTTTCCTATAATGCTTGAAATTGTAGCAATCACAGACTCATAGAAGCTAAGAAGCTTAAACAGATTTGTTACTTCTGCAGCATATTCCATAAAGGACTTCCAGTGATCTGTTACACATACAAAGTAAATTTAAGTATTCAACTTTTGTCTAGGACTTTTAAGTTTTTCTAGAGACTAGATACCCCTGACCTTTTGCAAATCCCAACTTTTCTTTCCCTTTACTTTCATTATAATGCTTGATTCAGTCACCCACACACCCCTCTCTTTCATTTCTCAGCAATCCCACAGCACCAACCATAGCAGTAATAACAGGAGTGACAGTAAATAATAAATAGTGTAGCGGATTTAATGGAGTATTTGATCATTTAGATCAATGTGTTAATTTTCACAATAAACAAAAAAAACCTGCTGTAAGTTTGTTGTGCCCTCAGGACAATGGAGTGAGATGCACTGGCATCATGAAGGAGCAGAGTGGGTGAAGCACTACTGCACACAAGGACACCCTGAGCATCACTCACAAGTGGGGCACAAGGTCCAGTTGCCAGGTTCCATCTGCCATATATCATGTTTTAATCATTGCATGACATCAACACCTTGCCCAGATCCTAAAATCACACTGTCAGGATCAGGTTGGTGGGCGAAATAAGCTGACATTAACTGAGATCTGCAAAAATAAGAAAATTTTGTTGGTGTCAGTTCTTTAAGATTTTTTTAGTCCTGCGCAGACTAAAAATAAGAACAGTATTCACTCCATCCCTGAGATGTTGTCTGGATCACATAAACACTTTCTAAACATCTGTATTTTCAAATACAGTTAATTTTTTGTTTGTCTGTTCTTTAAGCCAGTGAAATGAGAGTACAGAGAATGCCCTTTGTCCACGAAGTTTGTAAGAGTTAAACAGTGACAGAAGAAGGCACTGCAGATCCTTCACAGGGGTTTGTTATTGCATAAAATTGCAGTCTAAATAAGAAAACTTTTATTTACCAGAGTTGAATCCACATGCAATTAGACAGGCATCCTTGCTGGAATAAACCATTGAATCTTATATGATTAGCTAGTAGATGCTTTGAAGGTTTATTTTCCAATGAGATGACAGCCTGTTTTCTCTCTGCACAGCCATCTGTAAGCTTATGCCTCCTTACTAAAAACACCTGTGTGGATGATCACTTCTCTCTCCAGCAGGTGCCATCATTTGTATCAAGGTGTTTGCTAAAGCTTATGTGTGCTCACTGATGAAGGGCAGTTTCTGCAAACAGTAGTGTCATATTTTTTTTCAAAAATGCTCTTAAAACCACTGCTGAGCAATGGTTGCTAGGACACTGATCCTTTCTTTACATTATGTACTCAGTTAAATCAGAGAACCTGTGAAATGAAGAGCTATGCAAGATAGGTCACAGTATATGAGCTCATCTTCCACTACATTGAGGCACTACAAAGAATTTGACTTTCTTACATCTTTCACTGCTCTAATGCATAAAAATGAATTGTATAAGGCTGAATTATTATTTTTCCCTTTGGTTTAGACTAGCATATCTATTTCTTTTCAGATATTATGTCTCTTATACTATGGTCTTTGCTAGAGTAGTGAAACTGCTTCTGAAATGTTATATTATTATTATATGACTGCCAAAAAACTGGGATGGCTGACAATATAAAGCTCAATGTTGTAAAACAATGATATTTTCATGTACCTAATAAAGAATGTTACATAATCTAAAGAAAGTAAACATTTTGACTGCTATTTAAGAACATATTAATAGTTGCCATATACACTACCATACCCTTGTTCCAGCTGCTGCACTTTAAAACTGTACTTTTTCATTATATTTTATTTATTATTTTAATTTTTCCAAAGTATGACAGAGAGTGATTACGTCAGTTAAGAAATGTAAGCCAGATTTTCCCTATATCTGAAATTTGCTTAATGCTACCTTGTGAACCTTGAAGAGAAAAATTAGGCCAAGACGTTCATGTCTCAAGCGTCAATGGCAAAAGTTAGGCACAGAAAACTAAGCTACATTTCTGTCTGTTTGCTGAAGAGAAGATTGCTTTTCCCATCCTGCCCATTCATTTGATATGGGGCTGATTTTTGTTACCAATCCCGTTTCTTTCGCCATATAGATGCCTTGCCCCAAGGACAATAAGTTCTTTCAAGTCCGTTATGCTTGCAAACCTCACCTTTTCATGTGTGGATGGAACATTGCTGTATGTAGCATGAGATTTGGAAAGGCAATGTTGATTTATTGACTGCTTAATAGTTCCTCAGCTGCAGTTGTCAAACAACATGTTGGATAATTTTCCTATTCAGAGTTGCTTTCTGAAGAGCAATTCATTGGACTTTGAATGTGTACGTCTAACACCAACACACTCAAAAAGATTCATCAGATGTAATAACTCTCAAATAATTATTAAAAGATAGGCATTCTGACTTCATCAAAAAATATTGCAACCTACTGAAATTCATCTAAGTTACCATGAGCTAGACAGAGTCTTCATAGATGCTCTGCTGGAGGTACATTCTTGTTCTATGAGAGGCTGTGCCCCTGCAAGCCTTGAGCCATGACACTGACAGTAGGACATTGCTTTGTAGGCAGCTATTTACCATTCATTGTTGAGGGAGTCTCCTGTTCTTTAGCATTGGATATCAGATTTTCAGGACTAGCCTGGTGGTGGAATGAGAAACACAACATCTCTGTGACTCCCTTGTCCTCAGGCCATCAGGCATCCATCTAATTTCAGGGTAGTGAAAAGCAAATTTAAGAAGTCAGGCAACCTAGTTAAGCCAAATATAGTCTACTTTGCTTATTGGAAATGCTCTCTGTGTTCCAATTATCTTCAGACTTTTAAACAGATTTCTGAGTCCTTTAGGATTTGCTTCAGCATAAAACTCTGTAAATAATTAAACGTGTTGATTACAATTTTAAAAATTGGATTGTGCTGTAAGTACTTATTCTTCTGTGGTTTTACTGAGAAAGACATACTATTCTTAGGTAGGGCTGTGCAATCAACATGTGAAGAAATGTGTAACACATATAAGTGATATTTTACAGCTTTTCAACCACTAGCACTGGTTTGTTCATTCCTGTGTTACAGATGGAACTTATATATCAAACCTAACTCTCAGTGTTCTGAGTAAAAAATCTCACCAATTGCATGACTGTAACAGAAATTGAGAACTACCAGATTTTTCAGTTTAAGATCTTACTTTTCTGGATGCTATTTCAATGTATTCATCAGTCCATGTGCTAATCAGGAGATATCTGAAGCAGTATCTGGGGCAGCCTTTTTTCTTTCAAGGGGATGAGAGTACCTTCTCCTAGCAAAGGGCATATATTGTTAAAGAATCACAGAGGGGAGATCGGTGGGCATTTTTTGCCTTTATCCCTTTCAGCATGCCGTAAAAGGTTTCAGGAACACAGAAATGGGCAGAAAAGGAAGTTTTCTGGTTCTTGGATGCAAAGCAAGCTGTGAACAGAAAAGCAAGTGGTGGAAATCACCACAGAGGTTGCGATTGCAAAGACCAAACCATGCAGGTTTTAAGGAAAAATTACAGTGGGCAAAGGCTCCACCAATATATCAGGACTTGCAAGGTCTCACATTAAAAACTGATAAACATATTTTTATCCAGTATATGCCTGCAGATAAAATAATGTAAGATGTTTAAAACACTCCTCTCTGAAAACACTTTGATTTTAGCTGGGCTTGCTACTGGGAAATAGCAAAGGCTTATCATAAACTGTTTCCGAGTGGTCCAAATTTTGTGCATATGCTTTTTTGATATGATGACAACAACAAAGACAATGGTGTTTCTCAGCTGCTCCTCAGATCAGCTGCAGGTTAATGAAGCTGCAGGTTCATTATGGACATGGAGCACATGCTGCCAGTCAGGTTCACTTTCATGGTTATGTGATCTCACCTTCCTATCACTCAGCCTTCCTTTTAAGGATTTGTTTCTACAGCATGGTACTGAGCCTAATAACAAAGGCTGATTTGGCCATGTAGAGGTCATATATATCATAACTTACACTGCCCTCTGATAAATGGATTGTATGCCCAAAATCATAGAACTATAGGATGCCAGGCTGGAACGGGACCTCAAGGATTATCAAGTCTAATCTTTCTTGGCAAAAGCACAGTCTCTACCACATGGCCCAGCACCCTGTCCAGCTTGTTCTTAGAAGTGCTATTCTATGCTGCAGAATCCACCACTTCCATGTGGAGCTCATGCTGGAGGCTGATTGCTCTTTTTGTGAAAATTTTTTCTCTTGCATCTAATCAGAGGCCCCCCCATTCATAATTTGTACCCAATAGCCCTAGTATTTTCCACGTGACTCTCTGTAAAAAAGGAGCTCTATCTTCTATGTAGCTAGGCTTTAAATACTGGAACATGTTGATAAAGTCTCCCCAAAGTCTTCCTTGTCTCAAGGCTGAACAGACCCAGTTCTCTCAGCCATTCCTCACATGCTGGGATTCCCAGGCCCTTGATCATCTATGTGATCCTCTCTGGACCCTCTGCAGCCTGTCCACATCTATTTTGTACAACGGGGACCAAAATGGAACACAAGATTCCAGGCGAGGCCAGACAAGCACTGAATAGAGCAGGATAATGGCTTGGTCATCTCTGCTGGTGATGCCCTTGATGTCACCCGGTCTCCTGTCACCTTTCTGTGTCACACCAGCCCCCTGGTCACTCATACTGAGCTTTGTGCACCAGGACCCCAGGTCCCTTCCCACAGAACTGCCCCCCAGACAGGCAGATCCCAGCCCATGCTGCACTCCTGGATTATGCTTTTCCAGGTGTTCCACAAGGAATGTCTTATACTTGTTTTTGCTGAAATTTGTGATGTCCTCATTAACCCACTCTTCCAGCTTATTCAGACCTTCCTGCAGGGTGTGTCCCACAAAGTGACAACTTCCTCTTGGAGTTTGTTATCTTCAGCAAATTTCATTGGGTCACGCCTGATCCCATCTTCCAGATCACTTATGGATATACTAAACAGCACTGAGCACAGTATCAACCCTGAGGAACTGCAGTTGTTGCCAGTGTGAAAAGGAGCGATTTACCAACACCCACTAGGTGCCAGCTGCCAGCCAGTTGCTCACACACTGCATGAACCACATGTCCAGACCATAACATAGCAGTTTCTCTTAGCAGGAGATTGTGGTAAGTGGGTTGCAAAAGCCTTGTGAAAATCCAGGTAGGTAATGTCCACCTCTCATCCCATATCAACCACGCAGGTTACTTTGGTATAGACGATAATCAAGGGGCACATTCTTAAAAAAATTCCCAGCATTTGATAGCTTCTCTGTCCTCCATGAAAGCTTACCATGGAATCTCTCTCAGCAGAGCTCTGAGTGAGCTGAAATTTGCTATTCTAAAACCTCATCAAATCGAAAACCTTTGCCTCATACTAACCTTCAGTGTGTTCAAATGACCCCCAAATTCCTTAATATTGTGATCGCTCCAAGTGAGATATTACGGAGCAGATTTTCTTGGTTTGTGAGTACAAAAAAAGTTATTTTTCCCTACGATTTTCGTCTGTTACGCATGGATGATAGCTCTAAAAATAGTAATAAAAGCATAGAAATTATAGAGCAGTGATTTTTTTTTTCTGAGATGCTTGCAGTGCTTGTATTATAAATACCTGGAGCGGCCTCCCTTCTGCTATTCCCTAAATTTGTCAACACCAGACAGACATTGCTGAATGTGTCTTCAAGTCTGTTCACCTTTCCGATGTTTGCTTATCTGAGTGCTCAACAAGTAGTGCTCAGCAAACACTGGCTTCAATTCCCCTCTGCAGAGGAAGGAGTACATAGCTCATATTGCAAAAAAATACAGATTAGGAGACCATATTCTGAGTGCTGCTGCACTGCTTTTGAGCAATGCATGGAGGTAGTAGCCCACAGCATACTTCTGAAAGAACACGCATTTGTTTTACACTCTAGCTGTCTCATCTTTTAAACTTTTTCCTCTTCCTATCTCCAGTTTTATTTCATTTATCAAGTATTTTTCCACATTTTAAAAGTTAAATACTATCACATTGTTTGGGTATGTCATTTTAATTATCTGGCTTTCTACTTGAAATTATTGTAGAGATCATAACTAGTAATTATAAGTAGTAATATGTTTTGATTAATATTACACAGCCATTTTGAATTTTGTAACCTCACTAATTTGATTCATCCTGCTGTACTACATTGCACAATGTGACTGTATTGAGCAGATAAGTGACCATTTTTCACTTCAAAGTGCTTCAATGATCTTTGGATAAAAGCTTGAATCCACTGAAGTCCTCAATTAACTTTATTTCAAATTTCAGTGACAGTTAGTGTAAGTAATATCTTTAGTAGAATGAGAAAAGGCAATTATAATATTCACAAATGGCTTTTTGGATGCAAGATTTCTTTTTTTGTGTTATAAAAATACTTGTACTCACTATAACATCATGTTGGAATAGTGGTACCTGTTGGACAACGCTGTTTCCACATCTGATGAATTAGTCCCAGTCTCACTAGGACTAATGGCATCACCTTCATCAGAATTACAACATGCTTGCACATGCTTAAAAACCTGTTAATGTTAGAGAATGGTGTGTGCAATCTTGGTCTATGCATACTGTGGCCTATATTCCTTAGTATGCATAGTAAATCCTCCCTAGTGTTCCTTCTATATGTAGTAAATCATAACATAATTTAGAAATACTGACTGAGATCAAATGACATTGAATCTGTCACTGTAAAAGTGCATATGTAAACAAAATCCAGATTTTTCCCCCAAGTCCCTGATTCAGATTTGGATCTGTCCCCTTTTGCTGTGGCTAGACATGTTTGCTCAGCCACAGAGATGCTAAATTGAGAAGCAGTTGAATAATGTTGCTTTCAGCTGTAAATCAAACAACAAATGTGAAACATATTACAGCTTTAGAAATTAGCTACATACATCTGAGATTTAATATTGGTACACCTTTTGGAAGGAAAGTCCCTATTCAGTACCATACACCACTGATTTCCAAACTACTTGACTGCTTCCCTGCAGTTGGTACATATATTTGTGTGCACACACTGACATGGTGAGATCTGCTTTTATCCAAACATTCCCTGGGAGATGCCTCTGCAAAGACAACAGGTGCATATGGACTTTTTGGGGACTCTTTGATTGCTAGGAATTCCAGCTAATGAAGAAATGGTCCCCTATAACTTCAGCATACATTTTTCTCTGCTGGCTGTCATACAGGGCTCTCCAGATAGTCCTAAGACTGTTTATCATTAATTTATTTCTTTCATGATCAAACCATTCTTCCCAAACAGCAGATCTTCCATCTTCTGTAAGAGCCTTTGCTTTGGAGGGCAAAGGGCATCTCAGTCACTTGTTAATAACAAGGTCAGACCACTTTGAATCCCACAGTCTGCTGCAGCAGCTCAGCTCGGTGGCCATGAGGAAAAAGAGCCACAAGAGTCACTGCTCTTACTTGGGCAGACAGAGGGGATTTTAGGGTCTTCCCTGCACCCCCTAATCACAACAGGCATTTCTCTCTCTCCTCCTGAGAGCCACATACTTCACATTTTCCCTGTGCAAATAACTGCTCGGGCCCTTTTTCAAAGAACCTTTATTAAACCACCAACTATTTGCTGTCAAGACATTTAGGATGAAATCATCGTGTTAAACAAATAAACGCAGCTTCATACAGATCTCTGCTCTGGGAGCAGAATAAGAAAATAATTTCTGTCTGCTCTCCACAAAAGCGGCTGGAAAGGCTGAAAGAAAAATATTATTTTTACTTCATTGTGTGAAATATCGTTTTGGACAATCTGTCGCGTTGAGCGTTTGAAGAGCTTTTGCTGGCAGGTTTCAAGGGTCCCCTGGGTTGACCCCCTGGGATTGTTTTCTTCATTAATAAACTTTGCATGATGTGTGTTAAAAGGAACATTTTGTTTGCTGTGTAAATAAGGGATGTCAAACAAGAAGCAGAAGCCTCGCAGACACTAGATGAGGTGCTCTTCAAGGGCAGGAGATGCTTGTGTGGAAAAATAAAAGTCTCAGAGAAGTCGAAAATAATGTGACTGCCCTATCCAAGCTGAGGCATTGCTGTGGAAACTATTCTGCCTGTGAACCCAAATGAGATAGCTTTTTTGTAAATCCCAGAGAGAAAGAGGCACACTGTGCCTTGAAGCAGCAGAAGAGGTGCTCGGGAAAGCATGGGCAGGAACATCTACCCAAAGCTGGGCAAAGCAGGCCAGATGGTGCAGAGCAGGCACTGCCATCACCACGTGGAAGAAGGATTTTGACAGTTCTGTGAGCAGCCCCAGGGAGAAGGACTGAAGAGCATTTCTGCATCAGCATTTGACAGTCTGATGCTGCTGTGGAAATTACTGTGGTAAAGCTTTTGACTGGATTTAAGACAGTAATTTGCCAGAAAGCAACCAGCCTTTTGCTGGTCCTGGGGTTTTCTCTCCTATCACAAAGCAGAAGTAAAAATAGTCTGATGTTTGTTGGTGTTTATTTTCTGCTGCCTGCCTCCTTGCCTGTATTGCCATTCAACTCTCCCACTGCTTCTGAATCTACTCATTTTGCATCTGTTGTTTCCTGTCCCCTTGAAGAACCCGATAAACCTTATAAAACAAGTTAGTTCCTGTCATTCACAGTTAGAGTATCTGAAATGCATTAGAAATGCTATAGTCAGGAAATAAAAATGTCCCCAGTGTCACTTTGGGTCCCGTTCCAGGCAGGGGTAGAAGCAGGCAGACAGGCTGCGAGACTCCTACTAGGCATTGGATGGACCATGCCCCTCAGCTGGGTTTTTCCAACCTGCACATACTCCTATCGTGTCCTATTCCTCTGGCTGTCATCACAGGGAAAAAAAAAATACTCAGACTGCTTAAAACTTGTTTACATTAGGAAGAGTCAAGCACACTGTTTAAGAGATGAAGGAGGATCAATTCTCTAACTTCAGAGATACCGGAGAAGAAACATTTCAGTGTCCAATAGTCCTTGGATATAATTATAGCTGACAGGATCCTACTTAGATTTACCATTTCGTGCAAAGCTGTGCAGTGCATCAAGAAGAGATGTGGCCTCCACAGCTAAGCCTCAGGCCGGCTTTAGAAGCAATTCTAAAACAAACATGAAATTAACAATATTACCTTTTTCTTAATCTGTATTGTATCTTTATTACTGAAATATTTATCATATGTAGGTCACATACCATGCAGTCAGTAAGCTCACTAAGCTGATTTCAGAGCTATGTTAATAACTGAAAGAAAAACATTTAGTTTGTCTAAAATAAATAAATATATTTTTTTCAATAATTTTGGTCACAAAAATGGTGAAATGAAAATAATTTTTTGAAGAGGTGAATTGGGTGAGAATCCTAAGAGTCCCTGTAACTGGTGATGGTGACAAATAGAATTTCAGCTAATTTAATTGACCAATAAGCATAAATGATGGAAGGATGTCTATCAAAAATTATTTTTTTAAAAAATTGGTTTTGAAGTGACTTGCAGTGGATTTAGAACGGTGAAACAAGACTTAAAAATTCTGTTTTGCTTTTAGAACTTTGACTGTGTATCTTATTCCACAAGCTCTCTCCTGGAGTCCCAACTTCTGTTGTCTTAGAGTTTTTATCACTCTTAAAATTTCTTTGTGCAATGGATAAGGTTCATTAAGAACTTGCATTAAGAACTTGTGTCATGTTTATGCCATACATAGTCTTTCCATGTACAAATGTTGCTATTTTGATTTTGCATCCAAATTCCCTTTTACTGATTCTTTATTACCAAGAAGCCTATTTTTGATTCACAAAATTTGCTTGATTTTAAGAGGAAAAAAGCTGAGTACCTGCTCTGAGCTAATTGAGTTGCACTAGCAGCTATTTATACAGCTTGTGAGTTTGCATAAGGGTAGGACACTTTCATCAACAGGATGGACTGGAAAGCTGTATCAATTTTTTCTAGGTTTGGGTACTCAGTTGCCATACAGGTCAAGTAATTACTTATCAAGTGCTAATTTTTAAGAAATTTAGGGATTATATGGAATTATTATCTTAATCATATTCTTTTCTAGACAGAAGTTATCCATTGAACAGGTGGTCCTGAGAGCAACCATATCAGAGATACCAAAAATGGCATGAACATGGAAATTGAGGAGAGCCATTTGAAAGACAAAGTTCTGATCAGATAGCAATAAGTAAATTTATCCCCACATATCATTGCTACAAAGCTGGATTGGAGGAAGTAAAGTTTTGTCCAGGTTATGTCAAAACTTAAAAGCACTAAATGTGACATCATCCTTAAATGATGTCCAAGTATTTTTAAAGTAAATTAGAATTTACACTGGTATTCCCAAAAAACAAAGCTACACATAGTGACAAGTAAAGTAACCTGAAGCATTGCCTCATGAAGTTTTAGCAGTGGAGTACCATGATACACAAACTTTAGAGCCTTCAGCTTCAAACAACAAGATATTTATCCTGGTTACTACATGGATTTTTGGTGATAAAGGTCTGAGGTTTGTATGGTGACGATACTTAGGAACAGCTCTTCTTTCCATGTGAATGGTGTTCAGGACACAATGTTCAAACAAATCAGAAAGATTAGCATGCAAATTACCTCTAACTACATAAAGAACCTCTCTTACAGGTGTTTGGATAACCCCTTTTAAAAATTAAGATTCTTCTGTGAACCTCTCTGGGTAGGCTGTTCACTAGCCTTGGAGTTAATGAATTGTCTAATCTATGTTCTTTGCTCAAGTTAGTGCACTTTTTCATGTTCTGTCCCCAGTGGACATGGAAAATGATTGATCACTGTCCTCTTCATAACAACTTTTTACATATTGGGAAATTGTTATCCCTTCCTCCCCCTCCCCTTGAGCCTCATGCTTAGTCTTCTCTTTTCTAGACTAAACAAACCCAGTTCTTTCAACCTTTTCTTGTAGGTCATGTTTTCTAAACCTCTGATCATTCTTGCTGCTCTCCTTTGCACTCTCTTCAATTTGTCTACATCTTTCTTGAAGTGTGGTTCCCAAAGCTGTACAAAGCACATCATCTCAGGCCTCACCCATGTAGCCTAAAGCAGAACTCTTACTACTTTTTCCACTGGTAAGACATTCCAGGTGAACGACCAAAGAATAATATTTTCTTTTATTCTTCTCCTAATACTTCACCAGCAAGGCATGGTATTGTGATTGCCTATGACCTCCAGATCACTTTCTGCAATACGGCTGCAATCATAATCTTTCTTATCTTGTTTCTCATTATTTAAATTCTTCTTAACACATCTAACATATTTCTCTCTCCTTTATTCCATCTTGAAGGCTTCAGACCATCTCTTCTATTTCCCGAGACTGTTTTTTATTCTGATCACATCCTGCAAGGAGTGTCTGTATGACACCAGCTGCCGTAGCTCACACAGGCTGTGGTCTGTCACCTCTTACTGTCCCAGGGCTGTATGGCCATGTCATGGCTCTAGTTGCGATGACATATGTGCCTGTATCCAGTCCCAGTAACTCACCAAACATACAGAGAGGAAAGTTTTGCCCATCTCACACATTCACCACAATGGATGTGCTGAGTTGCTGAAATCAACTCGAAGAGCAACTTCAACCTCAGTTCCTCTAGCCATGGAACCCCTCTGAGAACACAGCTCTCCTGCTGTACATCCCATGTGACACCAAGTAGGAATCAAATGTACCCTACATATGTATTTCCTTTGAAGTAAAATAGTCTGGTTTTAGGATGACTTCATCAGCCTGGACTGCTTTGTCTCATACTTTATCTTCTGAAACCTGATGCACTGGTTCTTTCAGTTAGATGCTTAACTTTTTTGAAATGTAATATTGTTATTCTTCTGCTCTTCTTACTTCTTTCCACTTGTTCAGCCTTCCTTTTTCATCCTATGGTCAAATTTCCTCTGCCTTCAGATTCTAAACATATTTTTCCAAGAACCAGTGTATCTCTGCCCAGAACTGTCCTCTTCCTTGAACCATTTTCTGTGGACAGTTTGACATTTTCAACATATTCCAGGAACACGATGGACCATTTTTCACTTTTGCAACACATAGGCAAGCTCTGCTTAAACTGTCCTTTAGATATTTCTGTATTAAAATATTTGGGGTTTACATATTTTACAACTTCCACCTCACCATCTGGTAGGTGGTAATCCAATGCTGCTAAATCGTGCTAGTCCCAGATGTAGCCAACTCATGTGCTGCCTCATCCATGTCTCTGAAATTTCAAATTTACTACATAACCAGTATTTATGTTCTTATATAAATACATGATATGACTTACACTTGCATTTTCAAAATAAACCTACAAAACAATATAAATAAATCTACAAATTTAAAATAAAAGCGGAGAACCCAGTTGTTACAAAACTGGTGGTGAAACTTGCTTTGACATGCCCCTCAAATTCTTGGCATTTTGCCAAGATGTCTGGAGATGCATCAGCAAATTGTTTTGCTTTGGTATTTCATTTTTATTTTCTCATGTTTTTTTCCCCTCATTCATTATCTGCTTCCAAGATTTTTTTCTGGATCTCTGTTTCTGGATTTTGTTCATTTGAAGGTCTTCTCAGTAGTTTCCTCCAAAGCCAGTGGAAGCCCAGGCCCCAGAGAAAGATTTTCACTAGAGTGATCCCATTTCTGACTAATTCATCTTTGCAACATGCTGTCTGGTGTCTAAGGAAGCCAAAATCCTTCTGTCAACACTCTGTGCAGCCAAGTATTCTCCTTTAGCCCTCGCTATTATAATCTCTGGGATCACATTCAGACCCTCTATTCTTAACCTGCCAGTGCTGTGCAGCTGCTGGTCATGTGGATCCAGTAAACCAACCAAAGTCTTCCCTTCCCCATCCTCCAGCTTCTCTCAACCTGATTCTGGGTTATTCCAAGCTGCCTTTCTCCCCTGAGCCACCACTGCCCACTCTTGCCATTCTTCTGCTGTGTAGGGGCTTCCTGAGGTGCTCCAGGCAGCAGGTTCTCCCTTTGCATGTTCCCTGTCTGGCCGAGGGCTCTCGTGGCTCAGCTGTCAAGCCCACCTCTCCCGTGTCACCTTGCCACGCTCTGCTCGCCCATGGAAGGTTGCCACAGCCTGTTGACTTGTGTGTCTTCTGCCTGAAGACCTCAAAAGGCATTGCAGATTTTTTTCCAGCGATGGATGATAGCAGGAGTCAAATCAGTGATGCAATTATTACCATAATTGATTTGGTAAATTAAGAGCCAGATTAGAAACAAAACTGGTGACCTTATTCTAGTCGGAGCCTCCAGTCATGTGTGAGTTATGGAACATCTACAAAGGTCTAGAGGGTCCCTTAACTCTCCCACAGATTAGAAAATATTATTTGGCCTACTTTATACTCCTGACATGGATAGTCCAAGTGATTTGCTATGGGCCACTCAGCAGAAAATTTCCATTGCTTCTAAGCATTACCGGGCTAGACTCTGCTGCTTTCCAGGTTCAAAGTTTTTTAGTTACGTCTCTAATGTTTGGGCGTTTTTTAATTGCTTGGTTTGCATGACATGGCATATTTTAGAACATCATTTCAGTGACATTTCTTTGAGATCATAGATTTTACAATTACCAACTACAATTACCAACTTTGTTCAATGCTCTTTGAGGACGCCTGTTCATTCCTCTATATAACTTCAGTCTTATAAAAAAGATGCATTACTTCAGAATAAAAATCAAGTTTTGGAACTTTTCAATTCAAAGCTGTCTACAAAAGACATTTTCCCTCTTTCTTTTAGTTTTTAATTTTTAATAATGGGCTCTTTCCATTGACGAGTTTTTGACATAGCCTGTTTTGAACCCTCGGTATTTGAAACAGCTTGCTGATGTTTTCTTAAATAACATCCTCTTGTGGGTCCATAAAATCCTGAAGTTATTACAAATAAATAAACAAAATTTCTCTTCATGATGTAAACCAGCTTTGAATGAAGTCATTGAGTGGAAGTTTGACTTGGATTGCTTCTGAAAAATTGCTCAGACCCAAGACAAAGTTCTGCTTTTCCTCTGTGTGCTGTAGAAATTGGTGAGCAGCTGTTCTAAGTCAACTGAGGGGAGCAAACCCCTGTTGTTTAATGCCTTGTTTTAATTTCCAGTGGGAAATCAATCAGAAAGTCTGTACTCTCCAGTCCCTTTTCTTTCATTCATTTTTTCCAAGTAGTATCCTCCTGATTGAATGATATGAGATCAGAGTTTTCCCTTCTCTCTTATGTTAAGTATCTTATCCCTTCAGGCAATGCAGTGGGCCTCAAGCTTTCCCTGATTAGTGGAGTTGGCACCAATATTTATTGACCTGTTCCATTCTGACCTGTTCCAACCTCAACCACAGTGGCTGTGACACCAGCAGACAGCACAGTTCAGATTCTGCTGTGAGACATGGGACATGAACTTGACATAGCAGGGCTATGAAATTATCCCCACACTTTACTTGGTTCTCTCCCCATTTCTCCTCACTGTGGTCTTGTGCTCTTCCACAGATCTTCATCACACTCATGGGAAGCCTTTATTTTGCTGAGAGAAAAATTAGACCTTCTGTCGTCCCCTGCAAGGATTGAAATCTGAGTCTTTATCACCTCAATGACAGTTTGCTCCAGTGCGCTATGAGGAGATGCCAAAAAAGTTTTGTTGACCACTTGTAGATTAAGGAGATATGTTTAGCCTTAGCACTAAGGTGTACATTTCTTCAACTAGCATCTGGAGCTCTGATCATTTACACTTATCATTTTGTCTTTTCATTTTACTGCCGTTTTCACAAATACCCATCAACAACCCAAACACTCAAACAGATATGAATAATTTAATGTGTTGAGCATGTCAAACAAAATTCTCACAATGTGCTTTTTAATTATTTCATTCACTGTAGTAATAACTTGGCAATGCAAGTAATAAATGCAGCAATCTGTCTCATAGTACTGAAGACAATGGCCAGGACAATCTGCTCTCAATTCTCCTGAGAGATGGCCAGATTCTGACACTGGAGTTGTAGACCGTATTTTAAGTGATGCTGCTATCTGAAAAGTTCTATGCAAGCACTGAGATTGCTTATGGGATGAGGTACTAGCTAGTCTTTTGACCACAATTAGCAAGTATCCGGCCAGAGTCTTCACAAGAATAAAATAATGGAGAAAGAAAAATACAAATGAGGTGGCAGGACCTAAAGGTAAAATGAGAGTTTTACTACGTGGTACAGCTTGAATTAAAAAGAATGGTCTGGTAACAGGTGAAAGTCTATATAAGTATGACATTCAGCACTGTGATTGAGATCTAGGTGCTATTTGCTCCTTTACAGCTGATAAAGCTCTTTAGCAAGATCGCTGCTGTGGGGTTGTCACTGATTCCCCAAGGGCTGAGCACTCACACCACCACATTCCCCAGTTCTATGGGCAGATGTTAACAATGGTTGGAGAGTGATGTTTTATTTCTACCCCTCCCTCCCCATACCCTGAAAACTATGAGCTGAAAATCAAAACATTAGCAGGTATTTCTTGGTACCTGGAAGTGCTGTCACCGCAGCCTCCAGCAGGGCTTCCAAGACCACTTCTCCCACTCCTCCCAGTGAGATGGGGAGATGTCCCACCTCATCCTGCTCTGTGGGATGGAGGTCAGTTGAGCAGCACATTTTGTCAGATTGAGCATAACCAGACATCCTGACTGAGATCAGGAGAGTTGCTACATTCAGCTTCCAACCACAGCTCCCATGAAACTTTGTGGCAGAATTTCAGTGTGGAAATACTTAAATTTTCAGGCATTAGGGGGTAGAATATGGAATGGAAAAAGCTTGTTGAAAAACTGATACTGTTCACAGAAAACCGATACTTAAACAAATAATTCATTTAGCTGCACACCGATTTTCTGTCAATAAACAGTTTTAAAATATGCCTGATCCCTAGTGAAGTCTGCAACTCATACTGAGCTATTTTATTACTCCGAGTACCTCTGAATCAGTTAGCCCTGCTGTTTTCTCTTCCTCCACATAAGGTAGAGATTTGTTCATCTCGTGGGATGCTCAGTCAGTCCTTGGCTCCCCACACTGACAGCCAAGTTACAGTTTCAGCTCCACAAAACTGTGTTTATATAAGAGCTAGAGAGAAAAGACACCTATGAAAAAAGAAAAATAATTATATTTGTTTGTGTTATAGAAGCCCTCAGCAGCCCCACTCACAGGGGGCCCAGTACATAGCACAGGGTAAGATCATAGCTGCAGTCAAAGCTAGTTGCAATATAATTAAGACAAGATGTAACACCCTGATGCAAAAAGCGGTTGAAAGGGGATCGATGATGGGGGAAGTATTCTGTCCTTAAAAGGAGAAAGAAATTAGAGATTTTTGCTAATTGCCCAATTCCAGCATCTGGGGCTTGAAAAATCTTACAGGATATCTCTAAATCAACAAATAATCAGGAATTTGCAATAGATCTTGAGAGCATGTAAAGGCTTGATATACTACTTGGCATTTTCTGCTTGGAACTTTTTTGGGTTTTTTCCCCTTTTCATGGGTCCTTCACATTTGTGCTTTTAAGTGGAAGATGAGTTAGCACAAGCAGCATCAGACTGTATTTCGAAGAGCCACGTACACTGCAACTGTCTGCCCAAGCAACTAGGCGTTTAGGTAGGCTCTAGAAGGCAAAGTTTTTTTTCAGGAATCATTATTGTTGAGAAAGCCTTAAAAGCTGGTTTGTTGCACACAGTCTAGACAGATCAGCTCCCTGAACTGGTAAATACAATGCTGAAAAAACAGAACGGAGGTATGGGTCAACTTTTTTCATCTGAATGAGAAGCTGAATCTAAAAATCATCTGGAAACCTTTCTGTTTCAGCATTGATTACTTCCCCATGAATAGACTTTTTGTGTACTTAAGTGCTGTGTTTATATCAAAGTTCTAGCCACTCCCTTAATCTTCACTTGTCCCAGCTCCCATTGTTTTCTAGACACTTGACCAAATTTCTGGATTTTGGAAGGAGGATCTGCAGAGTTTTCTGTTTAATTGAACAGAACAATTCTCAACTGCAGAGAGCAGGCAGTAGGAATATGAGTGTTCAGGAAGTTTTATACAAATCAGAATCCTGGTTATGAGTTGTAGTGTGAGACAGAAAGGTGGTAAAAGTTTGTAAAAGACAAGATGCTCCTCCATTCTAGTGTTAGGATGTGTTGATGCAGTACTGACGTCTTGGCATGCTCAGTAGGAGTAGTTTTGGTTACTGTTTGGAGTCTACTTGCAAAAGAAAAGTGCCCAGCAGAAGCAGAACGTAAAGTCAATTAAGTCTGCAACATCTCTATCTCTAAATTATGGCACTGAGAGAATTCTGTTTGAAAGGGTTCAACAAAAATGACCTTTTCTTTTAGAAAGGTTTCAGAGTAGTAACTAGGGAAAAAAAATCAGTAAAAGATTCTTCACCATGGTTCAGTCAGTGATTGTTGGTGGTTGGAAGCTGGAAGAAGAAATCAAAAAATGTCAATTTTTCAATAAGTTGTTGTCTGAAAATTTATACTTTGGAAGGAGCATGCTGAAATCTCGCCACTTTCACATGACATAGTCTTGAAAATGTGTAAACATAATGAATTTTAAAAGTGTTCACAAAACCTTGCAGCTGCGACAGGCAAGTGCTTTGGTATTTAGAACTTACAAGCAGGCATATTTAGATTTTCAATCAGCCGTTTGTAAAGTACTACAGTAACTAAATTACAGCTCAGCCAGCCTAGCCTGAGAGTGCCAGTCTCCACTTCTAATGATTTCAACATCATTCTTAGAATTACACAGTTCTAAATACCCCTCAAAACTTTACTCCAACCTGGTCTAATTCTTCAGAAAATATAATCCTTCAGAAACAGTACTGAGTTAATACTTGGATAGGATAAAAAGGGATATTCATGATGCTGATTAGAATGGACTGTCAGTCTGACAAACCATGAACATGAAATACAAACTGCTTGTGATCATTTAACTCCTTGCAACACAGTGCCCCAAAACTAGGCTGTTCACTCAATTTCCCTGTTTAAGCAACTATTACTTGTTCATGTACAATTTTAGAGAAAATTAAACATAAAGGTGATATATTCCTAATTTCCTGCCCTGAGTTTATGTAGTACTGCTGCATTTTGTTGAAAAAGCTGCCATGTTCCACTCTACCGCTGGATGTATTTCAAAAGTAATTGAACTAGTTGTTAAAGTATACAAGGAGCACACGCACTGCAAAACTTGTTCGAACAGTCATTTCAAACTATTTCTCTGTTCTAGTGGACAAGAATGTTTGTACAATGACTATTCACATTTGTCTACACTTAACATCTTTGCTCTTTAGAATAATAGCACCATTCCCCTTAGGCAGGAATGCAAAATGTTAAAACATGGCCACAGAGGCTGCCCACTATTGAGCTGTGAACCTCCTGTTCTCTGGACCTATTTTGATTTCTGCTTTAGTCAAATCCCAGTGGCATGTCTCTCGTGTGGCTCAGTAGGGCTCCCAAGCTTGCAAAGCTAGCATGAAAGGAGTGCAGGTCTGCCCATTTGCTGCTAGTAGAAACTATATTCAGTAGATGTGAGCTAGTAATCTAAAATCTTTTGCACATTTGCATTCAACGACAGTTTAAAAACTTTAGACTGCAAAGGTAATATTTACTCTGATTAAATGAGATTTCTTTTTCTAATATGTGGTTTATTAATTTGTGGTTTGAACAAAAAGAACAGGTAAGCACCGAGTCATTTTGGCTAGGATCTGAAAATCCAGGATGAACTTCTGGAGAAAAGGTCTTTCTAAATAATTTTTCAGATATTAAGCTTTCCATCTCAAGCTATCAGCATATTTTGTCCTTTCCCTTAACCTGATCAAAAATTTTGTGTGCTTGTACAAAGATCCCCCCCCCCCCCCCCCCCGCCCCAGTTCTTTATGGAAATTTATTCGTGGCTTGAAGGAGAAGAAATAAGAGATGGGCAGCCCTCTTCAAATCAGGCAGTCCATGTTCCATCAAGTGTCTCCAGATGAAACCACTGCCTCTGGGACTCTCCATGGGCTGACAGCAGCCTGCAGAGAAGTGCTAATGAGGAAGTATGGGGAATATGAGAAAATACCTTTGTTGCAGCATTAATAGTTCATCCACTTTACAAATATGAGCAATGTAAACAGGGGCCTTTCTGTATGTGTCACAGCAAGGAGACAAAAACTATCATGGAAAGTGCTTGTTTAATGGTTCTGGCACATGGTCAACAAAAGGGACAGAAGGTCACACCCTGTCCAAAGGTGCAGAGTGCAGGCTGGTGCTGGAGGAGACACTGGTATAAAACAGTTTTCCACCAGCTGCTCTGATTTATAGGAGCTGTAGAAGTGCAAGCCCACTTCAAAACCAAGGGGATAAAAAAGAAGCTTTATGCCTCTTGTGTACCCATGTTTGTAGTTATAAATTCTGCTCACTTCCCTTTTGGAGCCTCTAGATTTTTCATCTAAATATTAAAGGGGCCTCCAGGTCCAGAGAGACCCCAGACTTTCTTTGTTTACAGCTACCCATCTGCTTTCCAAGCCACAGACTGTTTATCTGTCATCTTTTCACATTTTGTTTAGGGATATTCCAAAGTCAATCAAGGAGATAAGTGTCTCTTTTATGCAGCTAGCAATACCTCAGATAAAAACATTTATTGTAATACATTAATCCATATGCATCAGTTTCAAATATTTGAGTCTATTGGTTTGAGCTACCTACTCATCAGCATCAAAAAGCAGAAGTACACCTGCAATTTTCCACAGAAGTAGAAGAAAATATATACAGATAGCCCTGTGCCATAAAGAAAAAAAAAGTGCAGCTCCTTCCTTATGAAAGCATATGCTTTATTTGTAATATAGATATCACAGTATGAACAAAAGTACTCTATTCATGTGGACAAGGGCTCGTATTCTCCTAACAAAAAAAAGGGCTATCTGCACCCAGCTCAAAGAAACCCTTACTACACAGCTGTTCAGATGCCACTGGTTGCACATCAGGATGTCTTTCAGCCTGAGGACTGATGCTCTCCTGAGTGGGGGGCCACAGGCAGAACAGCCCTGGGCTTCCCACATCGAAGTGTTCAAAGCAGGGGGAGCCAGGCTCCAAGCCTGGCAGTCACACTCCCTTTTCAGAGAAGATAAAAGCAGCAGAGGAGAGTTACAGCACAACCGCAGCATCTCAGCTGTTAAACAGTACTCAAACAAAATGTGTTTCTGCTTAGTTTAAGGAAGGATAAACAAGATTTAATATCTGGCAATGAACACAAGTTGGTTTTTTCTTGCCCTATTAATGATATTTGGATTCATTCAGATTCGTGTAGCTTCCACTCACGTAAGACTCCGTTCCATTTCCTAAGTTTCCATCTTTTTTATTTCCTAAAACATGAGTTGTTGAGCTAATGAATTAAAACACTCTGAGGTTTGGTTTTGGCTCTGTGTGCATCTGTGCTCTTTTACTACCATAATTCAATGTGACAAGTTTATTGTCCAAACAAACACTAGCACCTATTGTAGAACTATAATAAAAAAAGAAAGATTGCCTTAAGCAGCACATTTTCTTCAGAGAAGACCAAATACTACCTATTGACATTTTGTTTTCCTCACATCATGTTCCTCTTTTCATTCCATAGTGGTCACTAAACATGCAAGTCTGTAGGCAAAGTGGACTAGATTAGACTTTAAGGATCAGCCTCTGCAATGAGCTGGATCAGATGGAATTCATTCTTCTTATTAGCTTTCAGCTGATACTTATGAGCCTGAACTCAGGACTTCGTTTGTGCAAGGCACATTAAACACTGTGAATGCAACCCCTGCCCCAAAGAGCTTGCAGCTCGAAAAGACGAGTATGCAAAGATAAGACAGATAAAAAAAAGAGCCTAGGACATCGCAAAAAACAAAGTTAAGACCAACCTTTGCTAAATCAACGTGCAAAAAACCCACACAAATGAGAGGTCGATTTCTCCACAAGAACGATGTTAAATGTTTCTATACAAATCAGCCACGTCCAGTATGAGGCTAGCCCTCCAGATGAATGCCTGTCCAAAAAAACACAAACCCCCACAGATCTACAGCTAAGTAAATAAACTACAGTGACCCAAAATAAAATGTGAAACACTCTGTTTTTCAAGGCTCACAAAACAAGATTTTAATTATGCATATGGTCCTTATTTTACCCATAATGGTTCTTTGATATATAGTGGCAAGGCTTTCATTCACTGATGGAATAACATGTTCATGTAACCCATTCTATTGCTAATGAAATAATCAAGACTTCTCTCCTTGTGTCTCTTTGAAAGGCTATATTCCATAGCAGGTCTTGGAATATTTTACCAGCAGAGGAATGACGCAAGAGTAACACACCAGAAACTAAAGAGGAATCTGTCACAACTTGTTCCCTGCTTAAAAAAATCATTTACAAAATTCACATTTCTGCAGAGAAATGATGATTCATTATGGGTTTGAGCCAGAACAGATAAAAAGGCAGTTAGCCACAACTGAGGACTCCTTTAGGAAAAAGGAGTTTGTAAGCTATTCACAATGGTGATGCAAGTGCCCTGGCAAGGCAAGGCGGACTTCCCGCTGAAGCAGGATGTTTGGCATGGGCCAGGGCTGGTGGTAAGTGCTTTGCAAAAGCATTCTTTCCTGCTCTCTTCAGTCCTCTCCTTCCTCAAGAGCAGCAAAAGCATGACCTGAGGTCTCCAGGACTTGCTTCCCTTGCTCTCCTCCTCAATCTTGCTGTGGCAGAAGGAACCTGACCCTAGTCAGGTCCAGTCCTTCATCTGTGGGCTCAATCCTGCCTGCACTACCAAGAAGCGTCAGGCTGCCTTTCAGGGATGAACGGGGGAAAATCTAGATGGGGTGGAAACACTGGTCTTTTTCAAACTAGTTATTTCCATGCAGTTGAGTGTTCAAGAATCTGACTGAGAGTAATTAGTGCATTTCACCATATTAAGGACTCTAAAATTCCTGTTACTTTTTACCTTTGTGAAAAAGCTCTGGGTCATCAAGTAGCAGAGGTATGGCCTTTTCTTAAAATATTAGATACAATTTATTACATGCACCAATGCCTAGTGAATTGGTGAATGTAGTAACTTACGTTGCCTTCAGCATTCAAGCAGACTGTGTTAAGCGCTGGAGGGATCAATCTGACACTAATTTCATGTTTTATGATATTTTGCTCAAAATGGTTACACAAATACAGCAGGTATCTGTTTAGAGCATCATTGGCACCGTTCAAAGAATCTATATTTCACTCAGCTTTCATGCCTGATTTAAATTAATTACTGCTCAGGGAAGGGACAGGAAACAGATACAGGTATATACAATGCATGTGCTACATATGCATAATTTCCCTAATGGAAATAGAGTGGTGGGGGTTGCAATTTTCCAAGCTTCCCACTTACTACTTTTTCTGCCCCAGTCTAACTAAAGAGGCTGCACAACCACAGCTGTTTGATACAGTGAGATACCATGTGTAATTGGAGCAGGAGGAGGCAAGCCTCCTCTCACATCCCTGGAAAATTCATATTCATCCCATGCACTATCAGGCAGACCAAGAGGTTCCACTTCCTGCCCACCAGGACACTGTGGTGGAGCAGACCTCCACCTGCAGCATGCAAATGAAGGGGACCCAAGGGCTGGAGGGGAGCAGTAGCTAATTAAATTTTTCAGCAGGAATAAAATTTGGCAGATCTACATACAAGGCTAAAATGCCTCATTAAGTTTAGAAGTGCAAGTGAAGTAAAATCCTGATCTTCTCTGCATTAGTGAGGACCAGCATGGCACTCAGCTCAGAGTTTATTTACTGTATGTGAATGTAAAAAAAACCCTAAAAGTATAAACTATTCATATTTTGTTTTGCAAGTAGTTTTTAAAAAATAAATTCATTAAATATGAGTTGTTTACTGCATTTGTCAATTACTAAGAGAAACAAAAACATATCTTTCACTAATAAAATAGTTTTGCTGAAGCATTTAGCATTGCATTTTAGTAGATCTATGCATACCTCCTTATTTCCAGGCATTGAGTGAGGACAAAGACGAATTTTTCACATGCAGTAATTTCCCTGGTGGAAGTTTGCTATCAAGACTTACAGCTAACATATTGAAATATATTAATAGGGTTTAAGGCTTCCATTTATCTTCATTAAAACCAGTTTGAGTCTGAAAGCTGACTTGAGGATAATTTTTCATATCAGGAATGAGAAGACAGAGGTTTCACCCCAGCTCTTCAGCTGATTTAAGTAGTGATTTCAGACAATTCCCATCAGTTTGGAACACAAAAAGTAAACTTAATAGCACATCTCTCTCTCCAAAGTAGCCTGACTTGTCTTTAAAAAGACTGTGAAGGAGTAAGAGTATTGTAGGTGAGCTAATTTCTCTTGTCTGATGATTAAGAATCTGAGCAGATGGACTTTCATATACCTAATCCATCCTGCAAGTTTTATACTCTGAGAAACTGTATGCAGCTCTTTAAAAAAGGAAGCATTTTGTAAAAAAATATATGTTGCTGTTTTTAACAAACTAAATGCCTTTCAAAACATATGTAAGTCAGTATAATAATGCAAAATTTCACACCAGAAACTGCTTTGGAAATCATACCTTTCCTGCATTAAAAAAATAATATATATATAACCTCCCAGTGTTTTGCATACAGGCCGAACAGTGCAGTGTAATCCTGCTGGGGAAAGGTTTAGAAGAAGAGTGATGTCCTTGTGGCTCCAACTTTTCCCCTTCACTCCCTGTTGTGTTCCTGGGACCATTTGGAACGTCCCTGGGGTGGGAAAGCAGCCAGGAGAAAAGCACAGCCCAGGACACCACAAAATTCTGGGATCAAGCTGAGCTGCCACAGGTAGTGGAGGGCTTGGGGGCATGCTGGGGGAAGATGAAGCTGAGGGGAAAGTTGCCTCTGAGACCAGTTTAAGCACTGCAGTTCTCTGTTTTGTCCTTAGCAAAGTGGAAAGACCGTGCAGTTCTTTTTTCAGTCAATTTTTTCTTACAAATAGTCCATGGATAAATGAGGCTGGGAAACTGGCACCCAGCAGAGATCATAAATAAATACTAAGTCCTAAAACTCTGAATTTGTGATCTTTTTTGGAAGAGGGCAACAGGATATTGCATTTTTGTTCTTCAAGTGCTCTACCAGAGTACCACAATGCACACAAGCACTGCACCATACTGCTGTAATTTCTGTGTTGTAGATAACACCCCAACTGCAGACTTCACTGTTTTAACACCCTTTTTGTGCTCAGCAAATCCTGGAAGACTTATTATATCTTACAGGAACATCAAGCAAAATGAGACTGGGGTAAAAGTGTCTTGAAATTATCTGAAATTAAAGGGATTTAAATTTTCTCTCTCCAGTTGGAAGGGAGCTCTTGGAACAGTACACTTCTTAGTGTCTTGAAAATTTTTTGTCTCTGCTTTTTCCTCCATAAAAGGGGTATAATGATACATACTTCCCTTGGTAAGTGCTGTGAAATCAACACATGAAAATGCCATGTGGAACTTGGGTGTTTTTATTGGTAGTATTACTGCTGTTGTTCGTGCATTTACTCTGAAACTACAGTTACTGTGCAAGGACATCAACCAAAAAATCTTACTACAAAAACACAAATGTGTGAATAAACACCATTTAAAAAAAAAAATCACACGCTCTCAGTTAAGCAAAATACCTCACAGAATTAGATCAGACTCTTCAGAAAACACTTGCAAAATTCAGGTCCCAATTTTTATTAATTCACCCTTTAAACAAAACTCAATTTTGATTTCAAATTTTTTTCAGCAATGCTGTGAAAGAAGCCAAAACGCCTTCCCAGGGATTATGCCAAGCAGTAGTTTTGAACAGGTTTGGGGCAATATTCAATGAACTGTAACTAATCATTTTCATCTTATCGCCTACACAGTCATTGCATTGGAATGATGTTTGGCTAATTTTCCAAAGGACACATTTACTATGGATTGTTCTACATCACTGTCAGGAATGACAGTGAGCCAAAACATACTCTGCCAAGGGAAGTGTTTGGTTGATGAAATTATAAATAAGTCATCAAACAAAAGTCTGTTAAAATGAATCATCATTAAATGTTTCTCTAAATACAGTGTTTAATATCAAACTCCAAAATGGGAACTGCAAGACTGTCTTTGCCTACCTCATTCACAGATCTCCTCTTTGAACACATAATGAGAATATTAAGTTAGTTAATTTAAGCTATATGTGCATGCAAGCACATGCAGAGAAGCAAAGACTGTGATATGTTTTACATAAAGCAGGCCATTGTGCACTGATTATAATGTGTAAAGAGGAAATATGTTTATACCACAATCTATTCTAAACTCAAATAGGCAGCAGTACACTGTGTTTATAAATACAAATGCAAAACCTATGTTAAGATAATGTTAAGGGTCTGGATTCTAACCACAAACCCCAGGAAATTCAGAGCAAACCTTGAAAGTTAGGGTCTGATTCTGATTTCTATGTAACCCCAGTATCTTTAGCAAAGTTTGTACAGGAGAAAACAAAAATTTCAGTCTGAGGCTCTGTAAGTGTGGCAGGGCTTGTGCAAAGTATTATCATATTAAAGACTGAAAGCTGGGAACAAAAAAAATGACATAGGTAGCTGTGACAGTGTTCC
The DNA here is from genome assembly GCA_039654755.1 of Calcarius lapponicus. NCBI lineage: Eukaryota > Metazoa > Chordata > Aves > Passeriformes > Fringillidae > Calcarius > Calcarius lapponicus. The sequence goes on along the minus strand of CM077481.1, from coordinate 26,166,170 downwards.
CCAGGGCTTCTCTTAGTCTAATGAAGAGTGTATATGCATATGTGGGTGTGTGCAAGAGGGGAAGGATAGAAATGTGCAGTTTTGACAAGCACATCCTCAAAACTCTCTTTTATTGTTCAAGACATATATAGATATTACAGAAAGCTTGGAACAAGCTGAATATTATCAGTCTTTTGTGACGCATAATTAACAGCACTACATTACCATATTTTAAGGAGACTATAACAAAGGAGCACAGCCAGGGATGTCCCCATTGAGACACACAACTGAAATATTAATCAAGAGACTTCAGTGAGGAAGGAAATGACCTAAGTCTGTGCAGTCCTGTGTGATGTTCCAGTGCACAGCCATGACAAAAAAGAAAATCCGATAAAGGCAGGAACAAGGTTGGATCATTCCAGGTAGATAAGGAAGGGACATGGCAATGAAGAACAGTTGGTCTGGTGGTAACCTCTAACAAATGGAGCAGATGTTGGCTCCCCTCTATCAGCAGAAATGAACTAACATTCCAGATGGTAATGCTGAGACATCAAGAATCTCCTGTTTTAAAAGCATATTTCATGTTTTACCTTTCTGCAGCTTTCCATATATACAAATTTTGATATATACATCCTTTAGTAAAAATGGCTTTGAATATCTTATTTTCCCTAGCAATAAGGCTGGTGCTCTGATAAATATAGCAAAGCCTTCCCTGAGGCATATTCTTCTATGAGTGTCTTCTAGACAACAAATTGTGGAGCTCATGGACATTGGTAGGGCAATCCACTTATTTAGAGGAGCCTGATAGGTGGTTAAAAAATCTCACCATGTTACAGTGTGTTATGTCACTCCGTAAATGCTCACCCAAGGCTTGGGCCAAACTTGGAAATCACAATGAAGTTCCTGAAAGAGCCCTGAGAGGATTATTAGGTGGAATTTAGGCACTAAAATGAGCAAGCCACAAAAGCATATCCAGCTGCTTTGCTCTTAACCAGCTGTAGATATCCATAAATGGAGCAGCCATGTAGCACAGATCCTGTAAACTCTGCTCACATGGTACCAAACCCCTCCACTTTCAATGGCCTTAATCTGCCTAAAAGCAAAAGTTGACCTCCACCATTCCTATAATAGCTAATGATTGGTGAACCACCTGAGAAAGAAGAGATAGAGGCTGCACAGTGTCCTCGGCCTGAGACAGTCCCCACCCATGCCCTGCACACATCCAGTGCTCTCCTACCCACTGTCCCAGAGACTCACAGCCATTCCTTGGGTTGGAGCTTCCCTGTGGGCTGGAAGGCAAACAGCACCATCAGAGAGGAACAAGACAGTGCCCACATCCATGTCTTATTAGTAACACTGGCAAAACTGACTCCCAGATCAAACACAGGAAGGACCAGATGGCACGATCTGACTAAGCTGGAAACAGATATGCAAACCTCCACTGACAGTCCCAGAGAGAAGAACTGACAGTCTTCAGAAAAAGGCTGTCCATCTCACTTCAACCAAAAGAAATTAAGTCCAATGAATGGAGTCCATGAAAGTGAGGAAAGGAAGTATGCTAAAATAATGGTAAATGCTAGTACAGTTATAAAACATGTCAAGAAGAGTGGAATATACCTAGAGGAAATGTTTCAATGATGGTTCAGTTTGCTTAGATGTATACCATTTTCAAAGGAAGTACAAAAGGGGACCATGTTAATGAGTTTCTGTTCCCAGGTAATGAAAATTATACTTCTGATGTTTCTCCTGGTTTTCCACACTATTCATCAAATTCTTTTTAATGAGACGCCACTTCTGCTGCAAGTACATTGATCATCTTTCCATGAACATTGACATAATGCAAACAAGGATCATTGCTTTACTAGCTAGTCCTAAAGCTCATTACTGTAAAAAGCCTGAAAAAATGTGTGCATGTGTGTTGTTTGCTGTTAATTCACCGTTTATTTAAACCAGTACTTTCTTTCAGATTAGCTCATTCGTGACCTCTGTGTCGTAAGTAAAATAGTAAGCACTTTTTAAAAGCTCTAAAAGTTGTCTTAAATGTGTAAGGAGATGAAAATACTCTGACTGTTTTCCCAGTTGATATATTCTATTGAAAACCAGGCATCATCTCAACTGAAGGAGTCTTCCACGGGCAAAAAAGATTATGAGAGAAAACTCAGGATCAGTGCATTGTTCCTACCCCAAGGGCAACAAAGAAAATTCCAGGAAACTTGTTCTTTATTAAAAAGCCATAAAGAAACATACTGTACAAATAAGTATGCCAGATGAGAGCACTTCTATATATTCTTCTATATAGAGGACAAATTCAGAGATAAATCCTGCCTCCAGCTAAAAACACCAACACAGTCCATCACAAAAGCAAAGTGAAGATCTCCAGTAAATTATATTGCCTTCACCAGCCGGCTTGAGACACTAACACAAATTTGAACCTCAGTGAGACAGAAATCATCCCAAAGGAATAATATTCTTGTCTTCCTGTGAGAACAACATATTGGTGCATACTTCAGCTGTTGTTAAAGTGTCGTGGGGGATCCATACAGAATTTCTGTTGCGTCTAGATGGAGTTATCTCCTAAAGTGTGTACTCAAGTGTTGAATTTTTGTAATATTCTTATTCTACAAAGGACATGGAACCAAACCCAAGGAATTCTTCATCTCTTTCAATTCTTGATCCTCTTGAAAGAGGTATTGATGTTCATTACAAATTTTTATTTCTCTTAACAGCTTTATCTGACAAAGATTAGATAGACAGGGTTAGGCTGAGTAGGTGGGTTCAAGCCAGAGGTGAGCAAGTCAGACATTCTGCTGGAGACTGTGCGAACTTCATCACGATGCTCATCATCCTGTGCTGAAAGGAGCCCTCCAGGCCACAGTCCACAAGTTATGGAGATGGCTGCCTGCAATCATGCTGGTTGTGGTTTTCAGGCTTTATTCCATTTGCTGCCATGCTGATATAACTCTTGAATAACTCTATTAGGGATTGCTATATTAGTGGGACAGCCTAGATTTGCATCTCTGGAAAGTGAGCTCGGCTCCTGTTCCATGGGGCCTTACTTGCTAGACAGTGAGGGAGCATGTTCAGACTCCTCATCTATTTACTGTCTGCTCCTGATAAAAAAAGCAGTAACTAGTCAATTACACAGACAAAAAGCAAGATTATTTAAAATAATTAATAAAATTATTTGCATAAGAAATGGTTACACCCAAAAATCAGACTCAAAACTTCTGAGAAGAAAAGTATTTATTAAGAGTTTGGAGTTTTGATGGATTTTTGTTAGTATTACAGCCACATAACAAGACATCTAAATCCTTATAACTCTATATTTTTTTTGTTTGCTTCACAGTAATTTTTAAAAGCATGTCCCACAAACTATTTGAAGATAATTAAGTTTTTTTTGTATCCATAATTTGATGGTAAAACTTCTTTGGAGTTTCTGTGCGATATCCTAGACTGCTTTTCTGAGGAGAAATACCATGGATTTTATTCGTTGATAATCCACCTGGTGATTTATCACCAAGTGATATTATAGGTCATAATAATTTTTGTTGCAAGTATCAGGAATTTCAGAATGTATGAATGCAATCAAGGCAGTTTATGCACCAAAGGACGTAGAGGTGCCATGGTGTTAAAATCCTAGTTTAGGTTCAAGATAAACTCGTGTTATTCAGATTGGCTTAAAAACCAGAAATTAACAGATGAATCTCACTGGAATCACCAAGACAGAGGAACAACATGGAACTGAGACAAGATTGAAGGAAGATTAGATGTGTTTTAAAAAGAGGGACAAGTACAGGGCCTTGTCTCTTCCTGAAACCAAAATTAATCCACAACAGATACAAGCTTATCTGAATCAGGGAACTAGACTAAGGGAAAGAAAGCAAGAAGGGAAAAAGACCACATAACCATATGGATAAATCTGAACAATATGTTCAGAAAGAAGGAAAGAGAGAAGTAGAAAAACAAGAAAGAAGAAGTAGAAAAGAAAGAAAGAAGATGACAATGAAAGAGAAAAAAAAAGAGAGAAAGAGAGAGATGTGTCTGGAGGACTTCAAATGCCTGGGAGACTGAGGAAAAGAGGGTGAGTAAGGTTTTTCTCCCAGGGAGCAAGATAAATTTTAAAGGAATGTTTTGTCCAAGGGGACAGGAAGCATGCCTTTGATTTTGCATAGCATTTTGCCCAGAACTTAGAGCATCTACCACAAAGTCCTGCAGACATTTCTAAAATCTGAAAGTTCTGTTTGTTCTCTGGGCTTATCTAAACTTTGAACTTTGCTCAGGCTAATCACTAGGGCGCCACTTGCAGGTTATGCCTCATAGGTATCATTCCATGAGCAGTTGGTGGTGTGACTGTGAAACCTTTGCCCTGATACACCAAAATTCTATCACACTGAGTGACAGAAAGTCTGAGATTTCAAAATGTCAGCCCCAGTCAATGATACAAGCAGCAGCTCTCAAGATACTGAGGTGTTTAAAGTAATTGTAGATCTAAGACCAGATGCCAGATGTTGAGCTTTGAATTATAATTTCATACAGAAAGTGCTCATTCCAAACCATATATTATTCATAATTTGAAATATTTCTTTACAAATTTGTGTGGTTAATTTTTTTCTGTCTTTCAAAGGAAGCCTGCCAGGCTCATTTTTATATCTGAAAATGAACCAAAAGCTTGTGAAGGAAGTCCCTGTCTTCAGGCAATATAATGTTGTCTTCTTTCCTGTTTTCCACAGTGGTTCAGTCTTTTCTCTTTGATGTGGTCTCTGGCACCTGAAAAGCAAGTAAGCTGATTTCAGCTCTTATGTGCCAGCATTTCAATACCTCCAACCACCATCTTAGTACCTACAGAGAAAGCTGGAGGTGGGGAACAGGCAGAGGAGTGTGAGGGACATCCTGAATTACATTCCTGCACATCTTGACTTCCAATTCTGAAACCAACAACACAGCAGTTAACCAGAAATCTTTACCACCAGAGTCAAATAACATCCAAAAAACTAGGATTTACGCACATGTCAGAGACTGATTGCAGCTTGTCAGACACTCCAGGCTAAGTGATTTTAGAGCAATTTCTTCAATTACCAGTCTTTTTGTTTGTGTGGACCACCATGAGAAGACACTCAGAAATCTCACGACTCCAGTAAGGACTTGGCAAACTATACACACTTGCTTATATATCTATATGTATATACATACATCCTTGCAAACTATACATATATGAGCAGGCACACACATGCACAAGTGAAAAAGGACTATAATGCCTGAAATTTCCTACTTTATGGACTGAATTACTTTCTTCAGACTGGTTAAGCAGACGCTGTGCTGGGTGGTTAGTGATTATCATTTTTCTGCAGTGTTAGAGTACTTGACATTTTCATTCCCCAGTGACTTCAGTTAAAAACAAATAGGTCTACCTGCAGTCCACATCTGATTGCCAGATGGTCTTTTTGCCTATGAAGCTCCCATCTCCAAGTGAATTCAAATGACCTCACACATACATCTTCAAACATTGCTATCTGACCACAAAAATGTATGGAAAACGCAACATCTGTACATGTCCACATCTTAAATCCCTGTTGTTTTACAAAATATATTGCTTGTCACCCTAAAGTCTAAAGCCTGTTAATGATCTTCAGGAGGAGATGTAAATGGTAGCCTATGAATTTAGTGGTTGTTTGTTGTATTAAACTGTTTAATTTCAACCAAAGGTCAAAAGATAGAAAACTATTCCTACGAGTCCATTGAAGCAAACAAATATATCCCCATTAAGTACTTCAAATGGTCCCCAATGCACAGCAGTGTGTCACTGTGTGTCTCTACACTGTGTGCATTATTATGCAGCTGATGTGTCCAAACAGTTAAAATAAACTTGTATGAAACCATCACTAAAAGTTGAGAGCTGTTTTTACCTGTGTAACAAAGTTCTATCGAGCTACACAACCTGTAGGATTCAGATTGGGTCAAGGGGATTCCTTGTCATATCAACATCATTGTACATATAAACCCAATGAGAGGGTAAACACAGGTCCACTCAAATGACTGGATGAAAAAACAGATGGAATATCACAAACATTTTCCAAACTGCAACAGACTTCTAGGCCAATTAAATATGGTTAGCTTTGAATAGGAGAGGAAATAGTTTTCTTTGCTGTTAAATGTCAAAAAAAAAAATTCCTTGGGGCACAAAAACCCAGTTCATTTTTGGAAACTTGCTAAAATTAATCAACCCTGTGTGAACTTTTAACCAAGTGGGATAAAAGATTTTGAGTTATGTGGTACTTATATTAGTAAGAGCTCTTTCACAAGATGACTTAACCAATCAGTATGCAAAAATATTTGTATTTTTTGCTGAGCAGAATATGAAGTTGAGGTGGGAAAGGGTTGTTTTATTATTGCTACACTCTTTTAAACTTAAATACAGTCATGAAAAGCCAGGCTGAGATTTTTTTTTATGACATAGCCAGTGTGCAGTGTTTGCATTTTCTGTTTGGTTTTTTTTTAAGGTTTTTTTTTGTTTGTTTGTTTACAAAACAAACTTATATTTTGGCACCTGAAAACTGTAATTTGCCTTCTATGGATTTCATTAAGATGACCAAGGAGAAAATTCATTAAGGTTACCAAGGAGAAAATGCCAGTTTAAATTGTTTGTCCCTTCTACTCTAGCGGGACTTCATTTTAAAAGGGAAGAAATCACATTTTAAATGCTCCAAATAGCCAACCACCCCAAAGTTCAGGCATCCCAAGTTTCCAGCACTGATACATATTTAGCTCGTCTGAAGGGAGAGCCTTCATCACACAGCAAAGTCAATAGTGGCCATCAGGACATAAAGAAAACATTGCAGAAATTCAGTTAATCTATCCTAGTAGACGAGGTCATGACAGGACCACGTGCATAAATAGCAGAGGTATTATTTTCAGATGTAGATGTTCTAAACAGGAATGGACCAGCTGGGAAAAGGTTTCCTTCCAAGTCCTCCGAATAAATGGCAGTTTTTGGCTAGGGAGAGTGTGAGCTGGGATGTCATCCTTTCTTATCACTGCCAGTTCAAGGGAAAGTGGGAGCAAACCTCACAATGAAGACACAAAGAAAATCTCTTCTACTCTACCTGAGGGGCAGTAGCGTATAATGGCAGAAAGAAATGAAACTGTTTTTGTACTTGCATTTGTTTTCATTCTTACTCACTTTTCTGCCCTGAAGAAGACATATTGAATATTCAACCTGCAGTTTGCAGTGTGGCTTTGTGATACTGAACTTAGATGGGCTCCTTCAGCCTGCTCAAATGAGAACTGCCCATTTGCCCTGCAGTTTAAATCCTTGAGAGTGTAGGGATTAACCACTTACTCTCTGAGTAAAAAATGCAGTCACACTAATGTCCCAGAGGGTTTTTCAGTCATTCTGTGTCATCTGACATTTAAAAGTGTTTGGGCTTAAATTCCCTTCATATTCTGGACTTGTAGCAGCAACCCACAACCAAAGCATTTCCGTTCCCTTGAAGCTGCTATTGCAAACACTTTTTGCATCGCTTGTCAGATGTGAAAAGAGGATGATATAATTGAGCCTGCTTTAAAAAAAAATCAAACTGACATAATATTGCTAGTAACTTGACAGCTTTATGTAAAGCCTTCCCCTGAAAACCCAAGCTGATCACACTGTTGAAGACAAGCAAAGGTTAGGGAGAAGGTTTAGGCTCTAGGACTCCTAGACTCAGCCTTTCAGAGGTTCGGTCATATTTAGCTTGCCCTTTGACATGACCCAGGCTTAAACAATAGCTTTGTGGATATGCTAAATGGCCACATCTTGCCAGTTGCTGCCAAATTAATGAGCCCATGTCATTTTTAGTTTACAGTTCAGTCATAAAGCAGCCAAGTGTAAAATGAGGCAGGGACCGTTAAGGAGTGTCACGCAAATTTTCAAAGGGTATAGTCCCTAATTCCTCACTGCCCCTTTCAGAAGTCTCTAATCATTGTTCACTTTCCTCCCCTTGATTTCTTCAGATCCTCTAAAGATCCCCCTCACTGGGCAAAAGAGGCTGGTCAGAGAAACTAGGTACTGGTGATTCCATGCAGAAGAGTTGAGGAGTAGTAAAATGCAACCTGCACTCATAATTTGCACAAAAATTTAAGCAATCTGAGTGGTCACCTGAATTCCCCAGCTCCCACCCGGGGTATACATGCATGAGTGTAGCATAGTTATGCAGAGCATAAGTGTCTAATAGCTTGAAGAGACAGAAGCAAAAGGAAGATTCCATGTTAAAAGAGATTGTTTTAAATGGAATCCTGTCCAAAAATGCTTGGAGAAAAGAAAAAAACCCCATAATTTTCTAGTGTCTTACATTATTTACAGGCAGAAAAACTTAAATCAATGAAACCTAGCATCCCATCTGCACTTCTAGAACTCTTTTCTTCATCTGTGGCTTAATCAAAAACCCAAAACTCAGTTCACATTTGCAAAGCTTTCTGCTTCAATCCTACAAGGATGCATATGTTGTACAAGTGGTTTTACACATCTTCAACCTGAAACCACACAAATCTTGTCAGCTTTCCAGTGTGAATTTGGATTTTTGAGCAGCTCTTCCCTGCCTCATTCAGCTCCCACCTGGGGTTTACCTCCTTGTGACAGCTGTAACTGGCATATTTCCTCATTCTAAATCCATCATCTTCTGTATCTTCTGTCCCTGTTTCTCACCAGCTGTGGACCTCATTCTTCTATTCCACAGCCTGGGCTTTTACCTTGGAAATGTCTCAGCTTCTCAAAGCTCATCTGTTGGATTTTCTTATGTGTAGCCTCGCCTGGATGCACAGGATTCTCTCCTTTGCAATTGTCAGGGATCAATGTTCACATTATCCCCAGGCAGCCTCCATGGTTCCCTATTCAACTCAAATTTGTCCTTGTTGTTTTTAAATCCTGCCTCAGACATGCCTCAGGCTCCCTCATACAGTTTGTCTCCCTCTGTTCCTCTTCTTGCTCTTCCTGATTGTCTAGCACTTGGTTTCCTGCGTCCCTCCAGGAGCTATGTGTATTCCTTGAGATTTTTACTAGGACTATTCAATTGAACAAAAAAATTGTTTTGTTTCATGCTGCATTCACACCCTTTTGGCTAGAGTATAGAGGGTGAATTTGCTAGCAGGAGTATTTGCAGACGCAGCAAATTTGAAGAATATAGGTCAGAATATTCTTGGAATATGAATACAAGTATTTTCAAAGTCAGTTCTAGGAGGTACGTTCTTCCAATTGGGAAGCAGAGCGATTGTCACATGACCTCTGTGCCCATCCAAAATTTGAAACACATTTCACATTTTAAAGACAGAATTTTCTCACGGAACCTCTTGCAAACCATTTACAGACCCTTGGTTAGATTGTGGTGCTGCACCACATGCCCTAAATAGAGAGCAGTTCAAGGCCACACAGGAAGAGCCAAAGAGATTGAGCCTGTCTAAGAAATAATTCTTCCCCAGGGTTGCTCCCCTCTGTGTGTAGAGGTGAACAGTTGATATTAGCTGGTAGGAACAGAAATATTTAGAAATACAGAAATCAGTCCACAGAATACCCTGAGTTGTCTTGGGGTACATTTCAGGTCATCCTTCTCTCAACTCAAGCAATCTTCTCCCAAAAGCAAGTATGAGCCTGTTCTCCTGCTCCAGCCAGAAACCTATTCCAGCACCACACCCATCTTTATTTAAGGAAACCTCTTCCAGTTCCTGGCCTAGCCTTGTTCCCAGCTGTTTCAGACACCAGTGTGTTTCTGATAAGGACGCCATTAAGCTGTCATTATGCTATTTTCTCCTTCTTAAATACCAGCCCGTGTGGTTGCTTAAGCAGCATGCAGAGCCTGTCTCAGACTGTGTCATTGGACTAAATGCTGTTGAGCAATTTTAGCTTTCTCTTGTAAGATCAGCTCTTTTTCCCCTAAATGCATTCTGGGTCAGCCCTTCTTGGCCTCTGTTCCTATCTAAATCCTTCTTTCTGAAACTGGTGCCCAGATAGGCACATTTCATTTCAAGGGTCTCGCAGGCATCTGAGAGATTAGCATCAGTCCCTTTTTATTTAGTGAAAATGCCTCTTTTGGCATATACTGTAACCACACTTGACTTATTCATTGTTATATTATTACCACATTTATTTTGCATTCCTGTTATTTTCAAACAAAAATCTTAATTTTTATAGCAAAATCCATGCTACCTAGAAGTAAATGCATGATCTTAAAATTTGCGCTAATGACTGTTATCCTATTTCTATTACTTCAAACCTAATGTAATTCAGGTGTTCATGTAATAAATTCCGGCTTACTGCCATACTCTCTCCTTTTGTGCTGATAACAAATGTCATCAGAACATTTCTATGCTTTCTACGAAGTTACTTTCTCTACCATTAATCAAATCCTTAAAAAATTTTAGCTCTAGATTAATCTTTTAAAAGCTCTTTCAGTAACCCTAATGAGATGCTCCTTTATTTCTCTTGTTGATCTTCCACAAGTTCCAATATCTTCTTTACATAAACTGTTAATTTCTTGAGTAAGACCATATGATATGTTTTACCAAAGCTGAGATAAGAGAGGTCATTCTTATTTTCTTGTTTAACAATGTGGTTAACAAGGAAAAAGTCATTATTTTAGTCTTGCTTGTTTCACCTTTTTCTAACTCAAATCTTAGCTTTCACTGACTTTCATGTGTGTAACTATTGTCTTAGAACTGGTATACTGCTGAGGCCAGACTAAAAGGACTAGTTTTCCAGCTTGCCACTTTCCTAAAACAATATGTACAACATTTGCTGTCCTCTAAAGAAATGCTACCAGTTTTGATTTAACTCAATTATTCAGGATCCCATCACTGCAAATTACAGTCTCATCTTTTGAAGCCATTAAGGACTCAGGGAAAAGTTATCCCTTCCCAAATATATTGTGCTCTCTATATCATGCTCCTTCTCAGAGATTGCAAATTTCCACGCCCATTCCCTCATTCCTAATTGTCTGCCCTGTTCCCCTGTCAAGAAAAGTGCTCTAGAGAAACAGTTTCTCAGACCCCATTTACACTGTGTGGAGCACTCACACCCCTTACTCCTTAGCCATACGTGGCCATCCTTTTTTTTCTTCCTCATCTTCCTTCCTCCCCTTTCCCTTCCTTTTACATGGTCATTGACCTCAGCAGTTTTTATCCGCCCCTCTACTTCAGGAGCTGTACTTTCCTCCTCACTGCCTCTTTAGAGCTTGCACAGGACCTGACCACAATGTGCCAACCTCATTCAACAAAACATGTCCCAATACCTGTGACCAGACATCATCTCATCATCCTCCTGGTTTTTCCAATCCTTTCAGACTCTCTGGTAAAGTAGAGCATAACTCCTGCAAGCAGGTGTCCTTCAAGCACCTGATTTAACCCCATTGTACAACTATGAAGACAATCACAATCTTCTTTCAATGGCTGCCTTCAAAAGTTATCATAAGCAATGGGCAAACTTGAGACAAATTAGATTGGCTGCATGAGCTATATCCTGAGAGAAGAAAGACAAACAATTTGTATTAATAAAACAATAGTTAAAGTTACTAACTCTCGTGTGCCAAAGGTCCTTTTCCCCCTTTATCTTTCTTTCTTCTTCTTTCTGGCTTCATTTTTCTTCTAGCTCCACATTTTTCCATCACTATTACTGTTCCCTGGATTTCCCTACAGCTGCTAGAAAGCATCTTAGAACACCATCTCAGATGCTTCATTCTGAAGTCATAGAGGTGCAAAGCACTGCTCTGCCACTTGCTGCAAGATATCAGTCCAAAGTCACTACAGGAAAATGCTGGCACTGGTTTCAGTTAACCTCTCTGGTGAGGTGCAGGGAGTGGTGCTCTCACTTGAATCTTTTCGGCAGTTATTTCTCCAGACCTATCATAGTCCATAGAGAGAAATGGTGGCAAGGAAGATCAGACTTAGGCCTCTCAGAAAACAGACAAACTGGCTTTAGAAAGGTGTCCAGGACCAATAAAAGAGATACTGAGGTACTGCAATAGTATCTACACCAAATAATTTTGATTTTATTTGGCAGCAGGGAAATTTAGATCTGAACTGAGGTACCAGCTTTCTGTATACTGCTGCTGCTCGCATGTCCTACAGAGAAACCCTCTCTCATCAGTGGCTTGGCTTGTCAAAGGGGTGAGCACATGTTCTGTTGGCTCTTCCTGAACCACAGCAGAATGAGCAGTGGAGAGCTGTAACTCCTTAAATAGCTTGAGTTGCCAGAAGAGGAAAAGAAAAGCACAAAACCAAAAATACCACCAGACCTATGTTACAAAATCCTTGGTGAAAGACTGACATTTGCTTCATTCAAAGCCAAAGACCTCACTCCTACTGAAGACATCATTCACAATACAGGCCTGTAACCCTGACCAAACACTTCTTTCCGTGCAGCTGAATTTTTAGACTATGCTCACATCCAAATGGATGCAAACTTGGTTTACGCAGTTATAGATGAAGTATTTGAAAGGCAGAGGTATTTCTAATGGCAAAAGCTCATATGCGAAGTCATGAAGAACTGTTTATTATATTCTAATCTCTCTTTTAGTGGGTATTTTATCCCTCACCCTCTGACCTTGAGCACTCTGCACAGCAGTTCTGAAGCAACCCCAATTAGTTGCTTAGAGCGTAGGCTGATGTGGTCGAATGGCTTGGCATTTACAGACATTCAGCCATAACCTGAGCAGCTAGATTTGCTTTAATCCCATAAAAAGTAGTCAGGAATATAAATGTGCCAGATTATCAGCTGAGACAAACTAGCTCTGCATCACTGGGCTCAGTGATGCTGTAAGGATTGAATTCATTGAAGCATTTGTCCTCAATATATTCTAGAGAAAGAGTCTTTCATAGAAATAATCAATGCAAAACCATGTTGTCATTGGAAAGCCTGAAATGATGCACGTTAGAATTACTCAAGTTCTTTGGTGGGATATATAAATACCAATGTTTGAATGCCAGGGAACTACAGGCCAAATAAACCGTTCCAAGTTGCATTTGGTAAGCACTGTTTTTTTCTTTAAAGCACATTAGTCATAAAAGTTCAGTCAAAAGTCATATGTAAGATTATTAACTCTTGTGCAGAGGTTTTCTCATTTGTGTTGGCTCTTCAAACACTTTGGAAGCTGTACTGAGCAAAACACTGAACAGCTGAAGATGGTTGTGCTGGAGGCGGGCTTTTTTCCATGCCTTCCTCACTGTGCATCCACTTGCTATTGGAATCCCACAAGAAACAAATTCCATTCTTACAATCATAGTTTTGGGAAAGCAGTTCTGCAAAAGGGAGGGAAAAATATTATGATGAAGCCTCCTTTTTCCAGCTTTCTTAGTATTAGAGACAATGGACCCCGTGGTGCCTCATATAGTTAAACAAGGGAAGGGACACAGCAGTAATGAATAGCATTGTCATGCTAAAATAATGTTTCTAACGCTAGGATTCCAAGTCGTGAAATGGTCACAGACTTAAGTCTGCCTCTTGAATATATTGTGAGAAACCCCCTAATTCCCTGCTTATTAATCCTATCACTGAAAAACATTCATTAATTAATTAAAACATAATTAAAACAAAAAAAAAATCAGTATGTGAGGCCCAATAAGTGGCCCTTACAAAACTAGTACCTTTGGCTCATATAGGTGTGAGCAACCTGCAGGGGTTAGACAGCTCAGGGACAAGCAGGGGTTCTTCAACAGCATCCTGAGGCTCCCAGTGACCAAAGGATTCACAGCACTGGAAAGGTCTAGTGCAACCATGAAACTCAGAACTAGCTGGACGTCTTGTAAAGACCACAGAGACTGGAGGACCTTCTGAACACAGGGCAACTTGTGTAGCCTGGCAGGTGAGTTATCTAGTTGAGTGCCTCACACATGAGTCTGGTTCAAATTAGGTTCTCCACCAATAACCTGGTGGCTGCAGCTTCCCATGGGAGTATTGTTTTGTTCCTATGCACTTCCTTAAGAATGTGTTGGAATATACAAAACTGTGTGGACACTTTAGTCTGACTGGGCAAACCTTGTGTTTTGTGTTTTCATTACTTTATCAGACAGATGGGCTTGAGCCTGACTTACTTCAAATACAACAGGCACACTAGGGAAGACAAGCTATGGCAGACGTGTCCTTCCAGGCAGTGAAAGCAAAACAGCTAAATTCGTCTTCCTGCCTCTGACACTATGGCTCTTCTGCTCTTTCCATTTTATTTTCATGCCTCATATCCCAAGCAACTTTGAAATCAAATTCATGTTCACATATGACAAATATATTTTATTGATCTTTCCTCCAGACTGGCCCAAAGCTGAACTGCTATTCATAAGCAATAGTGTCAGCACTCCAAAAAATGGGAAGAGGCAACAAGTACATCTCAGCTTGAGTTCCCTCTCCCTCCTTCTACTCCACTGATAGTCAGCTTTCAGCTGCATTGACCTCCTGAATGCTCTGTAGGTGTCTTTCAGAGGGAAGCCCAAGCAACCACTTTGAACATGGTTTAGGCATAGCAGCCTCTGTAAATTTATTCTCTACCACACTCTGCTTCTGTACTCAGTTACAAACATTATTTGGCTCTAAATACAAAAGAATTCAGAAGTTACTTTCATCATATTAATTTTATTTTGAATCATGTAGCTCTAGAATTGGATTTATGCCTTCTATACATCAATGCCTCCTGAAGGACAGCTGAAGCCAAAGCTACACTTCAAAGCAAAGTTAAAGGTGCATGTGAACACATAAAAATGTGTGTGTTTTGCCTGTTTTCCCCAGCCTTCCCAGCTTACTGTGATGACAACACTAGCACCCCAGTGGCAGGTCAGCATGCTGCCAAGCAGTGGTTCAGAGCAGATCTCCTCACCAGTGGGAGTGGGGTTGTACCATCCAGTTACATCTGCGGCAAATCCTCCCCCCCATCCTGAGCAGGGAGCTACATCTTCCTTCAGTCTCTGGATTAGACCTCTGGCTTGCCTTATTATATTTTTTAATCTTCTCTCTAGCCTGATGATGAATGAATGAATGAATGAATTTTCCAATGAATATTGGAAAATTCTGAGCAAGCTGCCTTATGTCATGATTTCACAAACTGCTGGTCAGCCTAACACAAAATGGAAACTGGAAGTGAAACTCTTGGAGTAAGAGCCTATAAGAAGCCTTGGAGTAAGAGCCTATAAGAGAGAAAGGGAGAGAGAGGCAGAGAGAGAGAAAAAGAGTAGGTCCTCTTTCCCTGTTTTCCTAAGGTCTTATTTTCCTTTATTTTCATGGATTAATGAAAAAGAACAGCTGAAGTGAGTTGTTAAAAACTTGTCTTCTATAAACATGAAAAAAATCCCTTTTTTTTCTGCACTCCTCTGTAGTAACAAGTCCTAGTTACAGATCTGAAATTACTGATTGGTATCTTGGTCTTGCACAAATGCACAATGCATAAATAAGACTGTCAGTGTATTCTGAGGAAAGTTAATGATTACCGTGTTTATAGCTTGATTACCATGTTTATAGCTTGAGTTAAAATGAGAAAGCCATAAAGACAAACTTCTGATAAGGTAGTACTCGTATCTGGTGAACTGTGAGTTTTCTACTGGGCACCAAGGTCTGCAGTCTCATTACTGAGTCACTCACACAAACTGCTTATTATGTTGTTTAACCTAGCAGGACTACATTCAATAAGTGTCTGTAGGAACACTAGCATAACTCCTTGCTTTGTTCAGCTGCTAATGTGCTAGACCTCCTCTTGGGTGTAAATCTAAAGGAATATTATTTTTTCCTTTTTTTCGCTTTGAAAATCCAACAGAGTCTATCCAACAAGAAGGCGGCGTCTCTAAATTGCAGCATGCAGCTTGTATGTACATTGGTGCAAACCAAGTGCTTACTTTGGCTGTGCCGTGTTGGAATATATGGGTCTTTCATGAACAGCATGAGAAATGGAAGAACCTGCCAAAGTCAGAAAGGGATCTTTGTCTTCAGATCCCAAACCTTCAGCAGTATCCTGTGCCATTGACTCTACGACTGCAATTGGGGTACCTATCTGCTTTGTAGTGTGCTGCCGCAGGTACAGACTGCTGTTGTTTCTGACCTTTCACATATGCTCATCTGAACAACTGAACAAGTGTCTTTTTGTTTCATTGATGTTGGCAAGCCTGTTATTTACCCTGCAGATAGAGCTTCATATAGGAAGACACTCAGGTGGAGCTTCACTGAAGAATAAACAAGGTTATCCAAAACTTAGCATGATCACTCTCGCAGTCACTGGAATTGGGTTGGAACTCAAGCCTTGAAACACAGAAGACGTTGGAGAGGTAAAATCCACTTTGCCTGCAAGAAAGAAAAACAATAGTCAGCTGGATAGTATTTCCTCTATTTCCCTAAAAATTATGGCTAACTGATTAGGATGAATAGTTACAGACAGTAAAAAAAAAGAGTGATTAATAGAAGTGAAGTTCAGATAAAAGGTGCAATTGCATCACTGTAGGCAGAAATTAAACCCTGTGATATTTTTGCAAACATTTGCCTGCATACAGAAAAAGGATGAAAGTTCTGAACTCCAATTTAGGTACTTGAGAGGTCTCAGAACACCTCTGAGCCAAGAGCTGCTGGTGGAATATTCAGTCTGTTCCTGTATGTTAAATCTGGGAAGGAAAAAGAAAATCTCAAGTAACATGGAGATAAAATGGAACATGCAAGCATAACTCTTCATTCAGTAAAGCTCCAGAAAACATACGGACTGCCTTGGGATATTATGGATAAGGAGATTGATTAAGCTTTTACATTTTGCAAGATAATAAAACAACTATAAAAAAATATTTTCTAGTGCTACTTATACTATCATAGCTCTGAGAAACAACAATATATTGACTGCATGGGCACCGTATGGAATTGTGTATCGAGCTTGTGCTTTGCTGGTCAACACATTGCAATGAATGTCTGGGTTTGATTAATTTGTTCATGTGCTTTTTTGATATTAAGCTACAAGCAAGGGTTGCACTTTAAAATAGGTTTCACACAAAAACTGAGTAGAACTGCATCTATAATTAGAGGATTCCCAATGGTATTGTATTTTTTTGCTTTTGGCGCAGCTGGGAACTAAAAGTATCTTAAATAGCAGAAGTCTCTTAAGTCTCTCCAAATGTGAAAGGGTTTATTACCAATTACTATTTTTCAGTTTCTAACCAACTAATGACTCTCAGAAAATAATCAGAAAGACAAATGCTGTCCCAATATTACAAAATCAGCAGATATAGAAAGAACAAGCCTTGGACTTAACAAACAAGTATTTTTCTCATTATTTGATGAGTAAAACATGACATCAAGCAGTAGTCCAACAAATTCCAAGCTTGTGACTCCCAGCCATCTGCTAGAAGCTGGTGTGGGGCTAGTGAATATGCAGTTCTTGCTGTCCTTTGTGTTTTGGATTGTCATCATTGCAGAGATAAATTTGGAGCTCTACAGAATCTTGTCCCTTGGGTATTGCTAACATTCAGAAGCGGAATGAGCCTTTAGAAGTAGAGTCACCAGAGTGGCTAAATACCACAAAGAAAGGCCTGTCATAGGGAGAATGGGAAAGTCCACAAGGTAGGCTGAGACATATACACAGTAACCAAATTAGCCAATCCCAAAGCAGCAAATAAAGAAACAAAGAAAAATAAATTGCAAGAAAACATGCTGTGATGGTACATTTTCCCCCCACAGCTGCCACCCCATCTCAATGCCACATTATGATCTGAGAAATGCTCATTAGACTTGAGCCTTGATGAACAGGGCCCAGGCTCAGGTTCTCTTGAGCTTATTAGCTGTCTGTTCCCAGAAACTTGTGTTTTCTAATAAGCGTCTGTTTTTTTTAAATGAATAGTCTTAGAGACTTATTTTTTCATGCCTGAATAACAACCCAAGTGGAATAATGTTTTTGTCATCAAACTTTCAAAGTTACCAACCTGAATTGTGGCCAGGATGGAAAATTACTCTGACTAAAGTCCACTGTCTTGGGACTCTATAAACAGTGGTCCAACGCGACACCCTTTGAGCTTTTTTGGACCAGAGCAGATTGCAGACAGCAGCCTCCCTCTAAGCAGGGCCTCCCAGAGCCAGAAAGCTCTCAACTTTGCCATACTCAGAGGACCACTGAATGACACCAGGATGCCTCAGGATAACCTTCAGAAAAAAGTGAACATGGGGCAGAAAGTCTCCCCAGAGAAAGTATTATGCTCTACAAGGGATGCTCTCAGGACCCTGAGACCCACTTTGATGACCTACCTTGCATCACCTCCTCTCTCCAGTTATTTTCTGAATTGTGACATATTTCTGTTGCTTCACAGCTCATAATGGAAGGTAGCTAGCTTGCTGGCAGTAATTTCAGAGAAAATGAGTTCTAACATCAGTGGCATTAATACTGTGTAGTCTTTTGATCTCAATAAATTTGGGTCCTTTCGATATGTCCTGTTGTAAGGAAGCTGATCCATCATAGTTCCAAATTTATAAATCTTATTACCAAGGTATTATAGTAAATATATATTCATATTTATACATGCAATTATATATATTTTAATTTATGTATTTTTAAATACTTAAAGCATAAGCTCATATAGAGTACACCCAAAGGACAATATGCAGCAACACTCAGCCATAGGCACTTATAAAGGCCTGTACTGTCTGAACTAATCTCTCTCTCTACATTGCTGCTTCTCTGCCTGTGGAGCTGGAGACTGTCTGAAGGAATTATGGAAGACCCCTGTAATACAAATAATTATCAAAGCAATCTGGCTGAGCAAAACTGTTTAACGGATGACAAGCTGCTTCACACTGTGCTACATTATGCTTTACCAATCAAATGCCTCAGTAGTTAATTCATTGAGCTCCACATGGATTAAACAGGCTAGAGTGCACTCATCCTCTCCTTATGCAAAAGAAGAAGATTTGGTTCAAATGTTGATTTGCAACATGTCAAGAAATGTTTTCTTCAATTAAGTAATCTCATATTAAAGAGAGTTCCATGCCAGAAAAATAAACAGTGCAACTTTTCTACACACAAGCAACAATTACACGCAGGATACAATCTTATGCTTTCTTTGAGGCAGCTCTTGAAAGCCAGGAATTAATATTTGTATCAGAATCACAGGTACAACAGTATTAGGCAAATTTTGGGTTCAATTACACCTGTATACATTATAGCCAATTCATTTCTAGTGGATCTACATAGGTTTAGTAATTATAACAGAGAGAAAACATGTCTTTCAAATTTGTTCTCCTAAGTGAAGAAGAATTAATCCACAGACTCTGCTTCACTATTAATACTCCTTTTATGCAGCTGAATTCCTCACAGAAGGTTTTTTCCCCTCTGGTCTGAAACTAATTCATTGGACTAAAAATCAGTAATTACTACTAAAAATAATAACAGCCAAGTCTCCTCTGATCATTACTACTAAGAAGATCAGAGATACAAAGATAATCACACTCCTAAAATGGATCAAACAAAACAAGAACTCCATCATTGTCAGACAAAAGAAAGGTACAGAAGAATAAATGTACTATATAGTTTTATCTCAACTTCAAACCCAATAACTAGGGGCTGACCACACACATCCTGAAGACTATATAATTACAGCAGAAGTGGGTTTTGGCCCTCTGATGGGGAGTTTTCATTAGATAAGCTAGACCTAAGGAATATATTTTCACAGGGCTTTGTGATGGCATAGCTGAATTATAAATAATTGCTGACATCCCATCTGAGAGCCCAAGCGGCACACCATTATGCAGCTCATTGGATCTCCTGGGAAATGGGCACTAAGGCAGCTTTACTTCTCTCCACAGTTTTACTCACCCAGCTTCAGTAACTGGTGTGGAGTGGAAGAAGGCTGGGCTCCTTGCTCTGCTATGAGGCAGATAGCCCTGGAACAAAACCCCAGGAGTGTGACCCAGAAGTGAGAGGACCCAGGCAACTGGGGAAGCCCAACAAGCATATGTTCCAGGTCATCATTTGGTCCCTTCATCAAGCTTTTAGGGAGCACAGGCTATGGTGGGGTTGTTGGATTTTTTTTTGGGGGGGGGGTGAATTTTTATTTTTGGGGACACAGATTTAAAACCTGAAATCAGCACCTTGTTTCATATTTTTTCTAGGAATAAAATCATAAAATCATCTATGATTTTCTGTTACTTATCATGAAAAGAACCAAAGAAATAATTCTTTAAAATGTAGACAACCTAAATATCAACTACATCTACTGATTTGCCCTCGATGTCGGGGCCAAATCAGGGGGGAAACACACCAGAAAAACTGATAATCTACCAGGTACCAAATACCCCACCAAGCAAATCTAATGAACTCTGTTGGAAGCTTTAGAAGATGGTAGTCTGACTCACCCCCTATTGCTCTGAGCAGAAATTTGAAGGTGCTGTGATGTCCTTTGCAGAGTCAGTGACAAGGAAGGCCTGTGTTACACTGTGATTCTTGCAGCTAGCTTTCCACCACCTCATTCTTGGTGTGATCCCACTGAGGCCAGGTGTCCTGACGGAATATTGTGCGCCTGCTGATCTGATTAGAGCCTTCACCCATACCCACCCATACCCAGTAAACACAGCCAAGGAAACAGGCTCGGACCTGGTCCCTGACCCATCCACGCATGCATTGACACCAGCTTTGCAGATGTGTTCTAGCACACAGCCAGTGTCCTCTAGGAAAAAGCGTGGTGGTGATGCCCATATGGAGGGTGAGACACCGTGACCAGCACTGACAATCTGTAGAAATTGATGCTTTACTCCCATATTCCCCGGTTCTGGAGTTTGCACTGATGCTTAAATATGGGTAATAAAACACCTTGGACATGGAGCAAACTTGAATTCAAGTGCAGGAAGACACTTACATTCATATGACAAGCTACAAGTAGCGAAGTGGCCAGGCCATTCTCCAGCAATGAACACAAGTATTAGTGAGAGCATCTAATCAATTAAATTATGGCATAATAAAAAATTACTTAATCACACAATTACAATGGATTTTTAAATTCAGGTTAAAGATTATTTTTTAAAATTTTAGATTTTCCTGGCACTGTGAAATTTTTGTGTTTTAAAAAGGGGTAGAGACTTCTTCATGGGAGAAAAACAAATCCCTGCTGGTGACTGGACTCAAGTAGATACCACTGTCCTGCACAGGTAATATGTCTGAAGTAGCATCTCTCCTTGATTCTGCTTTGCCTCCTATCAGAGGAGGCTTAGCAAAGTCAGTAGGTTTTCTTCTTGTCATTGACTGGCTGGAGATAAATATTTGCTTTACCTTCTGTGCACAGGCTTTAATTTGCTCTAACCTTTGCCACAGAGATGCTGCAAGGACTAAGTGCAGCATCACATGTAAGATCTAAATAGGATCCCATTAAACAACTGACAGAGAACAGTGCAGGCAGTAGTGAGTAAGCTCTTTCACATCAAATTCCTGTTTCATTCCAGATGAGCTGTTGGGTGCAGTAGGTACAGTCCTGTGAAGTTCACCACATGTACACACATACACTTTCCATTTCATTTGCAGCGCTGACACCCTGTTCCTACAGTTTGCAGAGACTGGGATTTGTTTCAATGGTTTTAACTGGGCCACTGCTTGTTCTCAGTTTCCTGTTGCTTTGATCATGGTTTTCCAGCTCTCCTCAAGTAAGTTGTATCCTCCAAGGTGGATTTTCTCCTTTCCTGTGCTGGGCCAAAGCATCTAAGTGACCTTTGATCTTTTTTCTTCTTCCTTCATCTCTTTTTTTCCCCTTTGGCTTTTTTTTGTTTTGTTTCTGACTCGCCATATGTGAGATGATTGTGCCCACAGGAATTCCTTTCAGAGTACCTAAGCACAAAAGAAAAACACCCGGCCAGTTCTTTTTCTAGAGCAGTACAAACATTTCCTTAAACCTAAGTGTCTCAGGAGGGGCATTGAGAGAAGGCTCCTTTCACCCAGAAAGCTCGCTCTGCGCTGAGCTGCCGGTGAACCCTCAGCCGCCTCCTGCATTTTGACGTCACTGATGGAGCAAAGTTTTGCCAATAAAAGCAGTCAAGTTCTTTGATTCCAACTTTATGACAATGGAAAGCAGGCCAGGGCCAATCATGCTGTGGTGGGGTTTATTAATGGAAAAGGGCAGTGGGAGCCAGTAACTCTTTGGCAACTTTGTTCCTTTGACTACTGTCCCCCTGCCTTGCACTTGATGGATGGAAAACTGCATGCTCTCCTCTTCAGTGATAGCTTTCCCATGCTAATAGTCTCCCCATTAAGATGGCCTGGACTAGCAATAGGAACTTGCACAGCTTGGGAAGGGCAAAGCAGATCTTAAAACCACCCATGTGATTTGACGGCTGCAAGGAACCATGCTAAGAAAATATCCCTGTACTCTGAACTCATCTTATTAAGGGAATAAATCTGATTTCTTCTTTGAGCTCTCCTCCCCTGTGGTCTGAACTGCTAACCCCTTGGTTTTAATAGATGAGTTATGTCCCTGGACAGTGACACAAAAATTTTAGTCCTATTTTCAGCATATCCCAATAAAATGAATTGTGATCTCTCCTCAGAACTGTTTCAGAATGTTTCTGTCTCTTAACTGCACTAACAAAAGATGGGGTTGACAATTTGCTTATCAGGGGCTCATTTTTCCCAGATTCAGCATGGTTACATGCTGTGGGAAGGGATTGCGTCTCTAAATCCCAATTTGCAGAAAGCACAGACAGGCATTGCTTCTCCCCCCTTCCCTGCTCTGTCACTAAAATTGCCAGTAAATGCCTGGAACTTGTCCTCCAAAGCAAGAACAATCCCCATGCCACAGACCACTGAAGCACAACAGAGATGGGGGGATATCTGCTTTAGTGTCCAAGCCAGCTTTAGGGAGGACAGAATCCAAGTAAGGAGCAAGACAGGTCAGAGCTTGGCTGGAAGGTAAGAAAGAAAGGGGAAATACCACCTCACTGGGAAAAAAGCTGATATGGGACCTAAGTGCCTCTTTCTTGCTTCACCAGCCACATCACAGAACAAGTCACAGCACAGAAGTTTTAGGAGCTCCTTTCCTCTCCACTTTGTGATCCAAAGCACTCTCAGTGCAGTCAGAAGTCACCCAGTCTGGATGGCTATTCATGGACCTTTGCTGGGCATCAACAAGGAATCAAGAACATAAAACACATCCTGAGCAGTGCGAAACTGAACATACCTCCCAGGGAAGCAATAGCCATAGAGGAACTTCATATCCTCTATGGCAGAAGAATTATTCAGCACAATCTAAGATAATGTCAATAAAAATTCTGAAAGAGCACAACTCCATAAGAGCCCATGCTTTAGGGCATTCTTTGGGTGTGATGATTTTATTGCTGTTTTTAGGCGGGGGGGGGGGGGGGGTGTGAAGGAAGTATTTAATTTGAGCTAAACATCTCCAACATTTGTGGTTGTAGAATACAGATTTCAGAACAATCCTTGCTAAGAAACTTCACAGATTAGAACACAACAATTTATTCCTCTCTTTGTCTGACAACTAATGAAACTTACCTCTCCCCAAAAGTGTACCACTTTAAATAACTAAATTTTCTTAAAAGTGTGTAGGAAAAAATATATAGTTTATTAATTGGCAGTTGTGGGGGGTTAGGATGCTAAGTGTCTAGAGATTTGGAATTTTTATGACATGGACCCAGATTCATAAGAAAAGTTTGCTATATGTAGGTTGGGACAGGGGGGTTTACAAAATATCTAAGTGCTAGTGCTCGCAATATGCTGTCCAAGTTTTTTAGAGCAACTTGAAACCAGAATTTATAGAGTGCTATTAAAATGTCTTGGTTGCATGTGTTAGACCTTGATAGCAGCTGGATTAGCCTTAATTTGTGTATTTTTTATAGGATGAAGAAGAATGTGGCTGTGCATCCCAGCATGTGAGCGAGTTTATCAAATACAAGGCAGCAGCCAGAACAACAGAAATCGCATAAGAAAGCCCAACTCCTGGTTGGCAGAAGCACATTGACCTCTCCTTCATGTCACTGGGTTTAATACTCCAACTTCGCTGTAAAAGCTTCTTCCCCGAGCCTGGGTTCATAAACGTGTTAGTGGTCCCTGATGTTCCTAGCAGAGGACAGTAAGGAAAACACAGCCCTGAATAGCTCACATTGATCACAGCAAATACAGAGCAGGAGGGTCAGAACCATTTCCCAGCCCAGAGCCAGTGCTGTAGAACTGAGCAGCTATTCATAGCCACTGGATCCTCTCCAAGCCGTGAGTGTAGATTTTCTTGTATCATCTTTGCAGAGAGGAATTGTAGTCCCCAATGCCTCCTGCTTGATTTGGATAGACGGTTTATTTGTTTAGTCCTGTAATGATATTATCCACAGGGCTAGAGCCACACAGGGAGGATTAGGAATTCCTGGGGGAGAAGCCGTGTGTTTATTACCCTGACAGCCCCGTGTGACACAAACCAACAGTTATTTGTAGTTGTTCTTCCCCTCCAAAAACTTGGAGCATGCAGCCGTGGGGCGAAGGCGTCGGATCGATCTCGCAAAGGCACAAGGCGAAGAGGCTGCCACAGGGAAAGTGGTACGATTAGCATGCTAGAAAGTCCTTGCTCGACTACCTACAAACAGCTCTACCTCTGGATGTTTTAAAATGTAAATGACGGGAGGGGGGACATAAGAGACCGGAGTCTTTCAAACATCGATAACAATCCCAAACCTGTGCATTTTACTTGTCTTTTAAGAGCATTTATTGAGCATGCAACTCAGATTGTAGCCGGCTTTTTTTTTTTTTTTTTTTTTTTTTTTTTTTTTTAGCCCTACGTTTTTAAAACAACAAATAAAAAAGGACCGGCACAGAAAGCTCTTGCAAGTATGTGCATAAACCCAGGGAAAGGGGAAGAGGGGCCAAGGGGGAGAAAGAAGGTTGTTGGTCTGGGGTTTTCTTCCTATTATTTTTCTTTATAAAAAAATCGTTTCCTATTTTAATAAATATTTAATCATGGAAAGGGAGGGGAAAGGCCAAAAGTAACAAAGAACTGTAGGTTGTTTAGATTGCTTGGGAACTCCCTCTTTGCAGCTGACCATTGCTACATGTAGGTTAATTTCCACATGGAGCTGGAGAAACTCTATCCCCGGTTTGTGAAGTATGGGTCAGCCGAAGCATGTTAATCTGTTTAGCATGTGTGCTTCGTGGAGGTGCCAGACCACCGCCGTGCAAGAGCAGAAGCAGCAGCAACCATAGTCCTTAGGGGTAGTTAATAAAGACTTGAAGGGAAACAAGTTTATAAAGGTTTCAGTTCGTGCACTGTGCCAGCTTTGGACATTACAGGCTTCCAGCCCCGAGGATCAGAAAGCCGAGAAATCCCCGGGCTGTTTATCGCAGCCCTAGAAGGCAAGCGCCGGTGACGCAGCCTGCGCAGCCGGGGGAAGAGCGAAAGCGCCGTAGTGCCGCTTCTCCCCGTGAAAAGGGGGCGCCAGCTGAGTCTCCCCAACCCTCTAGGAGCACCCCGAGCTCCCGTAGCCCCACACACAAGTGAATCTCACTGCTTTGGGTAGATGGAGATGTTTTTGGAACCTCTGTTTTAACCTGCGCCCTTCCTGATGTAGAGCCTCACACCCAGCTGGAGACTGAGGAGTCGTACGAGCCACTGAATGAGATAATAGCAAATAAGGCTCCATGGGCTTATTCCTACAACCCCTCACAATGCAGACTAATCAACGTCTCGTCTCTCGCTCGGGGATGAGCTGCGAGACATGTGGCGCTCGGGCTGACACGCCGCTTCTCTCTCATCATTTTTTTTTAATTTTCCTTTGAAATTCTAGACACTTATTAAAGCATTTTTAAATAATCAAATATTTGCTGATGAGTATTTATTTTGACAAGGGTTTTGGTTTGGCTTTCGACTTTCCGTTCAACTATATAGACTGCAGTATTAATTTACTGCAAAACCAAATGTGGATGAGATTATTTTGCCTCGACGCTGGATTTCAGTCCATTCGGGAGAAGTTTTTCTAGAAGATGAAATGAACAGTCGCAAACAGATCTCGTTCCGTTTTCCAGCGTGCTTTGCCATGTGTTCTTCAGAGCCAAAGGAAGTCGATTACTGATCGACAGGAAAATGTCCCGCGAACAGATACAACCGTGGTCGTATCCTGCAAACAAGGGCGCTCATGCAGTCCCGTGTGTCCGCTGTCCTCGCCGTATTTAAAGCGGCCGAGTGGTGCGCTGCACGTCGAAGATCAGAAGAACCCACGGACCGGGACGGGGTTAGTCCCAGTAATCCGGTACCGAATTACTCCTCCCCGGAGGGGTCCTGGAGGGTGCTGGTCCTTTCACGGCTGGGTACTCGGACCCCAGCTGGGGGAAGGAACCCCCCGTTTGGACAATCCCCGCCCGACAAGGCTTTTTTTTGTCTCCAGGCTTGAGCGCTCGTTTCTGTCGCATAATGCATTGACGGCGATAAGATCACACTTAGGGGACAGAGGCAGAAGCAGCCGCGATATAAATGCAGCTGCCTGGAGGAGCCTCTGCCCGCTCTCTCCCGCTGCTTGGCAGACCGGCTCCCAGCAGTCCCTCCAGCAGTGATACTCACGTGCACTATTTCCTTGTTTTCTTCTTCACTTGCAGGGATCAGCGGCAGTGGTCACCCTCTGGTGTCTGCTGGCACCGGCTCATCATCGGGCTGGGGCCAGGCTCCTCTCAGGGGATCCAGCTCCCTCCAAGAGACGAAGCTCAGCCCCAAAAGAGCTTCTGTTAGGTTTTCTGGCCCTTTCGTTACATCTCAGTAGTTCACTTTCCCCTGAAAGGTGGGGTTTTTTTACTTTAACATTTTGGCCGTTTTGTTGGTTGGTTGGTGTGTGGGCATTGTTTGTTGTTTTACAGCCTTGCACGCACTTTTCTCATTCAGTTTTCTATTAATGCTGAAAGAATTGGTCGAATCTAACCCGTGAGCTATCTTCTGGGCTGGCACGCCTTGCCCTCACTCTTACTTGTACTGACAGAAGACACGATGACTTTCACGGGCGGCAGCTCCATGTTGTTTGACATCACTTCTGAAACCAACCTAACACGTCAGTAAAACTCACTGACACTGACATCGAGCGTCCTTAGGCCGAGGTGTGCCGGGGGAAAGTGTCAACTATTTCAGAACAGGAGATCTCTCCTAGTTAGTGCTTGCGGAGTGAGGACACACACGCACACAGAGATGTTTTTAAAAAATTCTGCGGGGAAAACCCTGTGCTCGCTGCTTTTCCCCACTGAAATCTTTTACAGAATGTTATTTCCTTGAGGAGAGTCGGAGGGGCGGGGTGGGAAGGGAGGTTAGTACTCCTGGATTAACACCGTCGATTAACGTGAGAAGCCCTTCTCTGCTTAGGGCGTTTAACGCTCTGAAGCCCTGTCCTCCTCGAGGGAAGCAGAGAGCTCCCCTCAACCATTGCTCCTTGTCCTGAGAAGGCCCTGTTCTAGCTCCTCCAACTGGGGCACGGAGCACGTGGGGAGATGACATTGTCCATTTCAAGCCACTAAAATCCTTCTTATTGCTCTAATGACCTACAACCTATTTTCTTTCTCTAAAGGATCCAGTAAGACCTATTCTGATTGAAGCAGTCTCTGCGCATTCTGATCGCAGGCCAAGTAAGAGCCCTGCCAGAGGAAGTGTAACAATGAGTTTCAGAGAAATGTGTGTATTTTTCGCTTGATACATGCGCCTGGTCAGAAACCCAGACTTTCCTCGCGTGGCAGCTCCGCTCCCGGTCTTCTCTGCTTCTTTTGGAGCAAGGGAATTATCACTTTCACTGCGGTCAGTAAAGCCAAACCAAGAAAATGAGCCTGCAGTAGCTCACGAACAATCGCCATAATTTAATGGCTTTCTGACTCGCAGACCTTTTACATACAGTAAAGGACACCCAGTCGGTCTTTCCAGATACCAGAAGCATGGCATAATTATGCGCAGATGCCAGGCTGGCTTTCCGGTGATGAGGAAAGCTCAGCCGCCTTCGAGCCTGCCCTGGTGCAGTGGCAGCGGCAGCGGGGGTGGGACTGTGCGGACCGGGAATGTCCACACTCAGAGCCGGAAGGGGCAGGCGAGGGGTGACCACGGCTTCCTCGCGGGGTTCTGCAGGATGCGTGCTGGCTCGGGGAGCCCCCAGACGCCGTGCCAGGGGCGCCCCTCACGCTGGCCGAGGCTGCGCAGCGGCGCACTCCGAGAGAGGGGCGCGGAGGCCGCTTGGCGTTGAAAAGAGCAATTCCGCGGCTGCGAATCTGGCGGGGGGCACTGATGCTTTCTAGAGGCGAGGCAGAGCGCCAGTGCCGGGAGATCCTCCTCCGCCCCTGCCGAGACGAGAGGCCGGGAGCCTGGCTGGCGTGGAAGGGCCAAAGCGGAGGGAATACTCAGATCTCTGGGCTTTCGGAACAGCCCGGCGACACCGAAATGTCAAGTGGGAACGTCCGCATGGTGACCATCCCGCTGAGACTCTCCACTCCCTGGCCAACAAGGCTGAAGAAAAAAAAAAAAAAAAGAAACAAAAATCTGTACAACCCAAAACAACTATTACAAGAAAGCCGCCCCAAAAGAGCCCTGCCAAATAAACCCACCTCCCTCAAGATCAGGACGGGAAATTAGGATTTCACAGGAGGCAGGGCAGGCACGCAGCCGTCTCCACGCGTAGGCCGGGGGCCAATGCAACCTTCCCGACGGCTCGAAAGCCATCGCCCCTGGGGCTCCCACTTGCCGGCTGGCTCCGCACGGGCGCGCAGCAGGCTGGTCCCACATCCTCGGCTTCACCCCGCCGCGGGCAGAGGATTTCCCGTGGCAGGACACCGCTGGCTCCGTTCCCTCGGCCGGCGCGGAGGTGGGCTCGCTGGGTTTTCTGCTCCTCTCGGGCCGAACGGCATTACAAAATGCAGTACCGCGGGCCAATAAGTTCCCCCAGCTCGACGCAGAGTAGGCTTCCCCCCTTTTAGAAGCTCTCCACGTGTAAAGAGGTATTTGGGTTGTCTCCGAAATAATTAAATCCTAACAGCAGACAATAAAATTTACTATCACAGGGAGTAACAGAAGCCTAAAATATTCTGAACATATTCCCTGAACAAATAACATAATCCCTGGCACACTAGAACACATGGTTTGCTTCAAACATGTTTCATTTTTGTCATCGCATTGAGTGTACAGTATTTCTCTTTGGGTGCAAGAGTGATTGATAATCTTTGGAAGAATTGTTTGCAAGAACATGAAAGTTGCCAAAGCAAACACGTTGGAGGGAAGTGTGCAGAAGGGGGGGAGCAGAAGTATTTGGAGTAGATTTGGATTTGGTGAGTTCACACAGAGGTGAGACAGCTAGAACTAGAACAAATAAAAACATTCTGCACACTTCATCTAAATAAATTATATACAAAAATTGCCCTTTTGTAGCCGGCAACAGCAAAGTTACCACGCTTCCCCTCATGCCCCTATAGAATGTGGGCTGGAAGCCAACTTTCTTCAGCTAATGATTTGTAACTTTTGCTCCACTTGAATGAGTCTATTAATATTTAGATCTCTCCAATTCTGCTCCATACAAGCTGTCAGTATTGTTAAACAAAATAATCTATTTACCTTCTGTTGTACGTGTCCAGCAGTGGCTTGCGTGGCTCCGTGATGTACAGTAATATGTTTTTCTTACGCTCCACTGCTTTGGCCAAAGACAGAACTTCACATATTCTGTTCTGTCTTTTTAAAAAATAATGTTTGACAAAACTCCTTAGATAACGCAAACTTTGGGGTGTTAATTTAATAACTTCCATTCCTGAAGGACAAATATTTATCTCAATTCTCTTTTTATCTCTTTCGGGCCATCAACATCTGGGAAAAGATGTTGTTCTGACTGATTGAGATGACCAGATCACAAGGGTACTTTGCGGGAGGATGGCGAGAAGTGCGTGTTTTCAGACATGCAGATCTCTGTCCCTCCGAAATCTCCCTCAGTGAAGCCCCTGACCCTTCGCGCCCCACCATCACCGCGGCAGCGGCCTCCGGGGCCCTGGGAAAGGCCGTTCCCCCAGCGGGGGCGGGGTGGCGTGGGGCCCCTTGCATCAACCTGCTTCTACCCGAAACACCCGCTGGAAAAAAAAAAAAAAGAGGGAGAGAGAGAGAATATGTCCACATCTTTCCCGCGGGGCGGCTATGACTCTGGTGTGGAATTTTCACTGAGGTCTGGATTTCAGAGAAGCCTAATCCATCTTCTACCCTCAGCCTTCCCTTCTCTATTCCTCCCTCCCCCTCAAAACATCTAATCTCCCACCACTTGCCTTCTTGACCAGCCTGGGGTGAATGGCACGACTGCACAAAACATATCCGAGGCAAAGGCATAGAGCCCAGACTAGGAGGAATGGAGGGGTGATCAGCGTCGGGGTACAGGTTTCAGTTAAACCTCTCATCTCAGAGCTCTGTCTCTCTGCTGCTTGCAGAAATTCCACACGTGAATTTACTAAAAAAAAAAGAAAAAAAAAAAAGAAAAAAAAAAA
This sequence comes from Calcarius lapponicus, assembly GCA_039654755.1. Classification (NCBI taxonomy): domain Eukaryota; kingdom Metazoa; phylum Chordata; class Aves; order Passeriformes; family Fringillidae; genus Calcarius; species Calcarius lapponicus. Next base: position 26,135,787 of record CM077481.1, on the reverse strand, counting down.
AAAGCCAAGCAAAAAAGAGAGAAAATCCCAGCGCTAACAAGGGAAACTTGCTGTATAACGCCCACGAGGAACGTAATGTGAAACATGTAAAGTGTAGACAAACAGCTCAGCCACCTGCTGATGGCGATGGACTACCAGGCACACAGCTGCAGCTGCCCTGTTCTGGACACGAAGCTCTGTCCTCATCTGCTTGTTTCTAAAAAAGAAAGGTCTCCAGCACCCTTGGGCTCTAGAAATGCAGAGAGTGGTCCTGGGAAGATCCTATACGTTAGAATTAAGAAACTCTAAAACTCAGTAAAACTCAGCAAACTCTCCACTAGCTCTCATGCAGTTCTTTGATCCCTGAAGTCCAAGCACTCCTCCTGACTGTATCTGGGCACCTCCGGACTTGCATTTCATGATGAAATTCCCTGGATGCTGTGCGTCCTGGAGGGGTTTTAGACAGGGGCACGGCCCATGAGCATGGACAAGAGGCAAGCCTGTCTTTTGAAGGGGGGTGTGTGTGTGCTCTCTCTTACATCCTCAGTAAGGGACCAGAGCGGCCCAGCAGCCATGAAAAAGTCTCCTGGTCGTCTCCCAGGGACAAATTCCTCCCTCTGAGCGGGGGGCTGGGGGGGGTCTTCCGTCTCGACCCCGCAGGTGGGTCCCGAGGGAGTCTCTCAACCCGCGGTCCCCAGTGGAGCAGGGGTGAGATCCTCCGAGAACATTTTATGAAAAGATGTGCTCTCTGCAGCCGAAAAAACTCTGTCCTCTGAGCTGGACTCGCTTTTGGAGGAGAAAATAAATAAATAAATAAATAAATAAATAAATAAATAAATAAAGTAGGTTCTATGTCCCTAAGGGAAGCATTTGATCGGTTTTGTCCTTGGGACTCGTCGGGTTGAGTTCACTGGAATTAGACATGATACAGCGTGAGCAGCTCCCCGTATGTTCCTAAGGGAAATATTTGATCGGTTTTGTCCTTGGGACTCGTGCTGTTGAGTTCACTGGGATTAAACATGATACAGCGTGAGCAGCCCCCCGCCCGGCCCAGGAAAGAGCGCGGCAGAGCCGGGACACGGCGGGAGCCACTCCGCTTCCCACCTGCCGGCTCATCCGGCTCTCGAGCTAGTCCTTCCCCGCTGGTAACGTCGCCAAACTCCCAGGACGAAGAGGAGCGTATCCTCTCAATTCTCTTCTGTTCCCCTCCCCTGCAGAGGGTTTCAGGATAAGAAAAGGAAGATGTCAACTGGATTTCTCTACCTGCCACCCCTGTACATCTTTCTCTCAGGAGATCGCACCTGCCAGAGGGTCAGAGGGGCCACTCCTGGAGCAAGACGGGGAGAATGGGATGCGAATATGTTTCCCTGGTAGATTGGACAGTTTCTCCAGAACGCCCACCGCATCATTCTCAACAACAAGAAGACAACAACATAATAACGATTAAAAAAATACATTAAATCCCAGCTTTATTGTCCTCTGCCGATACTTGATGCTCTGTAATCACCAAAGGCCAAGGGGCGAAACCCGCAACATCCACCCCCTACTGACCCGACGGTACCGAGGGGGCGGCCGCTGCGCCCTTGCTTGCCCTGCAAGGACGGCGAGCTCCCGCGGTCAGAGCGGGCTCGTCGCCTGCCGAGTCATGAGTGTGGGCTCTTTCAGGCACTTTGGTCATATCTATCCAGTAAATTAAGTCATCTGTGTAACAGGCTTGTGTTAATGAAGAGAACATTTTCCTCATCCCTTCCCCCCGCCAGCACCAGTCGTTGACTCGCCTTTATGAGCACAAAATCTGTCTCTACTGTACGGGGAAGGAACGGCGCCGCAAATTCGCGAGGTGCCCGACGCTAAAGTGCTCGGCTGAGGCTGCCTTTCCCGGGAGCGGGGGCGACCCAAGGGCTGTCCGCGCCCATCCTCACACCCCCGCGGGCGCACAGAAATGCGGTGTGTGCCTACTTAGGTGAGCAGCGGTGCTCTCGGATTAGAGATGGAGGCAGAAGGTACCCCAGGGAGGGATTTCCAACAGCTCCTCCTTCACTCAGCCCGGTGGCCTGCTGGAAACTGCTGCTCTGCGTTGGGCTTCCTGCAAGCAACGTTTGGGGGACAGGAGCCGTCACTTCCGTGGGTGACTTTCCCCCACCGTCCATCCTCCCCCTTTTTACTGCGCTGTCCTTTCTGAGCAAGGCCGGCGGGGCACAGCGAGGAGGCAGCGCGGCAAGAAGGGAGCCGGGCTACGCGCCCCGCACCTGTGCGTGCGACGGGAGGAGAGCGACGGCCTTTCCCCTTCCCCAAGACTGACTGGCTTGCCGCAGGCAGCGGAGAAGGAGCTGCCAACCTTAACCTATCCCGAGCGCTGAAGATGAATCCAGGAAGAAGAGCCTGTGCCTGCCATCAGGAAAACCGGGACAAAACAAAACACTTGGGGAGAAAGATTTTGTCCTAGCGCCATTTCTCTGCCCCCGTTTTTATACTCCGTTATCTTTCCCCCTCCCTTCCAAGCGCCCCCCCCCCCCCCCCCCCTTCTTTCTCTTTTGGAGGTGGGGGCGGGGTTGTGGGGAGAGAAGAAATTCTGCTGAACAGAAAAGCCAAGCCCGGGAAGGAGTTCCTTTTGACTGCTCAGGGCGATCTATCCAGGCCCTCTAATTAGAGAGGGATCCAGGGTGGCATTAGTTTCCAAACATTTTAATCGAGCTTTAAGCAGAGCCCTTTTCAATAGCAGGAGATAAATGTAGCAACTGTTACCGTACCCCTGAATGGCCACCTCCCATGGCGGGCATTCAGCTTTCCTTTCAGAAACCCCTAAGCAGTTTAGTCTATGGACCCAGCAACACTCCGCATATCTTCTAATTAGTCTAATTAGAAAGGTGGATTGATAGATACAAGGAAGACACAGTTAAGTTAGGAAGATTCTCAATGCTACCAGTCTGCGCAGGGGAGACGCTTGTTCTCAGTGTGAGGAAAACAGAGATAAAGGGGAAAAAAGAAGAAGAAGAAAAAAAAGAGAAGCAAGAGAGGGAGAGAAAAAAGAAGAAAGAAGAAAGAAGGAAGAAGAAGAAAAGAAGAAGAAGAGAAAGAAGAAAGAAAGAAAGAAGAAAGAAGAGAAGAAGAAAGAAGAAAGAGAAGAAAGAAGAAAGAAGAAGAAGAGAAGAAAGAAGAAAGAAGAAAGAAGAAAGAAGAGAAGAAAGAAGAAAGGAAGAAAGAAGAAAGAGAAAGAAGAGAAAGAAGAAAGAAGAAAGAAGAAAGAAGAAAGAAGAAAGAAGAAAGAAGAAAGAATCAATCCCGGAGCCTGACAGGAAGAACAAGTCCAAGAAATCCGACGGGAAGGAGCTGCTGTCTCTTGATTGAAGGGGAGACATAACTGAGATGCTTCTCCTGACTGAGCTTTCCCCCGATCCAGGCTGGATCGGCGCAGCCCCGGGCCGGGACGCGCCGTTGGACCCCGCTCCGGCCCCCGCTGGCTTTTCCTGGAAGACGAGGCCCTGGGTTCACACAGATACGGAGGGAAGGAAGA